>JADMNL010000026.1:337982500-339182500 GCA_016271365.2 Neoceratodus forsteri
TTATTTTATCCTCGCCCAGCAGCACTTGAAACAAGTCAAAGTGAAATGTTTATTAGGCCTAATGTGGCCAATAATTCATCCCAGATAGTGGATTTAAACATCACCCAAATTAATCAGAGTATGGCAAGTCCTATGGTGGAGAATACACCATTGACGGAAGCCCACAACATTGAAGGTTTAGTGCAGTCTGATTGCACTTTGGCAACCTGCCTCTCTAAACCAGAGATTTCCAGAAAGAGAGCTAGGGAGGAAGACAACCCAATCAAGTTAGGGACTAATGATGACACCTGGTATGACGCACAAAGTATCAGAGCTAGTAAAAAGGGGAGAAGGGTTGAACTTCACATTATCCCACTACATAATAGACCTGACCCCCTTAATCTTCTCATCACTGATAACCATGGGGTCTCCCAAGCCAATTCCTCCTCTGGTATCCAAACAAGTTATTTTATGCACCTGATCCTACCCCCACCATTTCAAACCAACTTGAAACCGAGTCCGCTGACCTACCTTTAATTGATCTCTCTATCATTACTACTCCTAATTCAGACTATGTGACACCTCTAACTATTGAAAAATCGCCCTTCTGATAGGCCCAGTTCAAGACAAGTCTTCGTATTGGGTGACTCCATAACAAAACATCTGGATAGGACCATTTGCAACCCGGACAAATACAACAGGACCTATTCTAGCAGGGCTAAAATCTCTGATCTTACCTATATGCTTAATAATATTATGGGAGAACATGGTATTAACCCCGACATTATCGTTCATGTGGGAGTGAATAATATGGTTCAAGATTCTATCCAGGATATTAAGTAAGCATTAAGCCATAATGAAGGTGGCATCTAATGGGCAATTAATGTATGGTTGGGGGGGTTGCACGAGGGCAAAGACTGAGTACCTGCAACCTCCCAACCATGCATTAATTCCCCATTAGATGCCACCTTCAGAGTGGTTTAATGTGCTTGTAACATGGAAGTGCAAGGCAAGTATTGTTACAATACAGTGTCACTTACAACAAAATAGAACACTGGAAAAGCAGTAATTGTATTTCAGAACTCATGGTGTACTTTGCTTGTCTTCAAATAGTAGGAAGCTCTAACAACGTGTGCGTGCACTTTTCAAGCTCCACAAACATTTACGTTGTGTCGGTAAACTCATTAAACATGCCAACATAGTCTAGGGACCTGAAGGTTCTGACCCCTCTCTTTAGGGCACATGCCAGGCCACACCTGGAGTATACGTCCCAGCTACGGTGCCTATATAAGAAATCAGACTGCCCCTCTTTGGAAAAAATACAAAGAAAGTTTACAAAATACATTTCTGGCCTAAACTCAGTATCCTACAAAGACAGATTGACATCTTTAAACTTTTTGTCATTATCTACTCATCGCCTTAGAGGTGACCTCATGTTTCTTTTTGATGTTCTTCAAGATCCCTACCATATGTCAGAATTAGGTGTTGAATTAAAACTCATGTGCATGACATCAGAGGCCACTCTTTGCAACTGGTACGGAAACAATTTAAACATTCTAGCAGAAAATATTTCTTTACCCTCTGTGCCATCAGCCCTTTGAACACGCTCCCTCTAGGTGTTGTTATTAGTGAAACTAAGAGTACTTTAAAATATCGGCTTGACAGAAAAATTATATCTGGAATGAATTAATCCTATTATTCTCTGGCTTAGTATAAGAGTGATATGGGCTTCAGCCTCCTTGATCTTTTCCACACCGTAGTATGAACCGTAGTAGTAGTAGTACACGGAGCCTATGCAAAAGAGCCTTTGGCTCAAATATATTAATTCCAATATTGAAATAAATAAATTATATAAAAAATAAACCCACTCTCCCCACCCTGAGGAGAGAAGAGCTGCCCATCAGCATGCTTAATCCTGCTCCGCCCCCCCCCACACCAGCACCCCGACGACCCGAAGCCATTCTAGAACCCGGGTCACTGGCATAGTATGAAGTAAGATGTCCAGTGCCTCAGCACTCTGTGCCACCAGGCCAGCTCAGGTGCAACCAGTTTTTAAAATGACCTATAAAAAGGTAGCTTTAGCGAAAGCTGTATTTATGTTGCTATGTGCAGCAAAGGAGAAGTCTCTTTCGGACCTCAGGTATACTTTGCAGCTAACTGAACTGTGTAAAAGTGTCACAGCAATGGCAATGAAGGTGTCTCAAAAATCAATGACAAAACTTCAAATCTAACAGAATGAATAAAAACGGGGGTGGGGGGCAATACTAAAAACATGACACAAATTAATATACCGATCAGAAGAAGCACATAGGAAAAAAAAGAATCAGAAAATCTGAGAAGGACGTGAATAGTGCCAAAATATTTTTACACTGTAGAACACCACAGCATGTGCATTTTGCTGATTCTCAGCAACATGCAGTCTCAAAACACCAAGGCCTCTCCTGATTTTTTAGAAAGAATTCAGAATTATGAAAGGGTGCTGCAAAAATGTTCAGCCATTGAACATCGTGAGAGAGTTCTGTTTGTAAATCTTAACAGGCCAGAATCATTTACAAAAGCAATTCACGCAATCCATGGCACAGTTCAGCAACTCGTAGACCACGTTATCCATCAGGGGCCCAGATTTTGTGCAATTGCATTTAAATGCTGACTGTTTAAATCACCCACTATTCTAAAAAAAGAGAATGCACTCTGAAGCAAGTAATGCTGCTACATTCTTAGACCACATAGCTGATGTGTTGCAAAGTGATGAGGAAGTGGATTGCTGATGGTTCTTTATGGTTTGTGTAAACGATCAGCAACAGGGAGGGTAGCAGTGTAGGAGGTAGGTGTATGTAGAGTTTTGTCCTTTATAGAAAACAATGCGTCATCACAGGCCCTGTCCACACTAGATGGAAACCTCTCCTCTGTAACATTACAGGGGGTCCAATCCGTTATCGCAATAGTTTGCATTTACATCTGTTAACATTACAGGAGGCGTTTCCATAACCTTTGTTGAAACCACTCGTGAGGTGGTTTCAACAATGGTTATGGAACTGGTTCTGCCCCTGCACCATTACCGGCTGTAGTGTGGATGCATGAGTGTGTTCCCCAGCAGTAGCCATAGTGCAGCATGAGCTGCATTGTGGGATAGGGTGCCGACCATAATGGTCACCCATCACCCGCAGTGTGGACCGGCAGTAACGGTCCTGAACCATCGTCATGACAGTGCACTGGCAGTGTGGACACACTGTACCATTTACTGGCTATAACAGTTTGCAACCATTATAGGGTTGTAGCGGTGTAGTGTGGACAGGGCCTTAATGCAGGGCTATTCAAATCAAAACATTTAGTACTTGGCCTGCCAAGACTGTAGCTGAATTTTCACTTGCCCCTAGTCATTACAATGAAGTCGACTCTCTTTTTGTACTTGTCCTTCAAGGAAATGTACTTGCCCCAGTCAGGGGGCAATGGGATTTGCACACCCCTGTTTTAATGTATTTATCGTCATATTAATTTAAACAGAGATGGCGCACTGTGCTTTGCAGGTAGCATTATAAGGCTATTAAACTCCCATAGATTCACAGATGATCACTTGAGAATGAAAGCTATATCTATACATGATGAAATAGGGTTATCAGCACAAACACCCGTCAATTGTGTGATGTGCCACAATCTGAACAATTCTTAGAAAGTCACCAAAGTGCTGTACTACTGCCAGGGAGAGTGAAAGGTACTGTATTTAGAACAGGATCTGAAGGCTTTCTTAAAACCTCTTTGTAATATGGCATGACAGTCATTACTATGGTGCTTAAATGTTAATGTCATAGGGACAAGATGCCTCTGTCAACACTGTCACATGCATTTTAGCCACAACAATAATCACTCCTGTACCCTTTTCTGCAACATGCATTTTGATCTAAACTACACAGAACAAATATTTGGCAGTGCAAGATGCCCAAAGAGTAAAAAAAAAAAAAAAAAACAATCTGTAGATTGTCAGCTTGCCTGAAGAGACACATAACAAATGCAACCTTAGGAACAGTCACCTGTGAATCAAAAAAAAAACAAAACTATGAAGAATGTTTTACCTTTTACAATGAAAATCAAGAATGCAAAATGGTCAAATGCCCTAGATGTGGGAGTTTATGGCAGCTGCCAAATATCTGTGTTACATGTCTTCACTTTACAGACATGAAGATATCTGACAAACATATAGTGTTTGATTTTGAGGCCAACAAGAATCAAGAATGCACTCCCCAACTATGTTTTTGCCAAGCGGTTAGATGGCAAGAGACGGTTGGAGTTTGAAGGGGATGATGGTGCATAAGATTTTGTCAGGAACTTTGTGGATTCGCCATTCAAACACTACACATTTATAGCCCACAGTACCAAAAGCTATGAGAGCCATTTTATTATTAGCCAACTAGTCAAGGAAAACAATTGATACCAAGTTGCTAACACAAGGGGGGGGGTTCTTGTGTGTTACTGTAGTTGAACTACACATCAGATTTATCGATTCTTATTGTTTTATGCCATCCCATTTATTGAAGCTCCCAGGGGCCCTTGGATTTTTATTTATTGACATCTCAGATTACAACCTTAGAGCTGGAAGCTCGTTTACAGGAGGTTTCACATCATTATGGATTTGTTAATGAAGTAGCTAAAGGTTACTTTCCACATTTTTGTTAGCACCATGGCTAATGAAAATTATGTAGGTCCCCTGCCTGATACTAAATTTTATGGGGTAGCGTACATGATGCCAGAGGAGAAAGATGAATTTCTGCAGTGGTACCTAGCCAACAAACATACAGAATTTGACATGAAGAAAATAAATGTGCTACTGTTGTCAGTTAGATGTTGACATTCTTCAAAAGTCTGTGACAAATTTAGGCAAGATGTGATGAACATGACAGCCAGACAGGTTTTAAAACAGTCAGGTGGTGACACAGAGTATGAAGTATTGCCAATTGTTTGGACTCCTTCTAATACACAACAATAGTGTCTGTCTGCATGGTCATGTAAAGACTCATATTTTGGAAAGAAAAAACACTCAGAGTTCTGCCACCCGGAAATTATAATGGGCAACATAAGTGGTGCGATACGCCCGCTATTCAGTGGTTAATGTATATAGCTGGGAAAGAAAACAGTTTTATTCAGCATGCTCTATGGGGTGGAGAATTTAAAGTAGGTGCCTATTTTCTGGATGGTTATGCTGTAGTGGATTGTGTCCCCACCACTTTGAATCCAACCGGTATTTTTCCCATGGCTGCAATATCTTTCATTGTGAGAAAGATAAAAGCCATGTGGCAGGCAATAGTTTTGGACAGTTATTCAGTTGGACCACGCACAAATTTAATTTTCTAAAAGTCAAAGGATTTGCCGTTACAGTACTGTGGGAACATGAGTGGGAAGAAATGTTGGCTACAGACGGGGGACTGAATGATTTCTTGAGGGGCAGGCAACTACTACAACTGCTTGACCCTGAGGAGTTGTCACTATTTGGGGGGAGAACACATACCATCTGTCTGTACTATAAAACATGGCCTGAAGAGAAAATCTGCTATTATGATTTTACTAGCCTTTACCCTTTTATCAACAAAATGGTATCCTGTTGATCACCCTGTCATCATTTAAGAACTTTGTGGACCTTGGTCAATACTTTGATTTGGCAAAGGTAAAAGTTCTACCCCTCAGTGGTCACCTTTTCCAATGTTGCCATCCAGATTGGCAAAAAAAACCAAAAAACTTGTGTTCACATTATGCCATGCATGCACTGAAGACAACATTGCACACACAATAAAGAACAGGGGGTGCTGACTGGTACATACTACAGCATGGAACTAAATATGGCAGACAAAAAAGGGTACAAAATAGAGTGAATTGTGGCATTTCAGGGAGGCATCAATGGAGCGGTTTGCAGAATACATTAAAATGTATTTGAAAGGGAAGCAAGAGGCACCTGACTTTCCTATGTGTATAAAGGAAGAAGCATATAAAATCAAGTAATATAGCAATATTTTGAAAGAGAAAATGTACATTTACATCCTGGTGACTTTGCTGTTAATTCTGCAAAGAGACATATGTCTAAAGTGTTTTTAAACTCTTTTGAAGGGAAATCTGGGCAGCACCCTAACTTACCAACCACAAGCTTAGTAACAGACTGTGATGAACTGTTATAGTATGTTTCTGTCTCCTACTGTGATGTTGACTCATGCTATTTCATCAATGGTAAAACAGCATGCTTATGTTGGAAATACACCAAAGACCACTACCCAAACTCTAATACTATCAACATATTCATAGCTAACTTTACCCCAGCATATGTCAGACTGGAACTCTGCAAACTACTGATAAGTTGCAGGATTGCTGCATGTATCATGACATCCTGGGTAAAGAGCACTTCTCAGCCTTTTGAACCCCTACTGTTTTTATATTGCTGTCATTTTTGTGTGCAAACTAAATAAATGGACCCCCCAGGTGAAGGGAAACTGACTAGGGAACTTCTTCCAGGTGAACACATTATCGAGTGATGCAACACAGCCTTTTCTAAGCCCCTTGTGAGTTTGTGTCTGCAGGTCCCAAGACATATTAATCAATCAATCAAAATCTTTATTTATCCAGGCGAACATCGTTGAGCAATGCTCATTTGCAAGATGGACCTGGGTGGAACATAGTAAACATAACAATACAAAGTAGTACATTATATACAATCAGAACAAGTAGGGTAAATATTGACAACAGGTCAACAAGGAGCAAAAGGACATACAAGCCTGTAACAGTTTGAGGCAATAGTAAAAAAATGTAGGAGCACGTACATGTATTCAATCTGAGCACAATAATAGAGAAGAAAACAGAAATCATAGTTAAGATAATATAGTAGGCTGAAAACAGCTAAACATATACAGTAGGTGCCATCAGTTTGGAGAATGAATTGCCATTAAAGTGCAAGGTTTTACCTTTAATTTAGCCAATGGTGAACACATTAATTTTGAGAGCTTGAAAGATCTGGTGCTTGATTGCTCAGGTTCAGCGACATCTAGAGAAATCATCATGAGGCTACCCAGCATAGTTAGAAACAAAAAAGCAGTGGTCTATTGAAACAAAAACACTGTCCAAGGACCCAGAGGTTGTTTATGACAATTGCGTTTTACAATCAAATTTAAAAAAAAAAATCCTTTCTTAAGGGTACTGATTAAGGAAAACTGGATATTACATTGCAGCATATCTTTTCATGCCTGTTATCTTGACCATCCAATTCTGGTAAAAGCTTTTCCATAACAAAAGTATTGGAACATTCAGGCACCACCCTATCATGTATGCCTGAGAATACTGAACTGGTTTTATAGCTGCTGCAAACCTTTGTATAATGAGCGGATGTTAAAATTTGCACAAATTACTTTCGTGGAGGGATGATGATGATCTGATGCCTTCAGACAAGATTAATCTGATTGTCATTGATAATTTGATGGACTCTCTGCTTATCAAAATGATGAGACCAAGAGGTTTTTTTACAGAGTACTGACTTTATCAAAATTTGAGTACCTTTTATATTGTCCAGAATGTATTTTGCGAAGCCAAAAAAGGCAGAACTATCACACTAAATATGAAATACATGGCTCTTTTTAAAAATCCATGCGACAAGCTGCAGACCAGGACTCTGGCTAGGCAGATGTATCCCAGCTACACAAAACTCATTTCTGAAGCTTGTGAAGATGCCACTAGATAGCCTTATGGCCATCTGTTGGTTGATTTAGTTTTAGTTTATATTTCACTAGGATAATACATCAGGCAAAGCCTGTTTTCAGGGTTGTTTTGCTTACAAAAGTTATACAAACATTGGACAAAGGACATAAATATTACAGATAAGGTTTAAGAATCAATATGCCAGATGAATATAGGCTGCTAATGGGTTGTTCCTTCCTGACTGGCAAGGTGTATGTATTGAAAAAGAACACATTCTGGTTCAAGAAGCAGATGATACTGTAATGTAGACCCTTAGAAAAGTGTGGTATGTTATAATTATGTCAATAAGGTACAGCTGCCTGGGAAAGGACCTCCCCGTTTAAGAAAAGCTATTTTGTGTTCTGCATCTGATCACGTAGTATCAGTTATTGTCGAGGTAGCTTTAAAACACACTAAAGGGTATCTATCCCATTGACAGCAAAATAACTTGCTTTCCTGAAATGAATTTGGGGGAAGGGGTCATAAAAGGTTTAAGCAACAAGAAAGTATCTTTAAAAAGGAAAATAAATGTAAACCAGACTGATGAATTTACAGGGACGTTGTCGGGCACTGCCATACCAGGTATCACAGGACTGCTGGTTAACATATGATGGATTTTACTCAGAAATTGTCTGCCACCTCAACAGAAGCTTTACCAGATCAAAGCATTCTCCTGATGAGGACACGAGAAAAGTTTCAACTCACAGCTTTGATACTGAAATGAAAACTGTACTTTCCAGGACTGATTTATCAGGTCATAGAAAGAGCCAGGCTTTAAGTTTCACAAAATCATGGGCTCCTAAATGAGAGACAACACGGTCTAAAAGTTGTTGAACTGTGCCATGGATTATGTTAATTGCTTATGTAAATGATACTAGTCTGTCAAGATTTACAAACCAAAATCTGTCTAATTTTATGTTACCCCTTTTCATAATTCTGAATTCTTTCCAGAAAAACAGGAGAGTCTCTGTGTGTTGTAACTACGTTTTGCAAAGAATCAGCAACAAAACGCACATGCCATGAGGTCCAATGGCATAACAATATTTTGACATAATTTACTTTCCTTCTCCAATTTTCTCAGATTCTTTCCCCCATGTGTTTCTGTTGACCAGTCTATTAATTTGTCATATTTTTAGTGTTGTCCCCCTTTTTATTAATTCTGTCAGTTTTTCAGCCATTTCATCACTGATTGAGACACTTTCATTCCCATTTCTGTGACTCATTTAAACAGTTCTGTTCACTGAAAAGTACATCTGAGCTCTAAACCAGACCCCTTTTATGCTACATATAAGAACATCAATACAACTTTTGCTAAATGTGCCTTCAATGTCATTTAAAAAGAAAACAGCTGCACCAGTTTTCTGCTCCTTATACTAACTTTTTAAACTCAACAAGTGATTCAAATACATCATCAACAATTAATGGAAGAATCTGCAGCAATAATTTCCTTGCTTCATTACCACTTTCCCCAAATTGGGGGAGTGGCGCAGAGGAATCTGAGTCTGTAACCCCTGAGCAGTTGAGGGCTGAGCCCCGTGACTCAAACTTAAGCAAAGATTATTTAGTGAGCTTAACTTATCACCCCTTGTAGCCAGCCATACCATCAGCATGATTGACGACACATGCATGGTTTGGGGCTTCTTCAGAAACCTCTGAAACTCATGCTTTCTGTAAAATCTCTGCCCGTTGTCTCTCTCTCACTCTCTGCAGTGATTCACCCAATTCTTCAGCTTTCTGGGAACAGAACGAACTATCAGCATAAAGCAGAACATATATCACTGATATATTTTAAATATGATATAGGTAAATACCAACATCTAAACCCATTAGCCTTTGCTTCTTTTTAACAATAGTCTACAGTAAAGTCATACCAAGACAGTACCATATAGATTTTACTTCTACATTTTAAACATCTTCATCTAAAGCTAGCGAATTCTAAACTATTATTCATTGTTGAAAATAAAATATATGGTACCTTCTGGACTTTTCGTAACACTATCTTCTATGCTAGCCATATCTGCTAGAGCATGAATAAAGTCTAAGAATCATTCACTGACTCCAAATTGTCCATGGTGACTGCTATTTGAAACTTTCAAAATATCTCAGACCTGAGCTATATTTTTCTGGTCTCTCACTCAGTTTTGAAAGCTGGTACATTTCTGCTCCTTATATGCAGTAGTTATCATACTGCATGCACTCACCACAAAGTGCATATGCTTCCCAAAATGAAAAACATCAGACTCCCCCTACCCCATCTCTACCCCCACAAAAGTGACATCAAAGATCACAAGTTGCACACAGGCTTCTTCAGCTTAGCACAGATCAGAGAAAGTTGTCCTGACTAAACAATCAGTGGAGCTGCAAGGTTTTTAAATGAGTTCTAATGGAAAACTCACAATGTGCTTCTCTTGGGTACATAGAATGTATGTAATATTATATTGACATCTCAGTCTTCTGCTAGCATGTGTTTGCATATTATGTAATGGACTCCCAGAGGTTTCCTGTCTGCTGCTTCTCATGTGAAAACAACTGAGTTTCATATCACCAAACTCTGCAGAAGGATGGACACAGTGGAAGGGATACAGAACTTATAGGAAACCTCAAGAAACTTTGAAAGATGTTTGGTGATTTGGCAACTTGGCTTCAATGCCAAGAAATGCAAAGCAATGCACATTGGGGCCAGAAATTATAGGACACAGTATTAACTGGGGGTCCAGACAGCAGCAACAGAGGAAGAAAAGGATCTTGGCCGGGGGGGGGGGATTATCAGTAACCTGAAACAGACCATGCAATGAAAAAAAAGCAGTAGAGATGGCAATCAGGATGATGGGGTATATTTCCAGGAGATTCAGCAGGAGGAGGAGGAGTGAAGTCATACTGCCCTTGTACAGCTCACTGGTGAGACTGCATTTAGAATATGGGGTAATATTCTGGTGCCAATATCGTAAGAAGGATAATGGGTTGTTAGAGAGGGGTATCAAGGAGGGCTACCAAGATGATCAGTGAACCGCAGGAGAACATTTATGAAGAGATACTAGGAGCCTTGAGAATGTACTCTCTGGCGGAGAGTCGAGAGAGGGGGGACATGGCAGAGACCTTTAAATATCTGAAGGAAATAAATAAGGTGGATAGAGAAGGTCTCTTCAAGCTAAGTGACATTAAAACCACCTGGGATACAGTTTGAAGCTGGTAGGGGGTAGGTTTAAGAGGGATGTTAGGAAACATTTGTTCACAGAGGTGGTGGACACAGAATACATTGCCTGAGGACATGATCCCAACAGAAGATGTTGGACAGCTTTAAGATGGCCTGGGATAGACAAAGGGAACCCAGGGGACTGTGGAAGGGGAGTTAGGAAGGAGAGATTGACAGGGAAGGGGAAGGAAGGGCCATCAGTGTAAGCCAGGGCTGCTGCCTTAGTAACAAGCAGACTCAGTAAACCAATTTGGTTTTCTGCTGACTCCTTTATATGTTTGTATGTTCATATCATTGTAACAAAATCCTCATTTCTGGAACTGTGCTTTAAGGGTTCTTCAGTAGCTATTCCATAACAAAGTGAAATTTGTTTCTTTCTGTTAGATGTCACTAACTTTTTACCACTGTGCCTATAATATTCAGATATATTCTTCCTGTCAGATCTTTCCTCATGAGAAAAAAACTAACAAAACAGCTGTAATACCACTGTTCCCTCTAAAGCTGCTTTAGCAATTCATAATGATGAGGAGGGGCATAAGGAGAAGGAGGGGTATGAGGGGGAGGCATGAAGGAGGGTGATATATGAGGAGGACAGGAGACATCAGGAGAAGGTGTGATGGGGGGATGCATCAGGAGGAGGGACATAGGTGACTTAGAAAAGGGTGTTTTTGTCACTTCTGGGTTCAAGATTGCATCACTTCTGAGGTTTGACCCTTTGTAGCTACGCCATCTGCTTGATTCAGGGAAACCGCATGGTTTGGCACATTTTCAGAAGCATTTGAAACTCTTGTGTTCTGTAACAACTCTGTCCTGATTTCTCTGCAGTGGTTTGCCTAGTCCTTCAGTTTTCCCAAAACACAAGGTTAAACGATCAACAGAAAGCAAATCAAGCATATATTACAGATATATTTTAAACATTATATTGGTAATTATCAAGATCTAAAACCTGCAGTCTTTGTTTTTTTAATAATCATCTACAATAAAGTCATATCAAGGCAGTAGCATATTGATTATTTACTTATGCATTTTAAACATCTTCCTCTAACTCTGAACTACCAGTACCTTTTGGAAATATAATAAACTGTACCTTCCAGGGTACTCATGGCATAATCTTCTATGCCCTCCTAATCTGCTAGAGCATGTATAAATTCTTCAGTATTACTCATTGCCTACCAGTTGTCCAGGAGTGCTGCAATTTGAAGCTTTCAAGAGTCTCAGACCCGAATCGTAATTTGTAATCCCTCGCCTAACCTTTGCAAGCCGGCACATTTGACATTTCTACTTCGTATAGACAGTAGCTGTCATACTGCATCCACCCACACCAAGTGTGTGTGCTTTGCAAAATGAAAAACAGCTGTTTGCCCCTCCCATATCCATCCAAAGAAAAATATAAAAAGAGCACAAGGAGAAGAGTACAGGCTTTCTTCAACATAGCACAAATCAAAGATAGTCTGTACACAGCACTGTTAGCATGGCTGTATGTTTTTAAATGCTTTCAATGAAATAAAAAAAAAAACAAAAAAAAACAGCACTTTCAAATCTATAGGGATTCCTGTATTTTACAGGGTTTTGAAGCCATCTACAGGAAAATGGATCCCATAGATTTACATTGGCTGTACAGAAAAACTGGGCAATTTGGCTTCCACGGGAAATACAGTAATGCAATCTATAGGAAAGCCCAGGAAAATCACCCTGGAGTTACAGGGAAATCAGTCTGGGAGCACTGAAATGTTTCTCTTAGTATGTAACAGAGTCAATAATTTTTTTTTTTTGGTTGTTGCTATGACTACAAGGTCACATTCTCTAGCATCCCTGCTAGTGTAGGATTTCAAAGCCTGTAATGGCTTCCAGATGTCTCAGATTATTTTAAATGCTTCTAATGAAAAAGCAAGACTGCATTTCTCATTGATATGTAGCATATGCTTTTCTTATTGCATTAAAAAGTGCCTATTTTAAGTCAAATATATTCATCTATCTTTTTTGATGGCAAAGATGCTACGTTTTGTTTCATAAATCCTATAGCAATTTCATACATGATAGAATAAAGGCTTTGTTTTAAAAAGATAAGTGTGCTTACACCATCAGACCACCTTACCTGTTAAGCACAGCCACCAGGGCAGATTTTGACTGCAAAGATGACAAACACTTTCCCTAATTCTTATAACAATTTCATAATCGAAAAAATAAAGGATCCCATCTCCAGTGAAATATTTTAAAGTTTTTTTGCCTTGTTCCAAAACACATGTATACTTACATCATCAGGTGGCTTTTCCCTGTTAGGAAAACCACAGCCACCAAGCAAGCAACTAAAATGGAAAGCCTCTGCAGGATGACGCACACTCCACGTAGAACATTCTAGAAGCCACTCAAGTATACAGCACCAAGATATATCATCATGTCCCTATACCTCCAGCCCAACATGGGTGAAAAAACTGAAACTACCCAGTCCTGGAGCCCAATTCCCAAATCATCCAGAATGATGCAAAAAAACATGCAGCAAAGAGGAAGAGCACTGCACCTTGCACCTTTCCAGACTTAACAATGCTACCTACACCAGTGGGGGGGGGGGCTACCTGTGCCAGAGGAAAACATTACTTACCATAGTAATCTTGTTTCTTCCAAGGGAGTTTTACTGTATTCTGACTTATTAAGACTTATGCAGTTAGCCCTTCCAGTTGAACTGCCCCCCAAAATGAAAGAGTTAAAGCCTTTATGCTAACAGTGGAATGTCCAATAAGCTTGAGCTTGGTTTTCAAACCACTGTCCCTGGTACATTCTATGTAACTGCCATATTCTTACGAGCAACTAAATTAACAATAATAACTAAGCTACACTAATCAATAATATGTTAAACTAATATATGTAGTCTAATGACTATAGAACTCAACTTAGGGCATATAAAAACACTCAAGTCACAGATGCCCAAGAATGACCACCCCAGTGGTCCAGTATCTTTAAAGAGCAACAGCCAGAGTGCAGCGCCCTCCCAGATTCTGGTAGGGGAGGCAGGGTGGGAGATCAGAATAAAGTAAGACTCCCTTGGAGGAAGCAAGATTACTATGGTACCTTTTCTTCAAACCCCAGGAAGTCTTATTGTATTCTGACTTATGCAGACTACCAAGCAGTGCCCTTTGGAGGCGGGCACAGAACCTACCTAGGAAACAGGCTGTGCAATACTGCTGTGCAAAACTTGGCATCACTTCTGGCCCCAATATCCAGACAGTAGTACTTGGTGAATGTATGAACAGTTTTCCAGGTAGCTGCTTTACAGATTTCAAGCAGAGGGACATCTCTAGCAGCTGCTATGGAAGTAGCCATCCCCCCTGGTTCAAGCCTTCTGGTGGCTCCTTACTCAGTTTGCCATAGCAGATCTGAACGCAGGTCACAATCCATCTAGCATTCATCCTTTCTGTGGCTGGTTTGCCCTTTCCCATAGGTGAGAAACAGCTGAGTAAACTCATTCCTATGGTCCTTTGTCTGATCCAGATAATAGTTGATAGCCCTTTTGACAACCAGGCTATGCAGCCTATGTTCTCCTGAACTAGAATGGTCGGTAAAGAAAACAGGCAATGTGATGGACTGGTTCAAGCGGAAAGTGCAAGACTACCTTGGGGAGGAATTTCCTATTTGTTCTGAGAACAACTTTTTGTCCCTGTGGAGTGCAATGTAGTAAGGCTCCATATATGAGGCCTGCAGCTCACTGATGCTTCTTGCTGAAGTGATGGCTACCAAAAAGACAGTCTTCCAATATTTAAGCCCTGCTGAAGACATGGGTTCAAAAGGGGTCTGCATCAGCTGTGTTATACAGATGTTCAGGTCCCAAGGAGGAGGAGGAGGAGGAGGAGGAGTAGGTTCTCTATGAGGGGGTTACAGGTGAAGCAACCCCTTAAATAATTTTTTGAAAATGGGATAAGAAGCCAGAGAAGGACCCTTCCCTGCTGAGAGGTAAGCAGAAACTGTTGCCAAATGCACCTTAAAAAGTAGAAGGCTGTAGGCCTAGAGAATGAAGCTGAGCCAAGTAGTCCAACAGGACTGCCAAGCTGGCCTCCTGTGGGTCTGTATCCCTTTGGCAACACCAGATAGAGAACCTTTTCCATTTTGAAGTGCAAGTCTTCCTGGTGGAAGGCTTCCTGGAAACCCTTAGGCTGTCCATCACCCCTTCAGAGAGAGAGATGCAGGCCTGCATTAAGTCCTCAAAAGCCAGGCCTTGAACCTGGGGGAATTGAGATTGGGGTACAGGATCCCTCACCTGGGAGGGGGTCAGGAGATTTTGCCTCCTGGGAAGGCATATTGGACTGGTCATCGACAGTATCAGTAACACGGAATACCATGGCCGTTTGGCCCATTCCAGGGCTTTCAATATCACTGTAGCTGACCGACACCAGAGTTTGATTAGAATTCTAAAGATCAGAGAAAATGGAGGAAAGACATATAGAAACTTGCCCGTCCAGTCCAAAAGCAGTGCATCCAGAGGAACTGAGCCCAGAGCTGGTGGTCTGCAACAGAAATGAGGCAGTTAATGATTGTCTGGGGCTGCAAAGAGGTCAGTCTACTGAATACTGTTAACAGGATTTCCCTGTTCTGAGTCCATTCATGATGGCTCTGATTGATTCTACTGAGTGCGTCACCTAAGACATTACCCTTCTCCAGCAGGTGGATTGCTGTCAGGGAGACCTTGAGGGAGTAGGCCAGACTCCAGAACTTCATGGCCTCTGTGCACAGAGCAGAGGATCTGTTTATGTAGTACATGGTGGTGGCATTGTCTGTTCTGACCTGAACCACCCTCCCCTGCACCATTGTGGTGAAAGACTGCAGTGCCAGAGTTGCAGTAGGTTTATGTGCAGCAAGGACTCCAGCTTGCTCCAAGTACCATGAATAGTGTGGTTCCCTAGGTGGGCTCCCAACCTTAGCAGGGAAGCATCCATGGTCAGTACCACAGTAGGAGACTGTTGCAGGAAAGGGACCCCCAGCTGGGGTTGTCCCTGTCCTGCCACCACTGCAAGACTTGCAGTAGGGTGGAAGTCACTGGTGCCACTTTAGACAAGGAATCCTTCCTCTGAGACCAAAAAGACCAGAGGTGGAACTGAATGTCCCTTATCTGAAACCTGGCCCCTGAGACCACTGCTGTGGCTGTAGCCATGTGACCCAGGAGTTGGAGAAAATTCCTTGTTTGTCAAGGGAAGTGTAGGCTGAAAGAGCCTGCCAGCCAAACAATGCTGTCCACCCTTGCTGGTGGGATGATAGCCTTTTCCGGAACTATGTCCAGCTCTGCCCCAATGAAATCCAGGTGAACTGGTTTTAGGACTGAATTTTTGAGATTTACCAGGAATCACAGAACTGCATGGTATCCTGTGTAATGGTGAAAGATTCCTCTACCTGTTGAAGTGAGTGCCCCATGACTAGCCAGTCATTCAGGTAAGGGAAGACTGACTCCCTGCCTTCTCAGATGTGCCACCACCACTGCCAGGTACTTTGCAAAGGTCCTTGGTGCTGAGGAGAGGCCAAAGGGCAGGTCCTCGAACTGATAGTGACCTGATGGCAGTTTGAACCAGAGATACTTTCTATGAGACTACCTGATGGGTATGTGAAAATAGGCATCCTTGAGATCAAAGGATGCCAACCAGTCCCCTTTCCTTAGAGTGGAAGAATTATAACCAGTGTGACCATTCTGAACTTTGGTTTTGTCAGATGTTCATTGAGGTATCTTAGATCTAGGATGGGTCACCAGTCCCAGTCTTTCTTCATGGTTAGAAAGGACCTTGAGTACAATCCTTTTCCCTTGTAAGAGAATGGAACAGGTTTCACTGCTCTGTCTTGCAGTAAAGTGGACACCTCTGCCTCTAGCAGGGCTCTTTCTGAGTTGGTGGCAAGCTTGAATGATCATGTTCTTGTTTTTGAGAATGATCTGAAGCCGAGAGCAACACTCTGGCTTATTACTTCCAGGACCCACTTGTCTATGGTAATAGTGTGCCATACCTAGAAGTAATAAGCCAGCCTGCCCCCTACTGGGATAGGGGAGGTGGCCTGGACAATCACATAAAGGGGTCTGCTTGACAGGGGTCTTGGGCTGAGAACTAGGTCCAGCATGACAAAACCTCTTCTGCCCCTACCCCTAAAGTAGCCTCTTTGCTGCTGGTAAGCAGGAAAGGCCTGGGCCTGTTAAAAAGGTCTCTGGTAATGTCTTCCCTTGACTCCCCTACTCTGTTGTCTTTGTTTAGTGGCAGCTTTCTCTTTGGCTGCAGCACCCTTGTATGCCACCATGTACTCATCCATCTTTTTCATACAGGCCTCAGTCTGTTCCCCAAAGAGTGAATTCTGCACCAGGGAAAAAGTGCAAGGCCTTAGTCTGGGTGTCCTGAGAAAGATTTGTGCAACTTAGACAAGCAAACCTTCTCTGAGAAACAGCAGTGGCCATTGTTACAAATGCATTGTGCAGGTCAGGCCCTCCGCTCCCACAGTGCCAACCTTGAAGTGCAATAGTGTGAACAGGGGACAGACAGGTTAAGCCTCCTGTCTGTTTTGGGTCCAAATCACCTACTAGCCCCGAGTCCTGGGGGTCAAATGTGAATCTTATGCTAGCATACCCAGTTAACAGGCTCAGATACGTGCCCTCTTCGGGGGATGTAGTACAATCCTTTACCCTGCGGCACCCAGCCAGGTTTCCAAAATGTACCCTTACAACTCAATATGAGACCTAGGCATATTCTTACCTTTAGCAAGATCAGTAACACATTCAAGCTCTTAACAGCTGTCAGAATTAAAACACTGGTTCAGCATTCACATGCAAAAGAAAACTGAGAAGCCACAGGCAGTATTTCAAGGAACATATTGTTTACTAAAAATTGTAAAATAAGTGAGATATCAAACATAGAACAAATATATCAATAACAGTCACATAAAATAAATGGAAAGTTACAGAACACAAAAACACCTACCACAAATACTTAACAGTTATTGCCTAGCTAGATGTTACCGTAAAGTGCATTCTTAAGTCCAAAGAACTAAGTGACTCTCTGCAGTCCAAAATAAAAAGCAATTTTTCCCTTGGAAGCCTGATCATTTCAAACTGCAACTCCCCACCCCCTTTGGTGAGGTCAGAATTAGAACCTCCAATAACTAACGTCTTAGCATAAATATCCACAAGGATGTGTTATTTCTGTGAAAATCAGCAACCCAGCAATTTCCCAAAATATGAGTCCCTGATCAAAGCATTTTCTTTGACATTTCATAACCCTACCATCTGTCACTGGTTCTCTTCTAAATGAGAAAACCATAAAGGATCAGCCAAATGACTCCCCTTCCTGTTGTGTCATAAAATGCATATTTAATTTCCAACTTCAAAAGCAGGAGCAGGTTATAAGGGGTAATAAACTGTCCCTCTGGAAGGATCCAACATTTCCAGAACCAAAGGCTGTTTGCATAGGATGATCTACACCTGAATAAACAGGGGAAGCAAATTTTCGCACATAGACTATGTCAAGTTATTGATACCAATGTAAACTACAAACGGGGGGGGGGGCGGTGAGGGGAGAACCCTATACTAAATGTAAGAAACACCAAGCATTTAGAACCACCAGCCTGGAACTTCCTAGTAATAAACACTAGAAGTCTTAATAATAAAACTGACAAACTCCTTTATACCCTGCGTTAGTTTAATATACACATCTGTGCCATTACAGAAACCTAGTGGAGAAATGAGAATCCTTGGGATAAAAACATACCAAGTTACACCCTGTATCACAAGGACAGGACACAGTCCAAAGGGGGAAGAGTGGCCCTTAATAGTGCCAACAACATTGTTACAGAAGCTATTGACACTACCCATTGGGAAAATGCTGAGATTCTATGGGTCAAAATCTCCCCGACACATACTGCCAAAATTAATTTAGGTCTTGTATACAGGCCCCCATCCATTTCACAACAGGATGACATATTACTGTTGGATTTCATTAACAAAATAACTGCCACAGACAATACTATACTACTGGGCGATTTTAACCTCCCTGAGATTAACTGGGATACATTAAATGCAGAAACTCCAGCAGAGCTACGCTTCCTAGAAGCCTTTATCCTGACTGGTATGGACCAGTTTGTTGCAACAAATACTAGGGATAATCACATCCTAGACCTGGTTCTAAGTAACTTAGCTGATAACATCTATAACTGTAGTGTCTTAGCCCCCCTAGGGTCCAGTGATCACTCCATGGTGAGCTTCAGATACAAGAGCAAGCTGGGCAAGAACACAGGGAGTACAATAGTATATAACTATAGCAAGGCTGATTTTGACAGCATGAGAAGCGAACTGGCAGCATGGGATTGGGTGGATGACTTCGACAATCAGCCACTCCATCATATATGGGACCTTATGATTAATGAAATATCCACCCTAGTACAAACATACACTCCATTCATACACAAATACGATGGGACATAAAAAAAAAAAAAAACATTGCCACCATGGATGACACCATTAGTTCGTAAACAAATCAAAAGAAAAATAATGCATACAGTAAAGCCAAGAAAAGTGGCACTAGAGAATGCTGGGATATATACAAAAAATGTCCAAAACAATAAAAAAAAAGCATAGAACAAGCTAAACAGAAACATGAGCTTATTCTTGCCCATAAAGTTCATGATAAGTACAAATCATTCTACACTTACATAAATAATAAGAAGGGGTTAGCAAAACTATAGGACCCCTCAAAGGCCCCGATGGGATTATGATCACGAAAAACCTTAAAATGGCTAAGCACTACAATTGCTTTTTTGCTTCAGTCTTTAATAAAAAAAACATTCCCAAAAACTAATCATCTCGATCAATTACCAGATATAGGCCCCTTAATAGATATATGTGATATGCTAGAAAGACTCCAGAAATTAGATCAAAATAAAGCACAGGGCCCGGGTGGCCTCCACCCTTGACTTATTAAAGAGTGGCAAAGTCATTAGCAGGTCTGGTCACAGCCATTTTTCAAAAAATCCATTGATGAAGGTGAGGTCTTAGAGGCCTAGAGACAGGCTGTTGTGGTGCCCATTCATAAAGGGGGTGCCAAGCATGAGGTGGGAAAATATAGACCAATCGGCTTGACAGCGGTTCTTGGTAAGATCCTGGAGGGTATCATAAAAGACCATATAAAAGACTTTTCTCCTAACCGAGGATATGGATAGTACACAGCATGGATTTACCCAGAGCAGGCTGTGCCAGACCAACCTACTGAAATTTTATGGCAAGGCTAGTAAAGCCTTGGACAGACACTCCGTGGATGTTATCTTTTTGGACTTCTCTAAGGCATTCAACAAATTCCCACATGGGGAGCTTGTTGATGCCTTAATAGAGCATGGGGTCCATGGCAAAATATCCCACTGGATCTAAGCATGGCTCTCTGACAGGAGACAAAAATCTGTATAAACGGTACATATTCAATCTGGGCAAAAGTGACCAGTGGGGTGTCACAGAGGTCTGTGCTTAGGCCCTGCATATTTGACATTTACATCTCCTCAAAGAACACCACAGCAGGAGTATGGGTATCTAAGTTCACCAATGATACAAGAATAGGTCACATTGTTGACAATCAGGAGGACAGAGGCACCCTCCAGTCAGACTTAGAGGATTTAGAGTAATGGGCAAATGCAAAGAAACTGACCTTCAGTACTGGCAAGTGCACTGTGATGCATTTTGGGAAGATCAATAGGCAGTCAAACTACTCACTAGGTGGGCTGATACTAAAAAAAATGCAGGATGAAAGATCTAGGCATCAGAATCAGTAATGATCTCAGTTTCAAGATGCAATGTTTATTTATTTAGCTTTTGTTTACCGGATAAGTACACTAGACAAGTAGTATGCCTATTTTCAGGAACGACCTGGGAGAGCACAAAACATACAGTATACATACATGGCAACATTGGAGAAACAGCATGATACAGTAGAAAACAGCTATAACAACGCTTGTATAAGGGCAGAGATACTGCCACACGTAGTACAAATTGTTACAGGACATAGATAAACACTAGAATCACTGAATACATATTTCATAGACCATCATGGACTCAGAGTGGACAATAGTGGACTGCAGAGTATTACATTACAGAGACTAGGAGCAGTCACATCTTGTAGTTTGTTTTAGGTGGGACCACAGGGGAGGCGAAAGGTCCCATGGGAAGGGGCAGAGTGAACAGAGTCTGGAATGGAGTTCCAGAGCCTAGGCACAAAAGCGGCAAAGTCATGATAACCAGGACATTAAGAAATCTGGCAGTATACTGTACTATACTATACTATACTATACTATACTATACTATACTATACTATACTATACTATATTAATAAACACATCAAGAGCAGGAACAAGGAAATACTGCTCCCTCTCTATACATCTCTGGTATGCCCACATGTCGAATACTGTGCCCAGTTCTGGTCACCTGGTGGCAAAAGGGAGATACAAGCCCTAGAAAGAGTTCAGAGAAGGGCAACCCGCAGGATTAAGGAGGTTAAGGGATTAGACGATCAAGCAAGACTCGACAACCTGGGGTTGTATTTCTTGGAATTTTGTCCATTTAGAGGGACATGTGCTTGATCTATACAGCCCTAACTGACTTGCAGCTTTGGGAACAGTTGGGTCTTATGCATAGGGAACAAGTTTACAACACCAGAGCCCACCCACTACAGTTAGGAGAAAGATTTAATACTATGAAAAGGAAGCAGTGGTTCTCTATCAGGGTGACTAAAATCTGGAATGAGTTTCAACTGGAGGTGGTGGCTAGCAGTACTATTAACAACTTTAAAGGGGACAAGAAATCTGTGCTAATTAGCAGTTGTTAGTAATGTTACTACTTGCAGAAATGAAAGACTTGCCTTCAAATGAGCCATATTGAACTGTACCTGAATAAACTCTGATGTGAAGAATTGTATTTTCAGTTGTTTCCTTTTTATGGACAACATTCTGCACAGTTCCCTTCATGGAACCAATAATTTGGAGTTTTTACTATGTCATGGATTGAGTACAGAATGCTAAACATGAGCTATTGTCCTATCAGAACCATGTTTAGAGTTCTGTGCTCAAACCTTGACATAGTTAATATTCCAGATCACTGTAACAGAATGCTGCCCATAAAAACAAAACAATGCAAAATGTAGTTTTTCGCATCACTTCTTATGCAGGTACAGTTGCATATAGATCATTTAAGCTTATGGATATAATTTCTACAACTGGGAACATCATAAACAGCTGCAGATTAGAAATAATTTCCTGTTCTCTTTAAGGCACAATTGGATGCTCACCTTGTCACCAGTAACATTATGGGGTACTACTGACACTAACGGCAAGCTATAATGGACCTCAGTCTTAATAGAGCTCTGCATAACCTAAGTAACCTATGACATCTTTTAATTAATGGTTTTCCTGGTCTGTTTATCACATCCTGCTGCTTCAGCCACAATGACACCTCTGAGGTCCAAAGTCAAGCTTACTTGCTGTCTGGTGTGCCTTAGGCAGATCATCACATACCCTTTATTTATAATACAAATATTATACATGTAACCATAAGCAGAAGGCACAGCATCACAGCCATCACCCTAGAGGCAGTATCATTGGCATCCACAGCCATGTGAAATTGGTACTTGGACACCTCTATACCATTTTTGGCAATCTCCCCCAAGTCCGCAGCCAGCTGAGGAGAAGCTTTGCTAGCAAACTCCTGGATGGACTCCCAGAGTGACTTCCGGTACCTGGAGACATAGGTTATGTAGGAAACCTGCCTAAAGCTCAGAGCGGCACCAACGTATTCTTTCTTGGCCATGGAGTCTATCTTTCTGGAATCCTTCTCTGGAGGGTGAGAAGCTAGAGGGATGCTTGCCTTTTCACAGGCTGCAGCCTGAACCACTCCCTCATGACTGCAATGGCTAAACAAAAACTCAGTGCCATTACCAGTCAGCAAATACTTCCTATCCAACTTCTTATCCACAGGGGGTACAGAAGTTGAGAGCCTGTAAAATTTCCATGGTTTGCCTCTTAAGGAACTTATGTATAGGAATCATGAGCCTTGTTGTAGTAGTAGAATCAGCATTTATATAGTGCTTTTCATACACAATGTATCCCAAAGCGCTTTTCAAGTGATACTAGACTGGTAGTGAAGAGACTGAATGTGTAGTAGCGGCCATATCACACATCAGCACTCACACAGAGCCTGGACAATTGCACAAACTGGTTTATGGGAAGCGGAATGTTAGCGAGGACACCGGGAATGTCCCCTACTCTTTGCAGAGAGTGCCCTGGGTTCTTTTACTTCCACCTGGACACCCACCAGGACAGCACCAGGACTGGTAGAAGGGACCTCTGTTTAACATCTCATCCAAAGGACAGCACACCACAGCAGTACAGCACCCCCTTAATACGGCACTTGGATGCCAGTGTTTTAGGTGCAAGTCCAATCCCAGTGTGGGATGAGAACCCATGACCTTCTGATCCAGAGGAGGATGTGCTACCAACTAAGCCATGCTGACACCTTAGAAGCAAGCACATCCATCATTTCAACATAATCAGGCTCTTCGTTTTCCTCCTCAGAAGTCTCTTGGGCAGGTAGCTCCACAGACTCTGCAGCTTTTTTCATGAAGACATAATGGGAGGAGGGGTCCCCAGAGGAGTGGGGTGGGGACTCAGCTTCCAAGTGCTCCGGAGAGACTTCAGGCTCTATAGGTTCACCAAAGTCTTCTTCCTCCTCCTCCTCATCATCATCCCACTCCTGCTCATAATATGCCTCAGGGTCATATGAACTGGTGGGGAGAGAAGCACCAGGTGTTTGAACCGAAGTGCGAGTCGTGGTACACTGGCCCGGTCCATCTAAACTGGTCTGTACAGACTGAATAATGTGAATGGCCTTCACTATTTCCTCAGTGGTTAGAACTGCAATCACACGCTTCTGTGGTTCTGAACTGGCCATTTTTCTTTCTTTTTAGTAGAAGGCATTTCAAGGCCTGTCTCAGCAGCTCTCTTGCTAGTGAAGGACTCTCCCTGGTCAGGTGGCACCCCCTCCAGTTTCACCAGTTATTCTTTAGTTGTGGAACTGGACCAACGTTCAGTGTCGATTGCCTTTTCAGCCATTCTTTCCTGTAGTCTGTTAAGTCACCTATCAAGTGTAGGCTGAGGGAAGTTTTCACAAGTTTTCAGTCGGCCTTCAGGTGGTCAAACCCTAAGCAGAATACACAAATCAGATGTGGGTCAGCCTTAGCAAATGGCTCACTGCACTCGGTACAATGCTGAAACCCAGTGGGATCAGTTCTTTTCTTGGGTTTCTGTGACATACCTTAAAATAGTAAAAATGTTGCACTTAGCCACTATTGGTGGTTAGGCCTGGATAAGAATAGTAAAAGGTTTTTTTTTTTTTGTTAATGATCGGGTTAGCAACCAAGAGAAAAAAAAAGAGAATACCCATTTTTTTTTTTAACCGAAAACCATACGGTCCCAAAACACAGTATTCAACAGAAAAACTTACATTTTACCTAGAAAAAACCAAAATATATATCTTCGGTTTCCTCCTGGTTGCAAAGAACCAATCAGAAACCAAAACACTTACCAAACTGAGTGAAACCTAATCTAGTCCAACCTGTAACCAGAGGATAGCGGTTTGAAAATAAAAATATTATAAACAGTGGTTAGAAAAATCGAACTTTCATGTGTTCAAGCCTTTACAGCTAAAACAGCCATTAATCGACTTGCCACTACTAACAGTTGATGTATTTTAATTTTTTCCCCCATATAGGAATCTAGTTGGTGTTTGAAGGATGCCATACCAGGGGCACCCACCACCATATCTGATAATGAGTTCCACGCTTCCACAACCCTCTGGCTAAACCATTTCCCTCTCCTTGAGGTGTTATACAGTTCCCCTTTCAGTTGATAATAATGCCTCTGTGTTCCTTGAGAGGGTACTTCTCTTTTTGAGAGACCTGATATTTTCCAAATAATCTCATCTTTAAATGCTTTATATATAGAACATAAATCACCCCTCAATTTGTGATATGCCATTGAGTACACACCCAGCTTTTCAAGCTTACCATTGTAAGATAGTCCCTGTGTGCTCCTAACTTTTCTAGTTAGTCAGTCTCCATTGCACTTTCTCCACTGCCACTGAGCTTTCAACATCCTGTGGGGTGCTTAAAGGGGAGCCATACTCAAGCAGTGGTCTAACCAGAGAACAATAAAGTGGAACTAACACCTTCTCAACGCTACTATTTATATTTCTAAGAATATTACCTAATCCCTTGTTTGCCCTTTTTATATATTCCTTATTATGTTTCTTAAAACTTAGATTTTCTGTAACCCAAACTCCCAAATCTTTTTCACTGTCTGTTGTATTCATTATTGTATTATTCAAGGCATATGTAGCCCTCTGGTTAGTGTTTCCAAAATGCATAACCTTACATCTGATGTTATTAAATGTTAACTTATTTTCTGCTGGCCAATCTTCTAGCCTGTCCAGTTGCATCCTAAAATTTTGAATAGCGGCTTCATTATTGACTATGGCTCCCACTTTGGCATCATCTGCATATCTGCACAACCATGCCCCTCCACGGATCTGCATAGTAGATTTAAAACACTCTAAAGAGTACAGGCCCCAATATCAACCCCTGAGGCACCCCACTATCCACCCTTCCCCAGTCTGACCACAGTCCTCTTATGCCTACCCTTTGCATTCTGCCAGTCAACAAAGCCCTAATCCAATTTATCAGACCAGAATCCACACCCAGTCCCATCAAGGTAGTCACCAATCCGGAGCAAATAGGATTTGTTTCAGGCAGAACCCCTGCTGACCACC
The DNA here is from genome assembly GCA_016271365.2 of Neoceratodus forsteri. Lineage (NCBI taxonomy): Eukaryota > Metazoa > Chordata > Ceratodontiformes > Ceratodontidae > Neoceratodus > Neoceratodus forsteri. The sequence continues at coordinate 338,008,186 of JADMNL010000026.1, forward strand.
TTCGTAAATTGTCGTATCTGGTTCAGGTGGCAAAAACTTCCCCTATCCCTATGGCTCTGATATCTCTAGACACAGAAAAAGCCTTCGACAGGGTGGACTGGAATTTCTTGTGGGCAACGCTACAGATAATGGGCTTTCCCAACAATTTTATTAAATGGATCCAAGCCTTATATTCCTCCCCTCTGGCTAGAATACACTGCAACGGAGTACTATCTGACGTCTTCCCTCTTTTCTCGGGTACATGGCAGGGATGTCTGCTTTCTCTTTTCCTCTTCAACATACATCTCGAACCCCTGATCAGGTGATTGAAATCCTCTCCCTTAATCTCCGGCATTCCAGTAGGCGATGGAGTCCCTTTGCTCTCGGTCTATGCAGACGATATATTGCTTCGTCTCTCAGATCCAGTCTCTTCTCTAACAGAGGCACTGAATACCATTGACATTTTTGGGAAATTCTCGAACTACAAACTCAATATTAGCAAAACTGAAATTTACCGCCTCAACTACTTAACATACAGCTCAGCTTTTAGCAAGTTCGGTATGAAATGGACCCCCCAGTCCATTAAATACTTAGGCATCCATATTACCTCGGATTTATCCTTACTGCATAAACTTAATCTGGAGGATTTGTGGTACAATATTCAGCAGGACTTATTAAGATGGAAAAAGCTCCCCCTCTCTTTATGGGGCAGAATTAACACCGTCAAGATGAATGTCCTACCCAGATTGTTTTACCCACTAAACATGCTGGATGTATGGTTACCCTTGTCTTTCTTTCAGCGTATTCATTCCAACGTTAATTCCTTTATCTGGCAGGATAAAGCAACCAGAAGATCCTATCTCAAGCTGTCCCTACCCAAGGAGCTAGGAGGCTTGCGTCTCCCTAATTTTTTATATTATTACTGGGTTTGTCATCTGTACAAGTGTGGGAGGTGGCTCTCTTTTTCTGAACTCCTAGCTCATCATGAGTACGTCCCAATCCGGTTGCACATTGAATTGGACATTCTTGCTGCCCATAGTCTAGCTCCATCCTCACTTTTTTATACCGCCATTAAAAATATACCAAAAGCCCTGCAGTCTCTCCCGATTGGTATTTCATTAAGAGTCCTCTCTCAAATGTTTAGTTATTGCAAGGTATCCCCGAGCTCTGATTTTTCTCAGCCAATCTATGCCAACTTGAATCTCAAAATAGGTGGTGCTCCTGTATCTCGAAGTTGGTTACCACTCTCTCCTGAGCACACTGTGGCCAATTTTTACTCACAGGACTCTATTTTGTCCACTGAGGAGATTCTTGCCAAATTTGATTTAACGTCATGGGCTGTCTTCAAAATTCTTCAGTTTAAGCACATACTAGTCAAAGGGTTTGGAAAAGAACCCAAACCCTCCTATATTGGTGCCTTTCTCCAGCAAATTAAGATCTTAGCTAGTAAACCGCATGGCATATCTACTTTGTATAAACTGGTTCTCACATACCCGCAACCTCCCTCGGTTGCTGGATCCAAGATCTGGCAAGCCATTTTCCCTGATGAAGCTATTAATTGGCAATGTATATGGACAGGTCTATATAAATACCACACTCAAGATCGGTACAGACTTACGCAATACTGTATTTTAAATAATATGTATTATACTCCTATCAAACTGGATCAAATGAAGCGCCTTTCTTCCAGCATGTGCTCTAGATGTAACAAGGAGGAAGGCTCGCTTCTCCATATATTGTGATCATGCGAAAAAATATCTCCCTTGTGGAAACAAATTGAATCAACTTTAGACTCATCGCTGGGGCTTCAGGGCCTCTTCTCCCCCATCATATGTATTCTGGGAGATTATTCCAGAATTTCTGTGAATGAGAGAAGATTTCACATGGCCTTAATCTCAACGGCGGTCAAAAAACTAGTGCTTAGACAATGGATGGATCAAGCTACTATTTCTTACACGGAATGGCTGCATGAAATATCATTTGCACTCCGTGTTGAGCACCTAATTGCGAATGTACATCACCATCAATCATCTTTTAACAACAAATGGGGGAAATTATACACCCTCTATTTGTCTTGATAGGGTGACGTAGATAGTTCGCGAGCCTCTCTTCTTTCTTTTTTTTTTCCCCTTTGGCTTTCTTCATTTCTAACATACTAACATACTATGTGCCAGCAGATTAGGCTTTACGGTCTATCGAGTCTGCTCGAACCTCAGATCCTTAGTTGGGTGCCGAGGCCCTCCCATCCCTTGTGCTCCAGAAACCCCTATCATCCATCCTCACCCCCCTGGGACAGGCCATCATCTGATACATCCACTTTCTGTGTCTGTCCCACCCTCTCTTGAAGCCCTCCACTGTGGATCTCTGAATCAGCTCGCCAGGCAGTGCATTCCAAGGGTCCACTACCATCTCAGTGAAAAACCTCCTCCTCTTCCCCCCCTCACCCTTCCACCTTCCAACTTCAAACCATGCCCTCTGGTGATACCTCCCTGCTTTAGTCTAAAGATCCCCTCCATGTTCACCCTTTTTATTCCCTTGAGGTACGTGAGACCTCAATCATGTCCCCCCTGTCTCTCCTCTCCTCCAATGAAAACAGGCAGAGCTTCTCAAGTCTGTCCTCATATGTCAAATCCTAGCCCTCATATCATCTTAGTTGCCCTCCTCTTGCCTCTCCTGAGGCTGTGTGTAACTCTTCAAGTGTGGTCTCCAGTACTGCTACAGTACTCAAGGTGTGGTCTAACCAGTCCATTGTACAGCGGCAGAATCACTTCCTGCTCCTAGAGGTGATCCCTTACGATGCAACCCAACATCCTGTTTGTCTTGCTAGCCGCTCTCCTGCACTGCTCAGAGTTATTCATACATGCATCCACCATGACCCCTAGGTCTTTTTCCCCTATTGAGGCCTCCAGCGCCTCCCTTCCCAGGGTGTACCTGTGTTTAGGGTTTCCCTGACCAAGATGCAACACCTTGTACTTGGTGATATTGAAATTTAATTTTCATGTGTGAGCCCAGCTTTCCAGGGTGTCCAGGTCCCCTTGCAGGGCCAACCTACCCTCTTCTCCCTCAACTACTGCTCCCATCTTGGAGTCATCCGTGAAGAGACTCATTTCACACCCTATACCCTCCCTGATGTCCGATATGTATGCATTAAACAGGATCGGACCCAGGACCGAGCCCTGCGGTACCACACTACCAACCTCTCTAGGGTTTGAGAGCTCCCCACAGACCACTACTCTCTGGGTGCATCCAGCTAGCCAGTTTTCAATCCATCTGACCATCAAAGGGCCTACTCCTAACCCCATCAGTTTCTCCACCAGACCATTGTGGGGGACAGAGTCAAACACCTTTCTGCAGGGAATTCCCTAATGTCTTTGTTACGGCCACTTACTGTTCCTTAATAATTTATACAATTGTTAATCATCCTGGTCCTCTTTTAGTTCTGTTGTGTTAGGCTAAGGGAAAGTGCACCGTGGAGTGGGGGGCTGGGAGGTGTAGTTTGCTTTAAGGTAGTGTTAGTTATTATTTTCTCTGAATGTTTTACCTTTTTCCTGTAAATTATTTTCAGTTCAATATGTACTACTTGTTGATGTCAGTGTATGCCATGTCTTTGTTACCATGTGCTTTCGTTATATTTAATAAAGTATGTTAAATTAAAAAAAAAAAGGTAGTCACCAATCTGTTGTGTGACACAGAGTCAAATGCCTTGGAGAAATCAAGGTACACGACATCCACTGGCAGTTCACCATCAAGAGCCTGGCTCACCGATTCAAAAAAACTGAGCCAATTGGTCACACAAGACCTCCCTTCCATAAAACCATGCTGTGTGACGTTGACTAAACCCAACTTCGCTAAATTACGTTCTATTCATTCTTTTATAAAATTCTTCTATAAGTTTACCTATTGTAGATGTGATACTAATGGGGCGATAATTTTGCACTCTAGTGTTGTCACCATTCATTAAGATTGGGGTAACATTGGTTTATTTCCATTGATTCAACACTTCCCCTGACAACAATGACAGATTAAGAACACAGTCAAGGGACCAGCCAATTCTTCTGCCATTTCATTCAAAAGATATGGATGCATCCCATCGGGTCCACAGGACTTATTTTTCTTTAATTTCTTTAGTTTCTCATAAACATAGTTTACAGCAATGTCCTTTAGAGGCAGTGTCCTAATGGATGCATTATCACTATACTTTTCATCAGAAACCCCGTTATCACCACGAATGGTATTCAAAAGGTAGTTCTTGAATTCTTGTGCCATCTTATTATCATCCTCTGTTTTGTTGTCATCAACTAACTCAACAACTTAACTTGTACTTAAACTGAATGCGCGGAGAAATCTCCAAGGCGACTTCACAGACAGGTAGAGTAAAGAATCTGGCAGTTACATAGAATGTACCAGGGACAGTGGTTTGAAAACCGAGCTTGAGCCTATTGAACATTCCATGATTAGTACATAGGCTTTAACTCTTTCAACGCCATGGCACTTCAACTGGAAGGGCTAACTGCACAAGTCTGCATTACGTCAGAATACAGTAAAACTTCCTGGAGTTTGAATCACCTGCACCAGGAGTGCGCCACCCCTCCACTTGCATCAAGACAGTAGGGGGCTTGCAGTGGAAGCAGACTGCAGTATCCCCAAAGCTGGGATTCATGAAGCTTGCTGGAGCCACCAGGCCTTAAACCATCCAGTACCTGATCTAACTCTTCATGTACCACTACTGTTCAGTACTGCAGAACGAGACCCTAGGTGGCAAGTGATGCCCAGTGAGCCCGCTGTCCTTCATGGGGAAGGGCATGGATCAGTCATGAGGGGGACACCTGTAAGGGTGCCGTATGTCACTGCGTGGCTGCCTGCTATGCCAGATGGCCACAGTGGGCATGCATCCTGGGCATTAAATAGATTGCCCATGGGAAACCCAATCATGTGGTGGACTGGAAGATGTACCCCCTTCCCCAAAATAGCAGGTATTCAGAGTGCCAAAAGACATGCAGCTGTATGGAGTATAAATCTGTATTATACAATGGCAAGAAAGAATGCTGGCCTCTGACTAGTCAGTCTGGTTCTGGACCCATGATGTTATCCCAGTATAACATCACAGGTCTAGTCCCAGCACAGAGATGACTGCATCAACAGTTACAGTAATCACTCCATGCAGCCCACTTTCATCATCCTCACTTGATAGCCAGCTTCACTCCTTCCCACTCACAAGCCACAGAAGAAACCACCACAGAAACTGGCTTCTAGTATTTTGGGGGGTTAGTATTTTGGGGGTTTGTCCTATAGTGGGATATTTATAAGTGCATGAGAGGTGAGTGGGTGTGTGATTTCATAATTATTTGGTTGAGTATATGTAAAGTATATATAATTTAATGGTTTGCTATGTTGCTTGCAATTGTATTGGAAAATGTGCTGAGAGGATTTCAAGACAATCAGGCAGTATTTCCCCACCAGACTCCGGGAATTGTATCCTGTTGAATGTCCCTATTTACCAACTGAGACCTATAAAAGGTGTCAAGCTTTAGGGATTGTCAGGAGGTGCAAGGGAGAAGGGGGAGGTCTTGTGGGGCAATGGAAAGGGGAAGGCAAATTGGGGCAGTGGGGACCAGGAGACAACCTAGGGTGAAATCATGTCAGGACAGGGGTACTCCCCATCTTGTCCCCATACCCAAGGGCTCAGCAGTTGATGGGCAGGAGTTGAGGTCTTCCTCAACATCCCATCCAACTTGGGTGGTGTTATGCAATGCCAGATCTAATAAGAACAAGATTGCAATTATTGCATTCTTGTTGGAACAACTGATCTGGCATGCATCACTGAGACCTGGCTAGATGAAAATGCTGGCCCTACACTTGAAGTGGAAATTCCAGCTGGGTACTCAGTGATACACCACTCGAGATTGGACCGCGGGAGGGGGGGGTAGCGGTCTGTTTCAAGGCCGAGTTGGGCCTCACAAGTGTACTAGTAGAGGAGGCTGAATCGTTTGAGTGTACTGTGGTAGCAGGTGTGGGTTGTAGGATAGCTGTCATCTACCATCCACCCAGGGATGAAAAGCGATTCTTACAGGAAGTAGCAGATTTAGTCAGTCATCGACATGACAGGGTTGCCCAGATTGATGGTTCTGGGTGACTTCAATGTCTGGGTAGACGAACTCTTGTTTTTTGGACAGCACTTCCTCCAGTTGATAACATCTCTGGGCCTTACACAGATTGTTACCGCTGCTATCCATAATCACTGTCACTCCTTGGATTTGGTGTTCCTCTTGGGGACTGAGGCCTCCAATCTGGGGGTGGAACCTGTCAGCTGGTCCGATCACCACACTGTGAGGTTCAACTTTTGCACCTCCCTTTGTAGGCCTGCCCCTGTGGAGATGGTCAGTTATCGCCTTTTGCGGGATGTGTGCCCTGAAGGCATAGCGGCAGTGATTGACCTCTTGGGAGTTTCCTAAGGCTAGCTCGGGCTCAGAGACCTTAGTCTTAGACTATAATAAGAGTATCTCTACAGTTCTGGACTTGATTACTCCTGTCCGTGTTCGTCCTCTCCCACTTCACCCTCAGGCCTGCTGGTTTGATGGGTCTTTGAGGGAGTTGCAGTGATTAGGACAAAGGTTAGAGAGGTGCTGGCGGAAATCTGCCCTAGATGCCGACCGCCTTAGATTGGTAGAGCATTATCGGGCCTACCAATCAGCGATTTCCCGAAAGAAGGCAGAGTTCCTGTCCGGGGAGATTGCTGCCGCTCAGAATTGACCAGCTCAACTCTTCCAAACCGTGGACAGGTTGTGCAACCCAGCCTGTCTGCCGCTTCAAAGAACTTTTTCGCAAATGGAGTGCAATGAGCTTGCTTGATTCTTTGCGAATAAGGTGGCTGACATCAGGTCAGAGATCCTCTTGACCCACTCTGTGGGGGATGCTGTTGGTCGGTGCACAGTCACTACACCTCATGTTTCCTGGAGTACCTTTGACCTACCGGAGTTCACTGATGTCATGTGGATTGTCCAGGGTATGCACCCTACGTGCTGTAGTTTGGACCCAGGCGGCCCAACTTCCCTGATTATGGGTTGTTATGATACTATTGGCCTGGTCCTGGCTCAGATAGTCTGGTGCTCCTTAGACTCAGGTGAGTTTCCAAGCTCCCTGAAGGAGGCAGTGGTAAAATCCCTCTTGAAGAAAGCTTCCTTGGACCCAAATGTCCTAGCTAACTACAGAACAATCTCTAACCTTCCTTTTATAGGGAAGGTTATTGAGAAAGTAGTGGTGGTGGAGCTGGAGAACCACCTGACCATCCATAATATCTACAAACCTCTCCAGTCCAGTTTTTTAAAGAGGCATAGTACTGACACTGCGCTGGTTCGGGTGCTCAGTGATCTCCTGATGGTGAGAGATCGGAGAAACCGTTCCATTCTGGCGCTGTTTGATCTCTCTTCAGCCTTTGACACTGTGGACCATGTGGTACTGCTTGAGCGCCTGAGGTTCATCTGTGGCCTAACATGTTTGATCCTCAGTTGGTTTACATCTTTCCTCACCGACAGAATGCAGAGAGTTGTGTCTGAAATGTTTTCTTCAGACTCTCTCCCTCTGCTATGTGGGGTTCCTCAGGGCTTGGTACAATCCCCCATGATGTTTGCAGTGTATATACTGCCCTCAGAGACATTGTAAGATGGTATGGGCTGAGGTTTCACCGCTACGCTGATAATACCCAGCTCTACCTCTCTTTTGCACCTGACCAGAATAGTGCTCTCTCAGTATTTAACAACTGCCTTGTTGAAATCCAGGATTGGATAAATTCAAGCTAGCCAAAGCTGAATGCGGGAAAGACTGAAGTGATGGTTGTGGAGCCAGGTCGGTGGATAGAGGGGTTGAGGGCTGGTCAACCCTCTGGACTTTATCGGGGGGGGGGTTCCCAGATTCTTACCTCTGAATGGATGCGAGACCTGAGGGTGGTGCTTGACCCTTTGATCTCTGGTGTCTGCAGTCGTCAAGTCTGCCTTTCATCATCTTAGGATCATAGCCAGGATCAAACACCTTGTTCCATCTGGGGATCTGCCTACATTGGTCCACACCTTTGTGCCCTCGCACCTTGACTACTGCAACTCCCTATACCTAGGGCTTCCTGGGGTTGATATCCACCGCTTGCAGCTAGTGCAGAATGCTGCAGCTGGATTGTTGACTGGGACGTCTCGCTCCTTGCATATTACCCCAGTGCTGCGCGATCTGCACTGGCTGCTGGTTCAGTGGCGGATCACCTTTAAAGTTGGTTTACTGACCTATAAAGCCCTACATGGACTTGGTCCCGATTACTTGAAAGAGCTTCTTATTCCCTTCTGCCCTGTGCGACAGCTCCGCTCAGCTAACGAGGGGTTGCTGGAGATTCTGAGAGTAACTCTGAAATCTTCTGGGGCCCATGCATTTATATTTGTGGCCTCTATCCTCGAGAATTCTCTACCCCGCCAGCTTCAGGAGTGCATGACTGGGGGGATTTAAACAGGCGCTTAAAACCTTTCTGTATCATCAGGCTTTTCAATGATATATAGTTGTATGGATTTGTTATTTTGGTTAACTGTTGTCTGTGTTTTATATGACTGTGTTTTGATTTTTGTACAGCACCTTGATAATTTTTAAAGGCGCTTAAAAATAAAGTTTTATTATTATTACTATTATTATTATTATATTCTTTATGAGAACGTACACCGCTTGGTCATGCTACAGTGAGCAGGAAAACTGACTGTAACCCTGGAAGAAATTGATAGTGAACATTGTTCTGAGAACACCGTAATAACCAGCATTTGGGTTATAATTGCGTTTGAACCGTAATAAGCCAAAATCTTGTCATTATGGCATTTGACAGTAATCATAATCCAGTTGATAAACAGGTTTACTAGTAATTATATAAAGTTAACTGGAAATACCAGAATACAATAACTGGTTAGCACTTTTTTTTTTTTTTTTAAGGCTCAGCCAGTTGACATTTTCTGTAATAACCCATGGGTTATTACGGCATTCATGTGCTACATCTATCAAGAGTAGTACTCTCTCATTGGCTCTTGCTTGCTCTGTGGGTGGGCTAAACTGTTCCAGAAACATGGCGGCTCCGACCAAGACTTACCGAGGAACCGTGCATCGGAGCTGCTAGAACATCTCACTTTCACAACCTTTTTTTTTTTTTTTTTTTTTAAATCAAAGTGATCCCTCTTAGTTTTAAATAAAAAAGCTCTTTCTGGTTGATCCTGCTCTTTGGTGAGAAACAGGACTGTGGCTGCGAATGGGACTACGGCTGACTTCCTACAGCACTAGGTAAGCACTATTATAACTCCAAACTGCAAATGAAAAATCTAAATAAAATAAAAATCAAGTAAAAAGAGACAAGGGAGAGAGAGAGAGAGAGGAGGTGTGTGTGTGTGTGTGTGTGTGTGTGTGTGTGTGTGTGAGTGAGAGTTACAGAGAATGGGATCACAGGACCCAGGATGGAATAAAAGTGCTCCCCAGATACTGATACTATATAAAATAAAAGATGGGGAAGTGTCAGAAACTCAAATTTAATGTACACCCTCAGTGTGGGATGCTTTAATAAACCCCTCACGCTTCACCCTTTGGGTTTATGTAGCATCCTGCACTTCAGGTGTGCATTAAATTCTCACATCACATGCTTCCCCATCCTTTATAGAAACATAGACTTTGACAGCAGATAAGGACCGCTTGGCCCACCTAGTCTGCCCATTTCCCTACCTACAGGATAAACTGCAGATCCTAGTTAACCAACAGCCTATTTCTTCCTACCCCCACAAAAATTGCCTTATGTCTGTCCCATGCATTCTTGAATTCTCCCACAGTTTTAGACCCCACAGCCTCCTCAGGAAGGCAGTTCCATGCGTCCACATCCCTCTCTGTGAAAAAATACCTCCTCACATTGCCCCTGAACTGCATCCCCATCTTCAAATTGTGTCCCCTTGTTCTTGCACATCTCTTTTTCTGAAAGATGCTACCCTCTTGGACTTTGTTGATTCCACTGAGGTACTTCAAAGTTTCTATCATGTCCCCCCTCTCCCTCCTTTCCTCAAGGGTATACATATTAAGCTCCTTTAGTCTCTCCTTGTATGGCTTCTCTTGCAGACCCTGCACCATTTTAGTTGCCCTCCTCTGGACTGCCTGTATCCTGTCTATGTCCTTGTGGAGATAGGGTCTCAGAACTGGATGCAGTACTCCAGATGGGGTCTTATCAACTGTCTGTACAGAGGAGAACAACTTCCTGTTTTCTGCTGGTGATGCCTCTCCCTATACATCCCAGTATACCCCAGCCCTCCCTACTGCCTTCTCACATTGCTTGTTAACCTTAAGGTCATCTGATATGATTACCCCAGGTCCTTTCCATTTTTACGTCATTATGCCAAGATGCTAAGGGAACATTTTGGGAGTAGCACACTTTGGAGTGTGCCTCTCCCTTGTAATCCACTGCTCAGTTGAGCAGGCATGGCGATCCTGCACCAATGGGTGTGGGGCTCTGTATGACAGTGGTGGTCTTCGCTTCAAAGAAACCACCGCTGTCATACGGAAACCCAGCATCCGCGCCGCCCCGTCACGCCGCCCCCACAAAGCTTTGGTGCCACGCTGGGAGCACCCCCAGCGTGGCAAATCCGTGTTGTTTGCCAGCGGTGCCCAATCCTCTGTCGGCTCCTCGGCCCCCCAGCCATCTTCTGCCACGCTGGGAGCCCACCCCAGCGTGGCAAACGTCTCGCGTTGTCAGCCGCCAGGGGTGCCCAATCCCCGTCGGCTCCGGCCCCAGCCATCTTCTGCCATGCAGGCCCACCCAGCGTGGCAAATGTCCCAGCGTCATCAATAGTAAAAAAAAAATCCTGTAAAGTAAAAGCGGTCCCACGCGGTCTCCGCCCCCTCCCACAACCCGCACCACCCACTGCGCACCTGCCTCCCCACACCCCCTCATGCCATACTTACCTCTGGAGCTCGGCTCGACGATCTTGATGGACTGGGGACACATCTGCACTCTTCAAAGCCGACCGCAAACTGAGGAAATGCCGTAAGCTGTATAATGGGCTAGATATGGGGTTTTCAACTTTATTGCATATCTCAGGCATTATTTATTTGCACCAAATTTTCAACATGGGGTTTTGGGTTTCCTTCGAATGATGTCACTGTCATGGTAGATCAGGCCGGCAGGGTGATTGCAGTCAGTGCGCAGTCACTGCGGCAAATCACCCTTCGGCCTGAATAATGCCATGACAGTGACACTTCATTCATGAGAAGGGGTCCCAAAACCCATGTTGAAAATTTGGCAAAAATTCCAAAAATGACTGTTTATTTAGGCGTGCATATGCAGTTCCTACGCTGGCTTGTAAGTTCATGAATTTTCAATATTTTCACTCCAGATTTTCAACATTGCCATTTTACCACACCTTCTTATGAGCAGTACAGCTGTCATTTTTCACATCTCACCCAAAACGTGTTTCCGCCCATGTAGTGCACAATGGCGCAGTCAGTGTGCGAAATCAATGTATGGGACACATTAAGAAAATCACAGTGACACTGTTCATGAGTAGAGGTCTTAAAATGGCTATGTTGAAAATTTGGTGAAAAAATTCCTAAAAATGACTGTTTTACGAGCGTGCGTTGCGCAGTTCCTCCGCACGCTCGTACGTTTGCAAATTTTCAATATTTTCACTCCAGATTTTCAACATTGCCATTTTACCACACCTCCTTATGAGCAGTACAGCTATCATTTTTCACATCTTGCCCAAAACATGTTTCTGCCTATGTAGCGAACAATGGGGGTAACAAAAAGGTCATGCTGAAAATTTATTGTGCAAATACCAGCCATCGCACAGGGCATTAGGGTAAAGCACCATACGTGCCAAACATCACTGCAAATACCTGCAAGCAAATGTTCGGCATTGACAAATGCTTGTTGTTGTTTTTACTACCTCCCCCCCATTCACTAAAAATACCACCAACAGCTTAATCTGGTTCAAGGTCAGTTAGCATTCATTTGTATCCCCCTCCCCCGGGTCGTGCCTGAAAATAGGCTGGATTTGTCTAGTGCACTTACCCGGTCAACAAAAACTAAGTAAATAAATAAAATAACAATAAGTAAAATAAATAAATTGCGTAATCTTCCCCTGGGTTTTTGTTTCCCAGGTGCATTATTTTACACTTCTTTGCATTGAATCCAAGCTGCCATACTTCTAACCATTCCTCCAACCTTGCCAAGTCCCTTCTCATCCTTTCCACACCTTCTTGTGTATCAACCCTGTTGCAGATCATTGTGTCATCTGCAAAGAGGCATACTTTTCCTTCCAGTCCCTCGGCAATGTCATTTATATAGACATTAAAAAGGACTGGACCCAGTACTGAACCCTGCGGTACCCAACGAGTAACTCTTCTTTCTTCAGAGTGGACTACATTTACAATTACCTTCTGCATCCTGTTGTCCAGCCAATGTTTTACCCAGGCTACCACCCTGGGACCCACTCCCAGGCTGGTTAATTTGACTATTAATCTTTTGTGTGGGACTGTATCAAATGCCTTGCTGAAGTCTAGGTAGGCCATGTCCACAGCCCCTCACTGCCTACTACTTTTGGTCACCCATAGAAACATAGAAACAGAATTTGACGGCAGATAAGGCCGCTTGGCCCACAGTCTGCCCATTTATCACAGAAACATAGAAGTTGATGGCAGATAAGGACCATAAGGCCCATCCAATCTGCCCATTTCTTTTCTACCTTATAAATGTGCCATTGGCCTTTGCTCTGTCAGTGGCCTATCTATTCATACCCATTTGTATTGCTCCCTTATGCCTATCCATGCCTGTTTGAGCCCTGCACTGTATTTATAGCCACCACTTCTTGAGGTAGGCCATTCCATGCATCCACCACCCTTTCTGTGAAAAGATTTCCTCACATTCCCCTTAATCAGCCCCTCTAATCTCATGCTGTGTCCTCTTGTCCTGCTATTTTTCTTATATTTAAACATGTTAGACTCTTTCACCTTGTTAATGCCCTTAAGGTGTTTGAATGCCTCGATCATATCACCTCTCTCCCTCCTTTGCTCAAGGGTATACATATTGAGCTCTGTTAATCTGTCCTCATGTGTCTTCTGATGCAGTCCCTGCACCATTTTGGTTGCCCTTCTCTGGACTGCCTCAATTTGGTTAATGTCCTTGTGAAGGTGTGGCCTCCAATACTGCACGCAGTACTCCAGATGGGGCCTAACCAGTGTCTTGTAAAGAGGGATTATTACCTCCCTCTTATGACTTGTGATACCCCTACTAATACACCCTAACACCCACCTAGCCTTACCTACTGCTTTAGAGTGTAGATTCTGCTGTAGATTTCCCTACCTACTGGATAAGCTACAGATCCTGGTTAACCAGCAGCCTACTTCTTTCTACCCCCTAGAATGGCCTTATGACTGTCCCATGCATGCTTGAATTCCACCACTGATTTTGACTCCACAACCTCCTCCGGAAGGCCGTTCCATGCATCCACAACCCTTTCTGTGAAAAAATACTTCCTTAAATTACCTCTGAGCCGCCCCCATCTTCAAATTGTGCCCTCTTGTTCTTGCACACCTCTTTTTTTGAAAGATGCTACCCTCTTGGACTTTGTTGATTCCCTTGAGGTACTTGAATATTTCTATCATGTCCCCTCTCCCTCCTCCTTTCCTCGAGGCTACTACATATTAAGCTCCTTTACGTCTCTCTTCATATGTCTTCAGGTGCAGACCCTGCACCATTTGTTCTACCCTCCTCTGGACAGCTTCCATCCTGTCTATGTCTTTGCGGAGACTTGTCTCCAGAACTGCACGCAGTATTCCAGATGGGGTCTCACCAGCTGTCTGTACAGAGGGATAACTTCTTCCTGTTTTCTACTGGTGATGCCTCTCCCTATGCATCCCAGTATCCTCCTTGCTGCCCTCTTACATTGCTTGCCCACCTTTAGGTCATCTGATATGACTACCCCCAGGTCCCTTTCCACTTTTGTTGTTGTTAGTATCTCACCCCCCATTGTGTACTCTTCCCCTGGGTTTTTGTTTCCCAGGTGCATTACCTTGCACTTCTTAGCGTTGAATCTAAGCTGCCATACATTTGACCATTCCTCTAACCTTGCCAAGTCCCTTCTCATCCTTTCCACCCCACCCTGTGCATCAACTCTGTTGCAGATCTTTGTGTCATCCATAAAGAGACATACTTTTCCTTCAGTCCCTCTGCAATGTAAACATAAAGACATTGAGAGGACAATCTAATACTGAACCTACGTTACCCACTAGTAACCCTCCTTTCTTCTGAGTGGACTCCATTTACTATTACTCTCTGTGTCCTATTCTCCAGCCAATTCTTTACCCAGGCTATTGTCTTGGGACCCACTCCCAGGCTGGCTAACTTGTATATTAATCTTTTGTGTGGGTCTGTGTCAAATGCCTTGCTAAAGTCTAGGTAGGCCATGTCCACAGCCCCTCCCTGATCTACTACTTTGGTCACCCAGTCAAAGAAATCTATCAGATTAGTCTGGCATGACCTTCCTGCTGTGAATCCATGCTGCCTAGGGTCCTGTGCCCCTCTGGCCTCTAGATACTAGACAATTCTTTCCTTCAGAAGTGATTCCATCATTTTCCCTATCACTGAGGTTAAACTAACAGGTCTGTAGTTTCCTGCTTCTGTCTCACTCCCACTTTTGTGAAGGGGAATCACATCTGCCCTCCTCCAGTCCTCGGGTACCACCCCATCCTCCCATGATTTGTTAAAAAGGGTAGTCAGTGGTTTCACTAGTTCTGCCCTTAGTTCTTCTAGAATTCTGGGATGAATCCCATCAGGCCCCATTGCTTTGTCCACCTTCAGTTTTAAGAGTTCTTTCAGAACCCTTTCTTCTGTAAATGGGCTGGTATCAACCTCTGTATCTAGAGTGTTTCTACTGTTTGTTTTATGTACCTCCCCTCTTCATTTGTAAATACTGAGCAAAAATATTTGTTTAGTATCTCTGCCTTTTCACAGTCTCCCTCTGCCCACCCTCCTCCCTTTATTAAGCCTCACTATCCTCCTTGGTCTTCCTTCGCTCCCTGATGTACCTATAAAGGTTTTATCCCCTTCTTAACTGAGTTGGCTATCTTTTCCTCAGTTTGGGCCTTTGCTGTTCTGACTGCTCCCAGCCTCCTTTTGCTTTAACTGATACAGTTCTCTGTCCTGCTCCTTCTGCGATCCTTGTACTTCCTGAATGCCTTCTTTTTTCTTGAACCTTCACTGCCACTTCCTTTGAGAACCATAGTGGTTTCTTACATCATTTTGTTTTGTTTAGTTGCTTCACACAAAGGCTCGTTACCTCTGTGATGGCAGTTTTTATTATTCCGCTGTGAACCCATGCTGCCCTGGGTCCTGTGCCCCACTGGCCTCTAGGTACTCAACAATTCTTTCCTTCAGAAGTGATTCCAGAACTTTCCCTACCACAGAGGTCAAACTGACAGGTCTGTAGTTTCCTGCCTCTGTCCTGCTCCCACTTTTGTGAAGAGGAATCACATCCGCCTTCCTCCAGTCCTCAGGTACCACACCATCCTCCCATGATTTGTTAAAAAGGGTAGTCAGTGGTTTCACTAGTTCTCCCCTTAATGCTTTTAGAATTCTGGGGTGAATTCCATCCGGCCCCATTGCTTTGTTCACCTTCAGTTTTAGGAGTTCTTTCAGAACCCTTTCTTCCATGAAAAGGACTGGGATCGACCCCCCTATCCAGAGTGTTTCTGTTAATTGGATTAGGCACCTCCTCCTCCTCCTCTTTTGTGAATACTGAGCAGAAATATTCATTCAGTATCCCTGCTTTTTCACTGTCCCTCTCTGCCCACCCACTGCCCATTCTATTCAGCCTCACTGTCCCTCTCTTTGTCTTTCTATGCTCCCTGATGTATCTATAAAAGGTTGTATCCCTCTTCTTAATTGAGTTGGCTAGCTTTTTCTCAGTTTGGGCCTTTGCTATTCTGACTTCCCTCCCTGCTTCCTTCTGCCTTAACCTGTTACAGCTCTCTGTCTTGCTCGTTTCCTTATACTTCCTGAATGCTATATTTTTCTCCCTGACCTTCCCTGCCACCTCTTTTGAGAACCATAGTGGGTTTTTCTTTCATTTTGATTTGTTTATTTGCTTCACACAAAGGCTTGTTGCCTCTGTAATGGCAGTTTATTCTATATAAAAGAATTGCTCTCATTATAGAAAGTCAGTGCTTATGACTGTGATAAAGCCAGTTAAAACAACAATTCAAACTTATTGGAATGTGGTTAAAGTACTCAATTCTGTTGATCACAGTATTTCAGACATACTTAAAGCATGGCAAAATGTGTGTGTGCGCGATGTGCACATGTACAATTGAAAACCTCTTCAGGAGGATTTCATTGTATAACAACCATGCCTACTGTTTAACTAAAGAGCCACTCATTATACAATTAAGTCTTGTGATTGTGATAGTCAGTTTATACCCTACAAATCTAAAGTTATTTAAATGCTGCTAATGCTCATATTTAACTTCATCAAAGTGTTTCAGACATACTTAAGTATAATAAAATTGTAGTGACTACTTTAATGGGCAAGCTGGCCTGAGCATTATTTTCAACCCCCACAGTTGCGTTTCTCAGGAGTGGCAACTAAGTCTTTATTCTGGAGTTAGAGATAAAATGGCAACAGTTTTAACTGGTCAGGAGCTCCTCCCCTACCTTTTCATAACAGTATGTCTGCATCTGACCCCTCCCAAATTGACACCACTAACAGTGGACAGTTCCCTCTTTCACGGGTGTAATAGATGAACTATTCAATTGATAATGTCTAACCAACATCACGACATATGCACCCTAGACCCACACAAAGAGAGTTTTAAAATCAGCTCTTAAAGTAATTCAAAAGACAATATTTCATGACATGCACATTTAAGAAAACCATGTTACTAGAGTTTTAAATAAAATAAACATTAGCTACATACACTAAACAGCATGTTATAGTGCCACTTTTTGATAATCTGCAAACATTCTGCCTTACTTTTCTTGTAAAACAGAGATTAGTTAAAACAAGGTGTGCATAAAGATAATATTTTCTAAAATATAATATTATGCCAGCTGAATAATACACTAGAAGCATTCTGCATGGGTGGGGGGAGAGAGAGACTGGATGATTATACACAAAAGGACCACTCAATTTATAAAACAAACAAATAATTAAATAAACTGGGACTAACTAAACCACTACTGGCCATTTAGACTGAGAAAATACAAAGAAAATTATGACAACAGTAAGGGGATAACAGCTATAAGCATTTAATGTTAATATAATACATACTAAAATGTGCAAAACAGTATTTTAAAAGTATACAAATCATACTAAACCGTATTATTCCCCCCATTGTGAAGGCAGCACTTGATCAGAAGTTTTATCAATTTATTCAAAAAATATAAACACAAATCTTGTAAACAGCATGAAGGCAACATTTAATCAAAGGTTTTCCCCATTTATTAAAGGACCTCTCCATCTACAAAAAAGAATTGAAATATGTTGGGCATTACTGAACCACTACTAGCCAGTTAGACTATGACAAACTAAAATTATGAAAACTGTAAGGGACCTGTAACTATAGGCATTCGATGTGAATATATAAAACATACTAAATGTGCAAAACAGCATTTTAAAAATATACAGCCATACGACACATTATTTTAAGCATTGCGAAGGCAAAACTTGATCGGGGTTAAAATTTACAAATATCACAAAGTGCAATGCAAAGTTTGCATTGCTCTTGTGATTGTCTAGATGTTAAAAAATTACTGTTCACACACGGACAGTGTAGGGTGCTATCCAACTGTGAAAAGGGCTAGGAAGAGGCAGCAGTAACCCCCATTATTGCTATCTTTAACATCACTAGCACTGCGCCAACCTGCTATCCCTTAAATGGCCCCATAATGATTAGTGCCAGTGTGTTGTTTGTTATTTACAAAAGCAGCCATGCAAATGAGCCCACTGGGCATGCAAGGCACTAGCTGGCCACTTGTATGCCCATTATGCACCCATTGACAGAGTTTTGCGCCCCTGCAACATGGACTGCTGTTCTCCTATGTAGACAAATGTTCCTGATGGTCTAGTGGTCCCTCCCTGTCCCCATGAGTCGATTGCTGTCCCCTAGTTTAAGAAAAAAAGAAGTACATTGTTCCTGGTAGCAGTGGTCCTCCCCCTTTACTGTCCGATAGCTAAAAAATATTTCTTAGTAATCGTTGTCCCTCACCCTCTCCATTTTCCGATCGCCATCCTGATAGTTAAAAGGCAAGTCTAGTGATCTCTTCCCCCTCCCACTCTTTGATCACCATCCTAATAGTTAAAAAAAATTCCTGGTAATCTAGTGGTCCCTCCAACCCTTCCCTGATCTCCAATTGCCATGCTTGGAGAATAATAAACATCCCCCTGGTAGTCCAGTGGTCCCTTCCCCCTACCCCTATTCATCAATCACCATCCTAGTGTAAAGAACCAAAATTCCCCTGGTAGTCTAGTGGTCCCCCCCCACACTATCCCCAATGTCTCCTTGCCAGGTCACAATTACCCTGGTGGTCTAGTGGTCCCCCCACACATCCATCTGTCCATATAGGACACCATATACTTTTCTCTGGTGTCTAGTGAACTGCCCCACCCACCTTGTGAGGGACTGACCCTCCACTCCACTCCCCCTAACCCAACACCTCACCTGGTCCAGCACAACCCTCCTCTCACCTCCACAGCTGGCCGCTGACTGAGTTCTCAATAAGCGAGTACTGTATACAGTATGTGCTCATTGAGACACCAGTCTGAGGCCAGCCATGAAGGTGAGAGGGCTGTGCTGGTTGCCAGTCAGGAGTCGGGTTGGGAGGGAGTAGGGTGGTGGGTCAGTTCCTCACAGAGTGGGTGGGGGGCCTCTAGACACCAGGCAAAACTATATGATGCCCTATATAGGCAGATTGGGGATAGGTGGTGGTGGACTGCATGACCACCATGGTCATTTGTCACTGTATGGCAGGGAGGAATTGGGGATAGGGTGAGGGACCAGTAGACTACCAGGGGGGAATCTGGTTCTCCACACTGAAACAGTGATTGGTGAATGGGGTGGCAAACAGAGGTGGAGGAAGAACTACTGGACTACCAGATGATGTTTATTATTATACAGGCATAGAAGCTGGAGATCAGGGAAGGGGGAAGGACCACTAGACTACCAGGGAATAATTGTTTAACTATCAAGATGGCAATCAGAGAATGAGGTGGATTGGGAACCACTGTGACTAATGAACAATGTACTATGTGTTTTTTAAACTAAGGGACAGCGATCAGCTCTCAGGGACAAGGAGGGATCACTATACCACCACTGAAACAGTCCATTTTTTAAATACAGGGATGGCAATCTGTGAGGGGAGGGGGGCCTGCAGTACCTCCCCCAGTCACAAGGGTTGTGTGGATTTACCGTTAGGTCTGGCTCAGCAATATCTTCTCTATGCAAGGGACCTTTGCAAATGGCCCTTGCATGGAGAAATGGTTTGAGAATGGGATTGCATGGATATGCAGGACCCCCTTCCCCTCATTTCCACTGCTGCCCTCTTAAAACTTTGCCCCATCACAAACCCAGTTTGCACATTCAGACTAGGTTTTTGTGAATACCACACTGGGGCAAAAGCCAGTTTGTGTGGCACAAACTGAGTTTGTGATGGGGCAAAGTTTTGTGAATCTAGCCCCAGATGTTTTACCAGTTCAGTTGTTCATAAACAATATATCAAGTCTACTTTTATCTCCTCTGACATTTCCTGGGTAAGCCCAAACAAGCCAACCTTTGTTCCCCCATAACATAGTCACAATCCAGAACTGTAAGGGGGTGAGGGGCTCTATCATATCTGGCATGTATTAGACCTGGGGGGGGGGGTTGTCATATCCGGTACACATGGCAGCAGAAGGGGCAGAAACCTTATGTTATTTCTGGTGCACATGGAAGTGGAAAGGGTGGACACTGTCATTTCTGGCAATCAATAACATGCCATTTCTGGCAATCAAATTTTGACAGTATACACATGTACTACGGCTAGCCACTGGGACTAACCCCAACCACCTGCAAAGTGTTACGGGATAGGAAGTGAGCTAGCCATGGGACAAACCCTTACAACCTGAGGATATGAGGATGGCTACTGGGTGGGGAAAACTAGCCATGGGACAAGCCTGGACTACCTGGTGATGGCTACTGGGTGGGGGAGCTAGTGGGACAAAGCCCAACTACCTCAGGATGGCTATTGGATGGGACAGGGGCTAGCAATAAGACTAACCTTAACTACCTCAGAAGTTCTATCAGGTGGGAAGTGGACCAACAATGGGAGTAATGCTGACTACCTAAGGATGGCTAATGGGTCGGAAGTATACTAGCCATGGGACTAACCCAAACTACCTGAGGATGGCTACTGGATGAGAAGTGGGCTAGCCATGAGACTAACCCTGACTACCTGTAGATGACTACGGGAGAGGAAAGGGTCTAGTCATAGGAACTCACACCAATTACCTGGGAATGGCTACTAGGTTGAAGCATGCTAGCCATGGGACTAGAACCGACTACTTGGGGAGGGCTATAGGATTGGGAGGGGCCTAGCCATGGGACTAACCCAACTACCCAAGGATGGCTATTGGATGGGGAGGTGGCCTAGCCTAGCTATGGGATTAACCCCTAATATTCAGGGATTACTGTGGGGTGGGAACTGGGCTAGCCATAGAACTAACCCCTAGTAGTAGAGGATGGCTACTGGATGGGAGGGTCCCTAACCTGGCCATGGGACTAACCCCTAATACCCAGGGATGGCTGTGGGGTGGGAACTGGGCTAGCCATAGGACTAACCCCTAGTATTAGAGGATGACTACTGGATGGCGGGGGCCTCACCTAGCAATGGGAGTAACCCCAAACACCCAGGGATGGCTGCGGGGTGGAAACTGGGCTAGCTATTGTACTAACCACCACTACCCGAGAATGGCTATTGGATGGGGGCCTAGCCATGGGACTAATGCAAAATACCTAGGGATGGCTGCAGGGTGGGAACTGGGCTAGCCATAGGACTAAGCCCCACTGCCTGGAATGGCAGTTGGGTGTAAAAGGGGCTAGCCTTTAGACTAACCCTGACTACATATGGATGGCTGTGGGGTGGGGTGGGGTGGGGTGGGGAGGGGCTGGCTATTAGACTAATCCCGACTATATGGGGATGACTGTAGGGTGGGGAGGGGACTGACCATAAGACTAACCCTGATAACCTGGGTTGGCTATGGGATGGGGAGAGCACTAGCCATGAAATTAACCGTGACTACCTAAGGATGTCTGTAGGATTGATAGGGGCCCTAGCCATGGGATAACCCAGACTACCTGGGGATGGATATCTGGCAGGAAGAGGGCTAGCCATGAGACTAACCCCAACTACCTAGAGATGGCTATAGGGTTGGGAGAGGGATGGCCAGGAGACTAACCTTGACTACCTGGGGATGACTACAAGTTTTTTTTATTTTGTTTAATTAATACCATAAATATTTAAATTATTAATTATTCAGTCTCCAGTAATGGATATCCCATTATTTATGGAATGTAGGACCAGTTTGGGGGCATGCATACTCCTACTGATCATCCACCAATAATCTGCTGACCATTAGTTAGTCAGTCAGTGAGTTGGTCAAGCCGTCCGTCCGTCCATCCATCTGCTAAGCACCTCAAATGCACTCTGCAAACTTCGTACATTGCCAAATGGATGTGTTAAGGAGAAAGTAGGGGCCTCAATGGCACTGCTTAAGGTCAAATAAACTTCTCAGCTCCCATTCTCTCTGAAAATGGTCCTAGACTGCTGTTGAAGGCTAAGGATGTCGAGACGTTAGAGCACAGGGTGGAGATACTATGCAGGGTAGGAGCTAGGTAGAGTAGGATTGGGAATGTCAGGTCAAGAGGCACACTGGGTACAGGAGGGTGATGGAGCGGGATCCTTGTTCCATGATGCTGGGAAAACATAGAAGGGGGAGCAGATAGTAGAAGGCCTGAACATGCCATCTTTTCTCCTAGCCATTGTGGCATGTTCTTCAGTGATAGAGCCCCAAGGAATAAAATGGCCATGGTGTCCGATTTCATTGTGGATTCCTCAGGGAACCTGCTATGTTTCGAGACCTGGCTTGATGGTGATACTGGGCTAGTCCTAGAGGCAGCAGTCCTGGCCAGGGTCTCGGTGGTGCACCACCCGAGTCAGAAGCACAGGGGCAGCCATCGGTTTTATATCCTGCTTGAAGGTAACAGCACACCCACTGAAGGAGATGGAGTCTTTCGAATGTGTGATTTTTTTTTTCCTTTTTCAACTGTTTGTATCTTCTTATGGTGGGTCTCCCTTATTGTCTGCCACCCTACCTGAACCCCGAGTCTTGCAGGGTATTGTGGCACCATTGCACACCCCAGTGGATCCCCCAAGTCAGGCCCGGAGGCTTCATCCTGGGTGGCCCCCAATTTTTCCCTCAGTTATTCTCCCCATGTAGCTTGCTAATCCGAGACCCCCGGAAGCGGTGGTGCATGTGCATGGAGGTACACATGCACAACGCAGCTCCAGTGCCAGGTCTCTTCCACCCTCCCTTGGCCTAATGTCATCAATTCTTGGAGCGGTGATGCCACTCTGGCATCCACCAGGGGGTGGCCAAGCTCCGAGGAGCTGAAGTACTCCCTCCTGAGGCAGAAAGCTTCCATCCGGCAGTCAACCCACATCCTCTCCCTCTCTGCCAACCTCCGCATGGCGTGAGGTGTGGCATCTGTCACAAACCCACTCAGCAGGTCAGGCCCTGTACTCCCAAAGTGCAAACCTCCGAGCGTAGTCTTGTGTACAGTTAACAGAACAAGGTAACCCTCTTGTCTGTTTTTGTGGGTTCGAATCAACCTTTGGTCTCAAGTTCTTGGGGGATTCAAACTGAACCTCTTGTTAGCGTACCCAATGCACAGGCTCAGATAATTCCGTCTTGGTGGGCCAGAGATATTTGCCTACGAGCACCTAACCAGGTGTACAGAAATAAACCCTTAAAAACTGTAATAAAAGACCTCTTTCCAGTTTGGTATCACCATTCAAGCTTATGCCTAGTGTCAACTATAACCATGTATACTCTACTTGTAAAGGAAAGAAATCAAAGACAGACCAAGTAAGCTCTAAAAAGAGTTTTACAAAAATAGATAAAAATATGTAACACATAAAATACAGAACTATTATATCACAAGACATAAAAATCTTTTTAAAAGAACAAGGTTTAAACAGTACAATTCCTACCTACAGTACTTAGGTTTATCTTTCTCTCTAAATACCCACTTAAAAATGCTCAAGGATGTTTCTTGGTCAGAGTCTAGATAAAAGTGTCTCTGAAGTAAACACAGAATATTCCTTAAAGAAAACTGTATTTGCCAACCCCTTTGTGAGGTCACCTAGCTCCTCCTCTGTCAGAATATATAAAAAAAATACATCTATACAAAAACAGGATGTCTTTTCCAAGTATTAAATTCTGCAACCTCAGCATAACTCGTGTTCTTCAAATGACATTTCTTTGATCTATGATAAGCTTCCCCTTCTCACACAGACATCAAAGCCTTTATGATTTCGCACCAGTTTGCTAAACCTGGTTTCCTCCTGAAACGTCATAAAATGGATATGCTCAACTCAAGCCTCTTCCAGCCTGTAATTAACTTAGATAAAACAGGAGATCCTTGATCAAGGCCTGTTCTACTCTGTAACTAGCTTCAGGCCTTCCAGGTAACACCTTGTATATAAAACCTGTGTCTGTGCGTGTTATCTCACATGCCATTTCAGCATTTCTCGTGAGACAGTCCATAACACGTTTTTTATATTATAAAAAAAATCATACAGCACTCAGAACTGACTGTCCACATCACAGCATCCAGCACCTCAACCCTCTGCACCACCAGGCCGGCTTGAATGTGTGATTTTGAAGGGTGATGTGGGATTCTCATGGTCTGTCACCCCTGGCCTGGGGATAGGAGTTGCTATAGGAATTTGCAGATTTTTGTCATTCACCCATCACTAAACAGCACCAACTTAATTGTGTTGGGGCATTTCAGTGTATGGGTCAATGAGACCTCACAACTTGCTCAGCAATTCCTCCAGCAGTTGGAATCACTGGGCCTCACTCAGGCTATTTCAGCTGCTACCCACGAGCAGAACATGTCTGTGTCCGTGTCCATGTGTCCGTGTGTCCCCATGTGCATGTGTCCCCATGCGTCGGTGTGTCCCCATGTGTCCCTCTCCCTCCCTCCCTCTCTCATATGTTAGGGTGGCTGCAGCAAGGTGGTCACCTCTTCTGTTAGCTTTCATGCAGAGTTCCCCCTGGAAAGCATTGCCTCCCTGTGGTGATGAATCTGATCCAATACCATTGTACACATGCTTTGGTACTAGAAAAGATTTTGGCAGTCTTATGCATTTCTGGTATGGACACAGAATGAGTGGAGGCACAGACTCAGCCAGTGGTTGTTATAATGTGGCCATTACAGTGGTGCTCAACTCCATCGTACCGATCTGTGTCCACCCATTGACTTCCCGCTGTTGCTCACTGTGCTATAATGACAAATTAAGGTAGATGAAAGCAACAGAGCGGTGGTTGGAGTATTTGTGAAAGAAGTCAGGCTTAATAGATGACAGGATGGCTTAAAGGTCCCATTATCAGGACTATCAGAAGGTAATAATCCAGAGAAAGGCAAAGTTCCTGTCACGGTTTTTACCTGAGAAAGAAATAGGCCTACTCAACTCTTCAGCACTATAGACAAGTTACTCAATCCTGTCCATCTATGGTCCAAAGGAGTTTTGTCTGAAGAAGTGTGAAGAATTCTGGATCATTTTTCCTGGACGTGTCCTCCATTTGAGCTTGAATCTCAGAATGTGGCCTGCCAGTGGCCAGCAGTGATGAAAAGGCATGAAGGCAATCCTGGGGGGCTGGAATGAGCTCCAGACAGTTATTATGGAGGAGGTACTGGAGGTGACTGCAACACTGTGCCCCACCTACTGAATGTTGGATCCAGGACATACTCAGCTATTGACGGACTGTTGGGTGGCCCTCAGCCAGATGTTTGTCAGCATAATCCAGGGTTCCTTTCAGGAAATCTGTTCCCCACCAGCTCTTAAAAAGATATAGCGAGACTACTCTAAAAAGAAACCTTGTTTGGAACCAAAGGTGCTGGCAAACTACAGGCCTGCCTCAAGCCTCTTCTAGGAAAGGTTATCGAGAAGGTGGTGGTGATGCAGCTAGAAACTCACCTTTAGAGGTCTGAAATCTGTGAAGCTCTCCAACTGCGTTTTAGGCTCTGCCACAGTTCAGAGACCATGATCGTCAAGGTGTTTGATTATCTACTTTTAAACGAGAGATAGGGATGAGACCACTGTAGCTGTTCTCCTTGATCTCTCATCAGCATTTGACATGGAGGACCATGGGGTCTTGATAGAGCACCTTGGGGAATATTAGGGACTCACCAGGACAGCTTTAAAGTGATTGAGCCCTTTCTTTCCAGCAGAATGCAGCAGGTTGTAATGGAAACTTTCTTGTTCCACCCAGTAGCGCTCGGCTGCAAGTTCCCCAGGATTCGATTCTGTCCCCCATATTGTTCATGGGGCTATATGTTGTTGCTGTGGCAGGTCATAAGGCAGTATGGTGCGAGTTTTCCACTGCTATGCAGATGATACTCAACTTACATGACCTTTACAATAGACTGACAAGAGGCAATCACTGTGTTGGAGAATTGCCTTAAAGAAATTGCCAACTGGATGGCCTCCAGTTGGCGGAGTTTCAACCCAACCAAGATGAAATTGTTGTTGGTAGAGCCAGGTCCTTTGGGGTCAGCTGAAAGACCTGATGCTATCAGAATGTTCTCTCTAAATA
This sequence comes from Neoceratodus forsteri, assembly GCA_016271365.2. NCBI lineage: Eukaryota > Metazoa > Chordata > Ceratodontiformes > Ceratodontidae > Neoceratodus > Neoceratodus forsteri. Next base: position 338,034,063 of record JADMNL010000026.1, read on the forward strand.
GCACCATTTCTGACAGCTGTGGATAGGGTTAAAAATCTAGGCATCATAGTCTATTCACAGTTGACACTGGAATATCAGATGTTGGCTGTGGCCTGCAATGGATTTTTCCAGTTAAGGAAGATCTCCTGGATTAGACTATCAATGAAAAAGATTTGGGGGACCCTATTACATGTGTTAATGACCTTAAGACTTAGAACGCTCTTTACACAGGGCTATCTGGAAGCTCAGTGCACTGCCTGCAGCTGGCGTAAAATGCCACAGCCAGATTGGTTGTTGGGAGTGCCTAATTGCTGTGCCATAGTAGCTGCACTTGCTTCCAGCTAGGTGGCCCACCACCTTCAAGACTGCTTTATTAGCATACAAAGTCTCACATGGATCAGGTCCTGCCTGTCTCAAAGATCTCTTGGCTCATTATGCTCACTGACGTTTTTTTCACTCCACTGAAAGATTGTTGCTAGCAACCAGAGATCTCACCTAAAACAATCTGGTGACAGGACTTTCTTGGTGGCAGTACCTGCAAGATGGAACTCTCTGCCATATCATCTAAAGAGTTCTCCTTGATGGAGGCATTCAAAAAGGGCCTGAAGTGTTACATGTTCAACAAACTGGCTGAAAAACCTTCCTAACACGATGCATAATTTAACTAAGCTAAGTCAGTCTAAAAGCTCACTAGGTGTATATCTAATTGAGTAGGCTCAATGTTTTTCTACCTAATTGGTTGTGACCTTGTACCTATGCTTTTACCTGATAATCAGATTACACTCTGGGTATACCCCTTCATCTCTGTATCGTTTACCAACCTGTAATTCTGCCGTTGCATTCCACTGTCCTCTATTATTTACTCAGTGTAGGCTTTATCAACCTGTAATTCTGCCCTCACACTCTTTGACCTCTGTTACTGACTTGTAATCTGCTTTGCACCATGATATCCACCAAATTGTCTTATTGTTAGCCTGCACTGTCACTATGTGTGTGTTCCTGATGTGGAACCTTTGTACAAGAGCACCTGTGCTCAAAAGTTTTCCTAGTAGCAATAAAAATAAACTTAACCTACAAAATTTATGCCCGATTATAACCTCTGATTATTTTAATGTTCGTGGAACTGATGATTTTAATGTTAATTGTTATGCTGTATTTACATTATGCACCCTGAGCCCCTGGGATAGGGTGCTCTACAATACAATACCCAACTGCTATCCACCTCCATAGGTACCTCCTCAAAGAAGGCAATCAACTTAGTTTGGCAATAGGGATGTCACAGTAAGAACTCTTTAACCAGGTATCCCGTGATAATCGCGACTATATAACGGTGACTTAAATTGCGAGTTCAAGTTCAAGTTTATAGTAGGAAAACTCCATTGAGCACGCTCATTCACAAGGAGGTCCTTTGACACAGGCAGGTAGTTATAGAGTGCATAATCGAAAAAAAAAACCCAGTACAAATTCAAGTACAGAATTATGGGCAAGCATTAACATGTTGCATAAAAATGACAACGACATAGAAAAAATACGAGTGCAGAAAAAAGGTACAAAGTGCTTGTTTCAGAGTATCAAGGAAGCTAATTTCTAGGTAAGTAAGAGGAAGCAGTGGGCTAGGGTCAGAGCAGTGAGCTAGGATTTAGAAGCAGCTACATGTTAGTAGCTATTGGCCCAACTCAAAAGTAGGGATCACCTCTGGGCCACTGCAAGAGCTACTGGCACTCTGTCGGACATTCAAAAGTATAAACAGGCTCGCAACCAATGTACTAAACAGATCCGCTTGATGAAGAGCTCCTACTTCAAGAATGCCCTCTCCAACTCCTGGGGCGAAGGGAAATCCTTCTGGGACAACATAAAGAATATCATGGGTCAGCAGTCCAAATCCTCTCCTACAATAATGAATGTGGATGGAACCACTACATTAACCCAGAGATCATTGCAAACACCTAAATGATACCTTCACGGACCTTAGTGGTGTCGTCTCATCTGATTTCTTCACTTATACTGACCCTCAATTTCTACTTCTACTGCCTCTCCAACCAAACCACCCTTCCATTTCAAACTAGTAAAGGCACATGAAGTCTATAAATATGTAAAGAAGGCCATTTCTAAGTCCCGAGCAAGCAGCGACACTATTGACCTTAAACTTCTGTCCCTCACTCTGGAGGAAGTACTGCTCCCCCTCACAAAAATTTTCAATCTCTCCCTCTGCTACAGCCAATTCCCTAGGAAATGGAAGGCTGCAGTTGTCACTCCGGTGCACAAAAGTGGTGATAAGTCACTGCCTGGTAACTATCGCCCGATATCAATACTACCACCTCTCTCTAAGGCCCTTGAACGCTTGGTGGCAGACCAACTTTCAGACTACCTGGAAAAGCACAACATCCTATGCACTCAGCAGCATGGATTTAGGAAAGGGCACAGCACATCGACTGCCCTACTTGAATTCTCAGGAGCAATCCACAATGCCATGGACAAAGGAAACCTAACTGGAGCAGTCTACATTGACTTAACCAAGGCATTTGATACAGTTCACCATGGCCTACTTACCAAACAACTTCTATCCCTAGGGCTCTCACAGGGTCCTGGTGGCTGGGTTAAAAATTACCTTGCTCAGTGCTCTCAATCTGTAAAAATAGCTGGAGTTCTCTCAGACTCAAAACCGGTTCGCTCAGGAGTTCCCCAGGGATCCATCCTGGGCCCCCTCCTTTTCAGCCTTTTCCTAAACTCCCTCCCCAAATCCTGCCCTGAACATATAATCCTCTATGCCGACGATGCCGTGATTCTTGCCACTCATAAAGATCCGAACCTCTTACGTCTCAACCTTCAGCATGCTTTTTCCAAAGTTGAGATGTGGTTCCTTGAACATAAGCTGGTTCTAAACCACAAAAAAACTAAATCCATGCTCTTCTCTAACCCGCAAAACAAGAAATGGCAAGTCCCACTCACCATTAATACATACCTGGGAATACCCTTGAACAAGTGCCAATTTTCAAATATCTTGGAATCAACTTTGATCAAGGCCTAACCTTTGCAATTCACATTGATAGTACAGCAAAAACTATTAATCAGCGAATTGGGATTCTGTATCGGAACCGACAGCTTCTTACCCATTCTGCACTGAGGATTGCCATCCAATCTTCTATCATCTTAGTCGTTGACTATGGCTTAGTTATAACGGATCTGCCACTACTACAGCACTAAGTCGCATTACAGATCCCTAAATAAGGCCTGTCGGCTGCTCACTGGTGCACATCATCGCACTCCACACATGTGAACTCTATGCTGACTCAGGTTGGTTGCAACTCTCAAACCAGATAAAGTACCTTACCTGCCTGATGGCGAAAAAATCCACTCTGGGCCTCACTCCACCCTGTATCCAAGACCTGTTATGCCAGGCGCTAGCACCCATTTTACCAGAAGATCAGAACACCAGCCTCTCCAAGTCCCCCGATGCCGGACTTCTCAGGGACAAAGATAATTTGCCTATCGTGCCCCCAGCTGGCTAAATGCCCTCAGCACTCATATTACTGCCTCCACCTCTCTAGGTATTTTCAAATCAAGGCTTTCTCTCACCTTGCCACCTCCAGCTCCTGTGACTGCCCTGATTAAACCTCTTATTTTCTTACTACCACCCTGTTCCGTTATTTGACAAAGACATGTTTGGGAAACCTTTTCTCCTGCTATTGTCTGCTCCCCACACCATTCACTTACCCTCTCTATTCTGGACTTTTTCCCTATTTGTTTCTCCTAATCTGGCATGACCTCTTTCTTGTAATAATAATGTGATTATTGATATCAAATCACTTGTGCAAAAGGACATGAGATATGTATTTGTATATGTTTTCTTGCTCTTGACACAACACAAATTGTTGTGTTATCTATGTAACCTTTTGTACTGTACCTAATTGATGTGGCACCTTTGTAAAAGAGCCTCTGGCTCAAAGGTAGTAATTCCTAGAACAATGTATCTTTTATTTTTGCTGCAGCCAACCTTTTAAATAGGCTGACAGGGACAGTACCAGGAAGCTTCAGTATGCCTTGGAGCTGGTTCCACATAGTTGGGAGTATGCTCGATATGGCCCGCTTGCTGAGTGAGGTGCGAGTTCTCGGTACATCAAGGAGGAGGAGGTAATTTTTCCTAAGAGAGTAGGCGCTATGGGAAATACGGAAAATGGTTGTGAGATAGTTCAGAAGCTTGTTCAGGAGTAGCTTAAGACTCCAGATACCAGCATGAAGTATGTGTCTAGTTGAGAGTGATGTCCAGCCAGCAGCTAGGTACAAATCGCAATGGTGGGTTCGGTAGGGTAGGTTTGTCATGAACCGTATGGCATGGTGGTAGAGGACATTTAGTTTGTTGAGTACTGAGGCCACTGCGGAGGAACAGATTAGATCTCCATAATCAAGTAGCAGCAAGAAAGTGGCCTGGACCAGCCTAGTTCTGGTATCCAATGGAAAGAGGGACTTGTTACGGAAGAAGAAACCTAGCCTAATTTTCAGGCTCTTGGCCAGATCGTCAAGGTGGTCATGAAAGAAAACTTGTTATCTAGCCACATACCAAGATATTTGAATTTGGAGGTGATTTCAAGGGGTTCACCTCTGGAGGTAGTGATGAATTATTTGTGTGTGTTTGCAAGGGAAGTGGAGATGGTGTTTGGGGCAAAGATTATGGTCTTAATTTTCTTGGCACTGAGGAGTAGTTTGGCATTGATTAGGTTGATTTCTAGTTATGCAAAGTCAGCTTGGAGTACTTCCCTCACTTCAGCCAGTGTAGGGCCTGATGTTTACAGTATAGTATCATCAGCAAAGAAATGCAGATGAGACTGGGATATATGTGAGTCAAGGTTATTGATGTATAGGGAGAAGAGGATGGGACCCAATATGGAGTCTTGTGGGACTTCCCTGACAACTGGGAGGGATGCAGAAAAGAGGCCACCAGTTTTTACATTCTGGGTCCTTCCAGATAGGTAGCTGGTAAACCACGGGGCAGCAAGGGGGATGGCACCTACTTTTATTAGGCTTGAGACTAACAGATTGTGGTAGACAGTGTTGAATGCTTTGCTGAGATCTAAAAATACTGCACCAGTAACTTTCTTGGAGTCCAGGGCTGTGATCCATTCATTGGTAACTTTGGCTAGAGCAGTGACTGTACTATGGTTGGGCCGAAAGCCAGATTGCGCAGGGTTGAGGATTGAAGATGATTCTATATGGAGTTTCATTTGAGAGTAAACTAGCTTTTCAAGGACTTTGAAGAGGACAGGTAAGGTTAAGATGGGCCTATAGTTGTTTAGGTCACATGGGTCCCCTGACTTGAATAATGGGAGGATGTGGGCAGATTTCCAGCAGGAGGGAACAGTGGCAGTGGAAATGGAAATATTGAATATGTGGAAGAGAGGGGCAGTGAGGTCGAGATAGCCTAGTTTAAGAAAAAAAGGTTCTAGACCATCGTCCCCTGCACTTTTTCGAATGTCTACGTTAAGAAGTGAATCTTTGACTTCTTTATAGCTAAGTGGGCACAACTGGAGTAGGTGGGTCGAAGTTTGCGAGTCAATGTTATTACAGTCTTGGTTGCTACCACAGGCTGCATAAGACGTAGAGTCAAAAGCTAGGCCAGCAGTTACAAAGTAATTGTTGATTTCCTCGAGGATTAGGCAGCTGTTTTCCACAGCCCTACCATTGCTGAGGATCTTCAGAGGGACGGAGGGGGCTACAGGCTGACCTTTGATGGACTTGAGTGTCTTCCAGATTTTTGGGGAATTCCCTTTTGCCTGTTCAAGGGTAGAGACATAATAGTTGGCTTTGCTTGTGCAGATTTGTTTAATGCAGGTGTTTCTGGTTGCTCTGAATGCTTGCCAGTCAGCTGGGCTTTTGGATTTTCTAGCCTTAGCCCAGCGTTTATCACAGTGTAGGAGTGTAGCCTTGAGATCTGATGTAAACCATGGGTTGGATGTTTTCGCACCCTGACTTTGATCAAAGGGGCATGCTTGTTGGCCAGCGCAGTGAGGTTGTTGATAAGGACAGTGACCACCTCATCAATCGGAAAGGTAGAGGTCTTGCCATCTAATTTTGCTCAAGTCTGATAAGTAGTCCAATGCATTAAACTTGCAAAAGGACCGCTTAGTTATGAGTGTTGGTTGCTGTTGGGCTATAATTTGTGATCTTGTAAAACAGCCACCCCATGATCACTCATGGCATTGTGGAAGACTGCAGAGTGAAGAATTTTTTTAGGGATGTGTAGAAAGTATGACATCAAGGAGAGAACTGTTGATGGGATTGAATGTATTGGTTCTAGTGGGTTCATTGACTAACTGGGCTAAGCTGACTTCATCACAGAAGGTAAGCCAGTCCATATTAAAAACCCCAAGTATTAAAGTTTCAGTGCTGGTGGAGGCAATTAAGGATTTAAGTATGGTGAGGATGTCAGTGCCACCAGATGGGGGGCGATAACCACCAATAATAGTGAGACATTCAGTGGATGAAAGGTGTAATTTGAGAGATACTCCTGAGGTTTAGATTTACAGTGAATCTCACTGACTGTAAACTTAGATTTAGTGTAGATGGCCACACCACCCTCTCTGGCTTCCCTATCTGCCCTGTGCAGATTGTAGCCCGAAAGGGAGACTTGACTGTTTGATCGGCAACTACATGTTGGGTGACTTAAAACAACAACGAGATAGTCATAACAGTGAAAATTACTGCCATACAGAATCCAAAAATTGTGACTGCCAAATATTAGCGACTCTCATTCTAAACATGCACCACATGCTCCAAAAGTCAATACATCGTTAACAGACTCACCATATGCTCCATAACTCAGAGGAATACATGGCTCTCATACCATCATATGCCCTAACCCAAATAGTTGCAGGGTTATGAGTCATAACCCCGAGACAATCCCACGCTACCATGACAACCAGAGCACAACATGTCACCTGTTGAGGACATCAAAATAGTGACTTTTCTTACTGATGCAATTCAATGCTATTCAGCACTTAATCCTTTATTAACCTGATAATAAATGGTGGTTTACAGGTCTTGGTGATTTATTTTGTTCACAGTTCTGTTGATACGTTTTCACACTTGAAATTGGAAATTCTAGGCGAGTCCTTGGAAGTAATCGTACCTACTCCTCTGTGAGTATTCACTCACAATTGAGCACACCCTTTCGTTCACGTCCTTGTACTTTTTTTTTTGTTTGACCCTGCGGCAGACCCACACACCATTTGCTTGACTTTCATCTCTGTTAGGCGCTGTTCTTCCTTCAGGCACTGTATTAGTTTCCAGATACTGGGGTGACAGGCTCCTATGCAACAGTTAAATCTGCGATGCCACCCCTCAGCTGCACTGTTGGTTCTTGCAAGACCTCTTGTGGTGGCATCATAGCAGTTCCATTGTTCCAGTGGAAATGCTGCAGTTCTTCGTCCTGACCTACCCCTGCATTTTCCAACCCACATAGATTCAAAATACTCTAGCAGTGACGTTACTATTTCTGCATTTGTTGGAAGAAAAAAAAAATCCCACTCCTGCATTGCATCAACCACAAACTACATCTTCCATTGGGACAAAAGCAAATGATAGCAACATACACAAGTGCAAAGAGAAGTCAGTGTCTGAGCATATCTCTCCTGCACTACTGGGTACTTTGAATCTTACGCCATATGGCTTGTGCAAAATGAAAGAAGCAGCCACGAACTTCAGTGTCAGGGAAAGCAGAGCGAAATGCCCACCAAGCAGATTTCTCTAAGTCCATTAAAGTGGTTTCTGGTCTTAAAGTGAAGCACAATGCATGCAGCTTGTGTACAGCCTACTATATGCTGCAGTTGTTCTGGAGCACATCGGCACATACACAGCAGTTACAACTTGCTCGGCCTCAATTCAGTGCACAGTGTAGAACTGATCAAATATTAATGGACAAGGTTTAAAGGTGCCAGTAAGTGATCAGTCGCTACTGTCCTGCAACATATTTAAGTTATTATCTGTGGCACATTAGCAGTCTATCCTTTTCCTTCCCACTGTCAAATATTAGGAATGGCTATCCTGCCAATGTAATAATGAACTCTGCAGGTATTTCAAGCTCCTCAGTGGAAGCAGGGGTGGCTGGACAACCACGTTCTACCTGCCTTATCCTTTTTATGTCCTTTTCATAGCGGCACAGCAGGCAGACGTCCAGTTATTGCATCAGGTGCAGAGGTGGCACACTGCACAAGTACCTGCGTGGTGGACTCTACACTTGTTTGAGCACATTCTTGAACCTCTGCCATGACCTTGCGCACTTCCACATCACCAGCATCAGGAACATGCATGTGTTCCTTTACCTGAGCAATCATCTTATTTCCAACAGTGTGCATTGTGGCAAAGCAGCTAAATTTATGGGAGTCTGCACAATGCCAGCAGGGGTCGAAATTAAGCTTTGCTGCCACTAGTCTGCAGGGCTAGTGACTGGGAAAATCCACTGGCCCCACATTCATTTCCACTGGCCCAGCTGGTGTACATACTTAAGTGTTGCCTTCTCCAGTACAAACCTGCAGAGCTAATTAAAAGAAAATCTTACTAGCCTGTTACAAAATCTACCAGCATTTGGCTAGCGGGCCAATTTGAACCCCTGTGCCAGTATACCTTCTCTCCCCTGTCTATATCTTTTCTGTAGGTGTAACCACAGTACACTGCCATGGGCTTACCTTCTGGCTGGTTACTAACTCAAAATCCATGCTGACACAGTTCTGCAGTGAAGCTAGCAAATGGTTAAGGGTATCCAACTTGTCACTTTAATGACCATCAGGCACAGGTGGGATAGGGAGCATAGAATTCTGGGTACAAGGAAGTGGTGCTGAGCAAAACAAAACCTGTAAAACCTGAGCAATGGGTAAGTGCAGAAATGGATTGTAGGGATAAGGATTAGGTTTGTACTCAATGGCAATTTAGGCAGCGCAATACCGACTTATGTGAGTGCGATTTTGATGCAATGGTGATTGATGCAATGCTATAAGGCTGAGTCGCGAAACTGAGGTGCGCCATTTTTTAATTCGCGATCATTTACTTCGCTATTCTGCAGTTGTGATTTTCACATGGAACCCTCTAACCATAGCATTTAATACCATGGTTACCATATTACAAAGCAATTAATTTTTTGTAGAAACTCTTGCATTGGGGAAAGTTGGCATGGAAGGGGTAGTTGTCCCTGACAATGCAAAAAAGTTATTAGAAATGTCTGAATACCATGGTATACCATGAAGCATAGTTATCGTAGTAACTTAAATTGCCCACAGCATCAATACTGCAACTTCCGATAACGGAGTATGCCATAAACTCATGATACCATGACATCCATATTTGGTAGGTTATCAGTTTTAACATTATGTTATGGCCGGCCCGACGGTGCAGCGGTTGGATTTCCGCATGCGCGGCGCGGCGACCGGGTTTGGGAGCGGACTCGGTCGCGGTAGGCCAACCGAGGGAGAAGGATGAAGCATCCCAGGGACTGCTCTCCTTCTCCGGGAGGGCGGATGGCGTCCGGAGCACCAGCGACCTTTAGCGGAGGCCGAGTCGGACAGCTACCGCGCACGATGTTGAGGCGGGGCGGACGCCTGACGCCACTGTACCCACCCCGCCTCCCCTGAGAAAACCGGAAAAGGGACGACTGCCAGCCACCCTCTATGAAGCCCACCACAGCTTCAATTAGCTCCCCAGGCCAGCTCTCCGACCAATTCCCAGTACTGCGGCGGCGTTCCCCTGCCCGCTTCTGCAGCCCCACCGTGGGGGGTAAGCCACGGGGTATCGGAGACCCGAGGCCGATTTGGGAGGGAGTCGTATCTGTGACCCGGGTCGATACTACCGGGTGGCTGGCAGCTAGGAAGGCGGAAAAAATGTAAATAAAAAAAAACATTATGTTATGTGCTAGAGAACTGTCCATCCATGTGCCAAGCCCTCACAATGTTTATGACTGTCTCAAGCACTTTGACATGTGCCATACCAGTAAGGCTCGCAGATCTTTTTGTTACAAACTGTAGTGAGAAATAAACTGTGTGACCCTACTGGGAACTGAATCCATGCCTCCCGAATACCATCCCTGTGCTACAGGCTCATATGGCTGGACATGGGGTTCCTGGACACACTTTCGTTCTCTGATACTGCATATCCTACAAGCAGGAACAATCATAGAAACCTACTATGATGGCAGATAAGGACTGCTTGGCCCACCCAGTCTGCCCATTTCCCTACCTATTGGATAAGCTGCAGATTCTAGTTAACCAACAGCCTACTTCCTCCTACCCTCCCACTATAATTGCCTTATATCTGTCCCATGCATTTGTGAATTCCCCCACAGTTTTGGCCCCACACCCTCCCCAGGAAGGTGATTCCATGCGTCCACCAGTCTCTCTGTGAAAAAATATTTCCTCACATTGCCCCTGAGCTGTCCCTCCTCTATCTTTGAATTGTGCCCCCTTGTTCTTGCACATCTCTTGTTCTGAAAGATGCTACCCTCCTGAATTTTGTTGATTCCCTGGAGGTACTTGAAAGTTTCTAACATGTCCCCCCATCCCTTCTTTCATCAAGGGTATACATATTAAGCTCTCTCAATCTCTCTTCATACAGTTGCTGATGCAGACCCTGCACCATTTTAGTTGCCCTCCTCTGGACAGTCTCCATCCAGTCTATGTCCTTGTGGAGATGGCGTCTCCAAAACTACATGCAGTACTCCAGATAGGGTCTCACCAACTGTCTGTACAGAAGGATAACCACTTCTCTTTTTATGTTGGCTCTCACATGCGCACCAGCCAACACACTGCATTAGTAGCAGATTTGGAGGTGCGGTCACTGTGGGCAAATGCAAGGCACACATCAGAAGGTGCATCCCTCATTCCCCAATAAAGCAACTGCAGGAGCTGACACCAGGCATACATCAAGTGGCCACCAGATCTAAGAAAAGGTCTGCAGCAGCACAATAACAGGCCCTCCCGAAGTGCCTGTCCAGCACCTGCAGACTGCCCCGACCCACTTCGCTTACTGACAGGGGAGCCCACTCCCCATCGGCATAATGCCCCCCTCCCATTTAAAATGTATGCTGAGGGGGTGACCAATCCCCCTCGGCATCATGCGCCCCCCCTAAATAGTGTTTCTTTGATGACGGGGGACCCAATCCCCCGATGAGTGAGTCCCTCTTCCCATTATTTTGCCGACGGGAGCCCACTCTGTCAGCATAATGTCCCCTCACTTTTGTTGTGTGCCAAGGGTGCCCAATCCCTCGGCCTCATCTCCCCTGAGTATGTGTCAACAAGGGTACCCAATCTCCCATCGACTACAGCATCCCCCGCAAAACACTCAGGTGGCATGCTGGGAGCCCACCCCAGCATGCCAAATGCCCCTGAAATGCAAAAACTGACCACAATTTATTTATTTTTCTTAACCTGCGAAAGAAGAAAATGGTCCCCTGCAGTCTCCCTGCCCCCTCCTCCAATCCGCACCCACCCTCTGCATGCCTTACTTCCCCACACACACCCTCACCCCATACTTACCTCCGGAGCCGGACGTGACGATCTCCGGTGGACCAGGAACACGTCTGCACTCTTCAAAGCAGACAGTGAACTGAAGAAATGCCAGTAAGCTGTATAATGGCATAAATAGGTTTTTTTCAACTTTGGTGCATATCTCATCTCGGCCATTTTTGGGAATTTTGGCACCAAATTTTCAACATGGGGTTTTTGGGACCCCTCCTCATGAATTCAGTCAGTGTCATGGTGTTATTGGGTCCTGAAAGGTGATTTCACAGTCACTGCACGGAATCACCTTTCGGGACCGATTAACCAAACGACAGTACAACGATTCATGAGGGGGTCTCTCAAAAAGCCTATGTTGCAAATTTGGTGGGGAAATCCAAAAAATGGCTGTTTTAAGACCGTGCATTGCACAGTTTCCACGCACGCTCATAACTTCAGGAATTTGTAATATTTTCACTCCAGATTTTCAAAATTGCCATTTTCCCCACACCTCCTAATGACCATACCTCCTAATGAACAGTACATCTGTCATTTTACATACCCTGGCCAAAATGTATTTTCACACTTCCGGCACACAATAGCTTGGTCGCTGTTTGAAATCAGTTTTTGGGACAGTTTGAGGAAATGATGGTGACACTGTTCATGAGCAGAGGTCCTAAAATGTCTATGTTGAAAATTTGGTGACGAACGTCCATAAAGTGGCTGTGTTACAAGCGTGCGTTGCGCAGTTTCCACGCACCCTTGTAACTTCGTAAATTTGCGATATTTTCATGCCAGATATTCAACACACTGACATTTTTTCACAACTCCTTATGAACAGCACAGCTGTAATTTTTAACATCTAAGATGCATTTTCGCACCTGTGGTGCACAATGGCATGGTCGCTCTGGGAAATCAGTTTTTGGGACAAATTAACGAAATCATAGTGCCACTGTTCATGAGGGGAGGTTCCAAAATGCCTATGTTGAAAATGTGGTTAAAAAAAATCCCCAAAATAATTGGGCTACGGATGTGTGTTGTGCAGTTTCTATTCATGCTTATAATTTCACCAATTTTTCATATTTTCACTCCAGATTTTTTACACCTCCTCATGAACAATACAGTTGTCATTTTTCACATCCTGCCCAAAATGTGTTTTCATCCCTGTGTCACCAAATGACATAGCTGCCGTGCAAAACTACCTTTCAACTAACAAACTGATAGTGCCACTCTTCATGAAGTGGGGTCACAAAAAGCCTATGTTGAACATTTGGAGTGAAAATACCAACAAACGCCTACGGCGTTAGGGTTTCCAACTGTAACTCCCCACCCTGTAGAGACTGACAGGCATCAGGCATGTGACTTAGGATCATTTGCTGTAATGCTCACGCCATTACACCCCTACCCCCATCCTGCAGCCAGTGACAGGCATTGAGGTCTGCCTTGGAGTGTTCACCCCTAAACTTCCCCCCCATTCTCCTATACTGCACCCACCTCAGCGTATTTCCTTAAGGAATGACATAAGTATAATGCCCAAAGACCCCAAAGCACACCCCCAAAGCACACCACAACACGTGTCAGTGTCTACAGGGTAGAGTGAGGTAGAATGGCATGAGCATTATAGCTGCTGACCCAAAGGCACACCCCAACGCCTGTCACTCTCTGCAGGGTGGGGTTGGTGTTGGCTTCAGTTCAATACTTCACTGCCATTCTTATTATGCATCTCTAACTCCTGCACTACCAATACCAATGCCAACGAGACAACATTCGGCATTGACAAATGCATGTTCTACTTGTGATGCCTCTCCCTATGCATCCCAGTATCCCCCCAGCCCTCCTTACTGCCCTCTCACATTGCTTGCCCACCTTTAGGTCATCTGATATGACTACCCCCAGGTCCCTTTCCATTTTTGTTGTTGTTAGTATCTCACCCCCCATTGTGTACTCTTCCCCTGGGTTTTTGTTTCCCAGTTGCATTACGTTGCACTTCTTTGCATTGAATCTAAGTTACCATACATCTGACCATTCCTCCAACCTTGCCAAGTCCCTTCTCATCCTTTCCACCCCACCTTGTGCATCAACTCTGTTACAGATCTTTGTGTCGTCTGCAGAGACACATACTTTTCCTTCCAGACCCTCTGCAATGTCACATATAAAGAGAGGACTGGACCCAGTACTAAACCCTGAGGTACTCCACTAGTAACCCCACTTTCTTTGAGTGAGTTCCATTTACTATTACCATCTGTGTCCTATTGTGCAGCCAGTTTGCTACCCAGGCTACCACCCTGGGACCCACTCCCAGGCTGGATAACTTGATTATTAATATTTTGTGTGGGACAGTGTCAAATGCTTGCTAAAGTCTAGGTAGGCCATATTCACAGGCACTTCCTGGTCAATTACTTTGGTCACCCAGTCAAAGAAATTGATTACATTCGCTTGACATAACCTTCCTGCTGTGAATCCATGCTGCCTTGGGTCCTGTACCCCACAGACCTCTAGGTACTCCATTCTTTCTTTCAGAAGTGATTCCATCATTTTCCCTACCACTGAGGTCAAACTAACAGGTCTGTAGTTTCTTGCTTCTACCTTGCTCCCACTTTTGTGAAGGGGAAGTCACATCCACCCTCTTCCACTCCTCAGGTACCACACCATCCTCCCATTATGTTAAAAAGGGTGATCAGAGTGATGTCACTAGGTCCCCCCTTAGTTCTTTTAGGATTCTGGGGTGAATCCTGTCAGGCCCGATTGCTTTGTCCACCTTGAGGTTTAGGAGTTTTTTCAGGACCCTTTCTTCTGTAAATAGACTGGCGTCAACCCCCCTGCCCAGAGTGTTTCTATTGTTTGATTTAGGCAACGCCTCTTCTCCTTCTTTTGTGAATACTGAGCAAAAGTATTCATTCAGTATCACTGCCTTTTCACTGTCTCCCTCTGCACACCTCCCCTTTATTAATCTTCCCTATCCCACCTTTAACCTTTCTTTGCTCCCTAATGTACCTATAAAGGTTTTACCTCCTTCTTAACCGAGTTGGCTATCTTATCCTCAGTTTGGGCTAATCTGACTGCCTTCCCTACTTTCTTCTGCTTTAAAAACTTATACAGTTCCCTGTTGTGCTCCTTCTGTGATTCTTTATACTTTTTACTAGCATACTAACATACTAAAATGCCAGCAGAATAGGCCTAACGGTCTTTTGTGTCTGCTCGTTTGGTCAGCCCCCACCCTGGGTGCTGACCTTGCTGTCCCCCTCGCCTTCTCTGGCTTCTCCCTTCCCAGTTCCGGATATTCTGCTGCATTGGATTTTGCTTCCAGAACCCTTCCCTTGTACCTGTCCCACCCCTCTTGAACCCCTCCACTGTCTCTGCCTCCACCAGCCCCTAGGTAGTGCATCCATGGCTCCACCACCCTCTCAGTGAAGTAGCACCTCCTCCTTCTCCCTGAATCTTCCCCTCCAGCTTCCACCATGCCCTAGTGGCCCCTTCCTCCTTCCTTCAAGCACCCCTGACTGTTCCTCCCCTATTTACCCTCTTCATGTACCTGAAGACCTCTATCATGTCCCCGGTCCCTTCTTTCTTCCAATGTGTACATATTTAGCTCTTGAGCCTCTCCTCATAGGTCCTGTCCCCCAAGCCCCAAATCATTTTGGTTGCCCTCCTCTGGACCTCTCCAGGAGGTTAATGTCCCTCTTTAAGTGTGGCCTCCAAAACTGCACGCAGTACTCCAGGTGCGGCCTCACCAAGCAGTTATACAGAGGAGTATCACTTCCTCCTTCTGGAGGTGATCCCCTAGCGATGCATCCCAGCATCCTGTTGGCCTTGGCTGCTGCCCTCCTACAAGTCTCAGAGTTGTTCATCTTGACATCCACCACCACCCTAGGTCCCTCTCAGCCACGAGACTTAGTATTTCCCAGGGTGTACACTTAGCCTGGGTTTCTGGCCCCAGGGTGGAGTACCTTCATTTCCCTGCATTGAACCTCAGCTTCCACTTTCTAGACCATCTTTCCAGAGCCTCCAGGTCCCCCTTGCTGCCTTTTTCTCCCTAACCTGCCATGCCACCTCTTTTGAGAATCATAGTGGTTTTTTACTCTATTTTGTTTTCTTTATTTGTTTCACACAAAGGCTTGTTGCCTCTATGATGGCAGTTTTGATTTTACTCCATTGTTATTCTACCCCTCCTTTCTGGCCATTTGCTAGTGCATTCCTCAGGTATTCACCCATTTTACCGAAGTCAGCCCTTCTAAAGTCCAATATCCTTGTTTTTGTATGGCTTGTGTCCATGGTTGTGCTTACTGTGAACCACATTATGTGGTGATCGCTTGTTCCCAGATGGCTACCCACTTCTAAATCTGCAATCTTCTCCACATTTGAGAGTACCAGGTCTAATATTGCTCCCTCCTGGATGGGTTCAAACACTAGCTGTGTAAGGCATGCCCCCTGTAGGGCATCAAGAATGACCCTGCTCATGGATGTGGTGGCAGTACATGTCGTCCAGTTAACATCTGGCATATTCAGGTACGCCATCAACAATATCTCCCCTTTGTCAGCCATTCTGAGAATGTCTTCCTTGTCATTTCCTTGTCCATTTCCTCCCCTTGAGATGGGGTCTGTATACAATCCCTGTGCGGTTTGTGGTGCCACTCATCGTCTCCAAGGTGACCCACAGTGCCTCTTGTCCTCCCTCTTTACCTTTCAGTTCTGCAGCTTTGATCCCTTCCCTTATGTAGACAGCTACTCCACCTGCTATTTTATCCTCCCTGTCCCTTCTTTAGATTGTGCACCCTGGTATGTTGACATCCCAGTCATGGTTCTCTGTGTACCATGTTTCCGTGACTGCCACAATATCCAAGTGTTCTTCCATCAGGGCTACTAGCTCAGGAAGCTAGTTTCCCCAGACTACAGGCATTGGTACTCATTGCCCTCCATTTAATGTTGGCTTTATCCTTATTCCCCCCATCTCTGCCCTTATTGCCCTTGTCTATTTTTCCATTTACCCCGTCCTGCCCTCTGTCAATCTCTATATCTCGGAGTTTACCTTACTAACTACCATGTTTTGTGGGGGGAGGCTTGAAATTTCCTGCTTCCTAGCAGCACCTCCCCCCTTGGCTAGTTTAAAAGCTTGCCAATGAAGCATTTAAACCCATCACCTAGGAGCTTGGTTCCCTTCCTGGACAGATGCAGACCATCGCGTGAGTATGGACCTCCACCTCTCCAGGTGGACCCCCAGTCCCCAGTGGAGCCAAAGCCCTGTGCTCTGCACCAGTTTTGCAACCGTTCATTAAACTGCATGGTGCGCAGTACCCTAGCCTCACCCACGCCATAGACCGGCAGCACCTCTGATAAGGTTACCATGCTTGCTACCTGTGTGAGGTATCAAGGCGACACTACTTACTTACTTACTTTGGACTGATCACTGAAGGTCACAGATCTTTTTGCATTTAGCTGGGCCCAGACTCACCCTCTTCTTGATTATGCATCAGTCAAAGTATACTTCCATCATTATCCCACCTTAAGGAACAGTGGGGGATTCAAAAATGAGTGGCACCAAACTACTAAAATACCCTATCCTCTGGGAACAAGTCTAAATCCTCTACAAAACTCCCATCTAAAAAGCCCCACAGGAAATACACCCGAGGTGTATGGGGGGTGAAACATCATGAAATCCCCACTTCCTGGGGCACAGAAGATGACAAAATACCCCGGTAATACCACACATTTGCCTAAGATAGTTGATGTGGGGGTATATTCGGACTGCTGCATCACAGGGATAACACTGATAGTTTTCCAGTCCTCTTGTCACTATTCCTGTCTTCAAGGAGATCTGAAAGGCCCGTATGAGGCCTCACTTTAAACTCCAGTATTTCCCCTCCAGTGGATACCTCCTGGACCATTGGATCTCCCTATAGTCGCATCCTCTAGGTGCACAACACCCGGTCACATAGTGGTCTGGGATACACTCTAATTCAGTGTATCCTGATTATGGCAGTGCGTACCAAAATGTCAGCCTGTATTGGTCAGCATGCACAACTACTGCCTCCTGCACTCCACCAATGCAGACACACACAAGTGGCTGGGAACAATACTGGGACAAAGCTGGCCTAGCCTATGGCCACAGAAACATAGAAATTGTTGACAGATAAGGATCTCTAGGACCATCCAGTCTACCCATTGGCCTTATACATTGTATGAGGCCACTAACCCTATGTGATCAATGGCTTTTCATCACTTTCTCTCCCTAAAGCTTCCCTTGTGCCTGTCCCAGGCATGCTTAAACCCCTCCACTGTGCTTGCCCCAACTACCTCCTGTGGCAGACTATTCAAAGCTTCAACTACCCTTTCTGTATAGAAAAACTTCCTCACATTATCCCTTAATCTTCCCCCTTCCAATTTCATTTTGTGCCCCCTTGTTCTAGTACTTTTTCTACTTCAGAAAAGGTCCCCCAACCGCACCTTATTTATGCCCTTAAGGTACTTGAAAGTTTCAATCATGTCCCCCTGCTGTCTCCTCCCCTCCAGTGAGTACGTATTGAGGTCCCTTAGTCTCTTCTCATATGTTTTGTGGTGTAAGCCCTGCACCATCTTTATTGCCCTTCTCTGGATAGTTTCCACCTTATCTATGTTCTTGCATAGGTGTGGCCTCCAGAACTGCATGCAGTACTCCAGATGAGGCCTTACCAATGTTTTATACAATGGCATCACCGCCTCCCACCTCCTGCTAGTGATACCCCTGCCTATGCACTCCAGCATGCCACTGACCCTCCCTGCTGCCTTTGTGCACTGCTTTGATACCTTAAGGTCAGCAGAAATGATAACCCTTGGGTCCCTTTCCTGTTTGGTGAAAGTCAGCTTCCCCCCCCCAACCTGTAGCTTACCCCAGGGTTCCCTCTACTCAGTTGTGTTATTTTGCACTTCCTCGCATTGAACCTCAGTTACCACATCTCTGAACATCTTTCAATCTTCCCCATGTCCCACTTCATTTTCTGCACCCCTTCTTGAGTATTCACCCTGTTACTGATCTTGGTGTCATCTGCAAACAGACAGACCTTTCCTTCCAGCCCCCCTGCAATGTCACTAATGAAGACATTGTACAGGACTGGTCCTAGTACTGATCCCTGCGGTACTCCACTGGTCATCCCCCTCTCCCCAGATTGTACCTCCATTTATCACCACCCTCTGTCTCCTATCCCAGTTCACCACCTTGTCTCCCATGCCCAGCCTACCCATCTTGTTAATCAGTTTTCTAAGTGGGATAGTGTTGCAGGCTTTGCTGAAATTTAGTTTGTCCCCTCCCTGATTTACTTCCCTAGGTCACCCAATCAAATAAATTCTATTAGATTAATTTGACATGACCTTTCTGCTGTGAATCTGTGTTTCCTCAGATCCTGAGTAAAGCTGGATTCCAGATGTGCCACTATCCCTTCTTTCAGCAGTCTCTTCATGATCTTTCACACCACTGAGGTAAGGCTGACTGGCCTGTAGTTCCCCACCTCCTCCCTACTGTCACTTTTGTGCAGTGGGTCTACATGTGTCATCCTCTGGAACGATACCCGTGTTGAGTACGTCTGTGAACAGGGCCACCAGAGGCGCAGCTAGTTCCATTCACAGCTCCCCTTAATATCTTCAGGTGGATGCCATCTGTCCTCATGGCCTTATCCACCTTCAGCTTTGTGAGTTCTTCCATAACTCTCTCCAGTATGAATGGACTGGTGTCCACTTCTCCCCTTCCCCATTGCCTCTGCAACCCAGCTGTGGTCCTTGATCCTCCCCTTCCTTAGTCAATACTGAGCAGAAGTATTTTTTCAGTATTTATGTCCTGTCCAGATCCCCTTTCTTACACTCTCCCTTCTCTCCTTTGAGCTTCACAATCCCCCATCCCATCCCAGTGTTTTTCTTTTTTCACTGATGTACCTATAAAATGCCTCATCCCCTTTGTTTACAGACCATGCTAAACCCTCTGTCTGAGCCTTCTCCATCCTAGCAGCCTTCTCTGCTTCCCTTAGACATTCAAAGTACACCTCCCAGTCCTCCTGCCTTTGGCTTCCCTTATATTTCCTGAAACTCAACCTTTTAGCCCAGACTTTGTCCCCCCCCCACCTCTTTAGAGAATCATAATGGTTTCCTTCTTTTCCCTTTGGCCACTATCCTAATGCACTGGTTTGTTATCTCCACTATGGCTCCTTTCAGTTTCTCCCATTGTTCTTCCACCCACTCTCTACTGCTCCCTTCCCCAGGACTGCTTGTATACATCTACCCATTTCAGTGAAATCTGCCCTCCTGAAATCTAATACTCTTGCCCTTGTGTGGCTTAATTGAGTCCATATCTCCATGCTGAACCACACCATGTGGTGGTCACTGGACCCCAGCTGCCCTTCCACCTGTATTCCTTTGACTCTGTTCCTACTGGTTCATACCAAGACCAGCATCTACTTGTCCCTGGTTGGCTCATGTACCAGCTACCCGAGTCCAACTCCATGCAGGGATTCTAGGATGGCTGTGCTTCTGGATGATGCAGCCACCTGGGTTGCCCAATCCACATCCGGCATATTGAAATCATCCAGTAGCAGGATTTCGCCTTTAGCTGCCATGTCATGTATGCTCTCCACTAGTTCCCAGTCTACTTCCTCCCTCTTTATCAGAGGTCTACAGACCACCCCTGTGTGCACTGCTATTCCATTCCCTGGCTCCAGGATGACCCACATTACTTCAGCCTCCCCCATCTTCTGGGAACTCCTGTAGCCTTTATACCATCTCTGGTGTACAGGGCCACTCCCCCAACCCTTTTTACTCTCCCTGTCCCTCCTGAACGGTGTAGAGCCTGGTACACTGAATTCCTAGCCATGATTAACAGCGTACCAGGTCTCCATTATTGCTGCTATGTCAAGGTCTGCATCTGCCAACAAGACCTCCAGGTCTGGAACCTTACGTCCTAGGCTATGGGCATTTGTCAGCATTACCTGCCATGTTTTACAGTCTGCCCTCCCTCTGCTTTTGTTCTCCCTCTCCAGCATCTACCCCCCCCCGGTTTCTTTTCCCATGTGTGCTCACCCTCCCCTGTATCACTCGCTATGCATTCATTGCCTGCCTGCTGCTCCTTGCATGCTTTAGCTGTTCCTGTAGTCAACTTACATTTCTGCATGTTCCCATGGGGGGGTCCTAAGCCTCCTGACCAAGGGGTGTGCAAATCCCATTGCTCCCTGTCCAAGGAAAGTAAATTTCCTTGAAGGGCAATTACAAAAAGAGAGGTAATTTCATTGTAATGAATAGGGGCAAATGAAAAATCAGCTACAGTCATGGCTGGGCAAATACTAAAAATTTTGATATGAACACCCATACTGACCCCTCCTAGTTCTCCCCCATTGGCCAGTTTAAATGCCCACAGCTAAAGTATTTAAACTTCTCACTAAGGACCAAGGTCCCTTCTCAGACAGATGTAGGCTGTCCTCCATAAATAAGCTTGCATCTGCCCAGGTCAGGCCCCAGTCCCCTATGAAGCAAAACCCTCCATTCCACACCAATCCTTCAACCAGGAGTTGAAGGTATGGATGTGGAGTGCCCTAGCTTACCCTGTGCCCTGGACAGGTAAGCACCTCTGAGAATGAGACGGAGCATGCTATCTGTTTCAGGCCCCCCTCCCCCAAGCTTCTTGAAATCCTCCTGGACTCTGGCAAAGTCCACCCTTCTCTTGGCCAGGTCACTGGTCCCCAGGTGGACAATGACATACAGCTGCTCCCTCCTAGCCACTGCCCTAGCAATCCTATGAATCTGCTTCCCATCCCTCCATGCAGCACTTCCTGGGAGGCACTCGACCTCCCTCTCTCCCTTGCTAGGTGTCCCTAATTCCACTCCCCAGACAATAAAGTCTCCCGCTAGGAGAAACTTCCCCCTTTTCCAGGGTCCCCTGCCTCCCTTCCCTGGGGCTCCATCCTGGAAGATGCTCCCATACTCCCTGGTCTCAGCCTTGGGTTTTATTTATTTCTTTTGACTTTGATAACTGGGTAGGTGCACTGGTCCAGAGGACAGTTTACAGGCACAATCCAGGCCATGAGGCACGAGTGAAACAACATAATATAAACAAACAATCAAGATAACATCAGTGTAGCAACTAACAGGAATGCACAGTACTAAGTACAAGGTACAGTGACAAGAGTACAGTAACGTGGGTAAAAATGGAGGCAATTATGTAACAGCATTCTATGTA
Organism: Neoceratodus forsteri; assembly: GCA_016271365.2. Lineage (NCBI taxonomy): Eukaryota > Metazoa > Chordata > Ceratodontiformes > Ceratodontidae > Neoceratodus > Neoceratodus forsteri. The sequence goes on from JADMNL010000026.1 coordinate 338,055,705, forward strand.
CAAGCATACAACCAAGTAATAAGCATGCAACTAGGTGGAAATAAGGAGAATATAAAGAATGGGGCAAACAGGTAGACAAGGTCAGAGGAGTCAGAGACATGTCCTGGCAATAACAAAAGTAGAAGGGCAGGGAAGGAAGTGGCAGAAGGGGAGACAGAGTGGAAGGTGGGGGGGGGTCTTAGCAGGCAGGGCAGTTACACAGATACTTGTCCGGGATCCAGGATTTGAGGTTCAGTTTAAAAACAATTGGTGGGTGTTGGAGACATTCGGGGGGGGGGGCAGGTAACCTATTCCACAGAGAGGGGCCACCACGGAGAGGGCTTTCACACCCATGTTAGTGGAGGTTCTGGGGACATCAAAGGTGGTAGTGTCATAGGAGTAGAGGTGCCCAGTAGGAGTTTTGATGTGGAACAGTGTGGCAAGAGGACAGATGTTGCCACATCTAAGGGCGGTGTCCATGAGGCAATTGAGAGAGTAGTTGAAGTGACCATGTAGGGATAGCCACCCAAGGGAGCTATAAGGCTCACAGTGGTGTGTGGAATAAGGAGCCAACAATGCAAAGCGACAGGCACTGTTGAAAGCAACTGATAACCTAGACAGAAGGGTGGAGGAGACTCGAGAGTAGAATAAAGTCAAAGACAGGGAGGAGGTTACCAGTGACAATAGCCAAATGAACCTCATTGGTGAAGTAGGGTTTAATAAGGTAGGCAGCTCCTAGCTCCGTGTTTACTCTGCAATCTAAGAGGTCCACATCATCTTTAAAGATGAGAGAAGGGTTGAGTGTAACCCATAAACATTTAAAGGAGGACACATTATCAAGAGTGACACCATCAGGGGAGTGTATGAAGAGAGAGGAGTTGGTGTTGAGCATTTTAGTAAGGAAAGGTTTAGATCCAAACAACATAGCCTTGGTTTTCTTGAAGTTTACCAACAGCAGATTGGAAGAGAACCAGTTGTGAGCAGCAGAGTAGTTCTGGGAGAGTACGGAGGAGATATGGGGGGAGAGATTTATTGCTATGGAAAATAAATAGATCATCCGTGCAGAGTAGGGAGTTACACAAACAGCTATCAGCAGGAAAAGAGTTGACTAACAGGGAGAAAAGCAGAGGGCCCAGGATGGAGCCCTGGGGAACACCAGTGGTGATCGTTAATGGAGGGAACATGGTGGTACCAATGCAGACAGATTGGGAGCATCCAGTGAATTAGCTGCAAAACCAGTCAGTAGTCTCAGGGTTCCTGAGTGGAGTTTTCCCATTCCTCCAAAACAGTGTGGGAGTTACTAAGCAGGACAGGTTGGGGGATGTGCTTTCGACCCCCCCACTCTCCCTGAGCCCACTGTAGTCTAATCACTCCTCTTCCCAGGCATACTTTAAGGTACAGATTGTGGACCCGGTGGTCTCTGGCTGGGGATGGATTCTGCCTTCAGCTTAGCCAGCTCTGCTCGGAGACAGGCAATTTCCTTCCACAGTCCAAAGAGGTGCCTGCAGAAAGGGCTGCATCTCAGCCTCAAGAATGTCTCCATGAAGACAGCTGCTCTACAACCACTGCACTGCACCTCTCCCATAATTAAGCAATAATGCCTGACAGGATATGTGTCGTGCTGGGATAACGTCACGCCTCAAGGTGGTTGGGCACGGGGCCGCGGGCAGTAAGTCAACTGTTGAGTGCACGTTATCTAAACGACACACACCTGGAGGGCATTATTGCTATTATACAATGGCTCATTGTCATATATAAAGTAAAAAAAAAAAAAAGAATGTTTTTATTAGTGTGGAAAAATATTTTTGTTTCTTAAGAGGAGATTCAAAAAAAAAAGCTCATCTGCCATATGCTCATCCAGCTCATCACGCAAAAGCTCATCTGCAGGTTCACAGTGAGGTTGAGACTAGACCCGTAATGTTGTACTGGTTTACATCATGGGTCCAGCCCAAGAGTGACCAATCAGAGTCCAGGATTCTTTCTTGCCATTGTATAATGCCTGTTTCACTCTTCAGTCTACTGCCTGCTTAAGATGGCTATTTGTTATCTCCAGGGGTGTCATGCAGTCAGAAATCTTGGAGGGGCACAAAATCTCAACCTCTGTAGGGGAGTCTGGGGGCATGCCCACCCCAGGAAAATTTTTAAAAACTGAGGGTAGATGGTGCATTTTGGTGACTTTTAGCAGTCCAGAAAGCTGTTCCCCAACAAGCTAAGTGCCATAATGCTGATGTAGGTTAGAGGAATGGTCAATTGTTTTAGTCCTTTGTTCATTCTACTTACAGTGTTACCTTTTGTATTAATAACAATTTAAAAGGGTTGTCAAATATATGAGGTGTTGGGCTTTATAGCCCATTACCTTAAGGCAGCATATGTCCTCTGAGACAGAAAATTGTTAGTCCTGTTAGGAACGGATCATAAAATCAGGCTGAGCCTGATGTCCAGCTGATCCATTCTACTTCCCCATCCACGCTCGCTCAGACATTTTGTGTCTAACCAGGGAGAGCACAGGGGAACGTGCCCCACTGAAGTCTATGGGGCTCAGTTTCAAAACTTTTTAAGTCAATGCAATCTCTAGTACATGTAAGCCACGCTCAACTAATAGAACATCGATTGGTTGAGCGGTGAGCTCATATATACTGGAAGTGCCTTATGACATAAATGTTTTGAAAGAGCCCCATAGACTCAATAGAACATCTTTCCTGTAACACATCATAAAACATCTGAGCACAGGGATGTGGTTGGCAGACCAGGAAGTGGATGGGATTGGCTTGCCATTGGGCTCTGCCAGATTTATGCTCTCTTCCTAACAAGACTAATTACATTTTTTCTGTCTGAGAGAACTTAAGCTGCCTTCAGATAACAACTATAAAGCCCAAAAGCCCCCAAAAAGGCTTGAAAAATTTACTTTAAATCAGCTTCCAGCATAATTTCTATGCACTCCCATTTTTAACATGTAGTTTTTCAGTGAAAAAACACCACTTTTAAGATGGCCACAACAGTTTACATACTGGCCATTTTGAATAGTTAACATAGCTAAAATTTTATTTTATTCCACCAGATTTTGCATACCAGTTAAGGCAAAATACCATTTTCATCATGCTAGTATTCAGGCCAGGAATGCCACTCTTCCATGCCTCCACTCTACAGTTCAATCTATATCATGCTCATTTGGATAGAGCGAAATACCAGACTTTGTGACAAATACCAAATTTGGGTTTTTAGTATTTTGCCTCCCACACAGGCTGGCTCAGTGAAAGTTCTGGTTACAATATATTACTGTACCCATTATACAACCAAGGTTGGTATTTTCTTGATAAAGAATTGTAAGCACGATACAGGACTGGTAGAGGACTAATATGCAGTTTTTGGAGATATCACATCATTCTCAGCCCTCCAGTGGCAAGAAATACACAGTGGCATTCAAAATATGCACTTGGGACTCTGATGAGTCCACTACAGGCCACTCAGTCCCTGCAATGCCCAACTGCTTTGACTCCCCACCCCCGAAAGGAGGATATGCATTTCACCAGTAACTACTCTGATCACCCTCATTCAGTCTTCCAGTGTATGTACCACGTGATTCACTCCACCCCCCTTGCTTTCTCAGTCTCTCGTATTTATAGTTTTAAGAAACTATGGAGTGCACTTTCATCAATGTTATTAACTTTATGACAAATAACCTACAATATAATTATACAGTACATTCAATGCGATTTCTAGGTGCTCCCATTTACATGTAGCTTTTCAGTGAAAATAAAGCCACTTAAGATGGCCACAACGGTTTACATACTGGCACTCGGGACATTTTTGTGTGCCCACTAAAGGCCGCTCGGTTCCTGCAATGCCCTGCTGTTGTGTCCCTCTCCCAACCCCTTTCCTGGAATGGACAATGTACATTTCACCAGCAAGCCACTACTCCCCATCACGCTCGTTCTTCCAGTGTATGTGCCCCTCGATTCCCCCCACACTTTCTCAACGTTTAACCCAAAAAAAAAAAAACAGCAACTACATTCTTCTGCCAATCAGGCATATTGCACAGAAACCTATATGTTCACACGTGGATAGAATGCATTGGGTTACTACAGGAAACCGCACTGCTTATTGCTTCAGGGACACCTCACTCCTGCAAGAACTTTGCACTGCAGGGTTGCAGTTCGAAAAAAAAAAGTGCTACTAGTTTTATAACCGCAACCCCTTTCTCCTCGCTGGTTGTTTTGCTGAAATGGCGTGAGTGTAAAACTTTAAATTTTTTTAACCACACAATACAATATATGAGACAAGACCTCCTATAAAATATGAAGCAACAAGCAGCTGTGTACACGCACCTTTTAAGAATGTGCACTGCCAGTGTCTGAGACCAATGTCCAAGACCCCCCAGAGACTAGGGCCCAGGTGGACTCATAAGCAGTACAGGGCTTACATTACTGAACTTTGAGTTTGCATTGAGATCCTCTAAAGAGAGGCCTATACTAGTTATTTATGCTGGATGGAATCTGAAAGAAGCATTAAAATGCATGAGACTTGGAAGAAGGGTGTGCCAATTGCAAGTCGAAGTCAAATATAGGTAGAATTTGCCTGTAGATGGCTCTAAATGCTGGTAATATACAAAAATCTCAGACCTTTTTCTTTAGGAAGCAGCCAGGCAGGAACTTCAGGCAGTGTTCTGGTCTGGAGTAAATCTGAACACACTGGACCAACCGCGCTGTCTTAGTGCAGAGTCTGCAGTGCCAACTGTCAATGACTCATCTCATCATCTGCGATGTGACTGTCAAATGTTTACTCAGAATGGCCCTGGCACTGAAGGACGAAGAAACGGAAGCCAATTTGCTGCCTCTCGTGATGAGCTATTTCTTTGGGTTCGTGCCTCTGCTGCCTGTACTTACAGTTGATTGGTGGTAACTGCCAGCACTGTAATTGGCTGCTGCTGGTTGGCAGTTTTTACCACCAATCAACTGTCTGTTGTCACCGTCTCGCTCACTCTTTGTTTTTACAGGTGCTGAGCCCCGAAGCCAATCACTAGCCCAGCGGAAGCAACAAGTACCTTTTTTTAAAACCTGGCCTGGTGGCTCTCAGTCAGGCTTCCCAGCCCGGTTCACGCACACATAATTGATTTGGAACCTACTCCACCCCCAGTCCCCACCATAAAGAGTTTGAAAAAACACAACTATTCTTTCCAGCCCACAGGATGATAAAAAAATATAACTCTAAATACAGTTTTATTAATGGACTTCACAACAATATTGGGGGGGGGGCACATGCCCCCTCGGGCCCTATGGGCATGACGCCACTGGTTATCTCCCAAATATTTTTTTCTTGTATTTTTTTTTTGTTCTGCTTTCTCTCTTTTCTACTTCCTGTATGGAAGCAGGATGTTGCAAGGCCCTATGGGACCCACCCTATATATGTAGGCTGAGCTCTGGGGTGGGTGGGTTGTGGCGTGGGAGGGTGGGACTACACCACAGGCTGTGTCCAAAAACAATCAGCCAAGGAGTCCTCTGGCAGGGCTCCTCACTCCATGCACTGTGGTCTAGACACGGCCAATTACAAACACACAAACATACCAGCTATAATCCCTCAATCCTGCCCAAACTAAATGGAGAAGCACACTGAAAAAATCTACTGGATGTTCAAGCCGGGGAGGGTCAGTGGATCCTGCCAGTACCTTGGATAATGTTTTTTTTTTGGGGGGGACATTGCACAATGCTGTGTGCTCAGACTAGACAGAAAAAAGAAAATGACGTATACAACTTCAGAAAATAGTAGCCACAGACATCTCAGATAACATATGAAGAAAAAGGTTGACCGGTATGGTGCAGGTAAGAGCTGACGGCCGAGCAGGAGCACAAGGGGAGGGAGGGGAAGGGGTGGAGGATGGTCCTGATAAAGGCCAGGAGCTTGGGTAATAAAATGCCAGTTCCAGGCAATGCTAATAGAGGGGCAGTAGATGTGGCAGCTGTCAGTGAGACCTGGGCCACTAAGGGCCACGAATGGGACCTCAACCTAGAGGCTACAATTGTTCAGAAGGGAGCGGGGAGGGTGGGGTGGGAGATAGCTCTGCTGGTCAAAATGGCATAGGTATAGTAGATATAGTAGGAGTGGAGGAGGCAGGAAAGCGTGGAGGTGATTTGGGTCACCCTACAAACACGGGGGTAAGATAGCAAAGTTCGGGTGGTATACAGACCACCTGCGCTAGCGGAGGCTCAGGAACAGTTTGGTGGAAAACACTGTAGGTCACTGTAGACTGGGGTAGGGAAGGGTAGTGGTGATGGGGGACCTAAATATTCCAGGAACAGACTGGGGGACTAGGATGTCCCCAGTGGCCAAGGAGCAGAGGTTGCTGGATGCTTTCCAGGATGCATTCCTGATCCAGCAGGTGGGGAAGCAGACTTGGGAGGACAGGACACTGGATGTAGTCCTGGCAGACAGTGGCCAGATTAGGGGTCTAGAGGTGAGGGACCCATTGTCAGAGAGTGATCATGCCACTGTCTGGTTTTTCCTAGACCTGGGGGGGAGGCACTCAAGGACAATGGTGACCAACTTCAGGGGTGCGGATTTCCAGGAGATGGGAAGGATCCTTAAGGGGCATTTGGATGGGATAAGACCAGAAATGGATGCCGAAAGTAGGTGGGAGATCATTAGAAGGGGGGTTACAGGAGGCTACCAGGTCCTGTGCAAGGGAGAGGCACAAGTTTGGTAAGGCCAGAAAACCCTGTTGGTGGACCTGGGAGGTTCAGGATGAGGTGAGGCAAAAGAAGGTGGCCTACAGGTGCTTTCAGTGCTCTAGGAGTGAAAGGGACCACAGGGAGTATGAACAGTTGGCCAGGAGGGTCACCAGGGTGGTGAGAGCTGCTAAGGCAAGGAAGGAACAGATCTTGGCCAGGGGGATTGGGGGGGACATGGGGTTCTTTAGATACATTAAGGAAAGAGAGACGTGAGGGATGGATCAGTAGGATAAGGGTGGGGATGGGCACAGGAGGTGGGGAGTAGGCCGAGATTCTAAACGAGTACTTTGCCTCAGTCTTTACTTGGAAGAAAGGGGTGGGGCTACGTCTTGCAGGGAGAGAGGAGACAAACCAGAGGAAGGTGTGGGACCCTTAGAGATCCGGAGCCCTGACCTGACTGGGGAAAGGGAAGGGCCAGCATCATCAGGTGGGGGGTTGGCAGGACAGCGAGCAAAGGTAGAGGATGAGGAATATGAGATCCCAGTAGACAGAGTGAAGGAAGCCCTCAGGTCCCATCAGATGGAGAAAGCACCAGGGCCAGACAGAATACATCCCATGGTGCTGAGGGAACTGGCGGATGTCCGGGCAGCCCCCCGCCCCCGCAGAATTTTTCAATATCTCTTTAAAGACAGGGTGGATCGCACATGACTGGAGGGTGGCCCATATTGTGCCTATCCACAAGGGGGGAAATCAAGGGAAGAGGTGGGGAACTACAGGCCCATTAGGCTGACATTGGTGGTAGGCAAGGTGTTTAGGATATTGAGGATATTGTCATGGAAATGCTGGGGGGTACTGGAACAAATGGGGTATCTGGATGATGGATAGCATGGTTTCATCCTGGGAAGATCGTGTCAGACACAACTTTGTGGAGTTCTACAACTGGGTGACCAGTGCCCTGGATCAGGGTAGGCTGGAAGACGTCCTCTTTTTAGACTTCAGCAAGGTGTTTGATTTGGTACCTCATGATGGCCTGCTGGCTAAGCTGGAGTAAATGAGAGTGGTGATGCAGATGATCAGATGGATAGGTAATTGGCTCTTGGAGCGTTCTCAGAGGGTGGTAGTTGTGGGGCCTCCTCTCATCTCCAAGGAGAATCATTAGTGGTGTTCCCCAGGGGTTGGTACTAGGGCCACTCCTGTTTAATGCCTGTGTCTCAAACATAAGGAAGAGTATCAGGAGTGAAATGAGTCTCTTTGCTGATGACTCAAAGCTGGGGGTGGTGGTGAATGAGGAGAGGGGGAGAGTGGCCCTGCAGGAGGACCTGGATAGGTGGTCAAGAAAGTGGGGACTGAAATTCAATTCAGGGAAATGCACCTGGAGGTCAGAAATCCAGGCCAAGGGTATACCCTGGGAGGTGACACAATGCATGTTTCAAAGGGTGAGAGGGGCCTGGGAGTGGTGGTAGATGTCAGAATGAACTCGGAGACCCATAGGAGGGCAGTGGCAAAAGCCAATAGGATGCTAGGATGCATCGCTAGGGGGATTACCTCCAGAAGGGTTGAAGTAATCCTTCCTCTATATAACTGCTTGGTTAGGCCACACAGAGTACTGTGTGGTGTTTCAGAGGCTACACTTAAAAAGGGACATTGCACTCCTCGAGATGGTCCAAAGAAGGGCAACAAAAATGATCTGGGGCCTGGTGGAAAGGACCTATGAGGAGAGGCTCAAGGAGCTCAACATGTATACTCTAGAGGAGAGGAGGGATGGGGGACATGATAGAGGTCTTCAAGTACATAAAGGGGATAAATAAGGGAGGCTCAGTTGGGGTGCTCCAAAGGAAAGGGGGGGCAACTAGAAGATATGAGTTGAAACTGGGGAAGGGGAGACTAGGAGGTGTTATTTTACTAAGTGGGTGGTGGAACCATGGAAAGCACTGCCCATGGTACTGGTGGAGGCAGAGACAGTGGAAGGGCTTAAGAGGGGATGGAACAGGTATAGGGGGAGGGTGAACCTGCCCAAGACCAATACAAGTGGGTCATCTTGGACGGTTTGGACTGGGAACAGAGAAACCCAAAGGGGTAGGAGGGACAACAAAGTCAATGCCCAGCATGGGTGCTGACTATCGATCAGACATGAAAGATCATTAGGCCTCCTCTGCTGGCATTTTTAGTATAGTACATAATGTAAAAAGAGAATCTGGCTAAAAATTTGGGGGAAAAACACTTCCAACAAAATCACAGATCTATGCTACAGACCACCAGGTTCTGATATTGACAAACTTAATTATCAAAGAATTAGAAACAACATGTGATATGGGGGATGTGGCATGAGAAGACTTGAACTAGGGGGACAGCAACTGGGTGGAGGAGAAGAAGGAAAGAAAATTCTTAAAATGCTTGCAGCCAGCGCAACTTTGTACATTATATTACCCAAACAACAAGACGGAGCAATATTTTAGTTCCTGTGCTAGGAACCAAAAATATCAACATCACTGTTACGTTACTAGCCACTTAATGATAGAGATCCTCAATATGTGTACTTTTTGACATTAGTGGAAATCGGAAAACAGAGACAGGTATAACTGAAAGATACCTATATAATTCAGCAAACACTACAGCCATTAATACTCAAGTAAGCTAAATCAACTGGCCCCCAATTTTGGAAAACAAAATGATTGAGACTAAAACTGGAACTGTGTTAAAAAGGTGATAACTGACATATGTCATGCACACAAAAAGAGAGTGAAGAAATGTAACAGCAAAGGACTAGAACCAAAATGGTTAAAACACTAATTAAATTAATAAAGTGGAAAAATAAAATACAGGCAAAACATCTGGGGCCCTATATTCAGTAGTTTGGGCAGACACAAATCCCAGCTTGCGCACGCAAACCAGGTTTTGCATAGAACTCGCAAATGAAAAAAAGCGGGTTAGCATGGGCAAACATGGTTTGCATCCAGGCAAAATGTGTGAGGGTGCACAGGGCAAAATGATGCAAATTGGGGATATGGACCTGAATATCGGTGCAGTTCAATAGTCAGAGAATTTTCTCCTTGCAGCGACGCTTTACTGTACATAGTCCCCTTGCGCAGAGCAAATACCACCAACCTAAACCTTATCTTAAGCTGCTGCAACCCTAGCTGCAGAGGAAGTGCGTCAGCCCCTCCACCCCAACACAGCAGGCTCAGGTGTCTAGTGGTGCCCTCTCCCTCCCTCTGATCCCATGCCTGGTAGCAATAACAATATACTCTGGTGTCCAGTGGTCCTTCCCAGACCCAGTCCCTGTCTCAGTAACAGTAACGTTGTTCCCTGGTGTCCAGTGGTCCCCCCCTACCCAGTCCCTGTCCCAGTAACAGTAACATTGTTCCCTGGTGTCCAGTGGTCCTTCCTCAACCCAGCCGCTGTCCCAGTAGCAGTAACATTGTTCCTTGGTGTCAAGTGGTCCCTCCTCTACCCAGTCCCTGTCCCAGTAACATTGTTCCCTGGTGTCCAGTGGTCCCTCCCCTACCCAGTCCCTGTCCCAGTAAGAGTAACATTATTCCCTGGTGTCCAGTGGTCCTTTCTCCCACCTAATCCCTGTCCCCATACTAGGGATGCTTCTTCATTTGCCAATGTCCCCCACCAAATGACAGCCAGGCTGCTGCTGCCTTTGGCATATGCCGTGAGCAAAGACATGCGGCTCCTCCAGAACAAAGCCCCACCCCAAAGTTTTAGCAGAGGCCCCCATCCCAGACACCATTGGTGGATAGCAGCTCCCCCTCCCACGTGCAGTGCCAACACCAATGCTCTGGTCCCCCACCTATCTGTCAGTGCCACGGTTAAATGATGGTGAGCAGCACATCCCACCACACAACACCTCAGGCTCTCAGCATCCATCAAGCATGGCTTATTTATAGGACACATGACATGCCTTGCAGCTGTGCTCCCTGCTATTGATAGAGACCAAGTGACTGAGGTGGTGTGTGGTGGAATGTGCTGCTCGCCAATGTTTAACTGTGCCACCAAGTGAGGAAAGGGGGACAGGAGGTGTCAGTGCTGCGGGTGGGAGGCCACTATCCACCAATAGTGTATGGGCTGGAGGGGCACTGCACATTTTTGCTTATGGTATGCAAAAGGCAGTTGCAGCCTAACTGTCATGGGGGGACACTAGCAAACATGTGAACACATGAAATGCCAGCAGAAACAGGCCTCACAGTCTATCACGTCAGCTTGATTGTGCAGCTAGCCCCTCAACTTGTAGCTGCCCCACCATCCCCTTCCCATAACCACCCCCCCACTCTGTCCCTTCCTCTCTTAAATCCTCCTACCGTTCTATATGATACTACCTCCTCAGGCAGATTGTTCCACTTATCTACCACCCTTTCCGTGAAAAAGTGTCCTGGTTTCCCTCTTGAATCTCTCCCACTAAAATCTCAACTGGTGCCCTCTCATGTCCCTTTCCCTTCTGATCTGAAGATTCCCTTCTGTATTAATCCTGTTAATACCCTTTAGGTACTTAAAGGTTTCAATCATATCCCCCCATCCCTCATCTTTTCCAGGGAACACATCTGCAGCTCTTCCAGCCTCTCCTCATAGGATTTTCCCTCAAGTCCCTGTATCATCTTAGTTTCCCTACGTTGCTCCCCCTCCAAACAGTCTGATGTCTCTTCAGGACTGGACACCACTACTGTAAGCAGTATTCCAGGTGCATCCTGACCAGTGACCTGTACAGGGGTAGGCTCACTTCTGTGTGCCTAGAGGAGCTTCTCCTCACGATGCACTCCAGCATCTTGTTTACCTTTGCGGCCGCCTTACTGCACTGAGCAGAGTGGTTCATACTCACTGTTATTAGTACCCCTAGATCCTTTTCCTCTACTGTGCATTCCAACTGTACCCCTCCCAACTGATACTTCCTCCCCTGGTTTCTTGCTCCAAAATGCAGTACCTTGCACTTCTTGGCGTTGAACCCCAACTGCTACGTCTCTAGCCATCCCTGTAGTTTGGTCAGGTCTTCCTGCAGCCCCCTCTATGTCATCTACCACTGCACCAATCTTAGTATCATCTGCGAACAGACTGATTCTACTCCTGATCCCACTTGAGATATTGGCTATGAAGATCCTGAACAGCACTGTTCCCACTACTGAACCGTTGGGCGTCCCACTTGTAATGTCCCTTGATGATGAGAGTTCAACACCACCACCACCTTTTGCTGCCTACCCCTCAGCCTGTTGGTGATCCAGTTGATCATTTTTGTCCCCACCTCAGTGTATTCCAGTTTTTCCCCAGCCTCCCATGTGGCACCAAGTCAAAGGCCTTGCTGAAGCCCAAATATGGAAAGGATGAAAAGGGACTTGGCAAGGTTGGAGGAATGGTCAGACGTATGGCAGCTAGGATTCAATGCAAAAAAGTGCAAAATAATGCACCTGGGAAACAAGAACCCAGGGGAAGAATACACAATGGGTGGGGAGGTAGTAACAACAACAAAACAGGAAAGGGACCTGGGGGTAATCATATCAGATGACCTTAAGGTTAGCAAGCAATGTGAGGAAGGCAGTAGGGAGGGCGGGGTATAGTGGGATGTATAGGGAAAGGCATCAGCAGCAGAAAAAGAAGTTGTTATCCCTCTGTACAGACAGTTGGTGAGACCCATCTGGAATACTGTGTCCAGTTCTGGAGACCCCATCTCCGCAGGACATAGACAGGATAGAGGCAGTCAGAGGAGGGCAACTAAAATGGTGCAGGGTCTGCAAGAGAAGCCGTGTGAGGAGAGACTAAGGAGCTTAATATGTATACCCTTGAGCAAAGAAGGGAGAGGGGGGACATGATAGAAACTTTCAAGTACCTCAAGGAAATCAACAAAGTCCAAGAGGGTAGCATCTTCAGAAAAAGAGACTTGCAAGAACAAGGGGACATGATTTAAAGATAGAAGGAGGGCGGTTCAGGGGCAATGTGAGGAAGTATTATTTCACGGAGAGGGTAGTGGATGCATGGAACAGCCTTCCTGAGAAGTTGTAGGGGTCTAAAACTGTGGGAGAATTCAAGAATGCATGGGACAGACATAAGGCAATTCTTGTGGGGGGCAGGAAGATATAGGCTGTTGGTTAACTAGGATCTGCGGCCTATCCTGTAGGTAGGGAAATGGGCAGACTAGATGGGCCTAGCAGTCCTTATCTGCCGTCAAAGTCTATGTTTCTATGTTTCTAATATAGGACTCCCACTGCATGGTCCCTGTACAGTTCCCTGGTAACCCAGTCATAGTGCTCAACTAGGTTCTTCTGGCAGGATCTGCCTGATACAAAACCATGCTGATGGCTGTCTTGGAGCCCACTGTCTTCCAGAAAGGTCACCAGCCTCTCTATTAGGATTGGCTCCATGAGTTTTCCCTTGATTGAAGTGAGACTCACCGATCTGTAGTTGTCTGGATCATCCTTCGGGTCACTTTTATAATGGGCATCACATGGGCCATCCTCCAGTCCTGTGGCACATATCCTGTGTCCAGTGATGTACTGAACAGGTCTGCCAGTGGTCCCGCCAGGATCTCAGCTAGCTCCCTAAGTATCCTAAGGTGAATGCCATCCATGTAAGGTGCCTTGTCAACCCTTGGTGCCCTTAGTCCCTCGAGCACCCTGTCCTCTGTACTTCTGCTAATTAGTCACCCCGCCTCCCCTCTGCCCTCCACCCTTCCCATGGGTATCTACCCCCTCTTTCCCATGGGATATCTGCCCCCTCTTTTCTTCATGAACACAGAGCAGAGTACTCACAGTGCCTCTGCCTGGTCCTCCCCTTCTCCCCACCATCTTTCATAATCGTCACAATCTGGTCTTCGTTTCTTCTCCTCTCACCAATGTATCTGAAAAAGTTATTTTCCCTGTCCTTAACTCCCTGTGCCATTCTCAGCTTCTTGGAAGCCTTGGCCACTCTGACTAGCCTGGTAAACTCCCTGGACTTCTCTGTGTACTCGTCTTTGTCCCAGTGCCCTCACGATTTCCTAAGCCTCCTGAATGCTTTTCTCTTGGCCCTCACCCCTCGCTTTACCTCCCTAAGTCAGCTAACTTGGCTTCTTTGTTCTCCCCTTCTTTCTCCATCTTCTAGTGCAGGTCTCAGTAGCCTCTGCCAGCCTGTTCTTATTGATATTCCATTTTTGGCTGGCACTCATGCACGTCTGAATTCCTACCAGGTGCTCATCCAAAAGTTCCCCCAGCCTTTTAAAGTCTGCTCCCTTAAAAATCAATCACCCTGGTACCTGTTCCTCCTGTTACCCTTCCCATATTGAGTGTGAACCACACCGTATGATGGTCGCTGCCAGCTAGGGGTCCTCCACTTGCAGATCCCTTACAGCCTCCCCATTTGTTAATACCAGGCCCAGAGTCCCACCCTCTCTAGTCAGCTGGCGGAGCAGTTGCACCAGGAAACAGTCCTGAAATGCATCTTGTAGTCTCTGCTCCTCTGCACATCAGGTGGTGGGGTGTTCCAGTCCACCCGAAGGAGGTTAAAGTCCCCACCACTACGGTGTCCCCCTTCCTATAGACTCTTCTAATCTGATCGGCCAACTCCCTATCAAGGTAATCCCCCTGAGCTGGTGGTCTGTACACTACTCCCGCCCTCATTGCCTTTCTTTTATTAAAACTGCATCCATAGGGCCTCTGTCCTACCCTCCTCTCTCATACACCTTATCTCCTCCCTCACATAGATCACCACGCCCCACCCTCTTTTCACCCTAGTCCTATCCTTTCTGAATATCCTGTACCCTGGGATCATCATATCCCAGTCCTGGTTCTGGATGGTCCATGTCTCTGTGATTGCTATAATGTAACACCCTCCCCACAGCCAAGAAAGCCTGTAGTTCAGCTAATTTATTACCTAAGCTTCTTGCATTCAGCAAGACCACCCTCCAACCTGTGTCTTTCTCCTCCCCAACCTAGTTCCCCCCCTCCTAATCCCTCCTTGTTTCCCCACCTCAAAAATCTCTCTGATAGCTTGGGGGGGTTCGCATGCTTGGTTCTCCCCTCTGGGATCCCTGCCTACTAGCTGTCCTCCCGCCACCGCCCCACCTAGTTTAGATCCATCTTTGATGCCATGTACCCCTCAAACCTCTGCTTTAATACCCCTTCCCTCCTCACTCAGGTGCAGCTTATCCCCTGCATATAGATCCTTATTTTCCAAGGTACTGCCCCAGTCCCCCACTACCCCACACCCCTTAGACTGACATCATTCTCCCCCAGCCATTTGTTGAACTCCCCAATCCTCCCTTTCCTTCCCGTACTCATGCACGGTACTGGAAGCACCTCTGAAAAGGCCACAGATTCCCCCCACGTCCTCACATAGCCCTCCAATTTCTCAAACCTGCTCCTCACTACTTCCACCATCTCCCCCGATAGGTCATTAGTGCCCACATGCATCACTACATGTGTTTTTTCCCTGCCCCTCCTTGTGCACTTAAGAATCGCCTGTCCCGCCATGTCCACTGTTAGCTCGGGTATAGCCTCCACCCATATTCTACTATGCCTCCCCCCCATACTTATCTGATCCCTTTAAGTATAGAATCACCCAGCACTAGTACACCCCCTTCCTTACTCCTTGTCCCTGCCCCCACCCCTTATCCAGGGTATCCAGTTTTAGAGCATGCCAGCTCACGAACTCCATCCTTCCTCCCTGCTACATTCTGCCCCTTCTCCCCATCCTGTCCCTTGTCCCCTTCGCTGCTCCTTCCTATCCCCCACATCCCTCCCCTCTTCCCTGGCCTCCATCCTCTACTCCACCCCTGTTGCCCACCCCACCAGCAGCGCTTCTCTCTCTTTCACTCCCTATCGCCCTCTTCTAACCGACTCCTGCCCCTTGTGGGTTTCCCTCTTCCTCCCTCTCCTGCTCTTCCCTGGAGATCACTCCCCCCAACCTCCACCAGTGTCACTAGCAGAGCAAACCTATTTTCTGCCCATCCTGTCTGGATGTGCTTCTGCTCCCTCCCCCACAGACTCTAGCCTTCCCACTAATGCTAGGCCCCTTGTTTGTTTCGCTCCTGCACTCCCTTCCCATCACTTTCCTTGAGCCACTGTTCCTCCCCCATGGTGACCTCACATTATTTCCAGGATGCGACTCTCCTGCCTCCAGGACCCTTCCGCCTCCCTTCATCCTCTCCAGCTCTCTACCAAGGCACAGCACTTCCTCCACCAGCCTCCTCAACTGGATACAAATTGGACACCCTTCTAGCCTTCACAATATGTTAATCCAAACTGCCGCTGCACATCCATTACAGCCCACTATCCTACCCATGATACCAGTACTAACTACAAAATACAGTTCTAGCTATAACTTTCTAACCAGTCCCCTACAAAAAAAAAAAAATCCCCTCTGTTAGGGCATGTTAGTGAATGCACCTGGTGGTGCTTTCCATCAATCCCAATGCAGCACCACCATAATAAGTGTAGACAAGCTTGGGGTGGGATTAGGACCCACTGCCACTCCCGTGCGAGTCAAGCAGCCTCTTACACAGCTGCACACCTCAGCCCCTTTCCTCAGGCTGGAGCAAACACATTCCCATAGTTCATTCATTTTGGAGCAGGAAACTGAAAAAGCATCAGTTTAAAATGGCTCCTGGCTAATCTCCTGCCCCCTCTCAAGCTTATCTCTGCAGTTTCCTGTCTTTCACCTTGAACTAAAGCAAACTTAGGGGAAAAAAATGCCTCCCTTTATTTTAGCCTCACACAAACACCAGGACACTCCTGCAGTTCCTGCTTCTTCAGTTTTTCGCTCCAAACCAGGAGGATTTTGTGGTACCGGGACAAAGACTGCTTGGGGGAGGGACCACTGGACACCAGGGAATAATATTATTGTTACTGGGATGGGACTGGGTGGGAAGGGAGGGACCACTGGATACCAAGGAAATATTTTTATGTAAATGGAACTAGGGTCAGCAGGTGGAGGAAGGCACTAGCACCAGGGACAGGTCACTGCGTTGGGGCAATTGAAGGGGTTGTGCTTGGAAAACTAGTCTCACTCCCCATGCAAATGAATGCATAATGGGCATGCGAATGGACCCTTAGCACTTTGCATGCCCAAAGGGCTCATTTGCATAGGATATTTTAATATACCAAATTTTGCCCAGGCGCAAGCCATCATAGTGTCTATTTTAGGGGTGCTATCAAGCAGTACCAAGTGGCTTATTGCTGGGTAAAAATGGACCTATATTCTGATGAACAGAGCTATGTGCTATTCCTCTGACTATAGCGTTTTTGTGCACCCACACTACTGAAGGCAGTGTGAAAATTGTTGTGCTCTGCTTTGGGAATTTTTGAATATCCAGTTACCGAAAACTAATTTGATAGGAACATGGGAGTAATTTAAGACAATACTGAAAAGATGTAAAACATAAAAATTAAAAATGAACATGGAAACGTAAATAGTACAAACAAATTAACAATGAATATGGAATTAAAATTAGCTACACATGCAAACAGAATCATTTTACAGCTATATCAGCTCAGTATAGCACAGTGGTTTAAGGCTCTGAGCTGCAAATCTGGTGACATCTAACAAACCAGACCTGAGTTTGAATCCCACAGCTTCCACCTGCATACTGTGTGACCCTGAGCAAGTCACAACTTCCCTGTGCTCCCAGGTTGCTCCTGTAAAAAAGCTTTCAGCTTAGTGTGCTACTCCTGGTTAAACAACTAAATTAAAAGAAAATGGATACATAGACAACCATTATGCATTAAAATAGCAATTAGTAACCCAAAATAAACTGCAAATTCATTTAACAATTATTTTGGCTCAGGTTTCTCAGACAATAACTAATCATACCATAAAACAAATCAAAGCCCAAAGGATGACATTTTAATAAGAGAAGAGGATATTGAAGAAAAAATAGACTAAAGCAACGTAGCGTCCCATGGCCAGATGGCATATCACCCGAAATGTTAAAGGTCATGAAGAGTGGCATTACAAAACCATTGACAATAATATACATGTATAAAATCCTCACGAGAGAGAGTGTGTTGTACCACATGATTGGAAGACGGCAAAAGTTAAACTGATGCAGAAAAAGGAAAACAAGCAGAATGTAGAAAACTATACACCAATTAGTTTGGCATCTGTGCCAGGAAAAATAATGGAACCGATATTAGGGACATGGTAACAACTAGTGCTGCTCGGATAGCACCACCGTGGATCAGATTGTGATTCAGCGGACAGTGGCACTATCTGGATGGGATCCAGCCCAGGATCCAACCGAATACGGAGGTCAGATCCCAGGTCAGATCCCATGTTTGTTGTTTAAATGTGATAATATTGCACGCAAAAAAAAATCTGCCACTAGCCACATCTGCTAAAACTGACCTAAAGCATTATTTTCTTAGCTCCCACCCCTTTTAATTTAGCTCGTTCTTATATTGCAGTCTCCTAGGTATGTAATCCAGCAACCTTCCTTCTTATTATCAGGTCCAGCCAGTGTATTTGTGCCTTGTGGTTTTTGTCTGCCCGATAAATCGATTTGTGATACCTAGACCTACATTCCAAATTTTGACAGTCAGGGTCAGGAGCATGTAATTAGAGTTTAAACCAAAAAAAAATTCCCTTCCATCCATTCACAACCTCTGTCTGTGAGTCAAGATTATAACACTTCTGTTCAGTCACACCCATGTAGTTTAGTTTGAAGCTGAGGAGGGGGGTACCTGGCCTGCCAGCTATAATGCACTTGCAGTAACGCAGAGCAGTGCCCAGTCTTGGGCTCAGACAGGTGCAGCATTATTCTATTCCAAAAAGCATGCCAGAGAGAGAGAGAGAGAGAGATCACTTAGACATTCTGAACCTGGCTGAGAGAAAGCAGGTCAGTCAGAAGGGAACAGGGGAGCACTGAGCAGACAGACTTACTGTCAAAGAAGCTACAACTTACTGTCACTGAATGCTATCAAAGTTAGACTGATGTGATGAAGGCTGCCTATGAGCGTTTCAAGTGCTCAAGGATTGAAAGGTATCAAGGGGAGTACGAGCTGACGGCCAGAAGGGCCACTAGAGTGGTGAGGGCAGCTAAGGCAAAAAAGGAGCAGAACCTAGCCAGGGAAGTTAGGAGAGGGAACAAGGGTTTATTTAGATACATTGGGACAAAAAGAAGGGTGAAGGGGCAGATTAGCCGGATTAAAATAGAAGGGATGGGCACAAGACCCAGGGAGCAGGCTGAGGTACTAAATGAGTACTTTGCCTCAGTTTTTACCAAGGAAAATGGGGGAGCTGCATCATACATGGGAGGAGACTGTGAAACTGAGGTGGGGGGACTTCACCATTGGGCGGGTCTGGGAAGAGGGGAGCCATCACTGGCAGGAGGGGGGAGGAACGGGGGGCGAGGAAGCGGAGGTGGAAATCATGGTAGAGAGTGAGGAAGCCCTCAGGTCCCTTAAGACAGAGAAAGCACCGGGGCTGGATAAATTACATCCCAGAGTGCTGAGGGAACTGGCATATGTCCTGGTGAAACCCCTGGCAGAGCTTTTTAGCATCTCTCCGAGAACAGGGTGGGTGTCCCAGAACTGGAAGTTGGTGCATATAGTGCCTATCCACAAGGGTGGATTAAGGGAAATGACAGGGAACTACAGTCCCATCAGCCGGACATCGGTGGTGGACAAGGTGATGGAGGGTATTGTCAAAAAGGAGCTGGGAGGGGAAGTGGAAAAGTCGGGGTGCCTGGATGACAGACAGCATGGCTTCGTCCTGGGGAAATTGTGTCAGACAAACCTTGTGGAGTTCTATGATTGGATGACGAGTGCCTTGAACCTGGGTAGGCCCGTGTACATCCTCTTTCTTGACTTTAGCAAGGCGTTTGACTCAGTTCCTCATGGGGCCTGTTGGATACGCTGGGGGAAATGGGTGTGGGGAACCAGATGATCAGATGAATAGGGAACTGGCTCCAAGACTGGACTCAGAGGGTCATGGTTGGTGGGATAGTCTCATCTCCAAGGAGGGTCATTAGTGGGGTCCCACAGGGATTAGTCCTTGGGCCCCTCCTTTTCAATGCCTGCATCTCTGACATAAGGAAGGGTATCAAGAGTGAGATGAGTCACTTGCGGATGACTCAAAGCTGGGGGGCAATGGATGGGGAGGGTGGCCCTACAGGGGGACCCGGAGGCTCTGGAAAGGTGGTTGAGAAAGTGAAAACGGAGGTTCAATGCAGAGAAATGCAGGATACTGCACCTGGGAGTCAGAAACCCAGGCCAAGTGTACACCCGGCGAGGGGTGTGTGTGCTACAAGTCTCAATAGCTGAGAGGGACTTGGGGTGGTGATGGATGTCAAGATGAACAACTCTGAGACTTGTAGGAAGGCAGCAGCCAAGGCCAACAGGATGCTGGGTGCATCGCTAGTGAGATCACCTACAGGAGGAGGAGGGAAGTGTTGCTCCCTCTGTATAACTGCTTGGTGAGGCCACACCTAGAGTACTGCATGCAGTTTTGGAGGCCACACATAAAGAGGGACACTGAACTCCTGGAGAGGGTCCAGAGGAGGTCAACTAAAATGATCTGGGGCTTGGGGGAAAGGACCTATGGGGAGAGGCTCAAAGAGCTAAATATGTACACATTGGAGGAGAGAAGGGACAGGGAAACACTATAGAGGTCTTCAAGTACATGAAGGGGGTAAATAGGGAAGGCGCAGTCAGGGTGCTCCAAAGAAAGGGGGGTAACTAGAGGGCATGAGTGGAAGCTGGAGGGGGGGGAGACTCAGGGGATAAAGGAGGTGCTACTTCACTGACAGGGTGCTAGAACCATGGAATGCACTGCCTGGGGGGCTGGTGGAGGCAGAGACCGTGGAGGGGTTCAAGTGGAGGTGGGACATGTACAGGGGAAGGGTTGTGGAAGCAAAGTCCAATGCAAAGGGAATACCCTGGACTGGGAAGGGAGAAGCCCAAGGGGGTGGGGGGCAGCAAGGTCAGCTCCCATGGAGTGGCAGACCAAATGAGCAGACACGAAAGACGCTAGGCTCCAGATCCCTGGATACGGTGGTGGATACTGGCGCTAGATCCAGTGACCCAGCATCAGATAAACTGGGATCAGACCTGGATCCGGGTAGGTTGGATCCACAGTTGGACAGTGCTGCTATTCGACAGATCCACTATCCTGTCAAAATGGTAGATATTTGGTAGATCCGGATTGCTCAGGATACTATCCGAACATCACCAGTAACAACCCTCATAAGAGAAAACAATTAGATGGGAAACAATATGGATTTGCAGCATTACAAATTTGGTAAATTATTATGAAAAGGACAGTAAAGTGTTGGATAGTAAGGAGTCAGTGTATATAATATTCCTAGAGTTCTGTAAAACACTGGACAGTGCCACACTGAATGACAAACATATGTTACTCACCTGTAACAGTGGCTCAAGAAGTGGTATGTTGTTCATCCACATATCTGGCAGTCTTCTTTCCCTTTAAGAGATGCCAGAAAGTCTTCAAGCCAGCTGCTCCCATCCACCCAGGAGGTATAACTCTTGGATCTGCCCCATGACGCAAGATCTTGCCTGCGGAATGCAGAGGTTGCATGCCTGAGCCAGGAGAGGTCAGGTGGGTGCACGTGAATGACATATACCACTGTAAGCCCTCACCCCTGCCTTTTTTCCAAACGACAGGTGGCATGCTGTTGAAGCTGACAGCAGTACCTGGTAGGAACCTGGGTTCAGGGAGGATGAGGTTACTCAGCATGAGGGGACCTAAGTTTGGCTACTCTGCACAGGGGCACCCAAGTAACCGAACACAAGAAGCAATAACTGTAATGTCCAGAACCAGGAATGGGATTCTACAGTGTGGCTTTTATTCACAACTAGCTGAACACAACAAAGCATAGACGGACCCCCATGGGGCTACATTTACTGGTAATGCAGATTAGAGACTACCACGCGGTCCACTTGAAGAATGAACCAATTATACTGTTTTCAGGCTCTGGACCCACCAGGCACACAGCCTGGACTTGCACACGCTTTAGGTACACAGCCCGACTGGCCCGGCTCCCCTGCCAGCCACTTGATCCACAGTCCATTGGAAGAATGAACTAATTATCTTGTCATGGCTTCCCACACCACCTAGAGTCTGCGACTCCTAGAGAGATTTTCCCATTTGCAACCCACGCCTGGGTACTTCCCCCATCACTGGCCAAGTGCATGAGGCAAAGTAGCAACCACAGCAGAAATCCGTAGAGGTGGACCTGGTTACTAAAGATGGGGGGTGTTCCCACCTCCAGCTCCCACAGCCCATACCCAGCCATTTCTCTGGAAAAACTGAAACTTCCAAATGTAGATTAAATGGTAGATGAACTGTCGCATCCCCGCTACAATATTACTTGAATTCACACAGCACTCTAGCTTTTGACACTACTCCATTTGTTTGACCTAGTACTATAGGCTTCTCAAATAGTAGCTCAATTCCTAGATTTCTTCACATGTCCCAGGCTGAAACAACACATTTTGTGCCCTCATGTTAGAGCAAACACTCACCCTTTTGTTGCAGGTGCCCCACAGGCAAATCACAACTCTTCCAACTCTCCAAAACTAAGGCTGAACTGAATAGGCAGCTTTTTTCCTTCTCCTTGCAGAATTAAGGGGATTGCCCCAGGAATCTGCATGGGGATCTTTACATCCCCCCCCCCAGAGGGAGGGGCACTGAGACCCGAACAGCGGTCTCCACCACTTGACACTGACTCCTCCTTACTTGACGGCAAAACTGGAACTCACTCCTTCTTACTTGAAGGCAAACTGGAAACTGAACTCACACTTTGAAATCTCCCAACATTCTAACTAACTCCCTCTGCTGAAGAGTCCAATGTGGCTTATGCAGCTGCGACAGTTCTACTGGTGATGTCATCACTGAGTCTCAGCTGAGACTGAGAACAGAGTGAAACAGCGTGAAACCCATTTAACGGGAGTTTCACAAGCTGCCTTCCCTGCCTACCACTAGGTCTTACTGGGATTCTAGTAACCCCGGGTAACAAGGGGTTACACCACTCCTAGAACTACTGTCCAGGGTGAGTAACATGTATGTCTAGGGATGTGCATATGTTGTTCTATCCACACATCTGGCAGACTCCTAGCAGTTCTCCATGAGGAGGGAGGAAAGATGCACACCCCTACTTAGGAAACAGAGATGGGAGAACTGAGGCCCCCAAACCAGCATCCCAGTGTGTCTCAAAGTCATGTGATAATGGGACATGAAGGTGTGTACTGATTTCACGGTAGAAGCCCTGCAGATTCCCTGGATAGGGACATCTCTAGAAGCAACCAATGATGCGGCAGTATGGTGGGTGGAATCGGCCTTTAGCCCTCCAGGAGGCTGCCTACCCGCCAACCTATAGCGGAGATCAATGCAGGATATAAGCCACCTGCCAATCATCTGCTTGGCTGCAGGTCTGCCAGGAGCAGCCTAAGCCTTGGCGATAAACAGCTGGCAAACCTATCCCCAAACTCCAGCCATGCGTTCTTTCTAGTAAGCGAGCACTCACTTCAGGTCCAAAGTATGGCGCCTGTGTTTGGCCTCCGCGTCGTGATTTGGAAATAACACCAGAAGACTCATCACCTGATTCAGATGAAACTCCAAAAAAACCTTCAGGAGGAACTTCAGGTTGCGGTGCAGAACAACCTTGTCCCTATGGAAGACCAGGTAAAAAGAGACTCCACTAAGAGCACCTGGAGCTCACTGATCCTTCTGGCTGATGTGATAGCCACCAAGAATGTGGTCTTCCATGACAGGTGAAACATGTCACAACTGTGCATCAGTTTGAATGGCTTGCACATGAGCTTTGCCAAAAACCAGCAGCAAATCCCTCAGTGGTGGTGGTTGACGCACCGGAGGGGAAATGTGATCTAAGCCTTTAAAGAAGTGTCAGACCACCTTCTCCTGCACCACCAACTGCTGACCAGCCTGCACCTGGTAAGCAGAGATGGTGGCCAGATGCACCTTCAGGGTTGTTGACCCAAGTTCCCCTTTGGAGCCAGACCACAGATATATCCAAAATGCTGACCACCGAACAAGCCAAAGGTTGCAGCCCCTTACCCTGACACTAAATGGAGAATCTCTCATTTGAAGGCATAGCATTTCCTGGCTGATTCCTTTCTAGATGCCTTCAGCACGGTGAAGACATCTTCGGAGAGACTCAAAGCCTGGAACTCTAGTCGCTTAGGAACCAGGCTGACAGGTGCAGGGATTGAAGATCTGGGCAGAGTAACTTCCCCCGATTGATGCAGAACAGGTTCGGGTGTAATGGAAGACACCTCAAAAGCCTATTGCTGAGGTTAAGGAGAGCGGGGTACCAAAACTGGAGTGGCCAGTTCACAGCCACCAGGATCACCCATGCCTTGTCCCTCTTAACCTTGAGAAGCACCCTGTGGATCAAGGGAAGTAGAGGGAAGGCATAGAAGAGGTCTGGGGTCCTCGGGCTTTGACAAGGCATCCCTCTGCAGCAAGCCCTGCTGACAGGGGTGAGCACAGAACAGCCTCAACTTTACATTCTCCCTAGAGGCAAACAGGTCCACTTGAGGGGTGCTCTACTGGGAGAACAGGCTGTGAACTACCTCAGGATGAAGAGACCACTCGTGAGCTGCCTCACCGACCTGGCTGAGGGCATCCGCCAACTGACTGGAGGCTCCTGCCACATGACTGGCTAGGAGATCTGCCTCCAGGTTGTTCACAAGGGTCCAAATGCAGAGTGTGTCCTTTGCACAGTGCTAGGAAGTACATCCTGACCTGCTTGTTGAGGTAGTACATGGTCATGGTGTCCATCTGGACTTGGACCAATTGACCTTGAACATATGGAGTGAATGCAGTCAGTGCCAGATGAATTTCTCAGAGCTCCAGCAGGTTGATGTTACATTGTGACTCCTCAGGGGTCCAGAGCCCATGGACTCTGTGTTCCCCCAGATAGGCACCCCAGCCTAAGAGAGGCGTCAGTCATCCGGATGACTGTCTGTTCAGGGTAGACAAATGGGATCCCTTCTTGCAGATGCTGTAGGACTAACCACCACTGGAGGGCACCCCACATATTTTGGGTCACAGTGACCAACTGGTCGAAGTGACCTTTGTGCCGAGACCACTGGCTGGCCAGCTCCCATTGCAGGGAGCGCATATATAGGCCAATGAGCCCATCAGACTATGCTGGTGCAGGCCACCATGTAACCCAGAAGGCACAGGAAGTCCTGGGCAGGGTGCAAGTGCTCAACCAGAAATGATCATGCAAAGGAGGAGAGAGCCTCCATCCTATCCACATGAAGCCAGGCTCTGGCTCAGCAAAAGTCAAGCTTCACCCCAGTGAAGCTGATCACCAGCAAGGGCACAAGTTCTGACTTGGCCTCCTAATCAAGGAGGCCAAGTTCAACGCAGATTGCAGGGCCAGGTCCCTGGACCACTCCACCTCCTGCCTGGAGGGACCTGCAATCAGCCAGTCATCCAGGTAAGGGTACACCCGGACTTCTCGGTACCTCAGGAAAGCTGCCACCACTGCTATGTATTTGGTGAAGACCCTGGGGGCTGAGGAGAGGCCACATAGCATGGCACTCGTAGAGTGTTCCCTCAACTCAAAAGTAGAGGAACCATCAGTGGTACGGATGGATCAGGACGTGAAAGAACATATCCTGAAGATCCAGGAAGCAGAACCACATGTCTTGCTTGAGGGACGGTATGATCCGGGACAGAGTTACCATCCTGAATGTGCATGACCTGAGAAACTTGTTCAGGTTGTGCACATCTAGAATGGAGCGAAAGTCCCCCGTCTGCCTTGGCACCAGGAGGTACCTGGAGACAAACCATGGGTGTTTTGAAGGATCCACTACTCTGACCATGACCTCCTTATAGAGGAGCTGGGCTATGTCATCTCGAAGAGCCAACTAAGTGTCTGAGAATACAAAGTCCTCCCATGGGGTGCAGGCTCAACTTGGCAGGTACTGCTCGAACTCCAGAAGCAGACTCTGACCAACCACCTCCAGAACCCACCTGTCCATGGTGACAGTGAACCAGACAGAAAGGTAGTGGTGGAGCCGACCCTCCACAGAAGGACCCAGGGGAGATGTGATGGGCATGGGGTGGCACCCCCCCATCCCAACACTGAGCAGGCTTAGAGGAGGAGGACCTGGCTGAGGAGTCACCGAGTCTCTTCCCTCCAGGCTTATGGATCACCAACAGCATGGACCTGGGCCTCAGTCCCCAGGACTGAGCCTGTGAGCCAGACTGATGCTGGGCTGGTTTTGTTGCAGGAGTGGAGGACCAACAGGGCTTTCACTTCTGCTGCTTCGAGACCTAATAATTCTAGGCAGATGCTATGGAGTCCAAGGTGGCATTGGACTTCTCAATATGCTGTAGGGGACCCTCCACATTAGGCCCAAATAGGTTGGTGTCTAAGAATGGAACATCTGCCAGCTTGTGCAGAGTGTCTGCCATGAAGGTTGAGATCCGCAGCCAAGCCCTATGGTGCATGGCAACTGTGACCCCACTGTGCAGGCACAGGAATCTCAAATATCCTGAGCCATTTGAAGTTGCTGTTTAGCCATAGATCAACCCTGGTCTCACACCTGCTTTATCATGGTCTGGAGGTCTGTTGGGAGGTGAGGAATCATCTCATTCAAAGAGCCCAAAAGGGCATGGGAAAAGTGTGCCTTCAGGGCAGCCAAGCTCACCTGGTGGGGCCAAATGAGGAGGCAGCATAGACCTTTTTAACCGCATTGTCCAATGTCTTGGATTCTTTGTCCAGTGGCTTGCTGACATCCTCAGTACTGCCCAAGACATAGAGTTGGCCACCAACCCCTTGGTAGAAGGGTGCTCTGTGAATCCTGAAAGGGTATCAGTAGGCATCGCATACTTGTAGGCCATCCAGTCCAAGGGTGCAGGGCAGGAGGTGGAGTGCTGCCAAAGCTGCAGGACAAGGTTGACAATGGTCTCAGCCACTGGGAAAGCCTCCACTGGCAAGTTCCCTTTGTCCAGAATTTCTGTGAGGGATAGCAAGCCCGCTTCTGGATGAGCTCCAGTTTCATCCCTGTGGACTCAAAGATGAGGCTGAGGATACCCATGAATGATGTGGGCCCTTCTTCCATTGAGAGATCCTCCATGGACTCCATGTCAACCGGACTGGAGTGTAGTGAGGAATCCTCAGACTCAGAAGAGTCTGCATAAAGCAGCCAACTGCCCAAGTCACTTCGAACCTACCATGGACAGCTGGGAGCGAGAGTGCCTAACAACTGATGGGGAAGCCCCTGTTCTAGGTGAGACTCCTTAGCTGGAGCACTGGTTGGCAGTGGTTTGCGTGGCAGCTCCACTCTGATCGGAGGAGAGGCCAGCTTTAGCAAAACTGAGATGGGCTGGACTGACTCCACTGGGGAAGGAACGCTCTTGAATGACCCCACCAAGGAAGATGATGTCAGCCCTTCTGGTGACAGCCAAGTAACAGCCGACGTGGGAGCTGGGGTCAGCTTCAGACTGGCCAACACCAGCTGCTGCCACATGAGGTCTTTGGAGCACCTATGAAACTTGCAGCGAAGCTTCTCCTTATCTGAGGAGAAGGATGATGATGAATAATGGTGACGCCACTTCCCATGGGGTCAAGAGCAAGATTGTTGATGTTGGCAGGATCTCCTTGACCCACTGGATGAATATGACCAAGACCTTGACCTCAACTGCTGGGGGGGGTGCTGACAGGGGATCTCAGAGAGAACCAGGGAGAACTGCAGCTCCTCCTAGTCTGGGTCAGTGACTGAAGGGTTTGGCTCAGTGGGCTGAGCTGACCCTTCGGTGGTCACTGGTAGGACCAGAGTCCTGAACAGAGAGTTGTCGTTCTCTTTCAGTGACAACCTGCTGACTGGGTTGAGAAAAATCTCAGCTGCATCGTCGGCCAGTGTCTTGACCAAGTGGCCTGACTGAATTTCTGTGAAGCCAGCCTTGCCATAGTCAAAACCTGAGCTTCCGGAGACTGAGAACATTCTCAGTTCCAGGAGTGTTGACTGAGTCTTCTGTTCTTCTTTCTTCAGCTCCTTCTTTGTGAGAACAGGAGCTGTACAACCCTGATGGACCCCTTCCTTCAGTAGGAAGGGACTGGCACAACTTCTTGAAAGAGTCTGAATAAATTAAGCCCAGTCTGAGCAGAACAAAGGAAGAACCTGAGGATGACACAGCAGCCTGAGCAGCCTCCTCCTTGAAAATCGTAAGCTGTTCCAACTGCTTGGTGGACCCCGCAGCCACAGAGACCACCCAGCCGGCTTCCTTGGATTTGACCAGTGAATGTCATTTTTCCGGGGGGCCCAACGTCAAATGAGAAAGGCAGTGCTGGAGGATCAATGGGTGAAAAGACAGGCAAATATCACAGGACTGGGTATCCTGTTTGTGGCCCAGGTGGCATAGAGGTCAGTACATGACATCTTCTGCCCACATGGGCACTGGCAAAATGTGGGGGAGGACTTCTTCTCCAGAGCAGTCATGATTAGAAATCGAACTGAAGATAAACTCAAGTGTTTTAAAATTCTGGAAGAAATTTGAAGATTTTAATGCTAGGGCCTACTCTACACGGGAGTGGTAAGGAGGGAACCCACTTCTTCCAGCGGAAAGGAAGATCTGGAGTCATGTGGCAGAGCTGAGGGTTATACCACACAGGTTGGTTGGTAGGAGCTAGCTTGAAGACTTTCTGGCATTTCTTAAAGGAAAAGGACACTGTCAGACATTTTGATGAACAGCATATCCACATCCCTAAAACACAAACATTATCAAACTTGGAACTAAACAGTTATCTGGTTGAATGGGTCAAAGACTGGATTTCAGTCTGCACACACATGATTTCAAGAACTGGGTATGAATCAGAGGAAGGAGGCATCACCAGTGGAGTCCTTGAGGGATCAGTACTGATCTGAAGAGGGTGTAATGCTTTCCAGATGGAAAGAATGAGGGACAGAGGAACACAAGACCAAAGACAGGAGAATCGGCAACCTCAAACAGCAACAAATAAAAAATAAAGAATAAAAAAAAAAAAAGCTAAATGGAGTACATTGAATGCCAGAGATGTAGGGCAATTTTCCCCAGGAATGTTCTATGGAGGATGGGAAGCTGCACCATATATACTAACATACCAAAATGGTAGCAGAACAGGCCTGGTCCAGTCTCTCGAGTCTGCTCAATTTTCAGCACCCGCAGTGAGGGCTGATTTTGGTGTCCCCCCTCCCCTTGGGTTATACTGTCCCCAGTCCCAGATGTTCCACCTATATTGGGCCTGGTCAGATTTACCCTCCCCCTTCCCCTGTACCTGTCCTATCCCCTCTTAAACCCGTCCACAGTCTCTACCTCCACCAGCTCCCTGGACAGTGGATTCCATGGCTCCACCCCCCTTTCAGTGAAATAACATTTCCTCATTTCTCCTCTGAGCCTACCCCCTTCCAGCTTACACCTGTGACCTCTTGTTGCCCCACCCTCCTTCCTTTGGAGCACCCTGACTGGGCCTCCTTTATTGATCCTTTTCATGTACTTAAAGACCTCTATCATATGCCCCCATCCCTCCACTCCTCCAGGGTGTACATGTCGAGCTCCTTGAGCCTCTACTCATAGGTTCTCTCCCCTATGCCACATATCATTTTGGTTGTCCTCCTTTGGACCCTCTCTAGGAGTGTAATGTCCCTCTTTAAATGTGGTCTCCAAAATTGTACACAGTACTCAAGGTGTGACCTAACCAAGCAGTTGTACAGTGGAAGGATCACTTCCGCCTTTCTGGAGGTAATCCCCCTGACGATGCATCCCAGCATCCTATTTGCCTTTGCTGCTGCCCTCCTACAGGTCTCAGAGTTGTTCATTTTGACATCTACCACTACCCCCAGGTCCCCCTCGCCCTCCGTGACTTGAATCATGCCTCCTCCCACAGTATACCCCTGGCCTGGATTACTGACTCCCAGGTGCAGAACTTTGCACTTCCCTGCATTGAATTTTAATTTCCATTTTCCCGACCATCTTTCCAGAGCCTCCGGGTCTTCCTGCAAGGCCATCTTCCCCTCCTCTTCATCCACCACTGCATCCAGCTTTGAGTTGTCTGCAAAGAGACTCCTCTCACTCCCAATCCCGCTCTTGATGTCTGAGATATAAGCGTTGAACAGAAGTGACCCCTGCACTGACCTCTGGGGAACCCCACTAGTAATGCCCTTGGAGATGAAGCTAACCCTCCAACCACCACCTTCCGAGTACGCTCAGAAAGCCAATTTTTTATCCATCTTAACAACTGTCTCCCTACCCCCATTTCCTTCAGCTTAGCCAGCATACCACTGTGAGGTACAGAATCAAATGCCTTGCTAAAGTTCAGAAAGAGAACATCCACTGGCCTACTCTGGTCCAGGGTCCTCATCACCCAGTCATAGAACTCAACAAGGTTTGTCTGGCATGATCTTCCCATGACAAAGCCATGCTGCCTATCGTCCAAGTACCCAGTTTGCTCCAGTAACGCCTCTAGCCTTTCCTTGACAATACCCTCCATCACCTTGCCGACCACCAATGTCAGGCTAACGGGCCTGTAATTTCCCACCTCCTCTCTTGATCCCCCCTTGTGGATCGGCTCTACATGGGCCACCCTCAGGCCTTGGGGCACCCACCCAGTCCTCAGAGAGATGTTGAAAAGCTCCACTAGAGGGAATGCCAGGACATCCGTCAGTTCCCACTGCACCCTGGGATGTATCTCATCTGGCCCAGGTGCTTTCTCCATCCAAAGGGACCTGAGGGCTTCCCTTACTCTCTCTAACAGGATTTCAGCCTCCATGTCCTCCCTCTTTTCACCTTGCACTGCTGGGCCCCCACCTGTCTGTGGTTGCCACTACCTTTCCCCAGACCCATCAGGGCCCATGGTCTCTACCGGTCCCACCCCTTCCTCCAGTTAATCCCTGCTCCCCTTGCAAGACATGGCCCCTCAACCCCCCCGGTAAAAACTGAGGCAAAGTACTCATTTAGGACTTCTGCCTGTTCCCCTGCCTCCTGTGTCAAACCATCCCCTATCCTTATCTTGTTGGTCTGCCCTCTTTCTTTCCTTTTTTCCCCCCATGTATCTAAAGAACCCCGTGTCCCCTCTCCAGACCCCACTGGCCAAGGACTGTTCCTTTTTTGCCTTAGCTACTCTCACCACCCTGGTGACTCTCTTGGCTGTCAGATCATATTCCTCCTGATCCCTTTCACTCCTTGAGCACTTGAAGCACCTACAGGCTGCCTTATTTTCCCTTACCACCTCCTGTACCTCCTGGTCCACCAGCAGGGTTTTCTGGCCTTACCAAACTTATGCCTTTCTCTTGTGCAGGATCTGGTAACCTCCTGTATTCCCCTAATGATCCCCCACCTGCTGTCAGCATCCACATCCGGCCTTATCCTGTCCAGATGATCTTTAAGGATCCTTCCCATCTCCCTGAAGTCTACACCCCCTAAAGTCATTTATTACCATCCTTGTTCAGCTTTCCTTCCCCCAGGTCCAGGAAGAACCAGACTGTGGTGTGATCGCTCCCCACCAATGGGTCCCTCACCTCTAAGCCCCTAATCTGATCACTGTCCGCCAGGACCACGTCCAGTGTTCAGGCTTCCCTAGTTGGCTCACCCACCTGTTGCGTCAAGAAACACATCCTGGAAGACATCCAGCAGCCTCTGCTGTCTGGCCACTGGTGACATCATAGTCCCCCAGTCTGTTCCTGGCATGTTGAGGTCCCCCATTACCACTACATTTCTCTTTCCCAATCTACAGTGTATATAGATCAGTGGCAGAGCTGAGCAAGCACCTATGGGAAGTAAGAAGAGATAAGCCAGCTCCAGCACCTCCTCTGCAGGAGCAAGAAATGGGAATAATATCATCATCATCATCATCATCCAGCATTTTCAGGCAATACCTGGTAGTCCACTCCCAAAAGGAAATTTGGGTCCAAGTGCATGGAGCACTGTGAAGAAAGAAGGGTTGCAAACTGGCAGGGAAAACTGGAGACATGATACTCAAGCATTCCCCACTACCAATCAATTTGCTCCAGTGGTAGAAAAGAGGAACATAGATGCAAGGAGGACAAAAAAAGGGGGCTACTGAACAAAACAAGAAACCAGTAAGGGCAATGGATGGAAGCAAGACAAAGACAACAAAAGAAAGATAAAGAAGGTTCTAATCATTGAAGACTCCATAATCAGAGGAGCAGAGATCCAAATAAGCAACTACAAGCATGTAAAGGTGCAAATTAGGTGCCTTAGAAAGAAGGGATACAGATCTGACAACATGAATGATAAAGAGGACGGGGAAGACCTTCATATCAAAGTCCATCTTGGGTCAAAATGACCTAGCAAATCACTCAGTTGAAGAAGCCAAGAGGAATGTGGTCAAATTAGGGGAGCAGCTGGTCACCTAGACATCATCACTTGCCTTCTCCCAAGTCCTTCCAGTGTGGAGTAGAAGTGGAACACCAGGAAGAGTCAGGCAGAAAGAAAAGGGAGGACTTCAGTGAATGGCTGCAGAAACAGTGCCACAAAAATGGGCATCACTATGTACAGGAGGAGGCTGGGGAGACTTCCTGGGAGAGTCGACTATTCAGGCACGATGGGCCGCACCTGACCAAAGAAGGGGTACAGGCACTAGGACAAAATCTTGTTGCTAACATTGAACAGTTAAACTAGAAGAAGAACCTATTGTAACCCCCCCTACAATTGGGGGTTCCTAAAGATCCTCCGTGGAGCTTGCCTAGGTGATCCCCTGCCTGCTGGCATTCAATCATCTTTTATTTATAAAGCACCTTTCAAAACCAAGGCGCTGTACAGAGAAATCATACATACATATAAATTTTTAAAAGCAGACATAAATTAATCAACCATAACTAGGATATGCTAACCTAAATAAATGAGTTTTTGGCTCAGTTTTAAAATTTCTCGACGGTTGGACATTCTCTTAACCAACGAGGTAGAGAATTCCACAGGGTTGGTGCTGAAAAAGCAAAAGCACGAGATCCTGATGTTTTTAATCAAATCCTGAGAATCTCCAGCAATCCCTCATTGGCAGAGCGGAGAGGATGAAGGGAGCAATAGGGTACCAAGAGATCTTTCAGGTAGCCAGGTCCCTGATCATGTAGGGCTTTAAAGGTTATTTATTTTTTATTTTTATTTTGTTTTTGTTGACCGGTAAGTGCACTAGACAAGTCCTGCCTATTTTCAGGCACGACCCGGGGGAGGGGGATACAAATGAATGGCAACTGATCTTGAACCAGATTAAGCTGTTGGTGGTATTTTTAGTGAATGAGGAAAATTTGGCCAGGACACCGGGGGACATTCCCCTACTCTTTTCGATAAGTGCCATGGGATCTTTAACATCCACCTGAACTACCACCAATTCAGGCAGATGGGACCTCAGTTTAACATCTCATCCAAAAAGACGGCACCTCAGAAGTGCAGCACCCCTCTCATGCTGCACTACAGTGTCAGTACTGAGATATTAACCCAAGTGCCAGACGTGGGAACTGAACCCACAGCCCTCTGATCTTCCGGCCTCAGAGGTGAGTGTGCTACCTACTGAGCCACTGACACTGTGTTAGTAAACCAACCTTATAGGTGATCCACCACCTAACAGGCAGCCAGTGCAGTTCGCGGAGCACAGGTGTAATATGGCTGGATCTGGAAGTCCCAGTCAAAAGCCTGGCCACCGCGTTCTGCACCAGCTGCAGGCAGTGGATATCGACCCCAGATAGCCCTAGGATGAGGGAGTTGCAGTAACCGAGATGGGTAGTGATAAAGGCATGGACCAATGTTGGAACATCACCCAGTGTAACCAGGTGTTTCACCCAGGTGATATTCTTCAGATGATAAAGAGAGGATCTGACGACAGCTGATACCTGAGATTTTAAGGTCAAGCCATTGTCAAAAATAACGCCCAGGTTACGTACCTGATCAGAGGCAGCAAGCGACATACACCGAGTAATAAGCCCGATGGTTGTCCAGCCCCCAAACCCACCACCGGATGACCTGGGTCCATTACCAGCATCTCAGTCTTATCCAGATTCAGTCTCAGCCAGCTAGAACTCAACCATAATTTGATTTCAGCAAGGCAATTATTTAGCATGGAGAGAGCATCATCTTGCCCCAGCAGAAAAGAAATACAGCTGAGTATCATCTGCATAGCAGTGAAAACCCAGACTGTATCACCTGATGATATCTCCCAATGGCAGCATATACACTGCAAACAACATGGGTGCTAGAAAGGAACCCTGTGGTACCCCACAAGGCAGGGGGTGAGCACCAGAGGATTAAATTCCAATGGCGACTCTCTGAGACCTGTCCGTGAGGTAAGACTGGAACCATTTGAGGACTGTTCCAGACAGCCCACAATAAATCCTCAGGCACTCCAACAGCACACTATGGTCTACATTCGGCGATTAAGCCATTAAGAATGGCACTGTACGCACTGGTAGAGCCTCCTCATACTGTCTCTTTAAGAGCTGTCTGCTTGCAGACATGATTACTGTTTTCTAGGGGGGCTGGTGTTTCTCTGCTCGTGTCACGCCTGGACTGCGAGGAAATTGCTCCATTTCTGCAGTCCCCAAGAGCACAGTGGGAGCCTAAATGGAAGATGTAACTGTTTGCCTGAAACCAGTTAGAGTGTTAGTAAAAATGCAGCTTGTCTAACCTGCCTTTCTTGCAGCTGGGACTCTGTGTGTTTTGTCCTCCATTTTGGATCTGAACCGATGTCTGATGACCTCAAGGCAGGGAAACAGTGTGACAAGGTAGCAGGTAAAGCAAATAGGATGCTGGGATGCATAGGCAGGGGCATCACCAGCAGGAAAAGGGAGGTCATAATTCCACTATACAAGACACTAGTGAGGCCCCACCTGGAGTACACTTTCCAGTTCTGGAGACCTTACCTATGTAAGGACATAGACAGGGTAGAGAAGGTTCAGAGGAGGGCAACAAAGATGGTACATGGATTGCATCACAAGTCCTATGAGGACAGGTTGAAGGAACTGATCATGTACTCCCTGGAGGAGAGGAGGGAGAGAGGGGATATGATAGAGACATAGAAGTATCTTACAGGGAGGAACAGGGTGCAGGAATACACTATTTTTAAGCAAAAAAAAGATGTTCTAGGACTAGAGGGCATGGGATGAAGTTGGAGGGAGGACGATTCAGAGGAAACCTGAGGAAGAATTTCTTCACAGAATGGGTGGTGGACAAGTGGAGCACCCTGCCAGAGGAAGTGATGGGGGCTGAAACAATCACAGGATTTAAAAATGCATGGAATAGACATAAAAGAATTCTGGAGGTCAGGGGTAAGGAGCCACAGACTACTTAGAAAACATAAACTGAACTTATAAGCTCAAATGGGCAGACTAGGTGGGCCATAGGCCCTTATCTGTCAACACTGTCTATGTATGTAACTGCTGAATGGGTCCAATCAGTGTGGGGGGGGGGACCTTTAAAATGGAGTCTGTTTGGACCAACCAGAATTTGGACTCTCCTGGGAGCTGGCTTACAATGAAGAGGTATAGCTAGTAATTCTGGGAAGTGAAGTTCTGGACCTTGACGCCTATTTGCACCAACGGAGAGAGTTTCTGAGTGATTGACAGCTAAGTCCACCAACTGGACCGGGTGCCCAAAGAGAATGCTCTGCTTTGCGACTGGGGGAGTCAGATCCGTTGTGACCGTGAGGAGAGAAGGAGCTGTGTTCTTCTGCGTTGTATAGTTTCGCATGGGAATTGCGTGAGATGCCTAAAGTCGGGCCATTGCCAACTCGAATCGGATTGAATCAGAGAGTACAAAAAGGAAGAAAAGGCTGAAAGAGTGGAAACCAGGCTCACCTGTAGAAGACTGGAGAAATTGCTGAATCGCGCTCAGTCTGTCAGGAATTGAAGCTGCCGTATGAACTCCCAACAAGCAAACACCCAGCCTCCTAGACTGTTAGATTGCAAAGGTTATCAGGGGAGACATGCTCTAATCTCATTCAGTCCCGGGCATTTTCTCAGACCCTGGCATTTTTGTTTTTACTTCAGAGTGGCTAGGTAGCTCTCCTATTGATTTGGGTCTGAACAAACATTTTTTGTACAGAACTGTTATTATGTAAGGCTGAGGCTCAAATCTCATCATGAAAAAAAATGGTGTTATAGCTGGGCTGGCAGCACAGCGTAGAGGTTAGAGTAATCAGCTGTGAATGAGCTTGATACATCCAGCAGACCTAGATTTGGATTTCCACAACCTCCACTTGCATACTCTGTGATGCTGAGCAAGTCACAACCCCCCCCAGTGCTCCCAGGTCGCCCCTGAAAAACAGGCACTTGTGCCTAGTGGGTCTTACCCGGTCACCAAAGAATAAAATTAAAAATGTAATTACCTTTGCCAAACTTATAATTCTTAGAAAGTTATAGAATATATTTTTACTAGCAGCAACTAGGCAGCTTATGTCAGTAGCCAAGTAGTTGTATCATTATCAGGCAGTTGGAAGTCCCAACTGTCCTGCTGACAACAGTCTCTTCCTCTTCCAGCTAACAGGGAGTTACCAGGCACCATCCGGCTGTCTGCCAGAAGATTACGTTGTTGGCGAGGAAATTAGACAAAAAACAAGTTACATTCATTGTCACAATACATCTATATCTAATGCCAACACGTGTATGTGCCCCTAGCTCTCTCATCCATAATGTTTTTGTAACAAGGCAGTTCCAGCAAAAGTCATAATCACAGTTTGTAAGTGAGCATAAAATTGGTTCCTATCGCAACACTCCTAAATAAATTCTTTTCCGAGTGCAGGTCCCTGTCTCTCCAAAACCACAGTACTGTGACATAAGCACAACAGTTTGGTAGGGTGTAGGGGTGTCATTACAAAGTGAAACATTAAGAGACTTGGTAGTAATTACAACTAACCAACTAGAACAAAGGAAACTGTACTGTGGCAACTGTTAAGGTACATTGAGAACAGAGTACAGTCACAGGAAATAAACAGCAATTAGTAGAATAACAGAAGTAATAATGCCTTTATGTAAATCTTATGTATGACCACTGCTGGACTATGGAAGTCAAGTCTGGTCTTCCTATAAAAAAATGAAATAGAGTAGAAAAAGTCAAAAAATGGGCAACAAAAGTTATAACAAATATAAAACGATAGGACATACGCTGATTGGTTACACTGTCTGAACCGGTTTTCCCTTGAAGATCAAAGGAAGAAAGAGCTATCCTATTTATCTACAATACAGAACCATTTTTTCCTTGAAGATCGAAGAGAGGAGATATCCCATTTCTGTATGATATAGCACAACATCACTACCCGTTTTTAGAGCCAAGTATAGAATTCAAAGATATAAACTCAGTCACTAGGTAGCACCTACTTCAACTCCAGCCTAGAAAATTTCATACAAATGAAAGGATTTTTTTTGCAGCACAACACATTAGTTAGCGTATGGTACAGTCTTATCAGAAACATTTTTTATAAGTACTGCAAAAAATGAATTTAAAACAAATCTGTATAGACAGTAGTGGAATCAGTATAAAATACTACTCATAATTTACAAGAGCTAACTATAAGCAACTGCCTTCTCAGAGCTTTTCCAATTAATGAACATACTTTATTCCTTTGTTAACCAGGTTGGTGCACTGTTCCAAGGACCTTTTTGAGGCATGACCAGAGACTGGTACATACAGAAGGTCACAGTAGGACAATTAATTACATAGACTATGGCAGTTCTTCAATGACTGCCACGTCCTTGGAGTACCACCAAAAATGTAGACCATTTAAAATATTGCCAGTTGGTATGGCCCTCGCCCCACTGTATAAGTGACTAGAGCTGGCGAAGGGCCCATTCGGGCTCCAGTAAAGAAGACATGGCTGGGTGGAGGGGGTGTGCGTAGCCACTAATGCAGCCCATAGGGGTGCATAGCCTCTACCTGTTCCACACAGTGGATCTCATGTTGTAGATGTGATGCAAGCCAGCATCCACCAACTGGCTAGCCCCATCCTGGCAGACTCCATCGTCACAGGCATAGATTGGGTGCAGAGAAGGCCACCTGTAAGGGCTGTGGATACATGGAGTCCCCGCAACTGCAGAACCAACCTCCATAACCCACATATATAATCCTCTTCAGATGGGTAGAAGGTATGTGGTTCAGGCCCGTAAATGAGTACTACAGTCAAAATTTGAAAACAACATATATTGTGCAGTATGTTGATTTGTACGTTTAGTACTGGAGTGTGCTTCCCTTTGCCTGCTATTATTTATTTATTTTAAATGTGGCATCAGGTTTTCTGGCCCCTGGGGATCTTCATGTTACCGTAGTATGGTTTATAGCTCTTATTTGTCCTACAAAATCCTTCTGACTCATATGACAGTGATGCATCTGAGACTACTGATTCAGTGAGGGAAAGTGCTGCAGCAGTACTCTGATTGGAGCTTGATGTTCCGGCTTTAGCTACATACTAAAATACTAAAATGCCAGCAGAGGAGGCCTAATGGTCTTTGTCTGTTCAATAGCACCCATACTGAGCGCCGACTT
This sequence comes from Neoceratodus forsteri, assembly GCA_016271365.2. NCBI lineage: Eukaryota > Metazoa > Chordata > Ceratodontiformes > Ceratodontidae > Neoceratodus > Neoceratodus forsteri. The sequence goes on from JADMNL010000026.1 coordinate 338,093,765, forward strand.
TACTGTTGCGCATTTATATAACTAATTCAATATTTTCATTTTCTATGTGTTTGACTAGGTCTAGCCAGCAGCAGTAAATGTTTTGTTTTTTAATTTCATCAAACTACACCCAAACTAAACAAGCATTTGTCAATGCCAAAGTTCATCATTGGAACTGATGTTGGTATGCACAGACTAGCAGGACTACAGTTCCCAGGAGAAAGAATAAGTTATGCCACCAAGTTCACATTCCCGTTGAAATACAGTGAAGTGCATACCTGTTTCCTCCATTTGTGATCTGGCTTTGAAGAGTGAAGATGTGTCTACGGTTCAGAGAAGATGAAGGTACTGGAGCCCCACCATGGGTTTGGGGCCGGGGTGAGACATTATGGTTAGAAACCCTAACGCTCCAGGCATTTGTTGGTTTTTATTTATTTACTTTGTGTTGACTGGGTAAGTGTACTAGACAAATTCTGCTTATTTTCAGGCACAACCCAGGAGAGAGGGATACAGATGAATGCCAACTGACCTTGAACCAGATTAAGCTGTTGGTTGTATTTTATTTTTTTGGTTCGTGAATGGGGGAAATTTGGCCATTGCACCAGAGAAATTCCTCTACTCATATATAGGGGGAGCTGCTGTCTGTGTCAGGATGGCCAGTTCAAATGGTGAGCCGATGAAGGTGGACATGAAGGAGTCTGAGGGCCTGATATCCCCCCCCCCAAATCCAGGTATACAGGAGACCAAATGTTTTAGAGATGTAGATGGCTCCTCAGAAGGACAGACGTTTACTGCAAAAGATTCTGGATTATCTATGAAAACATCAGTTCCTGTTTCGATGGAAAGTTCTCTAACTACAACTACTGCAGCTGAAGGTGATGATTTTATACTTGCTGAAGAACAGCAGTGTTTGCAGACAAGAGTGCAACCTATGATGGCCGGAAACATGGTTGGATGTCCCCAAAGGGGGAGAATTCAGTATCGGGCCTCCCTAACAATGGAACCATTGGTGACAGTATTGATGTTATTTCTGGAAATCGGACTTTACAGGTATAACCTTTAAATATTATTTATCAAACTTCACAGATGTCTCAACAGCGTGCTACTATGTTTTCATTTCCAACTTGCAAAACTGCAGAGTATTTTGTTGTCACTGAATGACTGCTCATTTGTTTACTGGATGTCTCATTTGGGAATAGCCCATTGGCCGCAAACACTGTCACTGAGCAAAGTGACACTCTAAATGAAAATGCTGAGCATGTCGACTTGCTGCAAAGTGTGAGAGAGGACTCTGATTCTCCAGAGTTTTGCACCATAGCAGTGAATGTTTCAACTCCTGAATTTAGCTCTCTACCTGTATTCCAGGGTGTACAGCGTGAAAGAGAGGCTGACTTGTCTGTCACTATGGCTGCCGACCAGAGAACAAGGATTTTGGAGCTTGGAATGGCATCTACAGGGATAGTGTTCCCTGGCCTACAGCTGCTCCAAACATGTGTGTCTGCAATGGACCAAGGACATAGGCCTAACGTTCAGACTGAACTGATCAATTCTAATTTTTTAAAACAAAAAGCTATACTTCTGAAGGTTATCTCAGAAGAGGTTACTAAAAAATGGAAATCTGAGGACTTACGAAAAAAAGGGATGCGGTTATGCTTTCTCACAGGAAACTTCCGTCTGTTGATCCCTTTGGGAAGCCTCCAGCTCAAGATACCACCCAAATGGATTTTTCCTCGCAGGAATTGGTGGTAGCAGCCATACGGACTGTGTTTGGACTTCCAAAAACAGCAGTATGTACTAAACCATGGACTGACTTTACACTGCAGGGAGTGGGTTGGATTCAGAATGATATCGGGCAATGGGTTCTTGACCCAAATTGGGACTCTTCTTCTTGCTCACAGTCCATGGCTCCCGAGTGGTGTCAGCCTGCAGTTGCACCGGGGCAAGGGAGGGCTCTTCCTTTAACAGCAGTACCAGACAGAGACATGAATCCGCCTGTTCTTTATCTTTGATTTTTCTCTTAGCTTGTATCTCACCTCAGTTAGACCCCATTGCTGTGCAACACACGGACACTGCTATTCCTTTAGACTCAACAATGTTACCAAATGTGGCAACAGATACAGGACAGGTATCAATACCACAGGAGTCTACAGATGCAATTACCACAGAGCCCCCCCCCCCCGGATAAGACTCTCTTGATAAACAACCACATAAGCCCTTACTCTCAGAGTTGTTTAAACTTAACAAAACCAACCCTTTACCCAGATGACAAGCTGTCCGTTTGAAATATAAAGGAGATTTAGATCCTCATCTTGATCGATAGTAAGTAGAAAAACATCTCCTTAAAGAATCATTGCGTTTCTACCCAGCTGATGTCTTTGCATTGGTTCATATATCTGGGGAGGACACCTTTGATATCAGTTTTTACTCAGCATATCTGTTAGACCAACTTTGGACTAAGCATAACCAACTCAAAACTTCTTCACTCTGGACTCCCTTTATTGCTATTCCATTAACAAAACCATTGTTGAAAACTGCCACCATCATTTTCTGCAATGAAAGTGTCCCCATAGGAGACATCAACCATTGGTTACAACAGAAATGTGAGGTCCTCAGTTCCCCTGAAATGAAGCTGGATGCGGAACAATTCTGGACAGAGGGGTGGAGGTTTAAGGTCAAGCTAAAACAGTCTGAAGATGGTATTGTTCACATACCCAACTGCTTTTTTCTGGGTAGAGACAGGGAGGTCCTTTTCTACCCAGGGCAACCAAAGGCATGTTACCGCTGTGGTTCACGGATGCATGTCAAGCATTTGTGACAAGCTTCACTGTGGAATTTGTGCAGAAACGGGTCATACCAGTAATCAATGTACCAATACTACAAGATGCAACCTGTGTGAGGAATCTGGACATCGATATCAGGACTGCCCATGGGCTTCAGTGAACACTACAGAGAAAATGGATAAAGAACTATAATTAATAAAGCTCAAACTAACCCCCCCCACATTCTTAAGTCCTGATTTCACCCACCTCACAGCCTCCACTGACTAGTACTGTTCCTACTAAAGTGGAGCCCCTTTCTAAAATGGTTCTCTCTAAAAGACTCAGGCCCAATGCTCCCTTTAGAGCAATTTATTTCTTCCCCCACTATCCTGAACCCAGTGTGTTACACAGATGACAATGCCTCACTGGCTAAGATAGGGGTGACTGAGAGTGTATCCACCCCCCCTAAACTCCTCCACTTCTGCATAGGAGATCTTCACGTAGATTAAAAAAAAAAAAAGAGGAGGTGACAATTTCTGTTCCCACAGATAACACTTCTGAAGTGCTGGGCCCCTTAAGTTGGGGAAACTCCGCATAGAAGATGACTCCAAAGATAAAATGGAAGTGGAGGTGGTTCCTCCAAAACCTCCAGAAACTCCTTATGTTGGCGGGGGGGGGGGAAACAAGATGGCATAAATATCCCTGATGGTCCTGAACTCTTTACTGGTGGTCTCATTGAACTGCCATAGTTTGTTGAACCCCAGTAAAAGACTGGCCATCTTTTCACTATTGTATGATTTAAAGTTGGATCTTTTTTGTTTGTTTGTTTAAACAGGAAACTTGGATGGGTTCCCTCACTCAAACCACCCAATTTCAAGCCGATTGGCCCTGGGGTCCTTCCTTTTGGTCCTTCAGGGGAGATAGAGTGGATGGGTTGGGCATTTTGGTTTTGGAAACTAGGTTTTCTTTCTTTTGGTTGTTAGACCTCGTACTGTGGAGAGCTCTGATTTTAGATGGGTATTGGGACGGCATTCCATGCTGGTTAATTACGATATATGCACCACAAACGAAGGCCTCTAGAGTCTCCTTATTGGAAACTTTACAGCCTTTCCTAGCTACTTCAAAAATGACTTATTGTGGGGAGGATTTTAATTTCAGCCTACATATACCAAGAGGGCTTGCTTCAGTCTCAAAAGTATATTGCAACTCTCTGGCACTACAAAAATGTGTTTTGGCAGCTAACCTTTTGAACTGTAATGATTATATTACATCCCCATCTTACTTTACATATAAAAAGAGCACAATTTACCACCGTCATTGATTATGTAATTGTTTCAAAGCATCTGAGGATCAGAGACACGGTTGTTTGTCCAATCAAGTTCTCTGACCATCAGATAGTAAGGACATCTTTAGGATCAGATCCAAATATTTTGGTCTCCAGGTCCCATTGGAAACTGAAAATTGGTTGTCTGGTGGACCCACAAGTACAACTCTCGGTTAGACGGATACTAGCCACTATGGCCTCAGTTGTTGACCTATATACTGATATTGGTGAATGGTGGGAACAAACTAAAACTGACATAAGGACATATTTACAACAATCTGGGTGGGAAACGAAAATCCCGATCTCAGCATTTTAAGTATTTATCCTTACGGAGACAATTTCAACATCTTTTTTTCTTTGCCAGCCACATTATACAATACAATAGTATCTCACATACAGACTGTACAAACTGACATGAGACAGCTACGATACGATACAGCAGCTTCCGTACAGGCTAAATTGACATATGGTACTCAAAAAAACCCATTTTCTGACCTGTGTGCCTTGTAAAACTAGACGTCTTAATACATCACTAGGTTCTCTTCAAAACAAAAATGCTGAGGTTGTCTTCTCTTTTAGTGACCTTGAAAAAATAATCACCAAGACTGGGCAGACCAAAGATTTGTCAAACATATCTGATCTTCATAGAACACAATACTTGGCATCTCTATATAAGCATAGTCTGGCTAAAGATAAGATTTCCAGATGGAACATCCCTATTTCTCTACAGGAAATTACTGAGGTAGTCCTGGCTTGGATGGATTTCCTTTTGAATTTTATAAAAAAAAAAAACTTTAAAGTGAACTGTCTTTGTGTCTGGTAATTAACAGTATTTTTTTTCAACAAAATTTGGTGCCCCATAGTTTCTCTAAATGTTTGGTAATTTATTTATTTATTTTAAATCAGGCAACTGGACTCTTCTTCAGAATTAGAGACTTATCAGTCTTTTGAATACAGATTTTAAAATCCTGTCCCAAATCCTTCATATCCATCTACAACAGACTGCCTCTAAAATGATCTCCACTCTACATTTCTGTAGTTTACCTGATAGGTCAATTTCACGCCCTCATTATTCTACGGGAAATTTGGGAATATTATTTAAAGAACACAGAAATCAGGGTGGGTCATTTCTCTTGACCAACAAAAAGTCTTTGATAGGGTAGATCATGCCTTTTTATTTGCAGTCTTACAGACTTATGGGATACCTCACCAGTTTATTGCTAAAATTCAAATGTTATACCATCAAGTGTTTTTTTGTCTTTTGATTCTAGGAAAGATTGGCCCAGAGTGCCCTATCAGGGAGGGTGTCTGTCAGGGGTGCTCCCTAAGTCCCTTATTGTATATTTTTTTCTGAATCCCTTGTTAGAACATATTATGGACAATCCCCTAATTTGAGGGGTGTCAGTAGCTGTGGGGGGGGGTGATGAAGTGAAGCTATTAGTATATGCTGATGATACATGCTTAACCCTTGCTGATACAGATAGTGTCTTGGAAGCAAGGAGAGAATTCCAAATCTTCTCACAAGTTTCCGCAGCAAAACTGAATTTACATAAATGTACAGCACTTAGACTGGGTAGTGCTAGAGAACCCCCCTTCCCTCACAATGGACAAGACTGGTGATATCTCAGTGGTCTTGGGTCCAGTGAAAATATTGGGGATCCTTTTTGGGACTCAAGATTTAGGTCTTTTAAACTGGGAAGGAGCTTTAATGAAATGTGAAGCAAAGGTTAAAATTTGGAAAGGATGGCAGCTTTCAAATAAAAAAAAAAAAGGTTCCATATTATAAAACAGTTCTTAATCCAGAGTTTGATCTATATTGGTACAGTGTTCTCCTTACCTGTCTGTTTTGAGACTCAGATATACAGTATTTTCTTTGGAATGCTCTGGGGCTGCTGTTTAAACTCGGTGTAAATGTTTTTCACTTATTTACCCAAAGAAATAGGGGGTTTGGGGATGACTGATCCTGTGGCCTTTTTTTTTTTTTTTTTTTTTATTCCTTGCTTTTCTTTCATTCTATAAAAACACCATATCACCCGATAAACTCCATGGTGAATGCTTGGTTTCAGAGCAATTGGTGTACTTGTATGTTAAAATGGGAGGCAGATCCCCCAAAATGTTCACACCATTTATCAATACCTGGTTCTATGAAATCTTCTGTTCAAAGAAACTTTTTAAATAGAAAATTCAGAGGACTTTTTTGAATCAGTCGTCCCGAAAACAGTTCTGTCAACATATTTTAAATACTACTGGCCCCAACAAGATTTTAAAAGTTGTAGACCCCAGAAAGTAGAACTAGTCTTTGCACTCTTGAAGGAAAAACACATACGAGAGTACCGGTGGGAAGTACTTTGGCTGAGTGCATATGGGAAATTTAATGTCAGAGGGAATACAGTAATAAACATAAGCCAATGGAGGGAAGATCTTACCTTTTCAGAGACTGCGGTGCCCCAGAGGAGACCATGGAACATGTTTTTGTTTTGTGTTCTCTCTCTCAGGATCTGTGGAAGTTTCTAGCCAGGGTGTGGCAACTTCCATGGCTACAGACCTTATCTTATGAAACTCTGATGTGGGGGAGTTATTCAGGTAGGCTGAAACATTATCATACAGGAATATTGCATGTTTTGTTTGCAGTTCTTAAGTTTTATTTTTGGAATGCTAGAACAAAGTGGGTTCTAAGGCAGCAAAGGATGCCACATACTGTTTTTAAAATTATCTGTGAGAATGCAGTTTGGAAGATTTAAGAGTCTGAACTTGCACTGTCTGATGTGTCACTTATTAAGTCTTGTTGGAAAGGCCTTTCCTTTTTTATTAAATTTAAAAGAAAGTTTATGCATTAAGCATATTACCATGTAATAAGTGGTCTTCATAGAGGTAGAGGAGTTTCCTCCCTCTTTCTTTGTGTCCCCGACTGGTTTGGGAGTCATCCCCCCCCCCCGTGGGGTCTCTCTGAAATAAATTCCTGATAATGTTTTTTTCTTTACCCCCCCAGTATAATTTTGATGTTTTTTATTTTCTCTTACGTACCTTACAGGAGACAATTTTGTTTTTCTGGTTTTGATTACTCTTCTTTTTTTGGAAAAGTGTTCTTTGCTGTTTATTTTGGTTGACTCTGTATTTTGAAGATGGTATGATTTCCTTCAATAAAAAATTCCCCTACTCTTTTTGAGAAGTGCCATGGGATCTTTAACATCCACCTGAACTACAACCAGAATAGGCAGATGGGACCTCGGTTTAACATCTCATCTGAATGAATGGCACCTCAAGAGTGCAGCACCCCACCTCATGCTGCACTGCAGTGTCAGTATTGGGATATTAACCCAAGTGTTTGGTGTGGGGATAGAACCCACCCCTTCTGATCTCCAGGCCTCCAAGGAAAGTGTGCTACCTGCTGAGCCACTGACACTGTTGGCATTTGCACTACAAATTTCAACATGGTCTTTTGTGACCCCCACCTCATGAAAGCATTTATGGCCTCTGCTCATGAACAGTGATGCTGTGATTTTGTTATGTAGATAGATACTTTATTTCTATAGTGCCCCTCTCCGGAGACTTGGAGTGCTTCACAACTAAAATACAAATACAACAATTTTAAAATGTACACAAGTTATAAAACTAAAACCAGCACCATGATCCAGCCAACATAATAGATAAAAAACGATCCATACAATCAATTTCAGTCAACTCAAATTATCTAAAAATTAAATTTAAAAGCCTGGCTAAATAGACAGGTTATTAGTCCTTTTTTGAAGGTATCCACTGAGGGTGCCTCCCGTAGCTGTTTAGGTAATAAATTCCTTAGGGTAGGTGCAGCCACCAGGAATGCTCTATCACTAGAGTGGCACAACCTAACCCTAGGAATATCCAGGAGACAACCCTCAGTGGAACGGCGAGCCCAGGACAGACAGTGAGGCACAAGGAGATCTTGCAGGTAGACTGGCCCCCCTTCATGCTGGGCTTTATAGGCCAGTAACCCGACCTTGGAGGCAATCCTGCACCTAACTGGCAACCAGTGCAGTTCACGGAGGATAGATGTGATATGATCATACCTACACACACCCGTCAATAATCTTGACGCCACTTTCTGCACCAGCTGCAGTTGGCAGAGGTTACAACCAGACAGCTCTAGGTACAGGGCACTGCAGTAATCAAGTCTGGATGTTACAAAAGCATGTACTAGTGAGGCTAGATTCTTCAGGGGGTAACAGGTTCCAAATCCGGGCAATGTTCATCAGATGATAGAATCCACTCTTAACAATGGCTGACACCTGAGCATCAAGTGTCAAGCCGCTGTCAAGGATCACACCAAGATTCATCACCTATTCGGACTGGGTCAGTGGCACCCCCCCCCCCAGTACAGGACTAGGAGATCTCCACAACCCCCCCCAAAAATGACCCAGATCTGCCACCAGCACCTCTGTGTTGTCTGGATTGAGTCTCAGCCAGTTATGGGACATCCAAGTCCAGATCTCAGATAAGCAGTTGTTAAATACAGAGTCTGCCATCTCGTTACTTGGTGCACAGGACAGGTATAGCTGGGTGTCAGCTGCATAGCAGTGAAAACCCAGCCCATACCGCCTGATAATGCCTCCCAAAGGCAGCATATACACTGTGAACAATAAGGGTGACAAGACCAACCCCTTCGGAACACCACAGGTAAGAGGCTTCGGCCTGGATGAGGCCAACCCCATCACTACCCTCTGCACTCTACCTTTTAGGTATGACCTGAACCATTTGATGACCTTACCAAACAGGCCACACCAGAACAGCAGTCTGTCAAGTACCACCTCATGATCCACAGTGTCAAATGCTGCTGAGAGATCCAGGAGGACCACGATGGAATGACCTCTCCTGTCTCTCACCATTAGGAGATTATTAAGCACCTTCACCAGGACGGTCACCATACTATGCCCAGCCCTAAACCCAGACTGGAAAACCTCATAGGTGGAGGAGGAGATGAGACACTCCTCAAGCTGACTTGCCACCACTTTTTCTATAACCTTCCTTAAAAATAGGAGGTTAGAGACCGGCCTGTAGTTGACGAGACAGTCCAGGTTCAATGAGGGGTTTCTTTAATAGGGGTCTAACCAAGGCCTCTTTCAAGGCCGATGGGAAGACCCCACTCCTCAAAGAACTCTGGATGATCTCGGAAACAACAGGTGCAATCAGGTCCATACATCCAACTAAAAGTTGTGTCAGACTTGGGTCCAGATCACAATGTGTTGGCTTCAGTCTCGAGACAACCCTCATCACCTCCTCCACCCCAACCAGATCAAACTTATCCCAGACAGGAGGAGTGCTCCCCAACACCTCAGAGTGGATCCTACAATCTCTTTGAGAAACACTGGAGGAGATCTCAGCTCTGACAGCAGACACTGTCGGCAAAAAAAAGAGCGAACTCCTCGCACCAAGTGCTTGAACCTGCTCCCCCCACACGGAGGCGGGCAAGATGTAATAACCCATCCACCATGCGGAAGAGCTGAGCCAGTCTGTTGTTGCCGCGGCAATCTCCCTGGACAAAAATTCTGCCTTTTTACAGGAGACTGCCCCCTGATACTCCTTATAATGGGACACTGGGGTCAATTTGTCCTCCATCAGGCCTGAGCTCCTCCACTGTCTCTCTAACCTCCGACCCTTAATCTTTAACTCCCTGAGTTCCACATCAAACCAGGGAGATCTCTGATGAGTAGATAAGGGTCAGACATGAACGGGTGAACGGGTGCGATTGAATCAAAGGCAGCTGTGATGACCCCATTATATGCCGCCACCTCCATTCCAGTTGCACAAGCACTCCCCATACTCGATAGGTCCAGCACCACCAATAACCCTAATCGAGACAAACCCCGCAAAGGGGGGTACTGGACCATTTCCACAAAGGCAAGGGCTTCAGGTGGGGGGGGGGCCCCAAACCTGAACCTCATGGATCTATGATCCGACCAAACTACAGGATCAATTCTAAGGTCAGTGGTCTCGAGATGTAATGAAAACACCAGTCCAATGTGTGGCCATGCGAGTGGGTCACCGAGATAACATTTTGTGTCAGGCCCAGCCCCTTCATGCTCCCAAGGAGATCACTACCAAAGATGGAGAGCTCATCATCTACCCAGGCATTGATGTCCCCAAGAATTAACCATCTCAGAGACTCCAACACCAGATCAGGGATGAGCTCCCCTATCACCCTCAAAAATTCACCCTCCCTACCTGCGGGGGGCCCATAGAGCTGGAGGATCCTGTAACCCACGCCTGGACTGTGCAGCAACACATTCAAAAGACCCCATAGGACCATAGGTAGCACCGTGAGACCCAGATCAGATTTAAAACAAATGGCCACCCCCCCACCTCTGCCATCCTTCCTTGGGCTGTGTATCACAGAGTACCCAGCTGGCACTGCCACCTCCAAAATGGGAGCTGCATTTTCATCCAGCCAGGTCTCTGAAGCAAGCGAGGTCTACCGAGGCAACCAAGTCCACCATTATGGCAGTCTTGTTCCTCATCGACCTGGCATTGCAAAACACAGCCCAAGTAGGGTGAGGGGAGACCACTAGATCAGCTACCTGCCCACTAATTTCTGTAGAGCTCTTGAGTATGGGCACCAAACAGGGAGGACCCCTCTCTAGTGGCCATTTCAGCCCAGGACATCTCTTCTGCTCCATCTGTCCCTAACATCGATTTCTCACAGCGACCGCACCATTCTGCACCAGTTGTCCGAAAACACAGTTCAGGTAGGATATGAAACATTACAGCTGTACCATTCATTGGGAAGTGTGAAGAGATGGCAGTGTTGAGCATCTGGAGTGAAAATATTGAAAATGCTCAAAAGGTACGAGCATACATGGAAACTGCACAACGCATGCTCATAACAGTCGTTTAGTGGAATAAGTTCACCAAAATTTCAACATAGGCATTTTGTGACCTCTGCTCATGAACACTGTCACTATAATTTTCTTAATCTGTCCTGATCGTTTATTTCCCACAGTGATCATGCCATTGTGTGCCAGATATGTGAAAACACATTTTAGCCAGGATGTGAAAAATGACAGCTGTACTGTTTATAAGGAGGTGTGCAAAACTGACAATGCTGAAACTCTTGAGAGAAAATATTTTACGTTCTTGATGTTACAAGTGTGCGTGGAAACTGCACAATGCATGCTCATAACAGTCATTTTATGGACTTTTGTCATCAAATTTTCAACATAGGCATTTTAGGACCTCCACTCATGAACAGTGTCATTGTGATTTTCTTAATCTGTCCCAAACAGGGTTTTCCTACAGTGACTGCATTATTCTGCACCACCGGAAGTGCAAAAACACATTTCAGCCAGGATATAGAAAATGACAGCTGTACTGTTCATAAGGAGGTGCAAAAAAATGCCAATTTTGAAAAGCTGGAGTGAAAATATTGCATATCTGTGACATTACAACTGTGCGTTGAAACTGCACAATGCACGCTTGTAACACAGTAATTTTTTTAAATTTTTTCCCCAAATTTTCCAACATAGGCTTTGTGGGAGCCCACCTCATGAACAGTGACACTGTCATTTCATTAGACGGCCCCAAAAAGTGATTCCGTACAGTGACCATAAAATCACCTTTCAGGGCCAAATAACCAGATGACAGTAACTGAATTCATAAGGTGGGGTCCCAAGAACCCCATGTTGAAAATAAGGTGCCCAAATTCACAAAAATGTCCCAGATATACACCAAAGTTGAAAAACAAAAAACAAAAAAAAAGTTTATGCCATTATACAGCTTACCGGCATTTCTTCACTTCACAGTCAGCTTTGAAGAGTGCAGATGTGTTCCCGGTCCATTGAAGATCACTCCGGAGGCAAGCATGGGGTGGAGGGATGGGGAGGTGGGGTGTGCAGTGAGTGAGAGCGGGTTGGGAGAGATGCCAATGGACTCAACGAAGGTCCATTTTCTAGTTTGCAGGTTTAAAAAAAAAAAAAGTAAAAACACTGCAGGAAGGTTCTCTTACAGGGACTTTTGGCACGTTGGGGTGAGCTCCCAGCATGCCACCTGAGTATTTGTTAGGGGAGGGACTGTAGCAGACGGGGATTGGGCATCCTTGTTGCTACATACCAAGTGTTTGGGGGCAAGAGCCAAGGGGACTGGGCACCGCCCATCAGCACACAACAAATTGGGGGGGAGGGACATTAGGCCGACAGGGAGTGGGCTCCCTGTCAGCAAATGAACTGGGAGGGGGCATGCCGACAGGGGGATTGGGCACCCCAGTTTTATTTTTTTTAAATGTTGAGGGGGCATGCAGACAGCCTGGGCTCAGTACGTTCACACTGCTGTAAGCTACAGCAGTGTGAACGCACAACCAGGAATGCAACATCAAAGGACCGAGCCATGCCACTATTGGCATGGCTCTGTCCTTTGAAAAGTTGTCCAACTCCACCCCAGTAGCTGAAAGGGAGTCATCACCAGCCTGCTGACTGATTCGCCCGTCGCTGACCTGCCCCCAGAAATGGAGCTCTCCATTGGGCATGCCCCTGTAGAGCACTTCTTATAGAAATGAGTTTGTCTGTGCCTGTGAGCCACAATGAACTCAAAAAGCAAATAAATCTCCCTAGATCATCAGACTCTAGCAGTTTTCTTCCAGAATACTCAATTAGACCAGAGGTGATTGCTAAGCTGTGATATAGCCTTCAGTGCCCGCTGAGCCCTTTCTGTACTGCGCCGATGACAATGTGCAGTCACATTTCTAAGTGGCGCTGAAGTGCCAAAATTCATGTGCACTCATGACTAAACCAAGAGTTCAGCTAAACACAGTTTTTAGTAGTATAAAGAAAGCTAAACTCAGGAAGGCATCTGTTTAGAAACAAGCAGTAAAAGAGAAATCATGGTCTGAAAGTCGATCTGCGATTTCCCTTTTAATGCACATTTTTAAGACAGATTTTCCCTAGTTCAGCTTTCTTTATACTATTAAAAATTGTGTTCTCTAAACTCAGGTATACTGGAGGGCTATATGAGCCTTCCAGCACTTTAATGCCATTGAGAAATGTGGCCACATTTTGGCATTAGCTGCGGTAAATAGGAGCTGACCAAAAGGGTTTCACTTTGACGTCAAAAATATTAAAAATAACTATTTTCCATGAGAAGAAATTGCTCCTATGGCTACTGCATCACTTCAGGGACTGCTGCGGGCAGCGCAGGAACATATCAGAATAACTGCAGCAAAAGTAAGTAAAGGGCTGACAGTGCCCCTTTAAAATCACATCAGTACTGCTGTAAAATTGACTGTAAACCAATACTTGCTAAATCTGTGGTCTATGCAGCACTGTCACATGGGACAGAAGGTATGGTAGGGGGGAAAAAAAACAAAACACACATTTGTCAATGCTGAACATTCACTTACAGGTATTTGCAGTGGTGTTTGGCATTGATGCAGCCCCCCACCCCAGTTGTATCCATGTCCTTTCAGCACCCATGTCCCAACAGAGTACCTCTCTGCAGCTCCTCTTGCACCTGATTTACACTTCAGCATCATACTTCTTAACTGTCTTGTCCTAGGAATGCTAACACCCCAGACATTTTCAATGTTACAAGCCTGTGTGAGAACTGCACAACACATGCTGGTAACAGTCATTTTGTGGAATTTTCTCACCAAATTTTCAACATAGGCATTTTGTGGCCTCTGCTCATGAACAGTGTCACTGTGGTTTTCATAATCTGTCCCGAACATTGATTTCCCACATCGACCATACCATTGTGCGTCGGATGTGCGAAAACACATTTTGGCCAGGATGTGGAAAATGACAGCTGCACTGTTCATAAGGAGGTATGAAAAAATGCCAATGCTGAAAATGTGGAGTGAAAATATTACAAATTCGAGAAGTTATGAGTCTGTGTGGAAACTGCGCAGTGCTTGCTCATAACATAGCCATTTTGGGGAATTTTTTCACCAAATTTGCAACATAGACTTTTTGGGACCCCACCACATGAACAGTGACACTGTTTCAGTAATTTGTCCCGGAAGGTGATTCCATGCAGTGACAAAAAAAAAAAAAAAAAAATCACCTTTCAGGACTGAATAACATCATGACAGTGACTGAATTCATGAGGTGGGGTCACAAGAACCCCATGTTGGAAATTTGGTGTAAAAATTCACAAAAATGGCCGAGATATGTGCCAAAGTTGAAAAAACAAACAAACAAAAAAAAACATTTATGCCATTATACAGCTTACCGGCATTTGTTCCGTTTACGGTCAGCTTTGAAGAGTGCAGATGTGTTCCTGGTGCACTGAAGATCATTGTGCAGGGCTCCAGAGGTAAGTATTCGGTGAGGAGTGTGTGTGGGGAGCTGGGGTGCACAGAGGGTGGGCGTGGGTATGGGGAAGGGGAAGGGGCACAAGAGACTGAAAAGAACCATTTCCTGTTTTCACAGGGAAAAAAAAAAAGAAAAACAGCAGCGTGAGACACTTTGGGCATGCTGGGGTGGGCTCCCAGCATGGCGGCACACCTGGGTGTTTCTTTGGGGGGGGGCTGAAGCCAATGGGGATTGAGCACCCCTTTGGCCATACAGTGAGCCTTGGGGAGGGGCATGAGCACGCTAGGGTGGGTTCCTAGTGTGCCACCTAGGTGTTGTTGGGGGGGGCTGGAGCCAATGAGGATTGGGCAGGCCAGTGGATGTCCTCATTTTAGACTTTAGCAGGGCATTTGACTTGGTGCCACATCCCAAGCTGCTGGAGAAGCTGGGGGATATGGGGATGGGGGGGCAGATGGTCAGGTGGATAGGAAACTGGCTAGTGGGGCATGTACAGAAGGCGAGGGTTGGGGGGTGTCATCCCCCAGGAGAGTCATTACTGGAGTCCTACATGGATCAGTACTGGGCCCACTCCAGTTCTATATCTCAGACATCAGAAGTGGTATCAGGAGTGGGATGAGCCTGTTTGCCAATGACTCAGAGCTGTGGGTGGTGGTGGATGGGGAGAAGGGGAAGCTGGCTCTCCAGGAGGACCAGGAGACTCTGGGGAGGTGGTCATGTGCCTTGAAAGTAAAGTTTAATACTGGAAAATGCAAGGTTCTTCACCTGGGGGGGGCCAAAACCTGGCTCATGTATACACCTTGAGGGGAGGCACTGCAGCATTTGAGGGGGGAAAAGAAGGACCTCGGGGTGGTGGTGGATGCTAAAATGAATAACCTGGAGCCATGTAGAAGGGCTACAGCCCAAGCAAATAAAATGCTGGGGTACATAGCCGGGAAGGGGGTAACTTCAAGGAGTAGAGAGGTGCACCTTCAGCTGTATAATTGCCTGGTTAGACCACACACCGAGTACTGTGTGCAGTTTCAGCATACTCACTTAAAAAGGGATATTGCTCTTCTGCAGAGGGTTCAGAGGAGGGTGACCAGGATGATGCAAGGACTAAGGGAAAAGCCCTATGGGCAAAAGAGACTGGAGGAACTCTAACTGTACTCACTGGAGGAGAGAAGAAACAGAGGGGGGATATGATCGAGGTCTTCAAATATCTCAAGGGAATGAATAGGGTAAGCTTTGAGGGGGTGCTTCAGCTGAGGGAGGGAGGTAGGGGCCACCAGAGGACACTCAATGAGACTAGATGGGGGAAAGAGTAAGGGGCGAAAACAAGGAAACACTACTTCACTGAGAGGGCGGTGAAGCCCTGGAATGGGTTGCCCATGGAGTTGGTGGGTACTACAACTGTGGAGGGATTCAAGAAGGCCTGGGAGAGGTATAGGGGGAGGGTGCATCCCAGAGCCCCAGTGTGGGTTGGGGATCCTGTAGGGAGGGGAGGGGGGGTTATAATGGTGCCCTGGGTAGACATCAATCCCCAAGCAGACTTGAAAGACCATAGGTCATCATCTGTTTTTTTAGTATGTTAGTATGTGTCCCCCTCCCGGACGCATCCGAGCTATTGCAACTCTGTATGTTCTTCCTGGTGAAACTTTTCAAATAAATAAATAAATAAATAAATTTAAGCACAAGGAACCCTACGTGTACAAAGCGACTTCCATGAAAACGAGATACTGCATGGGTCCATACTGCCAGCTGTATGGTATGAATTTAAAATGCTTTTGTAAAAATCAGTAGCTCTTCAAAGAAGTGAAATTACACAACCCCCCCCCACTCAACGCGTTTCCTGTAAACTTAGCAGCCTCACAACAATGCACTGCTCATGAGTCAATGTCAAACCCTGCTATGCTTTAAACTGTGTTGACACAAAACAGGGAAATGTGAATCCCTTCCAATATCGGTATGTGAGTTACTCATAAATGTTCTGCATATTCTTCACTGTGGCATTATAATTTTGGCAGTTCAGTACAGTAAATCACTGACACTCCAGAAACTATACAAAATAAACATTTAAAAAAACTGAAACCTAAGCACATACAACTTCTGTACTTTTAAGGATAAAAAAAAAAAATTTAAAAATTGCTCGAGCCCAGGATGGCAGGAACAGATGCTGCCATGGAGGGTAACAGTGTCCACAAGGATGCTGTCCTCCTGGGGGGGGGGGTCTCCTGAGCACCGTGGGTGACCATGCATTGCTCAGCACCCCCCAGGACACCGACGCAGACATGCTGCATGTTGGAGGATGGGTGAAGTGAGGGATAACATGGCCCTGGCTGAGACACATTAGATGATGTCCCTCTGTCCTTCCAAGCCACTGTGAGCACTGCCATGATGTACCCCCTCAGACCCCTAGGTCAATCAATGCTTTCCCTCCTCCCCCTCACCTGCCAAAGGGGGGGGGGGGACAAGATCCCACCAACAATAGGGATTCTCTGCATCATGAGAGAAAGTCATAGGACCCAAGGGATCATGGAGCCTGTGAACAGCAGCGGCAGATGAATACAGCCAGCAGCTAGGACTTATGGGGTCCAAAGGAGTGGGGTGCCCCAAGGGTCTTGTAAGGAACAGACAAAAATAATGCCATCATTAACACAGGGAAATACCCTGCCACAAATGGCCAGAAAAAATGTAAAATATACAGTTTCTTTGACGTCTTGCCTCTAACAGGAACAGACTGATGCAGGGGAAGTAAAGTGGCTTGCTCAGGGTCATATATCAACCAGAGGCTGTGGTGGGAGTATAACATAATAGCTCATGGCTTAAAAGGTCCACCCACTGTGCCTTTGCTTGCATTTTTTTTTTTGTATTCTTTATTTATTCACCCCCTGTGTCGAGCATCCTTCCGGGGTGCTTACTTGGCTAGGACTACTACTCCCAGCCTGAACCCTAGACCCCAGTGAACTCCCCCATCGACCAGGCAGACTCTAGCACCTCGGATCACCCCCCGGGTCAGGCCCGCTCTCCCCTAGCGGCCTGTCTGTAATTAGAGAGCCCTACCTGGATCGACAGGTTGGCCAGGAGACCACCGGAGGAAGTGGGACGGCACTGGGATGTGCATCCTGCCTCTGAAGCTCCCATTATCTCCACGAACATAGGGAAGGTATTTCTCTTAGTTGTAGTTCCCCCAGGGAGTGCGGCATGCAATGACATCTGCGCACGGCTACCCTGCTGACGTCTGCTGCACTCCCTCCCCACTTACATAGAGCTGACTTGCCAGAGTACCTCCAGTCTCCACCGGGGGTCACTAGGCAGCCAAGCTGGCCCTGAAGCCTTCCGCAGAGAGAGGGAGAGTCCTCCAGATGCTCAATCCTCTCTCTCTCTCTCTCTCTCTCTCTCTCTCTCTCTCTCTCTCTCTCTCTCTCTCTCTCTCTCTCTCTCCTGCCAACCCCTGGCCGGGCTCGTTCCCGAACCCGGGTAGCCGGCATGGCATGAGGTGTGGCGTCCAGCGCCTCAACCTTCAGTGCCACTGGGCCGTCCCACCTTTGCTTGCATTTAGTGGACCTTAATTAAACAGATACTTGTGACCCAGTCCCCGCATTGATACTCTTGCCTGGTACTCTTGAAACAGATTTAAGCACATCAGCGTCTGCCTGGAAATCACACAGAACATTTCATACACTCAGTGCACGTTAAAATTTTTGAACAGATCACTTCCTTAATGATTTCCATAAAGTAAGTTTTGTTGTCTCCATCTCTCTCTTTTACCTGTTGCTGGATTGCTGTTCTGTCTTCTGGCCCTGCGGGTTGCAGCACAGTCCCTTCAGTCCCGTTGTGGCGACTCCTCCTCTTCCACCAGCCAGCCTTCGGCCATCATTGGGCAAAGAGAGAGGGGTCAGGGGCAGCAGATCAACATGCAGCGACTGTAGCCACAGGGACTAAGGGGAGGGGGACTCCCGGCACCACACAACAGTGCAGGTCTCACGGGAAGGCCAACAGAGGGGAGATGATGGGATTTGTTTGGATCGGAGCACAGTCCTCTGGCTGCAGCTCCAGATATCACCAGGCAGCTCCTCTTACATGCTGTCAAGACTGCGGCATGCACGAGGTGGTGAGGAATGTGCAAATAATGGCCAGACGGAAACTCAGAGGCAGGGAAAGTGAAACTCTAGACACACGATTAAATGTTCCCTTTCCAAGTTCACCACATTACAAATATTAGGGTGAAGTGAGTCCGACCATCAGGCCGAGGGTGGGAAGAACTCAGGTATGCTGGAATTTAATGACTCTAGTGCTGCCTTCCCAACACTTTTCTAAATATTCTGGTGTCAACAGATATTTTGTAACTGCTGGGAATTAAACAAAAGGAGGAGGTTACTGGGCTATTGAAGTTGGGAGGGAAACCTACGAAGCAGACAAGTGCAGGGTTTAGTTAGCTTCTAGCAGGGAGACACTACAGCATGTGAAGTTGAACTGTGACATCAAATGAGTTTCAGATGAACTGCTGTCATAGACAGCTTGCCCATCCATTGGAGCGGTACTGTTGCGCCTGCTACATGGAGCACTGGATTGCACAGGAGGGTCAAACATCTCCAAAAAGTCATACTGTTACAAAATGTTCCTTGCGCATGTGTGCAAGCGAACGTAAAAAGGGCAATAAACCAATATGGAGCTCCCCAGAGGGCATACAACTAGTAGGAGAGGGAATAAATCTCACCAGCAAATGGAGAAAAGACTCCCAGCAGCAAACTGTGGAAATACACACTAGGACTAAACTCATGAATCAAAAACACTCGGCACAACATAAAGCGTTCTCACATTTTGACTGTAATACTCAGTTAATTCTGTTGCATCCATTTACTCCTCTTCTACTTGCACTTCTAGCTCTCCCATAACTTCCATTATAGTTTCTGTAGTCATAACCACAGATTTGCTGGCTGAATATGGACAGCTATTCTGAGTATTTATTTCCATAAAAAAAGGAGAGAATGTGGCAAAATTCCCTCAATTTTCACATGTGGATCCAAATGTAATATTGCTTAGTATCACTTCACATTGAACAAGTCTCATGTACCAAACTTCTATACCAAACACCATACTGCCTGACTTCTCTTTAGTGGAATATTTTGAGAGGAAAAAAAAAAATAAATAAATAAAAATCAATCAGTGGACTCTTAGTTTATTCAATTTTATTGACAGGGTAGGCCTGCTGAGACCAAAGGTCCCTTTTTCAGGGGTGACCCAAGATTAGTTACATGCAAGAGAATATTTGACATTTGTCATACAAAGTACAGAATTCAATACTTAACAGACCATATGGAAAACTTAAAGTTCATACATAGGCAAACTAACTCATGGAAGCAACCTAGTCACTCAGTGTGGGACAGGCCATTTAGTTAACAGAACAATAGTAAATCAACAATAAACAAGTGCACCATCAACTACCATCCTAAGTAGTGCAACTACACGTGGTAAGGTATGTGTAAGTATTCTTTGTGGCAGCAGCACCATAGTTAGGTGAATCAGCCCAAGGCCATCAGAAAGTGGGAGGATCAGTTCAGGGAAGCATTTAGTCAGACTCAAAATCTTGGGCATAGATGCATTTTTTTAGTGCACACAGGTGCAGTTACTTTTAGTGCAGAGGTGCACTTCTGGTGAATGTTTGAATACAGGAAGCGAAGGGCTACTGTGTAAGGCAAGTTTAAAAATACTTGCATTCCAAAGGAGACACTCCGTGACACTGACGCTATATAATACATTGTTAGCATGTTTTTGTAGTGTTTTAGAAAAAGTTTGTAGTTTAGAATGTTATGAACAACTTTAAATATGCAGAACACCGGGCGCAGCTCTGAGTGAGAGCCATGTGCACCACACCAATGAGGATCCTTGTTTAAAAAACCAAAAGAAAAAACACTTCGCTATCGCCAGATGAAACTGTTAGTGGCTCGGCAGTCTTTGGCTCAGTCACAACGCAATACACGAACAACTTACATATGCTTAAAGATGCTAATCCTGAATTACAAAAATAAAGAAAACACTCAGGGGGGAAGAACTGGTGGAGTCTTACACAGAGTCCATACTGCGACATCATAGGAACACTCGTGCTTCACATTCGTGTTCTATGACATAACAGTACCAACTCGGTATGAGAATCAACATATTCTTCACACTTGGGTATTATTTATTTTGTAAGTAATAAGTCACCACAGGGTGTGCATTAAAGGATTTTACTGCATGCCCTAGGAGTGTGCTAAGGCATGATGCCAATGGCCAAGTGTCTTTACGTCCCTGAGAAGTGCATTAAAATAATGCACACCCTGGAGTGGTATATTACTCAAAAAAAAAAAAAAAAAAAAAGGACTCAGTTGTAATGCTACAATAAAATTATTTAAAACAAAGGGAAACTTTTTAATCCATGTGTTCGAGAGGCAGTAATTCATTAGTTTTAGAAATTGTGATTTATTGTGATTGCGATTTTTTTTATTTATAATTTTAAGAAGCCTGTCCTCAGCATGCTCATACAGTTCAGCCCTGCTCACCTCATTCTGCCTTGTGCTGGCCGCTCACTGTGCATGAGAATGAGCAGTTAAGATGCCTGATTGACTTGTACTCTGTGACCCGTTCTTTTGGTTCCCTACCACCAATCCTCCCACAGCAGGAGCAGAGTTTTTAAATACTGCTTAAATTCACACTAACACAGCATCTCCTGCTGCTGTTGATAAGCACGCCATTTACTTATGTGCAATGGCACTTGTTCAGGTAGTTGTGAGCCATGTTGTACCTTCACCTCACCTCCCGACTTTAGGAGCAGAAAGGGTGCTGCCCTGCCCCCACTCTGCACTTGCCTCACTGGCTATGACTTGTCTTGTTTCCCCGATTACCTCCCTCCCCTTTTCTCACAAGGGTGGAACATTTTTAAAAATATTGTTTCAGTTCTCACTGAAACAGCTGCTCCTGTTTCTGTTGATAACTGCGCACCTTTCATCTATTTGGTGTGTCACGCTGTGTCTTTACTTCCCACCCCCCCCGTCCCCTGCAGAGGAAGTAGGCGGACTGTGTAGTCACAGAAAAGTCGAGAAAGCAGTCTGCCATGCCACACCTATGAACATAAGAGAACTGCACCCTTGATGTGACCATCTTGGAGGACACCTCCTCATTTAGATATCTGGGGGTTTGGCTGGACTAGCACCTCAACTTCTTTGTGCATACTGATGCTATCCTGAAGAAACTGATCCCCAAGCTTGGTGCTCTGTACAGGAATCATAGTTGCATCCTGCTGTGAGGCGCGAAACTGTCCAGAAGATGATACTCCCCATCTTTGACTACTGTGACATAGTCTATGGTGCTGCTCCCAAATCTTCCCTGACCAAGTTGGATACTCACTTTAACTTCTGCCACTTTGCTATTGACTCCCCTTCCCACCACTGTGAACTCTATCACTCTCTAACCTTTCTTCCACTATCTCACAGACGCATCTCTTACTGTGCAAAACTAACTTCCAAATTCTGGTTTGGGGTCTCTCTCTCTCTCTCTCTCTCTCTCTCTCTCTCTGATCAAATGATGCCCACACCTTGGCAGTCCCTAGCCACTCCACCCTCATCAATCAGACTGGTTTTGCCCATCCTTTCCCTAAAATCTGGAATTCCTTTCCCCCTGAAATAAGACATTCCTCCTCCAACTACTCCCTTACCTCTGCCCCTACACAATTACCTTTCCCTCAGCTGTTCCTGCTTTAACCCACCTTAATACCTGTTCCCAGTTTCTGCCTTCCTATCATGGACCCCACTCCCCAGCAGGGTTTTCAACATCCTGAAGGGGGAAAGAAAAAAATAATCAGGAAATGGCTACCCCTTCTCCTCATATTCATTTCTTGCCTCTCCCCCTCTCTTCTCCACCTGCCCTTCTGGATCACCAGTGTGTACAACCTAAACCCATCCTTTTCACTCCAACAGCACTTGCGTACTACCTCGAGCCTGCTCCTGGTACACTCATGCACTATAAATGGTTCTAGCACATTATTACTGTTTTGTATGTTTATATGTTCTTTTGTATGATTTTGGACATGTATTGTAATTTACCCAATGTTTCACTACTGTTTACTATATAATACCATGTGTTCCAACTGTTGCACAATCTTACAATGTTGTATTGTTTGTACTACTCACATACTATTGTAACTGATCATCCTTCACAACCCTATGTAACCCCTTCCCCTAGGGTCACACTGTGAGACGAGCAACTTGTTGTTCAGTGTGCCCTCCTGGTGACATTTCAATAAATAAATAAAAATAATACATAAACTGCCAGCAGATACAGGTCATACAGTCTATTCTGCTTGAGTGTGCAGCTAGCAGGTCATTACACTGCAGCTGCCCCTCTCTCCCCCCGCCTGCATATCCAAATTTATAGTCTTGCTTGCTGACACCCCTTCCCCTCTGTGTCCTCTTAGTGACTTTCTCCCTGACCTTGTCTCATCCCCTCTTAGAACTGCTCACCTACTTTAAGAATATGTCTTCTGGCCATGCAGTGCATTCCATCCTGTCACCACTTTATCCATAAAGTAGCGCCTTCTCATTTCCCTCCTGAATCAACAACCCTTCAATTTCAGACTGTGCCTCCAAATGACGTTCCCTTCCTTCAGCCTGATCCTGGGTTGTATTAAAATGTTCTGTGGTCATGTAAACTATTTTTTTGTCATAGGGTGAACACATTGGCCCAGATATTCAAACTGCGCCAGGCTGTGGTGCAAGCTTGGGCACAGCTCAACTTGGCTGTGCAGGGGTGTGGACTGGGCCATGGATCAACAGCATTGAATATCGCACCCTGGCCACCCTCAGTGTGCATGGCGCAGTGGCACTGTGCCAGCGCAAGTGGCCAGAGTGGAGCATAGGGATGCGCTAGTGCAAGTTCCATTGCACCATGCACAGCAACCGTGATATTCAAAAGTTTTGCAAATGGGGCCATAATGTATGCAAGGCACAAATGGGGCCATTTGCATGTCATTATGGCCCCATTTGCATGCAGGTGTGCCGATCCCCGACGACTTGCGCCTGGCGCCCTGCCAGGCAACAGCTGTCAGGGACCGACACCCCCTGCAACCGGTAATGTGCCCCACAGCCCAATCCCGGACATCTGTAGTAATAAAAAAGAATTCTGTCCAATATCCCTGGTGGTTCAGTGGACCGCTATCTGCCCGATCGTAGGCACCTGTATAAATAAATAAATCCAATATCCCTGGTGGTCTAGGGTCCCCTGCTCCCCACCCACCCACGAGCACCACTGCCCCACTTCCCCGGGTGGCAGCACCCACCTGCCTGCTGCCCTGCTGCCTGACACCGTCGGTGGGGCTGCGCATTGGTTCACAGCATGAGCCAATGGGCATGCAGCCATACCATTACTACACATTCAGATATGTGAATGAATCATTCACATATCTGGAATATATAATATGTGGACGATGCACGCCCATTGGCTCCGCCAGAACCAATGGGTGTGCAGCCCTGCCAATGGTGTCAGTCGACGGGCGGCAGCATGGCAGGCGGGTGGGGTGCTGCCGCCCACCTGCTGACCGGGGGGGGCTCAGTGGGCAGGTGGGGGGTAAGCTACGGCCACTTTTTAAAGATTGATGGAGTGTGCTGTGGGAGACATGAACTGCCTTGAATGCCTTGTCTATTTGGATGAGGTCATCGTGCTTGGCAAAGCACTTGAGGAGCATGAGGCTCGTCTGTTTAAAGTACTGAACAGATTGGAAGAATTTGGGCTGACAGTATCAATTGACAAGAGCCAATTTTTACAAAGCTCTGTAAAATATGTAGGCCATACTGTGTCCTCTGACAGCATCCAGTTGGACCCAAGTAAAGTAAAGGCTCTGACCACCTGGCCGAGGCCCAACAACCTCAGAGAACTCCAGAGATTCCTAGGCTTTTATGGATATTATCTCCACTTTGTCAAGGACTACACCAAGTTAGGTTTAACAGAGGTTGAACTAACGCAAGGGTATCCCACCACCAATCGGAGATTTAAAAGGGGCACCTATAAGGAAGGTGACATGGTTTACTTTAAGCCTGATGAGTCCTTTGGGCCAAGATGGACTTCAGATTGTGATGCAGCATTCCAAGAAATTATCCACCAGCTTACGCATGTGTCAAATCTTGCATATACTGACCCATCTAAGCCATCTGTGCTTCACACAGATGCCAGCCTGAGTGGCCTTGGAGCTGTACTTTATCAAGAATACACAGAGGGACAGCGCGCCCAGTAGCATTTGTAAGCAGAAGTTTAACACCATCCAAGAAGAACCACCTAGTTCACAAACTGGAATGTCTCACATTGAAGTGGGCCATTGTGGAGCAGTTTCACAAGTATTTGCATGGCACCAAAATCTTGGTCAAAACAGATAGCCCTTTCCCGTATGTTTAAACCTTTACCAAGCTAGATGCAACAGGACACAGGTGACTATCTGCTCTCTCAACATATGATTATTCAGTGGAGTACCACCCAGGCCTAAACTATATTGACACTGATGCTCTCTCCAGGAGGCCTGCCTCAAATCAAGAGTGGGTGCAAATGTCAGAACAATCCGTGATGGCCCTGTGCCATAAATTTGATAGAGATGAACATCCATCTGCTGAGACTGTGAATTGCCTAGCTGATTGACTGGGACCTTCTGATACACATGTGCTTGTAGTCTACTTTAATTTTGCAGCGCTAGATCAGAGTACCTTACCTCAGCTGATATTCAAAAAGAATAGTATCATGATCCCATGATTAGGCCAGTTCCAAATGTCTTATATAAAGGGAAAAACATTTCCAAGCTGTGATCAAAGAACTGCATTGCTGTTTCGACAAGGGCCTAGAATTAAGCTGTTGTACCAAGAATTAATAGATAGCCAGGGAAAGGTAATGAAAAAACAACTAGTGCTGCCATCAAAGTGTAAGTAAGTATGTGGTCATGAAAGCCCTCCAAGACCAAATGGGACACTTGGGTAGTGAGAGAAAGAACACTTATGTAAGAACTTTCCATAACAGTAGATCTTTGAAAGAGGCTCTTGCAGTAGGTATTCACATATAGGACTAAGCTGCTAGACATCAGGACCCCATGGAAAAATCTCTAGCTAGCAATCTCTGGCAGGGGACCGCCCCCATGTCAGATGACCAGCGTCAGCCTACGTCAATATAAAGGGGCGGTCCCCCATGCCCGCCTTCCAGTTCTTTCCCACCAGAGGCCGAAAGGGCATGACAGGAGAGATGTGGATATGCCTCCCATTGAAGAAAAGAGAAAAACTCAGGGGGACCGAGGGAGAGAAGGCAATACCTACTGCAAGAGCCTCTCCTGAAGATCTGTTACGGTAAGTTTTTATGTAACTGTTATATCTTACTTCGAGAGGGCTCTTGCAGTAGGTATTCACATATAGGACTGAGTCCCAAGCAGTCTGGAACAAAATAGAAAAGGGAGGAGAAGTCATCATCCACAGAATGATGGAAAAGGCTGAACAAGGATTCAAGACAGCCAATCTGAAGCCTGTTCTGCGTTGAGAGGCAACATCCAAACTGTAATGTTTCATGAAGGTATGGACAGAAGTCCAAGTAGCGGCTGCACAGATTTCTGCCGCAGACACATTCCTGAAACAAGCAGCAGAGGCAGCTACTCTTCTCGTGGAGTGACCTCCAACTTGACCTGGAAGAGTCTTGTTGTACTTGTTGTAACAGAAAGTGATTCAATTCACTAACCACTTGAAAAGGCACCACTTAGAAAGAGCAATAAAGTCCACTATAAACCGCACTCACCACTGCTGGATACGAAATCGTGGTTTATTATACATTTAAAAATGCAGCCAACATACGCCCCCAGATCAAAATCCCCAACTGGTTTAGGTGTGCATGAAGTCATCAGGGGCTACCCTCTGATGACGTGCTAGTGCATGAAACCAGTCAGAGATTTTGGTCTTGGGGGTGTTGTATGTTGGCTGCATTTTTAAATGTATAGTAAACCAAGATTTCGTATCCAGCAGTGGTGAGTGCGGTTTATTGTGGACTTTTTCACATTTTTGTTTTACTGCACCACAATTCGTAGTAGAGCTGTTTTTGCTGAATGTTGGAGATACTGTAGCATTGCCTTCTCTTTTGTGTGAGAAGGAAACAAAAAGTTAATCAGTTTTCATGAAATCCTTTGTTCTGTTAGTGTAGTATCTCAGAATTCTGTGTACATCCAGCGTACGCAGAAGTTACTCTCCATGATTAGTGTGCTCCAGGAAAAAGATCGGGAGGTTAATGGATTGATTCAGTGTGGATTCAGACACCACTCTGGAGAGAAACTTAGGGTTGGTACATGTGGCCACCCATTCCCTGTGGAAAATCAAATAAGGGATCTTACACATAAGCTCAGAAATCCTCCGAGCAAAGGTGATAGCCACTAGGGAAAGCATCTTCCAGGAGAGGAATTTTAAGTCCTCCTCCGCTGCCAGTTTGAAGGGAGGCAGCGTGAGCTTCTCTAAAATAAAAATTAGATCCCATGGGGGCAGGATTACGGATTGGGGGTCTTAAATGGAGAACCCCTTTAAAGAGACTTCCAGTTGAGCGACTGTTCTGTCCCCTAGGGGAATGTGGTAAGCTGAGATGACTGCCACATGCACCTTCAAAGAGGATAGCTAAGGCCCAGATTGTAGAGATGCCTCAAGTAATCCAGGATTTTATTTGCATGACAGCAAAAAGGTTCCAAGTTCTTGGAACCAGCCCAACTAGAGAATCGCTTCCACTTCATTGCGTAGGTAGATCTGGTGGAAGGCTTTCTGTCCTCCACAAAAATGTCTGCCACAAGAAGGGAGATGCCAAAATGAGCTATGGCTACATCTGCAAGAGCCACAATTGAAGGTGGAGTGATTTGAGTCCTAGATAGACCAAGGTCCCTTGATCATGGGTCAGCAAATCCTGCAACAGAGGCAGAGGAAGTAGAGATTCTTCAGAAAACTGTTGCAGAAGAGAGAGCCAAACTTGCCACGGCCATGGGGCTGGCAGTATAGCCTAGAGGTTAGAGGAACAAGGTATGAACAAGCTTGATACATCCAGCAGACCAGACCAGAGTTTGATTCTCACAGCCTCCACTTGCATACTGTGTGACTCTGGGCAAGTCACTTAACCGCCCAGTGCTCCCAGGTCGCCCCTGAAAACAGGCACTTGTGCCTAGTGGACCTTAACCGGTTACCAAAAGACAAAAAAAAAAAAAAAAAAAATACGCCCCTTCTATCTGAAGTTTGTTTAGCACTCTTGGAATCAGAGAAAAGGGGGGGGCATAGACAAATTAGTCCTTCCAACAGAGAGACAGTGTGTCCCACCAAAAAAGTCTCGCCCTGGAGCAAGCGAGCAAAAGGAGAGAAGCTTGGCGTTGTTGGGGAAGGCAAAAAGATCCACTTGCAGAGTCCCCCACTGCTCGAAGATGTCATCTGCAACTTCCTATTTGATGTCCCACTGGTGAGACTTTGCTGACGAGTGACTTAGAGTGTCTTCCTCTCCTGGTACATGAACTGCAGTCAGATGCAGGTTGTGCTGGGATGCCCAGTGCCAGACTCGCATTGCTTCCTGGCACAGGGGATAGGAATGAGTGCCTCCCTGTTTGTTGAGTTACCAGACTATGCACACGTTGTCTGACTGATCCAGAAGATGACTGAGAAGAATGAAGGGGAGGAGAGCCTGTAGGGCATACAGAACTGCTCTTAGCTCGAGAATGTTAATGTGTAATCTCTTCTCGAAGTGAGACCAGTTGCCCAGAATCTTGTGAGACCCTAGGTGGGCACCACATCCCACTCCAGACACATCCATCATCAGGGTCTGGGTGGGAGGATTGGTGCAGAAGGGGACCACCAGACTGAGGTTCTCTTGAACCATCCACCATTGTAAGCCCCTGATCATCAGGTCTGACACTAGGACCTCATGATCCAGGTCATCCTGAGACTGATCCCATTGTGACTGAAGGGTCCACTGGGAGACTCATGTGGAGCCATGGTAGAGGGACATTTGGAATGGCTGCTGCCATGAGCCCGAGAAGATGAAGAACCTTCCTGGCTCCGACCCATCTGAGACAGGACAAGAGATGATCTTGGTTTAGGAGTGTCTCAACTCTATCCAGGGGCAGTAAGGCCTTGCCTAGGGTCATATCCAAAACTGCCCCTATGAACTGCAGCTGTTGACAAGTGACCAGATGGAACTTGGCATGGCTGACTGTAATACCCAAGCTGGTAAAGACCTCCAGAGTGATGAAAAGGAAGCATTGAAGGTCTTCTCTGGACAGTGCTGCCAAATGCCAGTCATCCAGATAAAGGAAGACCTGTACTCCATGGGTACACAGGAAGGCTGTCACTACCGCTAGGCATTTGGTGAATACTCAGACAGCACAAGAAAAGGCCAAATGAGAGGGCCTTGAACTGGTAGTGTGCCCCTGAAAACAAAAACAGAGGTATTTGTTTTTAAATCACAGCTGCCGTTTCTATGCCTTCCCCCCATGACAGCCCCCTTCTGCCAACTCCCCCAGCTCCATCGCCCGGAATTAGTGGGGCTTACCTTATGCTCAGCCTAGGAGCGGTGCCTGCCGGGAGTTGGGCATCATCCTGCCGCTGGGGATTTTTCCTCCTTTTGCGCCTGTGCACCATGCAATGGATGCAGCAGCTGTCTCCACCTCCATGGAGGCAACCAAGCACAATGGGCGCTGGCGAGCCCTTCTAACTGTTCCATTCACAGCCCAGACCCCCCCCCACCCCTGAGGAAAGAGAGCTGTGATGCTCAATACTTGCCTCCCCCACTGGACCCCGAATGACCAGAGTCCGTTCCCGAACCTGGGTTGACGGCATTTTGCGAGGTGTGGCATCCAGTGCCTCAACCCTCAGTGCCACTGGGCCAGTCAAACAGAGGTATGTGTGGTGGGAAGGGCATATGGGGATATTTAGGTATGCATTCTGCATATCCACAGCACATAGCCACAATCCCAGCTGAAGTAGGAGAAGACGACTCTGCAGAGAGAGCATTCTGAAACTTTTGTACTCCACATACTCGTTCAGGGAGCTGAGATCCAAGATGGGTCTCAGGTCTCCTGTTTTCTTTGGTACTAGGAAGAAGTGAGAATAGTAACCCGCCCATGAAAGGGAGAGGGGACGGATTCTGTCACTGCCTTTTGTAGAAGGGAGCTGATCTGAGTACCAATGGAAGATAAAGAGGGAAGTACAACGACAACGGGGGGGGGGGTGATCTGTGGGGTGGTTTCTGGGTAAACTCTATTGAGTGTCCCTCTGACCCCACCTGAAGCACCAATACATTTGTTATTCTCTCCCAGTCAGGCAGATGGGAGGAAAATCACCCCCTACCGGTTCCTCTAAAGGTGTAAGAGGATGAAGGAGAGGCAGGGAGTCAGGATGCTGAGGGCAGAGTAGCAGCCAGGGCTCCTAGAATCCTTTTGCTCAGAGGAGCTTTGGCTGCTGATGCAGCTCTGTATTTGTTAGGATGCTTCACCTGTGTGTGCTTTTGTTTTTGGCAATTTTGGTGCCAAAAAAGACGCTTCCGATCCTGAGAGGGTTTATACATAGTCTAGACTGACTTCAATGCTAAACCCTCCTCTTGCAATTCAGTGATGATGTCCTTGACATCACCTCCCAACAAGACTGATCCCCTGAAAGGAGCATCCTGTATAGCCGTCTGAACTTCAGGGGCCAAATCTGACAAACAGAGCCAGGCATGTCACCGCAACCCTATGGTGAAAGCCGAGCTTCTGCCTGCAGTGTCCACCGCATCATAACTGGCACATAACATGTGCCTACAGGCCGAATGAGTGGAACTGACCAGGTCTCCCAATTTTTGTTTTGTTTGAGAATCTGGTAAAGAGTCCAGTTTGGATTTCACCTAGCTCAGAATCGACTTTTGGTCGTCCCCCATGTGTCCAACATAGCTCAGGGTTCTCAAACCCAGGGTAGAAGACACATGCATCTTCTTGCCATATTGGTCCAGAAGTCTAGGTTCTTTGTCAGGGGGAGACGAGCCAAGGTGCTTAGGATTGGCAGATCGGTCATGTGCGGCACTAATCATGACCAAATCTGCCTTAAGGTGAAGGCTGAGAAAGTCTTTTCCCTCAGGAGCCTGATATAGCCTATCTGCCTTGTAGGGGAAGAGGGACTAATGAGGAAGGTTGCTTTCAGATAGTGGAAACAAGATCCACATGAGGCTGTATCCGGGGGGGGGGGTGAATCAGTGTGGGAGAGGTTTCAGAAAGATCCAGATGAATGGCTCATTTTTCCCCCATTGTGGATCTGGCTCCACTGATCGCCACTCATAAGCAGCCTGGATTTGTTTCAGCAATTCCAGAAAAGAAGGATACTCTGGAGGAGACTTTGGAGAGTACTTAGGCCCGGGGTTCTCTGGAGTATGAGGCTCATCTCCAGGGTTAGAGGGATCAGAATCTGTATCAGAATCTGAAGGTTCAGAAGAGGAAGAGTCCTCCTTATTGGGTGGGGAAAAAAATCAAATGCTCTGGGGGTACCCCAGGCGTGCGTATTCTCCCTGATCAAAGAGCCAGAAGGTTCTGCCCTGGCATCTGGTAAAGATGGAGGAGTCTCCTGTTGCCGACGTAGGTGCTCTGGTGGAGGAAGAAGGAAGGATGAGGATAAGGGTGATGATGAAGATAACTGGGAAATTTGTAAAAAGGGTACCCATAATCTGACAGCAGGAGGTCCGGCATCTGGTATTGCAGCACTGGGTAATGTAGCATCAGGTACTGCGATGTTGGGTACTGTGGTATAGGATACTGTGGAGTTGGGTATCCTGGTGTCAGGAGCTCTGACAGAGCAGAAGGGCCTGGCATTGGTCTAGCAGATGGACCAGATAGTTCTGGTGTTGGCCTGGAGGGCATAGGGCCCTGAGTAGGTGGGCCCACAGGAGGGTCTGGAAAGGTGGGCCCTGCAAGACCTGATGGCAGAGCAGGTCTGTCATCAGTAACTGGTATGCCAGAGGGCGATGTTGGGTTTGCCGATGTCAAGTCTGGCATCTGAGGCTGTGGCAAAGGGGGTGGCACCCCCAAAGGCAGCGTCCCGGTCTCCTCGACCCCAGTCAGGAAGGGGGGAGCAGAGTCCCTGGGGGAAGTCTGGTGGGCCAGAGGGGCCTTAGAGAGCAATGAAACTGGAGTTTGCTGCAGTGACTACTGGACGTCAGACATGTGTTCGGTGTCTGGCATGGGTCGTGGGCTGGGCATTCATTAGACGAGCTGACGACCAGCTTATCAGCCTTGTCCAGGCGGGTGGCGGCAGAGCTGGAGCCCGACTTATCGGACCCACTCTTATTGGTATGCCACGTGGAGAAGGCTGTCGTAGTGGGAGTGGAGACCTCCTTTGTCCTTGAGGCTCCCAGTGGACCTGAGCATGAGCCCAACTGGGGGGGGGGGTCGATACCGGCTTGGTAACCACCAAGGTGGCCATCAGTGAATGATCCCCATGGAGGGAAGATACCATGAGAGCCGCAACTCCAGTCAAAGTTGTGGGAACTGTGGATGATGATTCCCAGTCCCTGTGCTTCTCCTTGTCCCTCTTTTTTGTGGTGGCCTTCGGATGAAGTGAACGCCTGCCTCAATTTTTTTCAATTCTTTTTCCATGGAGGCCGTCTTTTTATTTAGGACGTGGGCTTGCAGGGACTGCTGTCTTCTCTTACGGGTGACTGAACTGAATTTCTGGCAGTGTTCACACTCCTCCATATGGTGGTCCAGGCCTAGACAGAATAGACACAAAGAGTGGCCATCCTTATGAGGGAGCTGGGATCCACATGACTCAACACTTATTTTTATGCGATTCAGAGGGCATCGGGTACAACACACAGCCATAGATAGGAACAATCTGAAGGACAAAAACTGGTAAGTTTTTAAGCAAAAAGGAGTAAATACTCATCCGAAAATGGTGGTCAAAGTAGCACTGTTCTTCCGTGAGGTACTTTTGCAAGCTGATGGTGGGAAAGAACTGGAAAGCAGGTGTGGGGGACTGCCACTTTATACTGACGTAGGCCGACACCCGTCAGCTGATGTGAGGGCAGTCCCCTACCAGAGACTGCTAGCTGAAGATTTTTCCGTGGGGTCCTGACACCTGATGGCTTAGTCCTATATGTGAATACCTACTGCAAGAGCCCTCTCGAAGTAAGATCTTTGGATTTAGCCCATGACCATTTCTAGTGGCCTAAGATGAGCGCAGACATTGATCAATATGTCAAAACTTGCAGCAGATGCCTTCAAAGAAGGGCTCAACCACAAAGGGCAGCTCCTTTGGTTAACATAACCACTAGTGCGCTGATAAAGCTTGTAAGCATGGACTTTTTGAGTCTGAAGCTCGATGCCAAGAACATAGGAAATTTATTTGTTGTAACAGACTATTGTACACGATATGCACAGGCTTATCCTACAAGAGATGAGAAGGCCGCAACAGTAGCTATAGTTCTGGGTCTAGAAATTTTTCATACACTATGGTGTATCACAATATATACATTCTGACCAGGGAAGGGACTTTGAAAGTCACCTCATTAAAGAAATGCGGTCTCTCTGGGTGTGAGAAAGTCATGGACTACTCCCTATCATCCACAAGGGGACCCACAGCCTGAACGATTTAACAGAACTTTGCTTGACATGCTTGGCACTCTGCACCCTAAAGACAAATGGAGGTGGAGTCAGCAGATAAGTACCTTAGTGCATGCATATAATTGTACCAAAAAATGATGCAACAGACTTCTCACCATATCCGTTAATGTTTAGTCACGAAACACATCTCCCAATGGACATTTGCTTTGGAGTTTCGCCAGCTCGGATTTAAGCAGACAACTATCTGTAATATGTACAACAACTCAAAGTCCAGCTTAATCACACTTACCAACTTACTCACACCATGGCTGCCAAGAAAAATGTAGCCAACAAAGAAAGGCATGATAAAAAGTTAAGGCTCAAGGATTGAAAGCTGGAGATTGTGTCCTAATGTGAAACACGGGTTTCCAGGAGAACATAAAATAGCCAATTGTTGTGAGTCACACCCCATACGTAGTCATCAGCAAATTGGATGACCTGTCAGTTTACAATCTGCAGTTTGTGGTCCACCGGGAGGCATTTCCATGGTCCTGGCCCCCTTGCCAGTCTATTTGGGGGTTGGTGACCAGAACGGGGCTGGCGGGAGGCCACTCCTAAATGTAAATTAAAGAATTTGAACAGGGCAGTTTTTTGGGGGCTTGTAAATATTAATTATAGCCTCATGAATATTAATGAGGATGCTACTTGCCACCTAGGAGAACTGTATTGTGGCAGCAGTGGCTGAAAACCTGCTAGATATAAATATTCAAGAGGGGGCTTGGTTAAAAGGCACAGTTAGGACAACATGGTTGTGGAGCTGTTATTTAACAAGACTGTTTCCACTGGCTACACTAAAATGTTAATGTGGGAAAACATGAGGACTGCTGTGGGACTGTATGGGAGAAGCTATGTTCATGCTACTTTGACTCCTTTCTAGCAGCCAGTCCAGTGACTAGGCACTCAAAGTATGACAGGGGACTTCTGGGAGAAGGACTGAACTTTATTCAGGTGCCCAAGAAACACCATCAATCAGGGTTTTGGGAGGGCAATGAAATGTAATTGATAATGCTGGGTAGCCAATGAAAGGGCAGAACTTTAGGAAGAAATCACAGAGATTTTGGGAGTTGATACAGTCTGTACCAGGCTCCTAGAAAGTCAGGAGTGACCTACACGAAGAGAGTTTAGACTTGGCAAGACCTTGCACAGAACTCAAGTTTGAAGTTGTCCTGAGAGTGAAGTGGATCCTTGTGAGAGGAACTGTTCTGGAGTCAAAGCGTTTAAGGTATTTTGGACTGTGCTGTTTGAAGGACATCCTCTGCTGTAGAAATCCTGCACTGTGTTCTGAGACTGAGAGACTTTTTGTGAATTGACAGTTTGCTAGAATTAGATGCTAGCCACTACAGTTTGGAAGCTGTGAAAGCTGGGAGAATTTAAAAATGCTGTGAACCAGTCAAGTGGAAAGAGAAAGTGGCTCTGGAGTTGAGAAACTGTGAGGGAAAATGTGACCAGGTGTTCTATTTCAAAGGACCCTGTGGTTGCCACTCTGACTGCAACAGACACTCCCCCCCCCCCCCGAAATTCATCGGAATCGGGGTTGAGGCACCGGCTTGCTGCTTCTCGCCAGGCGGTCCTCCCCCCCGACCGCAAATAACTCTTTATGGGGACAAATTGCTTCTGGCAAAAGAGGAACTCACCATGCGGGGCTACTAAAGTGAACTTCTAGGCACTGCCCTGAGACTTTTGGGGACTAATTTTTCCCACCCATTCCCTCCCATTAAATGCTCACTAGCCTCTCTCACTAGCTCCTGGTGGACCTATTGCAGCTATTGTTTCAGATGAATCAGCTGCTCTACCACTTTAGCAAAATTGCTACCCTAGGGTAAATCCCACTGATTTGCCCTGAAATGGACAAACTAGTATGCTATTGACTATTTCCTAGCAAGTAAGACTGTAATGATATATTCAAACTGTATCATGATCAATATATAAGCTAGCCCTGTGGATAAAATTGCCACAGAACACTGGTATTAACTATAAAACTGAAAACTGTCTGATAGAGTTCTGAGCATTTAAAGTAACTAGAGTAGGTTACAGCTTCACATTGTCTCACAGAGTTAGAGCAGGTAAAGAAACTAGAGCTAGCAAAGTAATATACTGTCATATAGAGGTATGCAACAAATGCTGTAAAGTTACGATTTGCTGCTTGCAAATTTGCCGCTGCAATGTCCATCCTAGCTTATTCTCTCTCTACCTGGACACTACTCCCCTCTGTGGCCAAACAGGATGCTGCCTCTGAGTGGCTACTCTGTTCCTCCTGGTCTGGCTGGGGGCCCAGCCCATAACCCTGGACTGCCAGCTGCCTTGCCCTCCTTCAAGCCCCCCCCCCAAACCTGGCAATCCACCAAGTGCATAAAAATGGTACATCTGAATGTTCACAGTCTTCTACCAAATCTTGCAGAGCTAACAGCCTGGGTGGCACACTACAACCCTAATATTCTGGGGGTCTCAGAAACCTGGCCAAAGCCCCACACCCCAGACTCTACATGTGCCCTCCCTAGCTACAACTCCATTAGGCAAGACAGGGCAGGGAACAAACGTGGGTGGTGGTGTGCTCCTCTATTATACGGTGCACTTAAACGTGTCTGTTATTGGGCATCCCCCCCCACATCTCATAACTGTGAGTTCCTGCATGCCCTTCTCCTGCTAGAAAACTCAAAAAAAAGGTACACCTAGTCTGTGCCTACAATCCTCCTAAAGGAGGCATGCAAGGGCTCTCCTACCTCCTTGACAGACTCAGCTCCAAGGCTGGCACAAGTGAGTTACTAATCTTTGGTGACTTTAACCTAAACTGGCTGGGCCACAACAACAAGCAATATGAGCCCTTGCTGTCTGGTCTCGCCCTTAGACAACTCATTTTGGATCCTACAAGGCTCTCCCCCAACAGGGACAAAGGATCCCTCATCGACTCGGTGCTGAGCAACAGACCCATCAGAAGTCTCCTCAGGGATGCTCTCTGATGTCATCTTGGATCACTCTCCCACCTTCTGTACCTGGTGAATCTCCCCTCCCAAGATCCCCTGTAAAGTGATCCAGATGAGGGACTTCTCCAAATTTAACATTAACGACTACTATACTAACCTGCGTCAAACAGACTGGTCCCAGATCACTGCCACAAGTGACTTCTCTGTAGCCCTTGACAACTTTCTTGCTGTCTTTACTCCCTGCAAAACAAACATGGTCCCCTTACAAAAAGGAGGGTAAAGGGCACGGTCACCAAATGGCTTCATGGCAGCCTATTTTCTTTCATGAAGCAGAGGGACAAATGCTGGGCGAGGTACAAGACCTCCCTCACAGGTACTGAATTCCAGAGAAACATACGTTAAAAAGCCATCCACTCTGCAAAGAGTGAATTCTGCAGATCTGCCTTGCTATACCTGGTCAGGAACCCAACAAGCTTCTGGCAAAACATCAAGAACACTGTTGGAGGCTCCGCCAGAGTCCAGGTCACTGACATGAAAATTGGCAGGGGTAGCTGCAACAACCCCCTTACAATTGCCAATGCTTTTAATTCCCTGTTCTCTGACCTCCCTGTTCACCCCTCCCAGTCTCCTGACCCCAAGGCACAAGGTCCCTCACTCAGTGGGAAAACCCCTCGACCTCCATTCTACCTAAAGGTCATCTCCATCACAGAGAGTCAGAAGCTCTTTGCTGGTCTCTCCCCTCACAATGGAGCTGGGCATGACAACCTAGAGCCCAAATTGCTCTGTCTGGGGGCTTCTCTCCTAGCCCAGCCCATTGCCCACATCTTTAAACACTTCCCTAATCTCTGGATCCATCCCTGATGTGTGGAAAGTGGCCAGAGTCGTCCCGGTCTTCAAACAAGGTGACCCGAAAACTCTCAAGAACCACCATCCCATTGTAATCCTGTCAGCAATTAGTAAACTACTTGAGAAGGAGATTGCCTCGCAGCTCACCCACTACCTACAAGGCTAGGACCTACTCACCCCAGCACAACATGGCTTACCGGAAAGGACACAGCACTTCTACTGCCCTTGCTGAGGTCACTTCAGAGATCAAGTCTGCCACTGATCAAGGCAAACTGACCGGAGCCATCTTTGTAGACCTCTTGAAAACTTTTGACCTGGTCAACCACTCGCTCCTGTGTTCCACACTCTGGTCCCTTGGCCTCTTCCCCCCTAGCTCACACCTAGTTCGCAAGCTACCTCTCCAGCAGACAACAATACACTAGATACAGCAAGACCCTCTCAGATTCCTCTCCTGTGAAGTGTGGGGTCCCCCAAGGATCCATTCTTGGGCCCCTCCTGTTTCCCCTTTTCATTCATGAGCTGCCTTCAGTCCCAGCCTATGGGTACTCCACCCTGCACGCGGTTAGCCTCGTCATCCTTACCAGCTCCCAGGACATCAAAGTCATCAATACCAGGCTAAACTACGACTTCAATCTAATTCAAACCTGGCTAAAGGGCCACAAGCTAACTATCAACCTACGAAAGACTCAGGCCATGCTCTTTGGCTCTCTGGCCAAACCTAAAACCTGCCCTGCTCCACTAAAAATCTCTGAAGCTGATGATTCCCTCCTGCATGTTGTGGACTCTGTCAAGTACCCAGCGGTAACCTTTCACCCACAACTTGACCTCTCCCTGCATATTCGCAACATTTGTAAGGCTACAAACTGCAAGATGGGCTTGGCATACAGAGCAAAAAGCTGTCTAGCCCCGGCTGCATGACTCGCCCAAGCCAGGGGGGTCCTCCTCCCCTCGCTCTGCTATGGGCTTGTCTCCTTTGCCCCCATCCCACAAGAAGTCTCTCTATATGGGACACCACACACAAGAATGTTTGTCGCTTTGCGCTCTCTGCTCCTCGCCTCATGCACCACTGTGAGCTATACACCAGGCTTGAGTGCCTCCCCCCAGACCACCACCACACCTTTGTCGTCAGCAGCTTCATCGACAACATCATCAGAATTGCCACCCCTCTTGCACTCATTTTATCCCTCAAACCTTCTACCCCCTCGTACCACCTTAGATTCTGTGACTCACATGTCCTCCAGGTTCCCAAAACACATACCCAAATGGGTGATCGGGCCTCTACTGTTTTTGCACCCAAATAGTGGAACTCCCTCCCAAAAAAACACTTGCTTTTCCCCCTCCCACTCTTGTTTCAAATCCTCCCTGTGAGGTCTTCTCAAATCAGCATCCACCTGTCTCTGCACTTAAGGAGCCTCCCCAGACTAATCTGATCGGCTGAGGCAATTCAATAGCCGACTGTTGAGGAGATGAGTCTCCAGATACTGAATGCACTATATCCGCTGGCTAGCTGGTTGCTATCTGTTGTATTATCTGTAAATGGTTCCATCCTTGCCTTTCTGTTCCTGTCAAGTGAAATTCTATGCCACCTCTATGTTTATTGGGCTATAGCCCACAAAATGTATTTGTGATGTCTATTTCCTACCTCAGGAAGTGATGGATATGAATACAGTGCAGGGCTTCAAACAAATATGGGATAGGCATCAGGGAGCAATACAGAAGAGTATGAATAGATAGGCCATTGACCGAGCAAAGGCTGATGGCACATTCATAAGGTAGAAAAAGAAATTAGCAGACTGGATGGGCCTCGCAGTCCTTATCTGCCATCAACTTCTATGTTTCCAT
The DNA here is from genome assembly GCA_016271365.2 of Neoceratodus forsteri. Lineage (NCBI taxonomy): Eukaryota > Metazoa > Chordata > Ceratodontiformes > Ceratodontidae > Neoceratodus > Neoceratodus forsteri. Next base: position 338,132,314 of record JADMNL010000026.1, read on the forward strand.
TTACCCATACCTGCTTAGGTGTATGGCAGATCCTATTTGTATATTCTGCATTTGAATGCTGTCCTACCCTCACACTGAAAGCATATGACTGTTGTCCAAGCCTGTACCACACTGTTTCTGACACGTGATGTAATGTCTATTGCCTAATGTTCTTGTCTGCATATTGTAATCTCCCGGGTCGCACCTGAAAATAGGCACTCGGCTGTCTAGTGTGCTACCTGGTTAACAAAAACAAACTAATAAAATAAATAAATAAATAAATAAAAGGAGAGCTTGCTGAGTTGGACTGTAGCCTTATTGCCAAGCAGCACTGGAGACTAAGTGTTTCCTTGTCCTGGCTGCACCCTGGAGCTGTTTTCCCACCAAGACCAGTGAAGTAGAGGTTCCCAGCTGCTTACCAGAGCCAGGTAGGGAACATGCTAACCCCTGTCAGGTGGGACCTGCTAATTTCAGAGAGTCGTGCTGGGGTGCTAGAGCACCTGTGACCTGTTGTGGGAGCCAGCCAGTGGAGTCACTCCTGGGTGTGGGCCCTCTGGGGCTTGGTGGGCCTTGTGTAGCACTCTGCAATGAGCCAGAAGTGGCTGAAGGTGACAAGTGACCAGAACTTCAATCAAGGAGACAGGTGGCTAAACCTTCAGTCAAGATAGAGGTTTTCCCAGTAAGTCTTGCTGCCCTCTGTGAACTGGAACCCCTTACTACAGAACTAGTGGAAGCTCTCATTGCCAAAGATTGAATTGAATCTTCAGAACTGTGAGTACCCAGGACTTGTCCCAGGAGCACAAGTTAAAGTTTTATTACAGATGACAAGTTCTTAGGACCACAACAGACGGCCAACCAGTGGCAAAATCCAGATAAGACTTTTGGGAAATAGGGTTGCCTACCAGACCTGACTTATGGAAAAACACATCAGCTTGGGCCTAATATCTATCTACACACACACACACACACACACACACACACACACACACACACACACACATATACACATATACACATATACACACACACACACACACACACACACACACACACACACACACACACACACACCTGTTGCAGTGGTATGGCAGTATTTAGTAGATCCCTGGATGATGCCACGTCTACCTGCTCATGGGAAAACAAAAGAAATCTAGAATGTGAACTCAAAAAATTCAATTACCTCAGTATGGGATAGATGGTGTGAAGATGGTAATTAAATGGAATATCACCACTACGCACCTAGTGACATTAGACAGAAAGGCCATTTATAATGTGATCCTACAATCCGAATGTAAATTGGAAATAGTGTTTCCCCAGGTGTCCGAAAGAGCACAAGGATAATGTTTCTTCAGCAGTTAAATAATCCAATAATCCCCCCTTTTGCATGGGACAGTATTTGGTTAAGTAATTTTGGCAAACCAAGAGTTAAAAACAACAATAAGCACAAACAGCTGAACAGTACTGCCCTAGGGAGACATGTGGACAAGTTTTAGAAACATGGCAGCATTTGTTTATGAAATGTAGTTAACATAAAACCCGTCTGACCAATATTAGCTGAAGCCTGGGGAGAGCCCCCATTTACAACTCAGAATTATCAGACATTAATGCATGGCCCTGTACTGTGGATGGTACATTTGTGAAATATCATGCAGACACAGTATACGTTATGTTTGCTATCAAATATTTTATTTGGCAAGCATGTGGGTTTTTACAAAAAACACGTGTCTCACCTGGAATTGTTGCAGAATATAAAACAAGTTATATGTAAAACTGCTCAATTTGATGAAATTCGATTCCCCGGAGAAAAACTGAAACATTTATGGCTCAACTGTGATTTATGATTTATAGGATTAGGAAGCACACATGTATAATGTATGATTTGTAAAAGTTTTCCTGTTTGTACTGTATCTGGTAGTTGATTTCTGTAATGAAATACAACTTTCAATAAAATTCCCCTACTCTTTTCAAGAAGTGCCATGGGATTCTTAACATCCACCTGAACTGGCAAATGGGACCTCAATTTAATGTCTCATCTGAAAGACGGCATCTCTCAAGCACAGCACCCCCCCTCCACCCCCTACCCCATGCCACACGTCAGTGTTAGGATATTAACCCAAGTGCCAGGTGTGGGACTTTAACCCACAGCCCTCTGACCTCCCGGCCTCAGAGGGGAGTGTGCTACCTGCTGAACCACTGACATTCTATTCTATCCTGTTCTCCCCCTTTACAAGGTAATTTGACAAAGTCAATTACTGGCTATTACATTACCGGTGTGTGAACCGAGTTGTGCCTTGCACGATACCATACTTGCAATGATATTGTAATGTTTACTTTCTTCTTCTCATTATGTCAGCTGTTTGTACTTTCTTGACTTGGAAACTTTGTAAACGAACCACTGGTTCAAAGGTGTGTTTAATCTGAGCTATCAATAAAATAAAACACTGGTACCAGCGGAGGGTGATCTGGTCTATGGGCCTGTACAGTTTTCTACCTTAATGCTTTTTGCTAACCTTTTTCCTTACACAGCTGACCCTTTGTCCAGGTATCCCATTCCTAACCCCTTACCCCAAATAAAAACTATGATTTGTTGTTTGGAACTGCTGTGTACAGGGCGTTTCTGTGTCAGTTACAAACTATTCATGGTTTATGGTATTAAGGAACTGTTGGGTTTCTGTTGTGGGGTGGTTTGTAGGGAAGGTTGGTAGGTACAGCATCCTGGGGGGGGGGTGTACTAGCCAGGCACCATGCAATTTACTATAACTTTGGGACAGAACCTCCGAACACCACCGTAGCAGGACCAAGGCCCCTTAACCTGTTAGAGGGTCAACAGGCAGGGATAGTAGCCCACAGGCACACTGTGCCTGGGCTACAGAAGATTCACACTGGTCACTGAACTGAGGGACTCCCTCAAATAAACTATATTCTCAGTTTACTGTTTCCAGAGACAAAACAAGGCAAGCCTGAACAATGTTGCCCTTTTCTGGTCTTTTTCTGCCATTGTTGTCTGTTTCTTTGTTCCTATTATATTCCACTTTGGTCGTCCATAGACATTTGCATTCCTGCTCAGTGGATTATTTGTCAATTCAGCCACAACCATTTCCCTTCCACCCCCCCACGCCCGAAAAAATTGAGCGGCGTACAGCAATATGATGAGTTCTACCTGGCTGTACTCTGAGCACCCGGGGGACGTGGGGGAGCGTAGTGCACCCCCTGAAAGCGTGTATTCCTAGGCCAGTGCTTACCTTTTCAATTTTAAATATAACCTTTTAAATATTGTTCACTGCAGTGCTGATTAAACTTAGGATTGGTAAAATCTGAAATGTTGTGCACAATAAAGTGTATTGTTTTAATGTCTTTGTTCTTTTAAACTGTATAGGTAGTTAAACAATATTTTAACTTGATGCCGTACAATGTTGAAATTGTATTCCCATAGTGATTTGCTATCGCCAAATGTTAGTGGAGCTAGTCTGGATGTCAGGACATTAGTAGAGATGCAGGGAAGTTTTACTCCGCAGGCAAATCTGCCACGAAGTCGCAAAGTTTATCGCGCTAAGCATAATGACTGAAAATTAGCCGAATTTACCATTTGTGACTTCGCCTTGCTTTGGGGGTTATGACAAACTGCACTTAAAAAAAAACACAACAATGATGACGACATAAGCAGAGGTTACAATGATGAACTCCCCAAAACACCATTCCCCATCTATCCCTAGTGTCTAGTGGTCCCCCAACTGGCCCTCATAATAAAAGATCCTGGTGTCTAGTGAACCCCCCATCCTGCTGATGGCTGCCAGTAGTGCCACTCCAGCACTATAATAACAATCCCTGTGTCTAGTGGAATCCTCACCCCATCAGTTAGTGTCCCCCCAGCCACCACTCCGCCCCCCACCCTGTCCCCAACCCAAGTGGACCACCAGCACAGCCTCCACTCACCACCATGGCAGGCAGTCCGATGGACGTGCTCTCTGATTCTGATTGAATGAATGAATATGTGCTTCCATTCATTCACTCACTCAGCTAGTTCTCTATAGTGGACATTTTTCCGGGTACTAGAGAAAGGAGGGGGCTGCTCGAGCTTCCACGTGATGGGGAGTGGTGTTATGGATCCTGAGGGTCCACACCACTATTCCCTTCACTATCCTACCCTCACTAGAGCCCAGAGCAGCCCCTTCTTTAGTACTCAGAAAAATGCCCACTGCAGAGGAGCTGACTCATTGAGTGAGTGAATGAATGAATGCATTTGTACAAGCACACTCACATTCATTCAATCAGAATCAGAGTGTGTGTGTTAGTCAGGCTGCCGGCCATGGAAGTGAGTGGAAGGCTGTGCCAGTGGCCCGCTTGGGGTCAGGGATGGCGGGGTTCCACTAGACACCAGAGATTGTTATTATTGGGCTGGAGTGGCACCACTGGTGGCGATCAGCAGGGTTGGGGGGGGGAGCCACTAGACAACAGGGATTTTTATTATTGGGGCCAGCGATCAGTGGGGGTGGGGAGCCACTAGACACCAGGGATTATTTATTACTGGGTCTGGAGATCAGCAAGGAGGGGATCCACTAGACACCAAGGACTTTTATTATCGGGGCCAGGGATCATGGGGTTGGGGGGTTCCACTAGACACCAGGGATTTCCATAAAGTTTTTTGTATTGCAGTTGGTTGGGTGGGGGTATGGGGGCAAGGTGTGGAATTTCTCATAAGAAATTCAGTACTTTAGCCTTTGATCTACACTACACGAGATGGCAAATGTTGTAAATTGTGCTCTGCAAATTGAGTGCAACGCATAAAATATTCCGCATAGCTAATTTTTCCAACTTCGCCCACCTCTAGACATCAGTAATACTGTAAATCTTTTAACATTTGGGAAATATGCAGGATGGTCCAGCATACTTCAGTATCACCCCTTATTTTACTTCACAAAAGCCCCCCTTTGAGTGGACTTACATTCCACATATTAAAATTTGAAAGCAAAAATCCATAGTAAATAATGTGAAGAATATATTATTCAATTAAAAGCAAACTTTGCTAACATTAAAGACTACATTTTAACCATGTTCTGAGCTTCTTAAAGATTTAAGTGTCCCACATTTTGCCAATTAGTTCCCCTTTGTGAGGCAATGTTCCATATTTGGGGGATGAGGAGTGTTTTCTCTCATCCATTCAGTTACAACTGTTTCCATCATCAGTCCAGCCACAGCTGGCCTAGCAGAGTAGCCTAGAGGTTCAAGTAAGGAGTTGTAGGTGAGCTCGGTACGTCCAGCAGACATGGGTCCAATTCTAATAGCCTCCAGTGCTGTGCGACTCTAAAGTAACAGTCCTCCCCAGTGCTCCTGGGTCACCCTTGAAAACAGGTGCACTTGTTCCTAGTGGGCCTTACCTGGTTACCAGGGGGTAGTTTCCTTAGCTTTTCAAAAATCAGCTCTCCTGAAGTTCAGCAGCAAATGGAGGAAAATACAGTTTCATCTGAACTCAAGTACTGCATCGAGAGAGAGAGAGAGAGAGAGAGAGAGAGAGAGAGAGAGAGAGAGAGAGACAGAGGGGGGTCTTACAGCTTTAGGCATTTTTTTCTCCACTCTGTTAAAATGAATGGGAACAAAGTGGTGGAGATCCAGTTACCACCTCTGAGCGTACGTGTGTGTGTGTGTGTGTTTTCCAGAATTAACTCATTCATAGCCTAATAATACAGAAAGTTTGAGCAATATACTTGTATCTGCGTCCTTTACAATTTCATTATGTAATGTTCTGGTTGACCATCACTTACCAATAAAATGGTTTTACAAATAAATACAAACAAAAGCACAGAGAACAACCATGGCACCAACCCACCCACCCAAATGCCTTATAAGTACGACTTTTGTTGTGGAAGTCATGGTTTTCATGATATTCACAATTTTTATGAAATTCCAAGCTTCTTAGCATTTTCCAGGAAAACCCAGTTATCCCAGGGCAGTTATCAGGACAACACCATGATTTTTAGCATTTTTCATGAAAAATGTCCTAACTCTGAGTGTTTGAAACTGACAAGACACATAATTATATGCCTCACCACCAGAATCCGCTCGACCTCCAGTTAGTGAGGGATTCTGGGACTTGCACATGAGTCTTCAGTCCTATGTTTGCAACACAGTGCCTCCCTGTTACTGCAGCACCAGCCAAACAGTAACTTGTTTTACATTCAAATCTTTGGTAATGATGTGCACAGTATTTACAATATTTTAAAACAGAAGTTATTGGTTTAACATATTATAGATCCACAAGATTACATTACTTTTACTATGGTTTCTACAATTTCTAGCATTTAAACCATGATGAGTTTCTTTAAAATGTTTCCATGACAAACGCACAGCCCTACTCATTAGCTACTGTAATATATGCACTTTGGGTTTAAGCAGATTACACTGCAGAATAGTAACACAATAAATATCAGTTTCCAAGCAGTTGTGTAGCTAGGATAATAAAATTCACAAGCCAAAACCCTTTTGCCTCCTTTTTGTCTCCCCCGACATGCACGCATTTGTTTCACCTCCTTTATATAGTCCATATTGTACTGCAGAACAGCAAAAAATGTAGCAGTACTTAGCTTTATGCACAATTTGTAGCATTATGTTTAAGGATTAATCCAAGCACAAACACTCTTATTATAGCACTGGGTGGTCACACAGAAGTAATAAACACAATATCACTGACTAGGGTCCAGAATGCCCCCCCCCCCCATAAACTTGTAACACTTGGCTTACTTGGCATGTGAGGTATTACCTGATTCTGAGATTGCCTCAGAGACTCAAGATAATCCTAGTAGCTGGAAGCAGTCAGGAGTCAGGAATTAGGAGGGGGATGGTGTGTCATTATCAGAGCTATGGAGAGTAGGAAAAGTTTGGATAGCCTCACAAAATTGCATGGCGCGAGAACACTGCTCGAACAGCTAGGAAGTATTACATTTTGTTGTGTCTAAATTCTTTGAGACATATTTGTGTTTAGACATCACAAGTTTCATTCCCACCATAATTCACTTTCTGTACAATTACTGTTAAGAGCTATGAGCTACTGACCTGTTTGGACCACCAAAAAAGAGAGTTGCTTTCCAAGGCTGTATCTACTTGTCCCTTCATCTGCTGATTTGATTTGCAATTCTATCCCTTTCAATAGAGCAGGGCCTTTTGGGCCCTCCCACTGCTACAGCCAGAGCTTCTGTCTTTGAAAGTTAACTCTTTCTCTGCTGAATAAGGCACACCTCACCACCACCACCAGAGAGCCAAAATGCAATTTACTGCAGGCCACAAAATAGAAGAAACAACCCCCATTCTTGTCCTGCTTGTTTTCTCTGCATTTAGTTCTTTGAATCATTTTAACCACACTGTTCATAGTTACACTTTTTTTTTTAATTTAATTGTTTGGTAGCCATATGTTGAAACACAGGAACATAAAAAAACAATTTGGGTTCGGGGGGGCAGGAAGGACAAAAATGCAGCATTAATCAGCTCTAGTTCCATTCCATGGGGGGGGGAGGCAAGGAACAAGCATAAAACTACAGACCTGTCAATATGTATATTGCAGGGAAATTGAAGGAGTCGGTGGACAAAGAGGACCTCGTGGGCTACTTGAAGTGCAACTTTTTCCAAGATAATAAACAACATGGATAGCATTTGTGGCGGGGAGGTCTTCTCAGACCATCCTGACAGTTTTCTTTGGGTGATTTTTCTTCAGGTGATACCTCTCCCTATGCACCGTAGCATCCAACTGGCTCTCCCCATAGCCTTCTCATATTCTTTGGTTACCATTAGGTCATCAGCTATGGTTGCCCATCCCATTCTTTTTTTTTTATTATTTATTTTTTCTACTCCCAGCAGTTCGGCACTGCCTTACCTCCAGCCACCGTCCTCTTATCCAATCAGCCTGCAGGCTTACTCACATCTGGCTGGCATGCTACATGTCCATGGAGGGGTCCCCATTGCCCCTTGATGGGTCAGGATCTGATACCATAGTGTGGCTCCACTACAGGCCTCCTGGACATAGAGTCACAGCCATCAAGCTGCTCAGTCGCCTGCCATTTTTCCTCCTAGTTTTTACACCCCTTGAAGTGCGGACATGCAATGGCATCCAGGCACAGCGTGCCAACATCCGACGAACTTCACCCCAAATGCACCATCCCTTGCAGTACCCCCCATTTCCATCAGGGACCACCATGGACTGATGGAAGCCCTGAACCCTCCCCAAGGAAAGGAGGGCAGTCCATCGGATGCTCAATCATCTCCCTCTGCAGCCAACCCCCGATGGCCCAGTGCCCGTTCCCAAACCCAGGTCATTGGCATGGCACGAGGTGTGGTTTCCAGCGCCTCAACCTTCAGCACCACTGGGTCAGTGACCCATCCCTTTCTTGATGGGTGACGGTCAGTAACTCTCCCCCATCTCATACTCCTCCCTTAGATTTCTGTGCCCCAAGTGCACGATCTTGCATGTCTTTGCACTGAATCTTAGATGCCACACTCTTTACCACTCCTCAAGCATGTTTAGGTCCCTTCAGATTTTATCCACCCACCATGGACTGTCAAGCCTGTTGCAGACATTAGTATTATCTGCAGTGAGGCAAGCCTTCCCTTCCAGCCCCTTTGCAATGTCATTTTTTAAGATATTAAAGGACTAGCCCCAGCATCGATCCCTGTGGCACCCCACTGGTTACCCCTCTCCTCTGATTGAAACCCAATAACCACCACCCTCGCTGTCCTGTCACTCAGCCAGTTTCTTACCCAGTTTATCACCTTGGGGCCCACTCCCAGGCTGCCAAACATGTTTACCGACCTCCTATGTGGAACAGTGTTGAAGACCTTACTGAAGTCTAAGTAAGCCATGTCCACCACCCCTCCCTGATCTACCTCCTTGGTCACTCAGTCAAAGAAATCTATCAGATTTTTTTCACAAGACCTTCCCACTCTGAATCCATGCTGCCTCGTATCCTGTGCTCTGCTAGATTCAAGAAATATCACAGTGCTTACATTTAGCAGTGACTCCATTAATTTCCCCCACCACTGATGTCAGGCTGACTGGCCTGTGTAATTGCCATCCTTCTCCCTGCTCCTACTTTTGTGGACAGAAACTACATTTGCCCTCCCCCAGTCTCCTGAAAGCACCCCAGTCTCTATTAATATGTTGAATAGGGCTGTTAGTGGTGCTGCCAGCACCTCTCTAAGTTCCTTTAATATTCTGGGATGTATCCTATCCAGCCCATAGCCTTGTTCCCTTTCAGCTTTTCAAGTTCCTTTAGGACTCTTTCTTCCATAAATGGACAGCAGCAGAGGGTGGTGGTAAACAGAGTTCATGCAAAGAAAGGGAGGGAGGGTGACAAGCAGGGTGTATCAGGGATCAGTGCTGGGACTAGTGCATTTTAATGTTTTTATCAGTGACATTGCAGAAAAGTTGGAAGGGAAGGTCTGCCTCTTTGTGACTGACACCGAACTCTGCGATGGGGTGGAGACTCTCGGTGGACTGGAAAGGATGAGCAGTGACCTAAGAAAACCTGAGGCATGGTCAAGGGGATGGAAGCTGGGTCTCAATGTGAAAATGTGCAACATAATGCACTTGGAGCATAGAAACACAGGGTGGAGCGCAAAATGGTGGGGGCATGGTATTGATGATGACCAAGCAGGAAAGAGACTGGGGGTGATCATATCAGATGACCTAAAGGTGGCAAGGTAGGGTAACAAGGCAGTTGGGGGAGCAAGTGAGATGCTGGGGTATGTAGGGAGGGGTATCACCAGCAGAAAGAAGGAGATGGTATTACCTCTGTACATACTACTGGTAAAGACCCCACCTAGAGTATTGTGTCCAGTTCTGGAGACCACATCTCGGAAAGGACATAGACTGAGTTGAAGTGGTCCAGAAGAGGATAACTAAAATGGTAGAGGGTTGCATCAATCAGAAGCCCTATGAGGAGAGATTAATGGACTTACAGTAAATACCACTATCTCCTCTGACGAAGCTCTTAATGCTTTCCTATCCCTCAACCCCTCTAAAGGCTCCTCACCAGATGAGCTCAGTCCTAAACTTCTCTACCTTTCTGCTCCTGCAATTGCTTATCCTGTCTCCCTGATCCTTAACCTGCCCTTTATTTCTGCCCAAGAACCTTCATCCTGGAAACACACTGTAGAGCTTCCTCTCCCCAAGGGTGGTGACACATCCACTCCTGGCAACTATCGCCCCATTTCCCTCCTTCCTACCCTTGTCAAACTTCAAGAACATTTAGTTCTCTCTCAACTATCACCCTTTCTCTCTGATTTCTCCTTCTTCTCCCCCTTCCAATCTGGTTTTCAGAAGAACCACTCAACAACCACCTCCTTCCTCAGGCTTACTGACTCCATCCTTTCAGTGACAGATGACGACCTGATCACCTCAGTCATCTTTGTCAATCTAGCCAAAGCTTTCGACACTGTTTCCCATCCCCTGCTTCTTGATTCACTCTTCTCAGCTGTCCTTGCTCCATCAGCCACCAACTGGTTTAAATCCTACCTCATTGGCAGGACCCAGTCAATGAGAATCCTTGATTCCATCTCTCCTCCACTCTCCATCAACACTTGTGTCCCTCAGGGCTCAGTGCTTGGTTCCCTACTCTTCTCCATTTTCCTTAATGATCTTCCCACAGCCTGCTCATCCTTTTCTATCCACATGTACGTTGATGATGCTGTTTTGTACAGTTCTGGCAATAACCCTGCTGCTGTGCAAACCAGCTTACAGCATGACTTCAACCAAGTTCAGCTCTCGGTTGCTTCTCACCAGCTTTTTCTAAATGCCAAGAAGACAGTCTCAATGACCTTTGGCACCAGGCAGAGACTCTCTAGGCTCTCATCCCTACCCATCTTCCACAGCCTTGATGGGGCCATCTTGGAGGACACCTCCTCATTTAGATATCTGGGAGTTTGGCTTGGCCAGCACCTCAACTTCTCTGTGCATATCGATGCTATCCTAAAGAAACTGCACCCCAAGCTTGGTGCTCTGTACAGGAATCGTAGTTGCATCCTGCTGATTGTGAGGCATGAAATTGTCCAGAAGATGATACTCCCCATCTTTGACTACTGTGATGTAGTCTATGGTGCTGCTCCCAAATCTTCCTTGACCAAGATGGACACTCTCTTTAACTCCTCCTGCTGCTTTGCTATTGACTCCCCTTCCCGCTCCCACCACTGTGAACTCTATCACTCTCTAACCTTCCACTATCTCACAGATGCATCTCTCACTGGGCCAAACTAACCTCCAAATTCTGGTACGGGGGGCTCCCCTCCTGTCTCTCATCCTCTCTCTCCACTCCACCTCTCCCCACCCACTCTCTCAGATCAAATGACGCCCTCACCTTGACGGTCCCTTGACCCCCCTCATCAGTCAGACTGGTTTTGCTCATTGTTTCCTGAAATCTGAATTCCCTCCCTGAAATCGACACCTCCTCTGACCACCTCACTTCTGCCCCACGCACTGCCTTTCCTCAGCTGTTCCTGCTTAACCCATCTTAATACCTATCCCCAGTTTCTGCCTTTCTACCATGACCCCCCCAGCAGGGTTCTCAACATCCTGAAGGGGAAATCAGGAAATGGCTACCCCTTCTCTTCATATTAGTTCCTGCCTCTCCCTCCTCTCTTCCCCATCTGCCCTTCTGGGTCACCAGTGTGCACAACCTAACCCCATCCTCTTTACTCCAACAGCACTTGCTTACTACCTTGAGCCTGCTCCTGGTACACTCATGCACTATAAATGGTTCTATTGCATTATTGCTGTTTTGTACGTTCATATGTTCTTTTGTATGATTTTGGACATGTATTGTAATTTACCCAATGTTCCACTACTGTTTATTGTACAGTACCTTATGTTCCAACTGTTGCACAATGTTGTATTTTTTGTACTACCCACATACTATTGTAACTGATCATCCTTCACAACCCTATGTAACCCCTCCCCCCAGGTTGCACCTTGAGACCAGCAACTTGTTGTTCAGTGTGCCCTCCTGGTGAAACATTTCAATGAATAAATAAAAATGCACACCCGGAAAAGAAGAGAGAGAGAGAGAGAGAGAGAGAAAGAGAGGAATATGATAGAGCCCTTTAAATACCTAATGGGGTAAACAAGGTAGAATAGGGAAGTATTTTTCAGAAAAAAAGGTGTTCTAGGACAACGGGCCATGATAAGAAGCAGAAGGGGGTAGATTCAGGAGAGATGTGAGGGAGTACTTCTTCACTGAATGAGTGGTGGATTCCTGGAACAGTCCTCCAGCAGAGGTGGTAGGGGTGAAAACAGTGGTGCAGTTCAAGAATGCATGGGATAAGCGTAAGGGAATCTTAGGGAAAGGGAAGGGGGGTGAATGGGCCAGAGATCAAGTAGGATCTGCAGTGATACTGTGGGTAGGAATTTATTTATTTATTTAGTCTTGGGTAACCGGGTAGTTGCACTGATCCAGGGCACCGTTTCCAGGCATGACCCAGGACAACTAGCAGCACAGACACAATACATAGCAGGTGGCATTACAATTGTTGCACAAAACAGTCATAATAGATTTACAGTTAAGCGGTGTACAGTCTTGCTTGGGAAAAATACCATAACAAAGCATGATCAACTGAGATACTGAGAAGGGGATAGGAAGATTCTAGATGCTAAAGATTTTCCCAGGGAAGGGATGGCCAGGAGAAGTAAAGGAGAAGGGAGAGAGAGATTACAGGGGTATGCTAGTCGAGGAGTGTACACTAGCAGGCATTACAGTTACATTTATGTCTGTCAAAGAGCAAGGATTTAAGGTTGTGCTTGAAGACAGTGAGACTCAGCGAGACAGAGAGGGGAGGGTAATCCATTCCACATTGTGGGTGCCGCAACAGAGAGAGGTTTCCCACCCAAGTTTTTGGTGGATCTAGGTATTTGGAGGAAGGGTACTGTGGAAGAGTGAAGGTTCCTGATAGGGGTTTTGAAATTGAAGAAGGTGGATAGCGATGATAAATTCCTGATTCAAAGGGTGGTATCCTCGAGGCAGCCCAGGGTGTAGTCAAAGCATCCTTTAAGGAGAGCCAGGCAAGGGAACGGTAAAAGTCACAGTGGTGCATGGAGTAGTGGGCAAACAAGGCAAAGTGGCAGGCATTGTTCTGAATCTAGGCTACTGAGAGTTGTGTCAGAAAGGAGGCGGAGGTCCTGGAGTAGATAGGGGAGCAATAGTCAAACAAGTGGAGCAGATTGCCCATAACTATAGCAAGGCAAGCTTCCTTGGTGAGGTAGGATTTTAGGTAACAGGCAGCACTCAGTTTTTGATTTACTTTACAGACTATGTGGTTTATGTGGTCATTAAAGGTGAGAGAGGGGCCAAGCAGCACTCCCAGGTACTTTAAGGAGGAGATGTTTTCTAGGGCAGGGCCATTAGGTGGGTAAATACGTACGGCATCATTGGCAAGGTGAGACTTAGCCAGATATAGTTTGGAACCAAACTACATGGCCTTGGTTTTCTTAGCATTGACTAACAGGAAGTTGGAGGAGAACCAGTTTGCTGCCACACAGTAGTTTTTGGATAGGATGGTGGATATGTGAGGGAGGGATTTGTCACTGTGGAATATGACAAGGCTGTCTGCATAGAGTAGTGAGTTGCAGGTCAGACTGTCTGCAGAGAGAACATTTACAAATATAGAGAAAATCAAGGGACTGAGGATGGATCCCTGAGGACACCTGTGGTGACAGATACAGGAGGGGAAATGGAAGCACCAATATGCACAGATTGGGTGCGTCCGGAGAGGTAGCTATGGAATCAGTCAGTAGTCTCAGAGGAGCAGCCCAGTGATGATAGTTTGGAGACAAGGAGGGAGTGATTGACCAAATCAAAGGCTTTTGATAGGTTGATGAAAACAGCACCTGTGGCTCGCCCACGGTCCATGTTGGAGAGGATGTGGTCAGTGAACAGGGCAAGGGCTGTAGAAGTGCTATGAGACTTATGGAAACTGTGCTGCTGTCTGCATAGGAGGTTATGTTTGGAAAGACATTCTGTTAGTTGGCTGTGAATGATCTTTTCCAGGATTTTACTTAGGTGAGGGAGAATTATTTATTTATTTCATAATTTGGATTTACAACCTTTGAGTCAGACTCAATTACAAAGGTACCTCATCGCAGGGAGGGTAGACAACAATTGGTGGTGGAGTACAACAATGGAGAACATTACAGGTGAGATACAATAAAACAACACACATAGCAATTCCAGTAATACAAAGGTGTACAAAGGCTTCAATTAGTTATAATTAGTCTAGTATATAAATAATAAGGTAACGCTAGGGGTTCTAGGGAGTGATACCTGGGGGGGGAAGGGGTGGTTGCTGGGGAAGAAGGCAGTCCGGAAGGACACTGTCTGAAAATTGGGCCAGGCAGAGCTCTAGGTATGGGCCAGTCAGGGGCATTTACAGCTCTGAGTGTCAGTGAGGTGGTTTCAGAGGGCAATTTTGAAGGGGCCAATTTTGGGGATGTTTGTGATATGATTGGGGAGGGAGATGTACCAAGAGGGGGCTCTGTTGTGGAATGATCTTTGGGCGTGAGAGGTCCTGGCTCTCGGAACCTGGAAGGTGGCTTTGGTTGTGCTTCAGGTGGTGACCGAGTGGGAGGCCAATTTTAGGGATTCAGCAACCCCCGGGAGGGAGAGCCCAAGTAGTGATTTTTTTGCCAGTATACAGGTGTGGTAGCACAAGTGCTCATAAAAGGTGAGTAAGTTCAAGGAGGAATAGAGCTGGCATGTGTGTATTCTGCTGGGGGCACAGGTCAGGAGCCTGCAAGCCTTGTTGTTCGAGATCTGGACTTCAGTGAGGGCGGTGAGGTCATCAGCCACATAGACAGGTAGGGAACCTGTAGTCGACAAGTGACGGGATGGATGAGGTGATAGCCAGCTGGAGGGCATTCTGATGGAGGCAGTCTTTGCAGCGGTAGAGGAGTTCAGTCTGGGTGTTTATGGCAGTGGACAGGGAATTAAGATGAGAGTGGAAAGAGAGAGCCGAATTGAAGGTGATGCCCAGATATTTGTATGCAGACACCTGTTCAAGGGGGTGTAGGATGCTGGGGAGGATGAGAAGGGGGGCATTTCTGGAGTTACTCTGGCGGTGGACAAAAAGCATAGATTTCGTCTTCTTGAGATCCAGAACTAGACAATGGTTGAGGAACCATTTTTCAGCTTGGCTGAAGGTGAGATGCCGAGAGTTCTGGAGGATGATGGGGTCGGGTGAGAGGCGACAAGAACCGCATTGTCGGCATATAGGAGCATACTGCCCAAGCAGGAGCTAGGAAGGGGGTTTGGAAATAGACTGAACAATGTGGGGCCCAGGATGGAACCCTGGGGGACACCTGAGCGAACAGGTAGGACAGCTGATAGGGTACAGTTTATTTTGACCCGTTGGGATCTGGCATGAAGGTAACTGGAGAACCAGGCAAGGGGGCCAGATGAGAAGCCTAGCTGATGGAGGGAGTCAAGGGGATGACACGCAGTGTCAAAGGCCTTAGATAGGTCAATGAACACTGCTTGAGCAACGTCCCCAGAGTCAAGTGCAGAGTGTATTTGCTGTGAGAACTCTAGGAGGGCTGTGGTGGGTACTGTGCCCAGGGTGGAAGCCATGCTGTTCTGGACATAGTATGCTGTATTTGGTTAGATATTCCATGAGTTGGGTGGATACTATTTTGTCCAGGGCTTTAGAGAGTGGGGGGGGGAGGATGGAGATAGAGCTGTAGTTATTTGGTAATGTGCGATCTCCATTCTTATGAACTGGGGTAATTTCAGCTGATTTCCAGGTGCTTGGGAATTGACCGAGGCACAGAGACTGGTTTAACAGGTCAGTGAGAGGGGCTAGCATGAAATCTAGAGTTAGATGGAGAATCCTGGAGTAAATGGGGTCACAGCTGGGGTTGTGGCTGGAGCGGGCTTTTAGTAGGAGTGGTTTGACTTCATGGGGAGATATGGTGCGAAGGAGAAATGGGGTCAATTCAGGGTGAGGGGTTCAGGTAGGGATAGGGTCAAAAAAGTGGACAGGAAGGAATGCGCTTAGGTCACAGGAAGCTGTGTTGAGGCAGTCTGCAATATGTGGGAGGTCAGTGGTAATAGCACCGCTGACAGATATCTGAGAAGGGGGGAGCAACTTTTTCCATTGAACTCCTTAATATTATCCCATAAGGCACACGCAGAGCCCCAGGAGGTGGTCAGGTTGGTTTGGTAGTATTTGCACTTGACTTGCCTTATGGCCCAGGTGCATTGGTTATGAGTGGCATTATAAGCCTGTCTGTCCACTGTCCTGCCTGGCTCGACTGCTACATGCCAGAGGTTGTCTCGCTGCCTCATTTGTTGAATAAGGGAAAGGGAAATCCAGGTGGCATTATGTCTTTTGGAGCGGGTACTGGTAAAGGGGGCAAAGAGGTCACAGGCCTTGCAGAAAGCTCTGGTGAGGTAAGCTAGCGCAGTGCCTATATCAGTCGCGAGTGAGATCAGGGACCAGTCAAGTTGAGCTAGGTACTGCTTCAGTTTACTGAGGCCACCTGGGCGAAAGCGGCAGAGGGAGGTGACTTCGCGCATGGGTTTTTGCGTGGGGGAGGACCAGAAACAGAGGATTGGGGAATGGTCGCTGAGGGACTTAGCTAGGACATTAACAGTCGTGATTTTGTGGGGGCGGTTGTAAAGTATTATGTCAAGGAGGGAGCTGGTGCCACTTGACTGGTCAAGTCTGGTAGGAAGAGTGACTAATTGAGCTAAGTCAATGGCAGTAAAGGAGTCCTTTCTGTTTGCAGCAGTGGGGCCTAGCCAGTTGACATTGAGGTCACCTAGGATGAGCTGCTCAGCTTTGTGGGGGCAGGATAGAGAGATAGTCAGTAAGGGAGTGGATTGCTGGTCCTTGGGCTGGTGGGGGTATGTATGTAGTGGTAAGATAGAGAGGGCCCCTGCCTGGGCCAGTGGAGATTTTTAAGGTGATGGCTTGGGCACCATGACCGAGCTTGGTGGCAGGGACGGCATGGCTAAGGAGGGAGTTACGCAAGTAGACTGCACAACCGCCACCACACTTACCAACTTGATCTTCTCAGAACAGGGTGAAACCAGGGAGGGAGACAGCTGAGTTAGGGGTTGATGCAGAGAGCCAGGTCTCCATTATGGCAATGATGTCAGGCCTGTGTTGTGCGACTCAGCACTGGAGTGCAGCAGTTTTCTTTGGGAGACTGCAGATGTTCATTGAGGCAATGCAGAGGCCGCACCCAGCAGGGTGCGAGAGGGGGGTAGAAGACCCAGGACCAGGGTTGGGGTGGACGTTCCCGGAGAGCAGAAGAAGTAAGGTGATAAGTCTGAGGAGTGGGCTGCGGCAGTTGGGGTTAATACATTTGAGCTGATAAAATCTGGGGAACAGAGTGTGTGATGTGCCAGATAGGGTAGAAGCTCCTAGTGACAGCTGCATATAACCTGCTAATAGAGGAGTAGACACAGAAAGTGTCACTGCTACCAGAGAAGCATAGACATTACTGGTAGATAAGGACCACTTGGTCAGCTACTCTGCCCATTTCTTTCTCCCATCGTCCCCACTCCCTGCTCCCACACCTTCCTTTCATGCTAGTGGTGAGAGGATATAATCTGCTAATGGAAAAGTCAAAAATAAATTGAGGGGTCCCTGGCCTAGTCAAGGCTCACTGGATCCCTAAAATAAAGTAGAAAAACAGGCTTTTTAAAAGCTGGAAGATGAGGCTTGTTACATCGGACAAAAGAGAACAAAAGAAGTGGGCAGGGACAGAGAGCACAGCAGACTGTTTGAGGGTTGGGGTAGACACAGAGTGCAGGCCAGAGAGCAGGATAAGGATTTACACAGTCAAGGTTCAAAATTCACTTCTAATATCAACTCAGAACTTAAAATGACTGTAAGGATTAAACAAATTATTAAACCCTGGCACATAAATTCAACTAGAGAGACAGAGGGAGGTACAAAAGTTAGAGATGTGTTTAGCAGGAGAGAGTGTGGGCCATCTGGAATTCAGCTTCCACTGGTACCAAATCCAAAAGTCAGGACTAGTACCTTGCAGTATCAGTTGAGCTGTAGCTCATGGAGGATTTCTGAACCACTGTTTAGGTTCAAGAAATTAAGGGGTCCCTGGACTAGTCTAGGCTCGCTGGATCCCTTGCAGTATCAGCGGAGCTGTAGCTCATGGAGGATTTCTGAACCACTGTTTAGGTTCAAGAAACTGAGGGGTCCCTGGCCTAGTCAAGGCTCGCTGGATCCCTTGCAGTATCAGCTGAGCTGTAGCTCATGGAGGATTTCTGAACCACTGTTTAGGTTCAAGAAATTGAGGGTTCCCTGGCCTAGTCAAGGCTTGCTGGATCCCTTGCAGTATCAGCTGAGCTGTAGCTCATGGAGGATTTCTGAACCACTGTTTAGGTTCAAGAAATTGAGGAGACCCTGGCCTAGTCAAGGCTAGCTGGATCCCTTGCAGTATCAGCTGAGCAGTAGCTCATGGAGGATTTCTGAATCACTGTTTAGGTTCAAGAAATTGAGGGGGTCCCTGACCTAGTCAAGCTCACTGGATCCCTTGTAGCATCAGCTGAGCTATAGCTCATGGAGGATTTTTGAACCACTGTTTAGGTTCAAGAAATTGAGGGGTCCCTGGCCTGGTCAAGGCTCGCTGGATCCCTGATATGGGACGATAGTTGTCAGAGGACTCGGTATCACCAGATTTAAAGACAGGGATAACTCTAGCTGATTTCCAAGGACTAGGCATAGTAGAAGTAGTCAAGGCAAGGCTGAAGACAAAGGACAGTGGCTTGGTTATTAATATGGAGATACGTTTTAAGAATATTGGGGAGAGACCATCGGAGCCCGGGCTGCCCCGGTTAGGGGTGAGGAGGGAAGATGGGGCAGAATTGGAGTATGAGAGGGGCTGGGCAGTTCTAGGGGTGGAAGGCACCCCAGCATGAAAGGAAGGTGTGGGAGCAGGGAGTGGGGACGATGGGAGGAAGAAATGGGCAGAGCAGCTGACCAAGTGGTCCTTATCTACCAGTAATGTCTATGCTTCTGTGTTTCTATAACATATTTTGCCAATTTTGAAAAGCAAAATAAAAAAGCCTATTTAAGAACTACCTACTTTGGTGCAAGAAAAAAAAAGCAGAAGATTGAGATGCCGATCACTTTCTAGCAAAAAAACAAACAAACACATGTATTGCTTTTCTCATTCTGCACTGTTTGTCAGTAAAATAAATGTCAAATTCCATGTTAAAAGTATTAAATCATACCAGTATTTTGTCAATACATAATACAATAGTTTGTAATGCAAGGCACCACTGTTTTACTCTGGTTGCAATGATTTATCTTTGCTTAAAGGCAGCTGTTTGACACTTCACTTGTTTTAACAGCCTAGTCTTAGGAATGTTGGTCTTTCTGCAGTCTTTGCACATCAGCATGTAAGTGGTAGATTATCAAGTGAGGGATTGCTGTCACCAGCATCATTGTCAGAATCACATATATGTTTATAATTACCAGGACCATCCAAACTTCCCAGGTATTTTAATCAAAATCCATTGAGAATGAAGGTATGTATACAAGGAAAACCCTACTCTGTGCCACTCAAAAACACTCATTGTAGTTAGCATTCCATTTAAGTGCATGGAACAATTTGCACCCTAACTCCCAGCCGTTGGTTCAGTCCCTCCGACAACAACGTTTTCTGATAGTCTGCTTCAACACAAGTGTGAAGCGGTCAGATGTACATATGCATGGCCAGAGAATTTTAAAACCAAAGTAAACCAGAAACATAGAAACAGAATTTGTTGGCAGAAAAGGATCGCTTGACTTAACCAGTCTGCTTAATGATCCCTACCTGATCTGTCTTTACAGACCTTAACTGGTCTCCAGAGACCCTCCCTGACTATTTATTAATATTCTCCATGTCTATCATAGGTGCTGGAACCGGGGAGGGGCAAAGGGGCGGTAGCCACTCCACTTTTATCTGTATGGCAAAAACTAGCATAGAAAAAGTGCCCTTTGTACCCTCATAAGTGCCCTTTTGATTCTCAGCCCCCTCAGCTTTTACCATCTTCCGGCACCCTTGATGTCTATCCTATGCATCCTTAAAGCCGCCTACTGTTTTGCCTCCACCACTTCTGCTGGCAGTGTGTTCCAGATGTTCACCATTTTTGCAGTAAAGTAATACTTCCTCACATCACTTTTAAACTCCCTCCCCCCTCCCCAGCATTATTGCATGCTTTCTGGTTCTGTGCTCTTCCTGTTTTGAAGGAGACTCTTCTCCTGCACCCTGTTCACCTCTTTGAGGTACTTGCAGGTCCACATTATGTCTCTTCTTACTCATCTCTCTTCCAGGGTGTACTTGTGGAGATCCATCAATCTCTTTTTGTAGGGCTTTTGTGCCTCTGCACCATTTTAGTTGCCCTCCTCTGGAATGCCTGCACCCTGTCTATGTCCTTTCTGAGGTGTGGCCTCCAGAACTGGATACAATACTCCAGGTATTCTCTCACAAGCGAGGGATACATTGGCAGCACCACCTCCCTCCTCCCGCTGAAGATACTTGTCCCTATGCATCCCAGCATCCCACTGGCACTACCCACTGCTTTGTATATGGCCCTGCCAGTCTGAGGTCATCAGATATGATAATCTCCAGGTTCCTTGCCTGCTTGGTGACAGATAAAAGCAGAGTCACACTGGACCTCTCCTCACTTCACACTGCATTTTTTTGGCCAACCCTAAGTCTGCATACCAAACTGTAAGCATGTTTCAGTATCCCTTCCTGAGGATTTAAATTTGCTACGTAATTTCTGTTGACAATTCAATAAATAGCAAGAAACTGCAGATTTTTTTTTCAAAATGGTGAAAACTTTGGGTATTGTGGTAAAATTACACGTACAATTGTCAAGTGGTCCTGGATATAAGTCCAATGGAAGAGTGGACAGCGTTGAAGGAGTACACACCTAAAGGAATGCCTGGCTAATCTGGAGTGGTGATCAGGCTGGTGTATGGCAGCTAAAGGTTTAATGTGAAGATGTGCAGAGTTATGCATGTTCGTAGGAAGAAAGAACCCATGGATGTAGTAAAATTTAGGAGGTTAAAGATTATTGAATCTGATGAAAAAAGAGCCACCACCAGTGACCTCAAGCAAGCTACATGGTGTAGGAAGGCAGCAGCCAATGCAATTAAAATGCTGAGATGTATTATTAGAGTGTTCGCAAGCAGAAGGGAGGAGGCTATACTGCTGCTGCACTGGAGACTTTACGTAAAATCAATATCAGACAGCATGAGGCAGTCCAGAGAAGGGCAACAAGGATGGTAGGGTCAACAGGTTAGGGCATATAAAGAAAGACTGAAAGAACTGGTACTTAGTGGAGCAGAGGAGAGGGGGAGTGTCCCTTATCACTTGCCATTGTAAGATTGAAAGAGGAAGATGGCAGCCACGCTGGGTCAGCCACTGAGAGCTACTAAGAGCCATGGAGTTTAATTATTTATTTAGTTTTATAAAATTAATAAGTTAAAGTTCATCAGTTTTAACTTGCGATTGTTTATTAACCGCGTTGATTACGCTATTTGGACACTTGATACTCGCTGGAAACCAAGGGCTGATTACACCAATTGTACACGCTAGTTTTAGCGTTGTATGAATAGAGCTGAATAGAGCTGAAGATCGAGGGGATTGGTGTTGGCTTGCTTTGACCGACCTGCCTTGGACTTTCACTGACTCTCACCATCGTTGCCAGGACCTGTGGAGCTGTGGATTTGTCTTGCTGTGTTTCACCAGAAGAAGTGAAGGAGCTCGGTTGAACTAGCGGGCTCAAGCGGGGCTCGCTGTGGGCAAGTAGTGCTGGGTGAAGATCTGCCTGTGCCTCCGGGAGCTGTGGGAGCTGTGGCCGCCGTTTCGGTCCTCGACCAGGCAGGAGTCACCTTATTTGTTCCCTAGGGAGCTGGGGGGAAACTGAGGCCTCTCCTAAGCTGCCTTAGGGGACAGCCATCAAGCTGGGTTGCTGAGGCGTCTGCAGCTGCTGGTCGTCGACCAATTGGGGGGCGTTTGGCTTCTGTTGAAGAAGGGGTCTGTCTGTTCATCTGTGATTGTACTCCTGGAGCTATTTGCCTGTCCTGAGTTTCCCTGGATGTTTTAAGATCGAACTGTGAGGATTTGCTGCCAAGAGGACTGTGCTGAATGCCATCTAAACTTTTCTGCTTGGATTTAATTTGGTACTGGTGGAGAAACTGACTTGCTCTTCCCTTGCCCTGTTCCTGGATATAGGGGTGGTGAGAGTGTTGTGCACACTGTTTTATCCTTCTTCAAACAGTTATGGATTAATTTGTGGACTAATTTATAAAGGGTCCCCCACCATGTGAGAGGTGGTGTTGGGGGTGTACACAATACTTTTTAAATCTTTTGATATACTGGTGATTTTGTTGGATTTGCATGCACGTGAGAGGTGCTGCATTGAAGCCATAATACAGATTTCTTTTATTTTTATCAGTTATTTTTAGTTTTTCACTACTACTTTCTGTTGTTGTAGTAGTGAGAGCATCATATTCTCTCAGCCCGGGTTTATTATCCAGCAACTTTCGAAGACATTGGACACTGTGTCCTATTGGACAATCTGATGCTTTAATTTGTTATTGTTTTTTATTGTTATTTTGGGGTTAAATTTTGGGTCGGGGTTCTATGTTATATATTTTGGCTTGGGGTTTTATTTTATATTTTTTCCTTTTCAAATTTGTAATATTGTTTGTTTTATTCTGCTCCCCCTCTGTGAGAGAGAGTGGAGGAGTGTTTTTATTCATAGTTTTTGATATTGATAGGTTTATTTTTTTGTTTTATATCTTTTGTGTTCTTTTTAGTTAATTTGTTTAATTATCAATGTGTTGGAAAGGTTTAGTGACGGTTGGGCATTATTCCCCCACCAGGCTCAGGGAATTACGTCCTTTTGAATGTCCACCATTGTCATCCGACACCTATTTTAGGTGTCGCGCGTTGGGCATCCTGAGGAAGCGTGGGCGAAGGTGGAGAGCTGGGCCTGGTGGGGGACAGGAAAGGGAAGGGCGGATTGGGGTTTTGGGGTCCAGGAGACGCCCTGGGGTGAAATGGGGTCAGGTCGAGTTTGTCGGGTTAATGCATGAGTCCAGATGATCTTGTATTAGCCTATAATAAGGCTGTGGGAGATGCTCTGGACAAAATTGCTCCTGTTCATGTTCGGCCTCTCGCACTCCGTCCAAGGAGCCCCTGGTTTGATGGCTCCTTGAAGGAGTTAAGGCGAGTTGGCCGAAGGCTGGAGAGAGCCTGGCGGAAGTCGGGCCTTGATGCTGACAGGCTTAGGTTGATGGCACATTATGATAGCTACCAATCAGAAATCACTCGTAAGAAGGCAGAATTCCTGTCCAGAGAGATTTCTGCTGCACAAAATCGACCGGCTTAGCTTTTCCAGACTGTGGACAGATTGTGTAATCCAATCTGTCTTCAGCCCAGAGAAGCTTTTTCTCAGCTAAGATGCGAGGAGTTTGCTCGGTTTTTTGCAGATAAGGTTGCCAGCATCAGGTCCGGCATCGGTCCGACCTCTCCTATGGGGGATTGCAGTGGTCAACGAGAAGTGGCATGTCCTCGGTCTGTCTGGTTAGATTTTCGTCGTCCAGAGTTCGGGAACATTGTGAAGATCATCCAAACAATGCGACCAACTAGTTCTAGTTTGGATCCGGGCCCTACACCTCTTTTAGTAGGATGTGTAGAAGTTATCTGCCCAATCCTTGCTGACATTGTCTGGAAGTCTTTGGAGAGGGGGGTCTTTCCTGACCCCCTTAAGGAGGCGGTCGTTCGACCACTCCTTAAAAAAATCCTCCTTGGATCCAGATTGTCTAGCTAACTACCGGCCTATCTCTAACCTGCCATTTGTTGGTAAAGTTATTGAAAAGGCAGTTGCGTTGCAACTGGATGATCATCTTATAACTCACATGGCTAGAGATCGAAAGGCATGTACCATTCCGGTCCTTCTCGATCTCTCTGCTGCATTTGACACTGTAGACCATGGAGTGCTGTTGGAGTGCCTGCGGGTCTTTTGTGGGCTGTCTGGTACAGTCCTCAAATGGTTTCGTTCTTACCTCATGGACAGGTTTCAGAGAGTTGTCACTGGAATTTATTCCTCTGGTGCTCACTCCCTGCCTTGTGGGGTACCACAGGGCTCCATTTTAGCTCCCATGTTGTTTGCAGTGTATATGCTGCCATTGGGAGAAATCATCAGGTGATACAGTCTGAGTTTCCACTGCTATGCAGATGATACTCAGCTGTATCTGTCCTTTCTCCCCGGTCAGGGTGATGCACTCTCTGTACTAAATAACTGCCTTGCGGAGATCAGACCAAATCTCAGGTGTCAGCTGTCGTCAAATCCTCTTTTTACCATCTGAGGAATATCGCCCGGGTGAAACATCTGGTTCCTCCGGGGGATCTTCCAACATTGGTCCACGCCTTTGTCACTATCCGTCTGGACTACTGCAACTCCCTCTACCTAGGGCTATCGGGGGTTGATATCCGCCGCCTCCAGCTGGTGCAGAACGCGGCAGCCAGGCTTCTGACTGATACTTCTAGAACCAGTCATATTACGCCTGTGCTCCGTGAACTGCACTGGCTGCCTGTCTGGTGGCGAATCACCTTTAAGGTTGGTTTACTAACCTTTATAGCCCTACATGATCAGGGACCCGGTTACCTGAAAGATCTCCTGATTCCCTACTGCCCCCTCCGTCCTCTCCATTCCACCAAGAAGGGATTGGTGGAGATTCCCAAGGTTCGATTAAAGACATCAGGATCTCATGCTTTTGCTTTTTCTGCACCAACCCTGTGGAATTCTCTACCTCATTGGTTGAGAGAATGCCCAACCGTCGATAGTTTTAAGGTTGCTTTAAAAACATATTTATTCAATTTAGCATATTCTAGTTAGTCATGGCTGACATTTTTTAATGTATTGAAATTTTATTACTTTGTGTATGTTTTTGTACAGTGCCTTGGATTCGAAAGGCGCTATATAAATAAAGTTGGATTGGATTGGGAGAGAGGAGACATAACTGAGACCTTCAAATTTCTGAGAGGTATAAAAAAAGGGGCACAGGGTCATGTCACTGCAAACAAAAACTGCACAATAATAAACGCTGCAAGAAAAAACTGCCCTCTCAAACAACATCGGATACAAGAGCAACCTGACAGCTAGTGGTGGGCGAAGTGAGCAAAATTCGCTCCGCGGAGTAATCCGTGAAATTCCACCCATTTCATGGAGCGAAAAGTGAAATTTTGCCTGGTAGAATGGCGAAATTTTGCCTTCCATGGCAAAATTCCCCCTTTCACGGTGAAATTGTGCCTTCCACGGAAAAATTTCACCTGCTGAAGGTGAAATTTCACCCACAGTAGGAAAAATTTCACTGTGGAAGGCAAAATTTTGCCGCATTAGGTGAAAATTTTGCCTAGGCTAAATTCCACCTAATGTGGACAATTTCACGAATTACTCCATGCGGTGAAATTGGCTACTTCGCCACCACTTCACCAGCAGAAATTAAATTTGCTGCATCTCCACTGACAACAAGAGCACAGCCCCATTGAAAACAATGGGACTTTTTTTTCAGTCGGGGGCTACACCCTAGCACCCCCGACATGGAAACTTTACCTCCACACCCTTCAAACTTAAAATAATCAACTCTGGTAGGTTGTGGACTTCAGGGGTGGGGAGAAAA
This sequence comes from Neoceratodus forsteri, assembly GCA_016271365.2. Classification (NCBI taxonomy): domain Eukaryota; kingdom Metazoa; phylum Chordata; order Ceratodontiformes; family Ceratodontidae; genus Neoceratodus; species Neoceratodus forsteri. Next base: position 338,157,973 of record JADMNL010000026.1, read on the forward strand.
TCGGGAAGGGGAAATTACTTGTTTAAAAAAAAAAAAGTTGTAGCAGAAGGAGACCTGGCAGGAACTGAACCACAGTCCCAGGTGTCCTGCTTTGCCATGTGCTGGTAATCTAGCCACTCCACCACAGGAGTGGCTCGACCAGTCAGCCCAGCACACAGCTACTTGATCCCTCTATAGGCAATGCGCAGAGTGACATGAGAAGTCATAATTCCCTACCGCAATTATATCACTATTATACCCTGTTGCTCTAAATCCTTTCACACTTTACACAGCAAGGTTCTTGCTACGCTCTTCCTGGTGCGCTGTTTTGAACCGGTACCTAAAAATGGTGGACAACAGGAGCCTTCTTTGCCTCAGTGAAAACAACAAGGGGCACTGTTATAAGCTAAGGGGGTTGGGAAGGTTTAAGAAAGAAGTCAGAAGGCACTTCAAAACAGAAAGAGTGGCATAAGGATGGAATGAGTTTCCAGCTGATATTGTTACTCAGAAGACAGTGGGAGGGGCTCAAGACAGGCTGGGATGGGCAGAAAAGAGGGTAAGAACTGGAGAGGAGCCGGCGGAGCAACTGTAATCTCTGGATTAGGGTCTCCACAACTGAGCAGACTTGATAAACCATAAGGCCTTCTGCTGCTGGCTAGTTCATATGTATGTATGTTTGCTCATATTTTACGGGATAAGTAGCATAGCCCAGACCTCATTGTTTCCTGCTGTGATGTGGGGTAGAGAGGGGACAGGAATTATCAATGAAATACAATGGAAAAGATTCCAGTAAAAGTGAATACATAGTCAACATATATGACTTACAAGTACAAAGTGTATAAACAAGGCCCTAGAGGGTGCTAATAATGCAGCATAGGAATGCATAACCTTACCACAACAAAGTCATAAATTACATACAGACATTACAAATGCAGGGGTGAGAACATAAATACCTTAGAATGATACAGAGATGATATACACTGCCTGACAGAAATATGCTTGGGTGGGACTCGGTCTGACTTGAGAGTAAATATGTGGTGAAAGCTGTTTCGCACATCAACATCCACACACAGCCTTGGACAATAGCATCGGAAGGGGGATGTTGACCAGGACAGCAGGGGAATTCCCCTACTCGGTCGGAGGAGGAGCTGTTGTCCCATGGCTGACGATCCAGAGAAGGACCAGTATGCTGGTGTGCCTGCAGGTGAGCAGATCTCCCACCTTGCAGGTCTTGCTCAGGAGATTACAAATGCTGAAATTGGCGAAAGCGCTATAGAAGTTGTAAATATGGAGAAAATTAGATGAAAAGAACAGGCCTTACTAGAGAAGGAAACAAACGAGGAGTTTTGGGAAAAATTAAGTCCACAGCGACGGACACACCTACTGAAAATGCTGAAAGCAGCGGAGGAAAACCAGCAAGAGCATTCTCGGCGAAACTTGGCATATGAGCTGGAAAGCATTGACGTGAGGCCAGATCCTCCAGCAACATACCTGATGACGCAGGAACATCAAAGGAGCCACATAGCAAGCAGCCAATGCCCCTGAATATTGACAGCACTCAGCAGGCTGTCGAAGTGGCACACCAATGGAGACAGACGATGGAACAGAGCTCTACCAAACAGAAGTAAGTGCTGCTTCAAACACTAATGTGGGGGATAATGAAATGCTAGCACAAGACAGACTTCAAGGTGGAGAAAATGGTACAGAAATACTGGGCTTGAGAAAAGGGAGAAGTGTAGAAATCCTGGGAAAAATGGTAGGAAGTGAAAAAAACTCCCTGGACTGTGGGGAAGTAGTAGTAGTAAAACAACTTTATTTATACAGTCAAATTTGACAAGCAAATGTTTTACCATAGGGCCAGACAAGCCCTGTTTTCAAGGTGGTTCTGTGTATATAATTTCTAGTTGTTACCATAAATACAATTACAAGACAATATATCACATCAAATTGTAATAATTTACTACACAAGGATATATGTAGGAGTTAGAGCCTAAGGTTTTAAAAACATTTATGAATATCACACATTCAAATATATATATATAGTCTATGCAAAAAACTTTGTTACTGCATCATTTAGGGTTAAAACACAAAAAGTTAGGAAATTAGAACTTTAGGGTTGCCCCTACCCCCCTCGTGTGCCCCTCCATCCTCCCGAGGTTGACAGATGATGGGGTGTGTCATTGGGGTTGTGAAGCATAAATGTCACCCCATTCCATGTGCAATCACATACACAAGCCACAGCAAAGAAAAATGGGGTGACATTTAGGCCTCACAGTCCCAATGACACACCCGTGCGTCTGTCAATTTTGGGAGGATGGGGGCACACGAAGAAAAACAACCATTCTTCAATTGGAGCAGTGTCAGTGGCTCAGTAGGTAGCACACCTGCCTCTGAGGCGGGAGATCAGTGGGCTGTGGGTTCAGTTCCACATCTGGCACTCTGGGTTAATATCCCAGTACTCGACACTGTAGTGCAGCATGAGAGGTGCTGCACTTGAGGTGTCATTTCTTCGATGAGACGTTAAACCAGGTCCCATCTGCTTGATTGGTGGTAGTTCAGGTGGATGTTAAAGATCCCATGGCACTTATCGAAAAGAGTAGGGGAATTTCCCCGGTGTCCTGGCCAAATTTCCCTCATTCACTAAAAATACCACCAACAGCTTAATCTGGTTCAAGGTCAGTTGTCATTCATCTGTATCCCCCTCCCCCGGGTCGTGCCTGAAAATAGGCAGGATTTGTCTAGTGCACTTACCCGGTCAACAAAATAAATAAAAAAAATAAATAAATAACCCTAAATGATGCATTAACAAAGTTTTTTGCATAAAATTTCCTTACTTTTTGAGAAAGCATAGAAAAGTAGAAAGTCACACAAGTTTGGGCCCCACGCTCCCACCAACTTGTAAATGTCTGCCTAACATAACAGTACAAATACTCAATATAATATGTATTGGTAGGAGCACATAAAAGGGCCCCACGCTTCCACCACCTTGAAACAAAACAAAATGTCATTCATCAGAGTGGCATTATTCCACACCTGTTTACATGTCAGAGACCTAACCACTGAAAATTACCTCCATGGCAGTAAAGCTAGATACCCTATAAATGTGAACCCACAACCACAATGCAAAACGTTATATGCAAAATGTTAAGTGTATCACACAATATATGTGCAGCAAATTAATTTTACAACACCTAAATACTATAATTCACACGTATGGGACATCCTGTCAACACCCTCCAAATTTCAATTTAAAAGACCAAACCATTTTTGAGATATAACATTTGAAAGTTTGAGATTTTCATTCATCAGAGTGGCAGAATTCCACACCTGTTTACATTTCACACACCTAACGACTGAAAAGTACGTCCATAGCAGTAAGGCTAGCTACCCAATAAATTTCAATGCAAAACGCTGTCCACAAAACGTAAACTGTGCCACGCAATATCTCCACAAAAAAATGATTCTCTGACACCTAAACACCATAATTCACATCTACAGGACATCCCATCAACACCCTCCAAATTTCAAGTTAAAAGTCCAAACCATTTCCGAGATATTTAATTTTAAAAATTGTTAAAATTGGGCTATCCTGGTCCATCCAAATCTGGCCGTCTAGTCCCTCCCTCATGATCAAAGATCACGATCAAAGAATTTGCAGGCTTGCAACCAAAGAATTTGCAGGCTTGTGATCAAAGAATACAAAATGATAAAAGTTAAGTTTTACACATAAATACATGAAACCACAGCCATGACTCGATACAACAAAGCCCCCTGAGCAAAACCTATCCTAGTTTGGTTTTATAATTTACCCCCGTGCTGAGAAAATAGATTTTTTCATTTGGCCATCTTGTCGCAACCTCGCAATCAAAGATTGCGGTCAAAGAATCTCACGATCAAAGAATTTGCAGGCTCGTGATCGAAGAATAAAAAATGTGAAAACTAAAGTTTTACATAAAAATAAATGAAGCCACAGCCATGACTCAATGGAACAATGCCCCCTGAGTAAAACCCATCCTCATTTGGCTTTATAAGTCACTCCTGAGCTGAGAAAATTAATTTTTTAATCTTTCAATCTAGTCGCGCCCTAGCGATCATAGATCGCAGTCAAAGAATCTTGCAATCAAAGAATTTGCAGACTCACGATCAAAGATCATTAGTGAGCTGCGATCAAAGAATTAAAAACGTTATAACTCTATTTTATGACAGTTTTACAAGAAACCACAGGCATGGCTCGATAGAGGGAAGACCCCTAAGTAAAACTCAACATAGTCTACTTTTGCTGTATATGCCTGGGGTCTCATGTAACATCTGCTGACTAATGTAATAAAATATCTCTGGTTGCTATCTGACATGGTACTTGTGTACCTATATTATGACTACTGTGATCTACCTATTACCAAGCGTGTACCACCAGTGAATGCCTGTAACACTGGTTGCTTTTTTAATTTAAGTGTTATGTACTGTACTGTTTGTTTGATGTGATGTATTGCTCTGTTGACTAGGTGCCTTTGTAAATGAGTCTATGACTCAAAGGACTGTAAACCGATGATCTAATAATAATAGTAATAATACTTCAGAAGTCCCCCCCCCCCGAGCTGAGATATTTGCATTTTTCCGACCGCAAACTGAAAACAAGATGGCAGCCATCGCGATCAAAGAATTCCTTATGATCAAAGATTCTTTGATCGCAAGCTTAAAAATTCTTTGATCATGAGGAGGGACTAGATGGCCAAAACCCCATTCTTCTTTCGTAAAATAGCCATATAAATTTTCCCATTGACTTATAATAGGAATTTAAAACTTTAATAACTTTTGAATTGATTAATATTTTTTCACCAAATTAAAAGCGGCATGTTCCTTGATCCAAGCTCTTTCAGATGAGCTGAGTCACGGAGCGGCACACCACACGACGGCCGCACAGCACCACAGACAAAATCCGAAAAACTGCCCATATAACTGGTGAAAAGTGCATTTTTCAGCATTTTGATGTGCAAAAACTGTAAGTCCGACCGAAACGAAATTTGGCAGATCAAGAGATCTACCATGCCCCACTGTGCATACTAACTTTCATGCAAATCCATTGAACGGGTCCAAAGTTATTAATGCACAAATTTTAGAGTTTAACATAGAAGTGCCTTCATAACCCTAAATATAGGGGCGCGACCGCACCCCTATAATATGAATACATTCAAATATATATATAGAAGGCCTTGTCAGAAGCAGGGTGGAAACAAACCACCCGGGGGAATGGTTACCGGACGAGGAAGCTTCACCTATCTCAGGCACATCAGCAGAGAAACTCAGAAAAGAGCCAAATAATGATACCACTATAGCTTTTGCAGGTGACTTTGATTTAGATTTGCATGCTGAAGACCTCAACCCCACACAGGCACAGTCTCCAGAACCTGACCCCCAAACCTATCAGATATTACAGCACCCACCCTTGCAGAGGACATTCCTCAAAATTTGAACTCTAACTGGGGAGAATGAGTAGAACAAACAGATATGCAGAACAACCACACAGTGACTGTGTAAGCTCCTCAATTATGAACACAATTTTGACAGAGAGAGCAGACCTTTCAAAACATTGTACCAGCACAAAGAAAAAATGCAGTATGCATACAGTATCTAGGCAGCCTAGAGCCTACCCCATCCATTAGACAGAATCTATGTTGGCAGAACCCTAATTAAGGAATCTCTTTGCTTTTCCTCAAACAAGATTTATGCCCTCATCCATGCCTCAGGGGACACAATATTTGATGTGAGCTTCAAGTCACCGGTGGGACTGGATAGGTTCTGGTCCACATATGAAAAATTGCGGTATGCTTTATGGCTTCTATTCAGAGCCATACCCCTCACCAAACCAGCAATCAAGCAAGTCACAATTCCATTCTGAAATGAAGGGATAGACATACATGACATCAAATATCGGCTACAGAAAAGAAGTGAGTTATTGGGCGAACCAGCTCTAATTTAAGAAGAGGAGCACATATGGACGGGGGGATGGAAATTCAGAGTATGGTTGTGAATGAGGGCACAAGGCCCCAGATATCTTCCAAGTGCTTTCCTTTTAGGGAAAGAAAGAGTCCATTGCTTTTACCCAGACTAACCAAAAACTTGCTTCAAGTGTGAGTCAAGCATGCACTTCAGCAATGCATGAGACAGAATCAGATGTAACCTGTGCCTAGAATATGGACGTAACAGTATGAACTGCAGCAATGAGATGAGATGTAATCTCTGTGAAGAGACAGGACATGTGTACCGTACTTGTGAATGGACATCTCACAACAGAACTGATCACCTGAACCAGGATATTATTCTCGACAATGCACAAAAAACAGTATTGAAAAACAAAGATGAAACAAAGAAGCAGAATATTCGAGAGAACGACAAGATCAGCAAATCCCCCTCCGGCCACCACTTCCACGTCAACAACAGAACTTTCCCCTCCCCACAAGAGACAGCAACAGATACATAGAAAGAAAAAGTCAAACTGAGGAGGGGATTATGGAAAGTGACCCTGTAGCCATGGATACACATAGGCCAGAAGAAAATGACATACAATACAAGCACAAAATGAACAAGATGCAACAGTTATGTAAAAAAAAAACGCACATTAAAAAAAAAGAATATCCTAAGGCAAAACTGCAGAAAATAGCATAGGCACACAAACCTCTTACTTTGTCAAATAAATAGGCAGCCCTACAACCTCAGGACTCCAACCAGGATGAAGTCTCCGAAATATCATCAACCATATCCTGATAACAAGGAATGACCTCAGAGTCAGATGACAATCAGCTAGAAGCTAAAGTTCAGGAAGTGAGAACAAAGCAGAAACAGTTGGGAATACAGCCTAGAAGGAGTAGAATAGTAGGAAAAGAAACCGTGAAGACTATGCATTCTATCACTTTAACCTTCCAAGCCGTCCCCCTACTGCTATAAAATAGCAACCTTAATTGCTAACAGCTTCACAAATAGCAGAAGAAGACTGGTGACATTTTTGATAATAAAATATCTGGGGACTGATATATGTTTTTTACAGGATACCAGAAGTAGTAAAAACATTATGGTGATGGGGGCCTTCCATTTACTCCATCAGCATGGAAAGATGTGGGGGAGTGGGTGTTTTATTCCATGGATACAGTTACACTGTCTCTAAAATAGCGGACACATGCCCAGGAAGAGTGATGCTGATAGATTTTTTTTTCACAATAATAGTACGTGGAGAATCTTAAATTTGTATGCACCACAAACAAATCAAGAGAGAGTAGATCTACTGAACCTGATAAAACCTTACTTATTCACTTCTAGACATATTATCTGGCAAGTGATTTTCATTGTGTGTTAACCTCAGAAGATAGAGGAGCCAAGACGAACAAACAGTTTTGCAGTTTGAATGCCTTAAATAAAAAAGTGGAACAAGCTGGGCTTTTAGATACATATCACACTATACATCCTAGTGGATGTATACACATTTTATAAAAGCACACTAGCCACTAGGATTGATTATATATTTTCTTCTTCTTCCTTAAAAACCCAGAGAGCTCATGTTATCCCTGTTGAAAATACAGATCGCTTAATGGTACTATCCCACACAACCATCTCGGAAATTTTCTCAACTGGTAAGGGGTTTTGGAAATTGAATAATAATCTACTGAATATTCCAGAAATAAAGACCCAGGTCAGAGAATTATTAAATGCCAGAAAGTCTGAGGCATGTTTGGAAGCAGACGTAAGTAGAGGGTGAGTCACCACCAAAACAGAAATAATTTTTCCAACAAGAAACAAGGCAAAGGAATTCCGAACAACATAAAAAATATCTTATGCCAGCCTGGTGGCACTGAGGGTTGAGGCGCTGGGTGCCACACCTCGCTTCATGCTGGTGACCTGGGTTCGGGAACGAGCCCTGGACATCGGGGGTTGGCAGGGGAGGACTGGGATCAAGCGACCGACGACTGCTCTCCCAGTCCTGGGGGAAAGGGTGGGTTACATGTTGTGCTCTGGCGGTCCCGGGAGATGCCTGGTGGTACTGCGGATGCGCGGGTGCCTGGATGGGGGCACATGGTAGATGTCAGCATGTTGGTACATGGACGTCATCGCATGTCCATACTCCCACTGGGGAGAAAACGGAAAAGGCTGGGCTCGACCGAGCATCTTGATGTCCGCGCCCTGCAGTACAGGGAGGACTGTTGTGGAATCATGCTGGGGGGGCTCGGCGCTGGTCTGGCTGGCAGGGATGGGGGTACCCTGCAGCGGATCGGCGACAACCGTGCTGGACCCCACATCATGCGAGTGAGCCTGCTGCTCTCCCCATGGACAGGGTCTGTGGCAGGATGCCCTTGCCAGTAAGGTGCTGGAGCAGGAGAAACAAAGCTGCGATAAAAAATATATGTATATCTTACTTTGAGAGCCCAATATTTTAAATTTATTACATAGTGAATGAAAGCTATGGGACCTTTTTTGAACATGTAAAAAATACTGATAGTCAGATAAAGCTGGTACCAGACCCTAGTAACTCTGAATCTCAATCTATAGACACTACCAGTAATTTGCAAAATGACAAACCACAAGCTAGTTTTGTAAGCCTCTTTCACAAGCCCCCCGAAGCTGAATACAGACATGCAGTGAGATTGCGTTAGAAAGGAGGCATGACCTCCCACCAGACAGGGCTTATGTGGGAAAAGTACTGATTAAACGATCCCTGCAATTTTCCCCAGCAGAAGTTTTCATTTGTATTCATTCACCAGGCAAACAAGCTTTCAATATTAGTTTCAGGTCTGCTTTTTTGCTAGAAAAATTTTGGTCAATGTATCAAGAGGTTAAATAGACTCCAAAATTGAATTATTTCACAGCTATCCCTCTTTCTAAATGAACACTCAAAACTATCACTTGTCTTTTTAGAAATACAGTTGTAAATGTTAAGGGTAGCATGTACTGGTTAGAACAAAAATGTGATGTGCAGGGAGCTCCTGAACCGACTGTTGATGGGGAAGGCTTTTGGACAGGTGGGTGGCAATTTAAAATTAAGTTGTGACATAATGAAGAGGGGATCCAACATTTCTCAAGTAGTTTTTTCCTGGGTAGGGGCAGGGGAATCCTATTCTACCTAGAACAGCCTAAATCTTGCTACAAATGTGGATCATCCTCTCGCCATAACTTGTAACTGTGGAAAAATAAGATATACAATGTGTGAAGTAGTGGGACACCCATGAGTGCATTTTGCATTTACCCCCACACACAGTATAACCTCTGTGATGAGAAGAGTCACATCTTTATAAAATGCCTTTGGGCTTCATGAAATACAAGTGGATGCAGATTTTGCAGAACACGAGTTTTACATTAATAAAGCCACTAGGAAATCCATGCATTCCACGCATACCATGGACACCTCAAACTGCCACACAAGTTCACGAGCAGAAGAGAGGGTCCCAACAGAGTCTGAGCACCCCCTTCTCCTCCTAGGGTGCCAGAGGAAAAAAATAAGGATGCAAATGATTCTGCACCTACACCACTGCAAAATATAGAAGATTAGATGACCCTGAACTTTCAGTGTGCCCCCTGCTGTACCTAGTGACAAATTTCAACCAGTCCAAAAAGGTAAAGGGAAAAGTAGAAAATCAGACACCATATAACTGGTATCTTTAGACAACAGGTTTGAAGCATTACAATGGAAGAATACTGAGATGGAGGAGGACTCAGATACCACATCTCAACTAGAACTTTTCTCTGATCAGGAGGACCCTGGCCCTTCTACAATGAAGGAAAGTGATGGAAAGGGAGAGAAAGAGTCCTCTAAAGCAACCACGAGGAAAAAAAAAAAGATGGGGAACCAGATCCAAAGCCAAGGCTGTAACCTTTAAATAACACCATCACTTTTTAGTCTTATGGCTCAAATTTTAGAATTGTAATTTGCCTCACTAAATGTGAATAGTATTGGAAGAAACAAAAAATGCTCAGGGACATTTGGTGTGTTGAAAACCAGCATTTTCATGTAGTATCCTTCCAAGACACTAGGATACACACATTGAGAGAGGAAAATAATGCAAGTAAAGCATGGATTCAGTGCACCTCCTACTGGTCATTAGAAGAAGATACCTGCTGTGGGGTAGGTATCTGTATCAATATCCCAGAAGCCAAGATACTAAAATTAGTAGAAATTTATCCAGGATGAGTACTATTACTAGATGTTGCATTTTCAGAATAGATTTTTAGACGAATAAATGTCTATGTACCTCAAACAAAAGCAGCAAGGATAGACCTATTTAATGCTACTAAACCTTATCTATTCACCTCTAAAATAGTTTTGCTTCGAAGGGATTTTAATTGTGGTCTTTTACCATCCAATAGAGGCATACACACACAAAATATTTTGTGATGTTGCCTTTTTAAAAACTATGATTTCTCAAGCTGGTTTAATTCAATGCACAGGAGGTCAGTCCATCCCCTTGCTCTGGCCTGCCAGTTATTCCTTGAGTTTCTCCCCTCCCTCAAAATGCTGGCTTTGGGGAGTGACATAAGTACGCAAGCATGGTGCACATCACACGCCTGCATCTCCCCTTCCACTGAGCTGTTTCTGGGTATATTGCCATCTGTTGTCATCCAGCTGGCAGTCGTGCACTGGAGTGGGGTACCTCCCCACCCGTAGGTAGATAGCTCTCTGTGGGATATGCGATCCTCCTCCACTAGGCCAGTCCCAATAACTTGAGCTCACTTCTGAACTCAGGTAGCCGGCATCTTGAACATTAGCGCTACTACTGTGCAGGAGTGCCAGTGGCAGTACTGTTTTGAGAGCAAATTACTGTGAGGTCCTATTGGTAACCTGTCTGAGTGTGTTACAACAAGTTGAGGGAGTAGTCTGAGTAAGTTCCAGTTAATGCTCATCACTTAAGTTATGTTTAATTCTATACCTGTGTTCTGTGCTTTAGCCAGTGTACATTTAATTTGCAAGTTTGTTTTGTGCTACAGTTAAATCTTATAACTTCACCCTATCTAGGTAAGCACCTTGGTGTAGTTTTGCTTTTGTTTTACTGTATATGCTATAGCTGAGTCTCAGAGCTGCATCCTATCTATCCTATCCTGTCTTTTTAGTACAGGTATCTATGGAGATGGAGGTCAGAGGAGAGACAGTTAGCTATGGTGACTGTGGGGTACTCTTCCCAGGGGATATGCTCTGGAAGAGGGGGCACTACTCCATCTGCAGCTCCAAGTTTGAGTTCCAAGCTCAGCTGGTGACAACAAGGGTAGAAATATCTCAACTGCAGCACCAGCAAAACTGAAGCCCAACCCCCACATCACTATTACCGGATAGACTACAGTCGGCCAAAATGCAGCAGCCCGATCGTCATTATCCCAACCCCGGGCACCTGAAATACAGTCACCCATCATTGGGATTTTACCCCCAGAGGGTGATTAGGGGAGCTTCAGCCCCACACCCACCAATATGTGGGGCTCTGCCTCCCACACCCTCCTGTACTTAAAGATTCTCATTCTGGGGTGGGCGAAACCCTGAAGTCAGGCAACCATGTTTTGGGTGCCCGGGGTTGGGCTATTGCCGGTTGGGCTAATGCATTTTGGCCATTTGGAAGTATTCCCTACTCCAGAGGGTGGAGAGTGGTGGAGAGGGGGAGGCAGACAGAGTTAACCATAAGGAGGTTATTCAATCCCTCACCATTAAGATGGCTAATAGCTTCACACCACTAGAAAAGGTTATGGCACCTGACTCCACTGGGTGGGACTCAGAGTCAGTTGATGGGAAAGGGCAGGACAATGTGATGGCACTGAAGGGGAACAAATCTACCAGAAGATTCTTAGTGGCCAGGGACTCAATGATAGGCAGTGGTGAAGGTGAAGGTGAAGGTGAAGGAGGGGAGTTGGATTGGAGGGGATTGGTCTGATGCCTTCCAGGAGCATCGTCATCTGGGATTTAGACAGAACAGGGAAGACAGTGGAAAGGGAGCAGGGAGAGTTGGGCTGCGGGTACACCTGGGTACCAATTATCTAGAGAACCAATCAGAGAAGATGGCAAAGCAAAACTTCCATAGACTTGGGACAGACTGGCAGCACACTCAGACTTCCTGGTCTTTTCTGAAGTCTCCCCTTTCTGGGGAAGGGAGAGGAAGCAGAACAGAATAAAGAGTGATGTAATGGTGGAATTTAATGGGTAGCTTAAGGGGTGGTGTCAGGAAAAGGGGTACAGCTTTGTGGGGGGTTGAGGAACTTCTGGGACAGGAAACTCTTCAGGGGTGATGGTCTTCACCTGATAAAAGAGGGGGCCTACAGACTGGGACAGACATTTGACATCTACATCAGACATTTAAGGAGATATGGTCTAGGGGAACCATGGCGGCAGGTGAGAAGAAAGGGATAGGGCTTGTGCTAACCCCCTACTGAACTGCCCAAATGGGATTTTTGAGGATTTTGAAGCACGAAAATGAAAGCAGTGATTTAGCACTGACCCTAAATATCGAAAGGTTTGCACCAATATCATTAGCAGAAAAAGTATCTGATACTGTACAAAGCCACTTGAGAAATATCTGACCCCACGATTTTGTGGTATGACCCTCGGCATTTAAAGCTATGGATCAAGCTGACCCCAGCTTTACTAGTGCTAATGCAAGCCTTGAAGAGATCCTGGCTACTACTCTCCCACCGCTGGGGGCTTGTAACAGCATAATGGGTACAAAGAGAGCTACGGCTCTAACTGGATGAAGTGAAGGGACATTAAAGAGGGGGAATGCAAAGGGTGCAAACACCAAGAAAAGCAAGATGAAGAAAGGATTAGTAAAGCACAGGAGTATTGGCAAGGTAGGATTAGGGGTCAAAAGGAAGGGGTTATGCCTTAATGCCAGTAGACTAGGTAGCAAACTTTGTGAGTTCCAGGCACTTATGGCAGACACTGTGATGAACCTTATGGCTATCATGGAGACGTAGTCTTCGGGAAAATTATCACCAAGAATTAACAGTCCCTAGGTACTCAATGTTCAAGTGTGGTAGGGGCACAGGTAGAGGGGGAGCAATAGCCCTTTTTTTCAAGGATGGCATTGAGGCGGCAGGGAACAGTGGCATCAGGGATAGTAATGGGAATACAGAGTTGCTGCCGGTGCAGTTCATGGCAGCCTTAGGTAAGAAACTGCGCTTAGATGTTATCTATATGCCTCCAGTGCAGGGGGAGGAAAGGGACAGAGCGCTCAGGGAAGAACTTGAAAGAGGGGTAGCAAAAGGGGAAGTAGTGGTGGGTGATCTGAACCTGCCAGACATCGAATGTGATGTTCCAAGGGCCAGGAGCATCACAAGTCAGGCCTTGCTGTACATTTTCCAAGGCTGTCTGCTGGTACAGCTATTTAAGGAACCCACGAAGCAGACCACAGTTCTCAATGTGGTGCTCAGTGGTGGTAGTAGGAGCTGTGGGAGTAGGAGAGCCACTGGAGAACAATGGCCATAACTGTATTTGGTTCACATTGTTTTTTGGGTCTGGTAAAAAGCAATCAAGGGCTGAAGTTCTTGATTTATGAAGGATAGGCTTCAGTAGATTGAGTGAGCTGGTCAGGGATAAGTTATTAGGGGTGGATAACATAGGTGGGGGGTGCAGGAAAGATGAAAGCAATTAAGATGGCCATTCTCAAGGCAGCTAACGTATGTATGAGAATGGTAACCAAAAAAAACAGGTAAGACCATGATGGTTCTCAACAAGGGTACAGGAAATGGTGACGACCAAGAAAGTGGCCTTCCGCAAGTATAAATACAAGAAGGGGGAGGAAGTATGGGGGGACTATTTACTGAAAAGTAGGGAGGCAAACAGGGTGGTTAGCAAGGCGAAAGCAGACAAAGAGCTTTATTGCAGAGGGGTCAAGAACAAAGAAAAACAGTTCTTCAGCTATATTAGAGAAGATAGGAAGGAAGGAAGGAAGGAAGCAAGGAAGGAAGGAAGGAAGGAAGGAAGGAAGGGGGATCTGTAAAGCTAGCTTAGGAGGGTAGGGTGAGAAAGGAGAACAGGAAAAAGGCTGGCATCTTTTTTTTTTATTAACTCTTTCTATCCTCCTTCTCTGGCTCCATAGAACTCTCTCAGTTGTGTGTGGTTCTGGGGTCTGGCCATTTCCTGTTCTGCCTGAAGTCTCCCCAGTCCATCCTCCATCCTAGTATTCCCCACCGCACTACTGACCATCCCAACCCCCTGAGGTGGGACCGCCACTCCTATGCTATCTGTGCTCTATCTACAAATTAGTAGGGCACCCAGAGTGGGGAGGAGATTCAGAGGTTGGCTTAGGGCAGACCTGGCAATGAGCGTGGGGGCCAACTGCTGGACCTGCCTTCACCTTTCCAGGTGCCAGGGCACTTTCCTTGTTCTGTGGTCCCGGTGGCATGGACATGCAGTGACATCCAGCATGGGATGGGCATTCTCCTGCACCCGTCCACAAGATGTCTGTCAGTCCCATACCCATGTAGCATGCCCATGCTAGCTGCTGTGTTCCCAGTCTCCACTGGGAGCTGCTGGTGCTGTGCAGCATGCAAGCCCATCGCTTCCAGGAGAGGAGAGCAGTCTATGGTACACTCGATCCTCTCCTCCCTGGCCAACCCCTTGTGATCTGAGTCCACTCCCAAACACGTAATGCTGACATGGTGCGAGGTAAAACTGATGCCTCAACCCTCAGTGCTACTGGCCCATCCATAAGGCTGCCATCTTTAATGATTACTTTTGTTGCTCAGTTTTCACTAGGGAGGGTAGTAGGCCCTTGCCAGAGAATGGCATCAAAGCAGCCACAAAGTGGGTCCTGGTGATGAGACAGACAATACTTACAAGTGAAAGGGTCCTGAAAGGGCTGTCATCCCTAAAAATAGATATCGCCCTGGGACCAGATGAGCTGCATCCAAGGAAATTCAGGGAATTTGCAGTGGGACTTGCTAAACACCTGATAGGTCAATGAAAGAGCTCACTAAGAATAAGGGTGTTTCTGAAGAATTGTAGGGAGGCAGTCATAGTTCTGCTGTATCAATATAAGTAGAAAGAACAAGTAGGGAACCACAGACCTGTCAATCTAACCTGTATTGTAGGGAAGCTGATGGAGTCACTGGTCAAAAAGGACTTCATGGGCTACTTGGAGAGCAATGGTCTCCAGGACAGTAAACAGCACAGATTTGAGGTAGGGAGGGAGGTTTTGCCACTCTAAGCTGATAGTTTTCTTTGACTTAGTAACAATGAAATTAGACAGCGCCATGCTATTGATTTGTTCCACTTCAACTTCAGTAAGGCCTCCGACTCGGCTTCTGAAGAAGATGGAGGATCTTGGTGTGGCTAAAGTCACAGCAAAATGGGTCGGTATCAAGCTTAAGGGAAGGCAGCGGAGGGTTGTGGTCAATGGGGTTAAATCAGAAGAGAGGGAGGTCACAAGGGCGGTACCACAGGGATCTGTCCTAGATCCATTCCTCTTTGATATGTTCTCAGCAACATCGGTGAGGGAATCTGTGACAAGTTGTGTCTCCTCCCAGATGACACTAAACTCTGTGGGAGGGTGGATAGTGATGAGGGAATTGAAGAAATGCAGAGATGTACAGAAGCTAGAGGGGTGGACTAAGGCTGGGCAGTTGACATTCTTTTTTTTTTTTTCTATTTATTCTTTATGGGCCCATCCTACTGCCAGGCATCCGCCTGGTCATGGACCCTCTCGGCTGTGGCTCCCTCAAATCATCTGCTCTCCCAGGACCCTCTGGATTGCCCCCCAGGGTGGGGTCATGACACCTGGCCCAAGGTGTCCCAAATGAAGGAATAGGGTGGGCGTCGACCTGTGGGAGCTGATTGCAGCTGGGGGGGTGGGCTTCATAGAGGCAGTAGGCAGGCTATTTTATTTTCCCTGTTTGCTGGGGCGGGAACATGCAATGACGCCAGTGTCCGTCCTGCCCCCCCCGGATCCTTGCTGGTGCCATCTGCTGTGGAACCCCTGGCCTCTGCCAGTGGTCCCCCATGCACCGGCAACACCCACCCCTCCCCAAGAAGGAGAGCAGTCCATGGGACGCTCAATCCATCTCCCAGCTGGCCTGTGTAGTTACATTCAGACCCAGGTCACGCGTTGCTAGTGGAAATCAACCGCTGTGCCGATGGGCTGGCTCTAAGCAGTTGAAATTCAATGCCAAAAAATGCAAGGTAATGCACCTAGGGAACAGTAACCCCAGGACAGAGTACTAGATGAGTGGGGTGAGGCTTAGCACTATGACTGAGGAAAAGACTTTGGAGTTCTCATCAGTGACTCCTGAAAGCAATCAAGTCAATGTGTAATGAAGAAGTACAAAATCACACATGCCCTCATAATGCAAAGCATCATGGACTGCATATGCAAATCACCACAGAATAGTATGCTGGTTCAACTTTAAGCAAAAATGCATGGTGCTGCTTAAAGTTGCTTAAAGCTAAACCAGCATAATATTCGGTGGTGATTTGCATATGCAGTCCATGATGCTTTGCATTATGAGGGCATGTGTGATTTTGTATTTCTTTGACACTTGGCTTCCCGGCCAATGCTGTTTGGGGTAACCATTGCCTCAGTGCTTGCACAAAGAAGTTCTTTGTATTTTAATGTGTAATGAGGCATGCAGAAAGGCAAATAGGATGTTGGGATGCATCATGAGGGCTACTGATAGCAGAAAGGAAGAAGTAATAAATCCCTTATATAGATCCTTAGTGAGGCCTCACCTGGAATACTGCACCTAGTTCTGGAGTCCTCACCTCAGGAAAGATAGGGACAGGATGGAGATGGTGCAGCAAAGTGTAACAAAAATTATTCAGAGACAATAGGACAAGTCCTATCTGGAGCGCCTCAAGGACTGAACATGTACTCGCTGGATTCCAGAAGGGAGAGGGGAGCTACAACAGAGACTTCCAAGTTCCTAAAAGGAATTAACAAAGTGAACTACAGGGAACTATTTAGTTTGAATACTAGCTCGGAGTCAGATGGACATGTCTGGAAACTAACAGGAGGGATGTTTAGGAGGGACACAAGGAAGTGCTATTTTACAGAAAGTGTGGTGGAAAGCACGGTTTAGACAGAATGAAGGGTACAGTGGTTGATTGGGGAGCCAGAATCAGTGAGGTGAATGGGGTGGAGTGGGGAGGGCTAGGACCCTGGTTGGGTAGAAGGTCCCAGAGCTAAATAGGGGGCTTGGGCAGATGGTGTGGACCATCGGTCTTTTTCTGCCATTAGTGTCTATGTTTCTATGTCTGTGTCTCTTGCTGCAGGTTGTTAGTGTGCAGTTGTCTGTCTTCCCTTCAGGCATGTGGGCTTGCCCTCCCTAAGAGAGATATGCAGTTGAGGCTAAACCCACATAGTAGGAGGAAACTTTTCTCATGGGAAGACTTGATAAAGTCAGAGATGCCTGCACTATAGTGGCTCTGGTGGGAGTAACAGCTGGAGATCTTGAAGAAAGTTGACAGCATGCATTAGGTTGCCCCCCCTTAGATCCAAGTGCTTACAATCCCTACATGAGATATGTGGTTAAGGTTGGAATGGGGAGGCACTCCAGTAGCACCCTCCATATCTTTTATTTTGTGACTGAATCAGTGGAGTGCTCTTCTTAGGACAGCCTTGAGTTGCTCAGGGTCGCCATGTTGTCTAGGTGGATAGATAGATAGATAGATAGATAGACAGACAGACAGACAGACAGACAGATAGATAGACAGACAGACAGATAGGTAAAAATCATTATATTTATACATGATAATACATGTCGTTAGGGAAAGATTCCCTGTTTACAAGAGAGTCCTGTGTATAGGTAGGGTGTCTCTCCCCGCTACTCACAGATATGTCTCAAGGTGAGCTGCCTCTGTACACATTCACTGAAATCTCCTAGCTTGGATGCATCTAGTTTCACATAATCATGCTGCTTGAGTTACTGCTTATACATTCGAAGAGATGGGAGAGGGGGCATACAAGAGGCTTGCAGATTTCAGCCAGTGGCCTGGTTCCAAGTGCAAGCTGTCTACATGATCATCCTCCCCATCTCCCTTTCCACCACTGGCTGGTAGTTGGCAGTGAGTGTACTTAACTACTTGACATTAGTTGTGCTCGACCAATGTCCCTCTTTCAATGCCCCCACCATCTTATCATGTTATACTTTCCTGCCAAACTCATTCGCCTCAGTCTCCAATACTCAGGGGCTATGATAGTCCTGACAGAGGTGCGGGGAAGGGGATCTAACTATATGAACCTTGTGTAATCATTGAACATAACTTAGATTGACCCACTTCAGTCACTAGGTTGTAGTAATTAATGACTCCGTGGCTCAGGCCCCTGCAGCAGTAATGAAAGTGATCATTCTAGGTATACTGTTAGGCTTCCAGTTAGGGGAAGCCTGTGCTGTCCCACCATCCTGAACATGCTGGGAACATGCAGATTAATGCCAGCCTGGTGAAGCTGAGGGTTGAGGTGCTGGATGCCACACCTCACACCATGCAGGCAACCTGGGTTCAAGAACTGACTCAGGTCATCGGGGGTTGGCAAGGGAGGGAGATGACTGAGCGTCCGGAGGACTGCTCTCCCCCTTCCCGGGAGGGTACCGGGGTTAGCCTCGCTCCATAGTGGCCCCTGTTGGAGGCCAGAGTCCCCAAGGGAAGCATAGGCTCGACATAATGTCAGGGAAGGAGCAGCGGCAGATGGCTACATGTTGGGTGCTCTGCCGTCATTGCACGACCAAACTCTGGGGGGGTTGGGGAGTAACCTGCATGAGAAAAATTCCTGGTGGCCTAGTTGTGGTGAAGGGGGTACCAGTTTCCTGCCCACATCCCAATGCCAAGCCTGACTTCCTGGCCTCCTGTTCTGTCCTTCGGATTCCTCGGCTGGCAGTATAGCCTAGAGCTTAGAGGAACGAGGTGTGAACGAGCTTGGTACATCTAGTAGACCAGACCTGAGTCTGATTCTCACAACCTCCACTTGCATACTGCGTGACTCTGAGCAAGTCACTTAACCACCCAGTGCTCCCAGGTTGCCCCTGAAAACAGGCACTTGTTCCTAGTGGGCCATACCCGGCTACCAAAGACTAAAATAAAAAAAATTTCCAGAAAGGTCACCAAGAGTGGGCAGACCCTCCCCCAGGAGGTGATCTGGAGGCCTGGTACAGGCTGTGGAGCGCCAGAGAGAATAGATTAGGAGGGTTTCAGGCAGGGAGCAGAGGCAGCGATGAGTGGGTTCTCCGGAGAGATGCCCTAAGCCCCCAGTGAAAAAATAGAATTGACAAAAATAAAACATGCAAATTAACATTGTAAACACAGGGAGTACACATGAAGCCACTAGCCAGTCCATCCTCGAGACCTTGTGCCCCCTCGAGCGACTGTTAGAGTCATCTAGCTTGTAAATTACATTAGATAAAGAAAACACAAAAATGTTAAACATTTAAGTCATTCAGTAGATAAAAAGGATATACCCCATCTGACTGTCTAATAGCTTTGAGTTGAAGGACCTACACTCGGCTCACACTGTGATAAATATTCAGAATGTTCAAATATCTGCCACTATGCCCAGTGGTATAACAGCCCAGTCCTGTGAAGTTCTTACTTGCCTTTGTTCAGGGTCAGTCTCCCCAGGAAGGTCGACAATGTCTGACCAGCATTGCAGATTTCCTCTATCTGCTTCTTATTGCTGCAGTGCAGAGTACCTCTTATCTCTCTCTCAGGGACCTGGGGTAACACTAGAAGGGTTCTTTTGCCCTATCCTATTGACAGTGGGGTTCCCCTAGGGTGTTGGCTCCATTGGGTGAGGAGACCCAGGCCCCTTCCCCGCATTCTCTTAGACCATGTCACTTGCCAGTCCATCTCTTGCCTTTCCAAAGTTGGGCAGGCTAGAAGAGATTTCGCAGGACCTTGGTGAGCTGTTACTCATGAGACAATATTTTTCCTAGAGGGTAGCCCATGATGTACACGACCTCAACCTCCTAAAGGGTGACTCAAACATGGCGCATGTCACAGGGGCTACCAGGCAGCTAAAACGACCGGATGGGGTGGGTTGGCGACTGTAGCGACAGGAAGTCTCTACAGGTACATGCGTGGGGAAGTGGGAGAGAGTACGCTCGGCGATGAGTGGGAGGAGTTTTGATGGGTGGTGCCATGGTAGGCTATTGAGCTAGCCCCATGGTGTAGTGAGTTGGCTCATGGCTTTGGTGGGTAGAGTGCTGGGTTTGGGTCCAGATGCAGGTTCGTTTTTGTTGCGCCCAGCCTGAATTTAATTTTTTTACATTTTGCCCCCGACATGCACTCCCCACTGAATTTGAGAACCTTAAGTACAAAAGTGCGGGGCACAGTCCCTGCATAAACGTAAAAATACAAGTCCCTGGCACCATTTTGTTGTGCGCGGAGAGTCATAGCGTAGAAATTGATTTTCGGCGCTCTGACTTCTCCATAATGGCAATCGCCCTTCGGCCTTCGCTGTTATGACATTGAACCTCCTAGAGCTGGGCTTTTCTGTCTGGAGACTATAGTCTTTTGCTTTATCGGGCCCAT
This sequence comes from Neoceratodus forsteri, assembly GCA_016271365.2. NCBI lineage: Eukaryota > Metazoa > Chordata > Ceratodontiformes > Ceratodontidae > Neoceratodus > Neoceratodus forsteri. The sequence continues at coordinate 338,178,428 of JADMNL010000026.1, forward strand.
ATATCTGTATATTTTGGAAGGCTTCCCCTGGACATTTATACAGGTTAGTGATCCGACTCCTGGAGATTTTTAACTTTGCAGGGCATTGGAATTAATATAGGATGTCCAGTTTGTGAAACGCTTTGTGAGTCACTATGAACTTCTTCCTTCATGCTGCAAGCTCAAGGGAATAAACACTGAAAATGAGAACTTGATGCCCTTCCCAGGAGTGTGGTCCAGTCTCACGAGCTAATGTCACGATATAGTCTGTGTAACACACACGAACACCAAAGCCCACTCACCGGTAAATGTATAAGAATTCAACTGTAACCCCCCGGGGCCTTTCCTTACATGCCCATATCCTTTTCATTTTTCTCCCACTGCTACTGGCATTATACGATTGTTTCCCGAACTTCTGGTGCCCCTGATTGTTCCCCAAACTCCCATTGCAACCCTTGTACTTATTTAAGCCCAGTTCTGACTTTTTCTCTTAAACTGCAGTTCCCGCTGTAGCCAGTGTACCGAGGTGCAAGCAGGGATCACGCAGGCGAAAGCGGCACCTCTAAATGCTGACCACTCAGTTTGCAGTCAAATTGGAGAGTTTTCATTGGTCCGGTGCCCTGGTAGACTAAGGAGGATCGTGACCTTAGTTGTAGCATCGCAGCCGCTAAGGCACAAATAAAGTTTAAAATGGAGGCATAGCGTAGAGCTCATTAATATGTATGAGCCAAGCATGAATACGCATGGAATAGCTGCATGCCATCTGGGGACAGTGTAATGGTGGCAGCGACCGCAGATCTGTTGTGCTTATAAATATAACAGTGGGTTCATTTAATAGAAAACAGTTTGGGCTACAAGTGAGTGGGGGGGGGGGAGTGGGAGTGTAAATAAATATGCTATTTCCTGGCTGCACCAGAATTTTAAACTTGTGGGACTGCATAACTGGGACAGTATTCTATACAGCAGCCACCATTTTGAGAGTACTTTAGCCAATCACGAACTGGGATTTTGTCCAGAGACTCATGGATGTGTAACATAGACTTATGGGGGATTTTCTGGGACAAAGTTTGGGTGCCTAACTTGTAGCCAGTTAAGAGACTTAAACTGTGTTAGACAGCCTGAACAGTTAATCAGATTCCAAGGATTTCTGCCTTTATTTAAGAGGGATAGTTTAAATTCCAGTCAGTTCTGCAGGGAGACCAGACTGAAAGGGACTGCAGAGAGCAGCCTGCAGTTCAGGCAGGCCAGTGCTGAGACTTCAGCTCAAACTACCGAGCAGGCTCTGTGGAAACTCGGGCCTGCAAGAGACCTAGTTGCTTCTGTGTGAGTTACTGGTGGTGGAAAAGTGAGGATTAATTGCCAGGAACTGCCTGCCTGCAGTTTGGAGGTTTGCTCAGTGAATCAACTGAAATTGCATGCCAGCTTGGAACTGAACTGAGAGGTAGAGACTTAAATGTTGTTTCCCTCAAGGGTGCGAGACTGATTTTTGATCACAAGGTTTGCTCAGTGAATCTACTACAATAGCAACTGGACTGTATCCAAAGTGTGGCAAGTTTGTGCTGTTTGAGTTAACTGTGTTTAATGTTCTTTGTGGGTCGAGACCTGCCTGTTCCCGCCCTAAACTGTTATACCCACTGGCTGTTTCACCAGCATAGCGAACTGAACTTTGCTAACGTGCTCATCTCACCTGGGCCTCTACCAGTTTAGCCCAGACTGACTGCCTTGCAACAGAGACTGTCTGCATCGAGAGACCAGCTTTGGACATCCAGCCTCTGTGCAAAACAACTTGCAGGTTGCAGCCACCTGGAGGGAAAGGCCATGAAGAGGAGGTGCGTTGTGTTGGCCCTGCTTCCCCATGCTCATCGGCAAACATCACAAGGTCTCCATATCACCTGCAATACTACAGCCAACTGGTAGTGTATGTACAATCAGGGCAGCTCCCTGCAATGAGTCATTCAATTATTTGTGGTGCTGTGTGGTTTCTTTTTCAGATTCTTGGGTTTCATGAGACTGCAGGCCAAACAGCTAGGAATACAAAAAAATCATGTTGTTGTGCATGCTACCTGCCTTTTCTCTCCATCAAGGGCCCCAACATCGGCTGCAGGGCTGGCCACCGCCTCTAGCTAGCCAGTTTCTCCATCCTGGGTACCCAGTGCTGTAGGACTGTTTACATGGGACTAAAAAGTGCCTTGCCCAAACCTAAATCTACTCAGAATACCAGTCATTTAACTAAATTCACGCCCCTTCCTTGTTCACATCCCCCAAATAAATCTGCTTGCTGCTTCACGTTTAACCTGGTTACTGTGCATATTATTAGCTGGGTTGCAGTACTAAAAGTGTACAATTGTGTTGCTAACCTTGTTTTACAGGGGGTCTCCCTGGATACTCCTGAAGGTCTAACCCTGTATGAAGAAAATGAGTACATTGTTAATGCTCATTTTCAACTGTGTGTTGATTGCTGTTACAGGTACAAAGTCACTAGGAGGGTTGGTGGGTGGTTATAGCTTCCCAGCGGGCTATGCCAGATCAGATAGACATCCCCAATACCATTACGCTGGGTGGAAGCACCATAACATTGAACCCATGTCCCTCAACCTGTTGTTAGGAAGCCAGGCAGTGGTAGTAGCCCTAGAGATAGCATTGCCTAAGGGTTACACAATTTTATTATTTAGCATGTCCACCAAAGTAATATCTACATTTCGTAGTGCACTCACTACTTCTTCGGGACCTAGAACATGCGAATATCAATATTTACACATTTTAACACATTTCTTTGGTAATGTAGTAAAGTCAGAAATGTTCTTCACAATACTAGTTATCACAATTAATTACTGAATCAGTTTCTTGAAATATACTAAAGTGTACTGTACTCTTATGACAAAACATCATATACTATATGCACCAAGTTGTCAACTACTACAATGTGTCCTTCATTTTAAATATTTTGTTATAAATTTAAAAAAAAATACAGTGCTTATTCACCAAACAGAAAGTTGTTTAATAATACCCATATAGATATTTGTTGATTTCCCACCTTTGGTACAGCTCTATTTTCTACAATCCATTTTTTTCAAATTAAGTTTGAATTCTCCTTTTCAAAAACACAAATTATATAAGCTATGACTTGATATTAGATGTATTTCCTTTAAGCAAGCAATAACACACAATGAGGTATGAGTTATGTCCTGATAAGAGTACACCCAGGTGTATTATAAGGCACGAGGTGCTTGCGCTGAATGCCTTATGCACCTGGGTGTGCTCTTGTCAGAACATAACCCACACCTCAGAGTGTGTTATTGCGCTTATAAGGTGGACTATCTGGTAAAGAAATTTATTTAAAAAACGTGAAGAAATATGATTATATTGTTTGGAAACAAAGAAAAAAAACAGTCCCTCATAGTGTCTTGGAAAGGAGCTTTTTCATTAAAAGTTACTAGCTGATACCGGTGTCCATGTGTGCCTTTACTGCACCCCCACCCCCAACACGCACACACAGAAACACTCAAAAGCATATTTTTTTATTCTTTTACTATTTATTAGTTTGACCATGGAGTTTTAGTTACATGCAGCTAGAGGGTAGTAGGAGAGACTGTGTCCCTTGTTGGTTTATGCATCGCCGTTATGTTTGCTGACCTCCCCCCCAATTACAGACAGCATTTATTTTTCCTCCTTTTATTTAATTTCTCTTTTTATATCACTTTTTCCTTGCCATTTCAGTAGAGGGATGGCTTAACTGACAGGGACCAAGCCTGCCCCTCAATGTCCACCATACTCTGTGGTTTCCTGCTTAACAGCCTGGTCTACAGCTTTTCAAACAGTAAATTGGTCAGTTTGAATGCAGAGCACATTTTTTGATAGTGGGCCACGCTTTTCAAAATATGGTTGTCAGTTGCTGTGGCTAGGATTTGGAAAGGCTATGCCTGGAGATTGATGGCCAAGCAGCCAGCCACTCCCACTTCCTGAGCTATATAAGCAGTTCCTGTTATCCTCATTGTGAAGCACTTTTTCTTTGCAGCCGAAGGTTCTATCTGTCTGTCCTCTGAGCTGGTTGGGGCCTGCAGGGCTGGCTAAGGCCCCCCTTTCTGCTTCTGCTTGTCTTTGCTGGATTTCTGAGCCAGATATTCAAAGGGGTTGTGCCCTGGTGGGATATTAAGAAGGCCACCCGGTGCAGCGCATATCCCGATGCACCAGGGCGCAATGTAATCATATGCGGCGCAGATGCAGGGGGTGTGCCCATGCATATGTGGCACATCCCGATATTCAGCCCAGGATGTGCGGCGCATATGCTGGCACAGCCCTGCTTTGCGCCGCATAGAAGGGCTCAAAGTTGAACCCGTGAAATGTGGGAACAGCTCCTGACCACCCACAGGCGGGCTGCTGTAGTGCAGGGTGCAACACAGCAGCCGTCTGCTGTGGGTGGCCACCCAACCACCCAGCACATTGTGCACAAACAGCCACAACCCCCTGGCGGTCTAATGGTACCCCCTCCCGCTCGAGTCCCCGATCACCGGTAGATGTCTGAAAGTAATCTCCCTGGTAGTCTACTGGAACCCCTCCCACCCGTTTCCGCGATCATGATAAATCCCTGTAAAACACATCCCTGGTGATCCAGTGGCACCCCCCACCCCTCCCACCCACACAGACCCCCTTGCCACCCCTCCCCCGCATACTGCCTGGCTGCCTGCCGAATGACAGGTACAGTATGGGCTTGCAGGGAGCATACTGTACTAGACAGTCCCAAATATGTGAATGACTTCATTCACATATTTAGGACTTTATCTAATCTGTTATGTAACTGTACCTGTCGTGTTGGCTCAACCCAGATGGTATCTTGGTGGTGTAGCCACCCACAGATGACAAGGGGGAGCAGGGTGGGCACGGGGTCTGTGTGGATGGGAGGGTGGGGTGCCACTGGATCACCAGGGATGTGTTGTACAGGGATTTACCATGATCGTGGAAATGGGTAGGGGTCAGACATCTACTGGCAGTCAGGGAAACGGGCGCGGGATCCACTAGCCCACCAGGGATGGTGGTTTAGTACAGTGCTTGGGACCCGGGGACTGGGGGGGCCACTAGACTGCCAGGGCTTGTGCATTCTGCCATGGGGCGGGTGATGCCCCGGGATCCCCATTGCACACGTCATGCTATGCAGTGCACCAGGCTCAAGTCGCCCTGCTGCCTTGCGCAAGGCATGCAAATGGGGCTGTAAGGACATGCTAATGGCCCCATTTGTGCCTTGCATATATTACGGCCTCATTTGCATGCCCCCACTGAATATCATGGGGGATGCGCCTAGCGCAACTGCACTTGCGCTGGTGCATTCCCATGCTCCCGATCTGTGGCTTGCACCTGGCACAGTGCCACTGCGTCATGTGCAGTGGGTGCACTGACCTTGCCATATTCAACGGTGCTGCACCATGGTGCAACACCGTTGAATATCTCCTGGACCTGGCACCTGCGCATCCTGGTTGCACTGAGCCCAGGCTTGCACCACTGCCTGGTGCAGTCTAAATATCCTGGCCTCTGTGTTTAATTTTTCCTGCTTCTGGTTTGTATTTTGCCTTCAGCTGCACGTGTGCTTCTTCCTTTGTTTCCTGTTCTGTGTTTGTGTGTCTGGTTTTGTTTTGTTTTTTGAGGCTTTGTTTCTAAACTCCTAGCATATTGTTACAGAGCTCCTACTACTTGCTTTCAGTCAGTCAACTCGCAAACTACTGCAATGCAGCTGCAATCATTATTTGTGTGTTTCAGCTCAACTATAGCTACTCCAAGTTGCATACCCAATTAATTTCACCTGACTAAGGCTTACACTGAACCTAGCTATGCAGCTCAATCATGTTCTCTCATTCTACTTATCTCATTGTAGCAGCTTCATTGCACTGCCTGGCTACACCTGCTTTCAGAGCATTGTGTCTCCTTATTTATGTTTATTGCAGTTACAACTCAGTGTACTCCATACGGATGTTGCTTTTATATTTATTCACTCTGTTATACTCTGAGGTCAGCTAAAAAGCCCCTGCTGAGGCTGTTAAATTAACTTTATATCTGCATGTGATTCTTGGCCTTTCCATCACTTTCTTGTTTGTCCTACGGCGGGGACTGGGATGTGTTTGGGGAGTCATGGCCCCATGTGGCTCATTATTTCTGTTCTAAATCCTGCCTTTGCTGCCGAAAATCCTCAGAGTATTTGTCACCTTGATTTGGCTTTTAAATGTCTGGCTGGCTTGCCCCACTATTCAGTGCTGTTTAATTGCTACTACGTTATGCAGACCTACATGCAGGTCCACATACTACTCTGTTTACTGACCTACGTACAGGTCCACGCTTGCTTACGCAATCGATTGCTCATGCCTTCTACATTCTCTCAACTTTAGCCTCTGGGATGTCTGCTGCACTCAATCTGCTTTCGACCTCGCAAGATCTCAGCACTCACTGCTCATTACAATCAGCACACCATGCTCAATCAGCTCACCAGCTTCTCGGCTCTCAGTCTAATTCTGGGGCATGCCAGCCATTCTATTCTGGTGCAGGGTTCCTGCAGCTGACGGTCTCGTTCTGTATTTAGTCCTCATCTTGAGTGTGTCAAACTTGGGATGGGATCCTTCTCACCTGGCCCATAGCTGGGAATGTTCTCGCCCTGGGCTTGGCTTTAGCTGCCTGCTATGCGACAGTAGCTCCTGATATTGAATTTAAGACTAGCGGTGAAGGGTGGTTACGATGATCTCCTTTGGCTCTAGTGTTCCACTATAATGGTTAGCCATTGACTTTAGTGGTTTCCCTAACAAGGAACCTTCACTGCATTCTCCCTATGACTGCCTCTGGTTCACCTGGTTTGAGTTTAGGGCAGGTAGGCCAGGTGAGTGCCTCAGCAGTCATTGCTCTCCTCCTCCACCTTGGTTGCACGTATTGTTGCAGAGTTTTCTCACAACCTTCCGTGGCATTCCGGCTAGAGGTTTTGAGTGAGAGCCTTCCTCCAAATTGGAATATTTTCTACCTCCCTTTAATTGGGTTTTCCAAACTGCAGCTGCAGAGCCATCACTAAATAAACTATCCCAAGCCTGGAGGGAAGGCGACCTAGGCCTTGGATCCCCAGAGATTTCCTCCTCATTTGGGGGGGTTCTCTCCTCCATTGCTTCCAATCATAACTGTTAGTTAGCATAGTAGTGTCCCCTAGTTTCTTTAGGTAGGTTCCGCTGTTAGATGGAGGTGGAGGATGTCCTGCCATTCACTCACTCCTTGGAGGATCCCCTCATTCTCAATGCAAACCATTAGTATCATGCTTCACGAATCTGGGCATTTCATTACATTATCTAACTGAGCATCTCATTACGTTATCAAACTGCCTATGCTTTTCTACTACTACGTTACAGTTATTGCTCCTACATCACAGTTACTGCTTGCTCATAAGCTTTGTGTCACCTCATTCTTTGGGATATGATTGTACTACATTTCTTTTGAGGATTCCTAAGGTACTTTAGCCACGGGAATCGTCCCGTGGCACCTCTAGAGGTGCAACCCTCTCTGGGGGTTCCTTGCCTTTCATACCCCTACAGGGTGGTAATTCCTCTGGAATGGCGAGTGCGAATGGCCAAAACCAAACTAACACAGTTGCACAAGCATAACACTGCACTGGCTGCGCAGGACATTGAATTGGAAAGGCTATACCTGGAGTTTGATGGCCAAGCAGCCAGCCACTCCCACTTCCTGAGCTATATAAGCAGTTCTTCTCAGCCTCATTGTGAAGCACTTTTTCTTTGCCCCACCATCCTCTCTTCCAGCGGCAGCACTCTTTCCTTAGGGGTATTCCTAAGGTACCTTTAGCCACAGGAATTGTCCCGTGGTACCTCTAGGGGTGGAACCCTCTGTGAGGGTTCCTTACCTTTCGTACCCCTACAGGGTGGTAATTCCTCTGGAATAGAGTGTGCGAATAACCAAAACCAAACTAACACAGCTGCACTAGCATAACATTATACTGGCTGCGTAGGACATTGAATGAAAGGACAGTACTGCAGGAAGGGGACTCTGCAGACATCAGAAAGGCTGAGCAGTGAGAGCTGGACCTGTAAGAAAAAACTCAGGCAGTGAGTAAAATAACATTATTTAGGGTTTCTGCAGGAAGGGGGAGGTTACATACTCTGAGTGTTGACTGGCTTTTTGGTACTGGCATACACTGGAGAATGGGTGTTTTCTAGATCAGGAAGTTCCACTTCCACTACTACTGCAGCAGCTTTTGAGATGAAGTTCATCTTTCGAGTGAGAAGTGTTGAAAGAACTGTAACAGGATGCTGTGGCATGGATTGATTTTTTCCTGTGCTGCGGTTCGATTGCCACAAATAGTGCCGGTTGAATGGATATGTCCTGATAAGGTCACGGCTGAAAAAGGCTTTCAGTCAATCAGGTTTTAGAATTTGTTTTGCCTATTTTATCATTTTTTTTTGTTTCACTTACTAAGAGAAGTCTGCAACTTTTTCTTTGTCCTCACTCTAATTTAACTAAAAATTATAAATTAATACTTCTTTCCAAACTCAGACTGACTAGCATGCAGCACCAGAGAAGAATGTACTATTCAAAGGTTCTTTTGGTTTATGGCTCCTTATTTGTAAAAATAATACCTTTCGCATTTGGACTTCTTTATATAACGTGTATGTTGTAACAACCTAATGAATATAAAAATCTTCCGTTCATTATTTTTTTTTGTTCCCATCATGAAATGTTTTTCTCATTTCTCAGCTTCCAATGTAGTAATTCCATATCTTATGTGAAGCCTCAGTGCCTCATCTCCAATTTAAAATTTTTTTACATTTCTATGTCCTGTAAGAACGCCACCCAATGCTTTCGCCTTTCTGAAGTTGTACAATATATTACTTTTGTAATGCTAAAAAGTGCACAAACAGAGAACCCCTTGTGCATGTTCTGTCTTTCAAAATGAACAGTTCTCACGAATGCCGCAAAATGCACTATTTTATTTGACTGTATATTTAAAATTTACCCCTTGTACATATATATCACTGCTCCTCTAAATACAAAAAATATCTGTTTCAGCTTTAAATATTTATAAACATCTGCTGAGTTCACGGTCTTCACAGAGGTACACTCGTTAAACTTTAGACACATATGCAGTCTCATTTAAGTGTAAAATATCTTTCATTTTTGTCAGCCTAAAAAGGAAGTTAATATATTACAATGTCAAAAAGTGAAAGCGTCTTACCCCTCGGGTTCTCTTAGTTCAGCATTGTAATGACACCAGCCTCTGTGTACTGCTGTGGCAACACATTAAAGTGCACAACACCCTTGCACATACTTAGATAAGTAAATGTAGGACTTATGCAATACATAGGGCACTGAAAACAATATTTCTTCTGATCTCTCTTCTAAGTTATTTAAAAAATGATGTACTGTATAATAGCCTATAGGTCACACAAAACAGCAGCCCCTAAAACTAGATGTACATACGATGTAGTTTTGTATTACTTTTACATATATCATCATCTGGATTGTGTGTATGTATGTATATATATATATATATATATATATATATATATATATATATATATATATATATATACAAAGAACCTCAGGGCAGCAAGCACTGAGGCAATGGTTACCCCAAAGGGCATTTGGCCGGGAAGCCAAGTTTCAAAGAAATACAAAATCAAACATGCCCCCACAATGCAAAGCATCATGGGCTTCATATGCAAATCACCACAGAATATTATGCTAGTTCAACTTTAAGCAGAAATGCATGGTGCCGAAAGGCCTCTCACACAGTTTGCAAAGGGTGCTAACAGATGACATAGACACATGTTTCGGCCTACCAGGACTCATCAATATACCTCGTCTGTTTGACACCCCAGTGGAATGAACCAGCTACCCTAAGATGGTCTATCTGGGTAATATATGCATATGCATATGCATATATATATATATATATATACACATATACAATATATACATATATATACATATATATAGCTACAAAAGAACCCCAGAGCAAATGCCATGAGACATGAGTTATCCCTGAGAATACTGGCCATACAGCCTAGTTTTAAAGGAAACACAATTGCACATAACCCAATAATTCAAAGCATAATGCGAAACATATGCAACTCACCGTGAGATAATTTGGACTGACTGTACTTTGAGCAGAATTGCATGGTGCCAGTAGGCCTCACAGTGCAATCAGCAAGACTAGAACAACAGACACATACGCCTACTTGGCCTTACACCTGTATACGCACATGCACCTACACACACACACGCACGCACACACACACATGCACACACACATGCACACGCACGCACACGCATGCACACACACACACACACATGTTTCATCCTCATTTGGACTCATCAGTGTGCCATATCTGTGTCTAGGCTGAGGGAGAGGGAGCCAGCCACCCTTTAAGGGGATGTTGTTTGTCTGTGTCATGGGGACCCCAAAATAGAGAAGGAAAATAACTACAAAAAGAACAGACTGAGTGACTCAGAGCTAGATCAACAAAGTACAGCCCTGGGTCCCAACAACTGACGTTAATATATATATCCATTCCTCATATCACTGCTGTGTTCCTTAAGTCAGGTTTTTAATAGACTTGTAGTTGTTCCAGTGTGATATAAGTCACAAGGGAATTTTAAGAGAAAGACAACTTGTTCAGACTGACAAGTGATAAGTAAGCAATAACCCATGACAGGGTGTGGTGTTATAGCCATTTAGATAAGGTTGAAACTAAAACTCGCTTCCTGATTGGTTCAAACACCCTACCACCTGGGCCATTATTTCTTAACAATGGCCCACTCCAAAACAAGTTCTAATTCTGGAACTCACCAGCGCCATTTATTTTTGCTCACTAAACGAGCGCCTCGCTGACATAACCCACTTCGCATTCATTCCACTCACCTCCCTCGCCTTCAACACAAACCGCAGCACCAAAAACTAAATAATTAAATTGTTTACAAAAACGTTCCTGCCTCACAGCTCTGCTCTGTTTCTCGCATCCCAACAGCATTTTGGGCAGTTCACCGACTCCGCTTTCACTCATTTACAGTACGTTCTTTCACCACCCACTCTGTTTCCAGCTTGCCTTCATTGTGACAAAGCTCAGTCACAAACACCAAACTCCATTTCTTTTTTGTCTCTTAAATAAAAAAAATACTTTACTGCAGCTCGTATTCTCTCGTAGTTGCGCTCCTCTTCTAATTCCTCAGTGCCATTTTACTCACTCTGCCCAACACACTCACTTCCCTTACTACGCATAAAAAACGACAGCACCCTCTAATGGCAAGGGACTGTTTTACAAGCCCATATTTCTCTTTATTTTTAATAATATTTGAAACTCTTTTTTTAATAAAAACATTATAAAAAAAAAAACTAACCTAACCCCATTCTCTAAGTGTAATAATACCCTCCAGGGTGGGCGTTATGGGATATAACGGACCTTCCAGGGGCTATAATGCCCCTGGGTGGTCCATTATATCCCAATAATGCCCACCCTGTTGAGTATTATTACTTACATAATCCATGCCTGGGGTGCATTTTGAGGCACGAGGCTGCATGGGTAGCCTGCTTACTTATCTCAGCATGTTCCCCTTTAAATGGGTTATATACTGTTTTAGTTTTTTTTGTACTATTGCAGTTCTGGCAGATACCAAAAGGGTAATTGCCAATAACAGTGGTCCTCCCTTGGAGAACCTCACATTCCTTCTATTGTACTTTATGCCAGGCAAAAAAGAACAGGTGCACAAAGAAAAAAAACACAAGAAATGTGGATGCTAAACTGCATTTAATGGAACTGGCTACAAACAGTGTCCAAAACCACATTCAGAGAGTGAGTGCAGTTTTGTACACTGTTTACACCCAATTCCATTAAATGCACTTTGGCATTCACGTTTCTTGTATGTCTTTTGTGTTGTCTTGCATACACACAAGCAACATTTTGTGGCAGCAGGACATGGTAGTAGAAAAAATGCAGAGGTGTGTCAGTGTTGGTGAATGCAAGTAACACTTTAGAAGGTATGTGTCTCATTCCCTTATTAGCGAGCATGCTAGTGGTGACACATGTTTTATGCAAAGTGCCATCAACTTGAAATGAATTTGCCGCTGCAGTCAGAGACAAGGTCGTCATGCAGCTGCACAGATGACACCCTTCCTCTATTGCCTTGCCTGGTGAAGCATTTCAATAAACATGGCGGTGGCTCCTGCTGTCTACCTCTTGCCTCTCACAATCACCAGAAAGCTGACTTCAGAGGTGCCCAATCCCCCTGTTGGCATGCCCACTCCCACCAGTTCAATTTATTAGCTGACGGGGTGCCTAATCCCTGCAGCATAATGTACCCCCCATGCCTATTTGGTTGCCAATGGGGGTGCCCAATCCATGTTGGCATAATGCACCCCCCCCAGTTTAAGCTGTTGCCAATGGGGGTGCCCAATCCCCATCGGCTTCATCCCCCCCAAACTCATGTGGCACACTGGAAGCCCACCACAGTGTGCCCAAATGTAATTTTTTTTAAACTGTAAATAAAAAAAATTCCCTCAATGTCCATTTTTTTCTTCTATATGTCCCTGTAAAATAGAGAACAGTCCCTCGTCGTCAGGACACCCCCAACCCACACCAACCCTCTGCACACCACATCTCTCCACATCTCCCTCGCCCCATACTTACCTCTGGAGCTCCTGCGCGGCGATCTTTGGTGGAGCGGGATACATCTGAACTCTTAAAAAGCCGACCGTGAACTGAAGAAAATCACGGTAAGCTTTATAATGGCATCAATATGGGGACGTCAACTTAGGTGGATATCGCAGTCATTTTTTTAAATTTTGGCTCCAAATTTTCAACATGGGTTTCTTGCAACCCCATCTCATGAACACATGCACTGTCATTTTGTTATTCAGTCCTGAAAGCTGATTTTGCAGTCACTGCGTGGAATTACCTTTCGGGACTGATTAATGAAATGACAGTGTCACTGTTCATGAGTCGGGGTTCCAAAAAGCCCATGTTGCAAATTTGGTGAAAAAAATTCCAAAACATGACCATGTATTGCGCAGTTTTCCTGCATGCTCATAAGTGTGACAAATTTTAATATTTTCACTCCACATTTTCAACATTGCCATTTTTTTTCACACCTCCTTATGAACAGTACAACTATCATTTTTCACATCCTACTGGAAATGTGTTTTCGCACATTTGGCACACAAAGGCACAGTTGCTGTGGGAAATCAACTTTCAGGACAGATTAACAAAAGTACAGTGCCACTGTTTATGAGAGGAGGTCCCAAAATGCCTATGTTGAAAATCTGGTTAAAAAAAAATCACTAAAATAATTGCATTATGGGCATGCATTGCGCAGTTTCTATGCACGCTGGTGATTTCACCAATGTTTTATATTTCCACTCCAGATTTTCGGCATTGCCATTTTTTTGCACCTCCTCACGAACAGTACAGCTGCCATTTTTCACATCCTGCCCAAAATGTGTTTTTGCACTTGTGGCGCCAAATGGCACAGTTGCTGTGCAAAATCACCTTGTAGCTAACAAACTGATAGTGCTACTGTTCATGAGGTGGGGTCACAAAAAGCCCATGTTGAAAATTTGGAGTGAAAATACTAAAAAAAGCCTGGGGTGTTAGTGTTTTCAACTGTAACCCCCCCACACACACACCCTGTAGAGACTGACAGGTGTCACCGGTGTAACTTGGGATTGTCAGCTGTAATGCTCACACCATTCCCCCCCCACCCCCACCCTGCAGCCACTGACAGTCATCGAGGTGTGTCTTGAACTCTTCAGCCCCAATGTTCACCCCATTCTCCTATACTGCGCCATCTCAGCATATTTCCTTATGGAATGGGGTGAGCGTAAGGCCCGAAGACCCCAAGGCACACCGCGACACTTGTTGGTGTCTGCAGGGTAGAGTGAGATGAAATGCTGGGAGTGTTATGGCCGATGACCCAAAGGCACATCCCAATGCTGGTGATTCTCTGCAAAGTGGGGATGGTTGGAATCCGTTGAATACTTCACTGCCACTTCTATTATGCATCTCTCTCTAACTCCTGCACTACCAGTGCCAACGCCAGCAAGACAACATTCGGCATTGACAAATGCTTGTTTTTCTTTGCTGTGGAGGAGCAGTAATGCACTAGCAGTCATAAAAAGGGGTGGAGCTAGGGAACTGGATGGCTCAGTGGATTGGTAATGGCTTAAGGAGCCCCTCAACTCTAGGTCATGGGCAGTGTTGGGTAAGTTTAATTTGAAAAGTAATCAGTTAGGCCAGCCCAGTGGCGCTGAGGGTTGAGGCGCTGAACGCCACACCTCGCATCATGCTGGCGACACGGGTTCATGAACGGACTCGGGCGTTGGTGGGTCAGCAGGAGAGGATCAGGATTGAGCATCTGCAGACTGCTCTCCTGATCCTGGGGGATTCCACCGTGCTGTAGCGGCCCCTGGAGATGCCCGGAGGCACTACATACTGGTGAGCTCATAGGGGAAGCACAGCGGATGTCAGCATGTTGTGCTCGGATGTCATTGCACGTTTGTGCTCCAGTGGGAACCAAAATAGGTGGAAAATGGCTAGACACGACCATGCAACTTGATAGCCGTGCCCTGCTTCGCCGGGAGGACTCTCGTGAAATCGCACTGGGGGGCCCGGGGCCGGTCTGGCTAGGCAGGGTACGAGGGAGACCCTCCAGCAGACTGGCCATGGCCATGCCAGACCCCCCATCATGTGAGTGAGCCTGGTGCTCTCCCGGTGGGTAGGACTGGCAGCTGGATGGCCCCGCCGGTAGTCACTGCAGTAAGGCGGAAAATAAGGCTGTGAAAAAAAAAAAGTAATCAGTTACAGTTACTAGCTACTGTGAAATAATTGTAATCAGTTACAGTTACTTATTACTTTTACATAAAAAGTAATTGGTAACTGTAACTGTAATACCTATTACTTTTCTTATTACTTTATATTACTTCTGATCAGTTTGTTATTTACACGTAGTAAACATTCAGTACATATATTTTGTGCTCAGAAATCTCCCAAAAAGCTTAAAAAAGAAAATAAAACCTAAAGGCCATGTTATACCAGAAGTTGTTAGTGGCCACTCCAGGAATCAGGACTGCTGGGAAGGACACAGCCAGATCCTGAAATCCTAATGGGAGTCTTAGAGAACCCCTCCCCAACCAATCCAGGTAGCAGCATCCCCAGTCTTTGGCACCAGATGAACAGTGTCTCTTTCAAAATGTATCTTATTCCCTTTCACCTTCTCCACCCCTGACTCTTTCCAGATTACCCATTGCAGGTAGTTTGGTACCTGTCAAAGAATTCTGAGTCTATTTTTAAATAAAATTTAAACATTTACCTACACACAGACTCACTCGCTCCTATCACTAAAGATTATATATATTTCTTGATGCTAGCCCCTGACCCTCTACCTGTTAGTTCACGCACACAGTTCAGTCAACTTGTATCAGTAGCACTCCTCTTGCACCTATCACCAGCCCATAACACCCTGGCAGAATGATACTTGTCCTTCTCCTCCTAGTTTAATTTTATTCCTGCCTGGCCTACCAAAAAAGGAAAAAGGCCCATGAACTCCAGCCGATCCATAACAGGACAGTACAGTAAAGGAAAGGGAAAAGGCATTGCATTATTTTAAACCATCTGGTACCAACATTTTCTGTCTTTTTGACCAATAAATATTTGCTAAAATAACTAGCTGCTCTGGGGAGTGTCTGGAAAACAGAGTATGAAGAGCCCACCTCAGTGTGGGAGCAGCCAGCTTCTGTATTCTTTTTTTTTTTCCTTCATTCTTTGGTAGTCGGGTAAGGCCCACTGGGCACTGGTGCATGTGTTCAGGGGTGAACCAGGAGCACTGAGCAGGTTAAGGGACTTGTTCAGAGTCACACAGTATGAAAGGGGAGGTTGTGGGAATCACACCCAGAGCTGCTGGATGTACCATGCTCATTTACAGCTCAGCCCATTTTGGCATTGTGGTATTCTGGTTTGGATTTACAGAACTAAGCTGAGCAGATTTTAGCCAGTGCTTTCAAAATTCATGACAGGTCCCCGGCATAAGCAGGCTGTGATGAGAGCACTGAGGATTAGTTCTCCGACATTTTATTCATGAGCCCCACCCACCACAGTGACATTTAAAATATTCATGAGTCTTTAATGTTTGTATCGTCTTAATAAGACAAATCAATAAAACTTATTAACCACAAAAAAAATATTTATGAGTCTTTAATGTTTGATTCATCTTAATAAGTCAAATCAATAAAACTTATTAACCACAAAAAAAATATTCATGAGTCTTTAATGTTTGATTCATCTTAATAAGTCAAATCAATAAAACTTATTAACCACAAAAAAATTAAAATATTCATGAGTCCTCTGGAAGGACAATATAAACTGAAAAATTGCTGCAGCCGATTGAAAATGAAGAGAGTTAGAGGGGGCAACTTCTGAGGTACTATACGCCATCAAGCATCCGCTTTTTGCACTCCTAATAATAGAAATGCCTTTTTTAACTACTAAGCAAGCACTACGAGCTCCAGTGTTGCTGCTTGAAGTATTACTCCCCATCAGGCAGCCATTTTTCTTGCACTTCTAATAATAGCCCATTTTTTCACTTCTTAGCACATGCTATGAGCTCCAGTTTTGTTGCTTTTCTTACTGGCGGTATAATGAAGCTAACTGCCCCCCCCATGAGCAGAAGCACCTTGTCCCTGCCACGCCCAACCTGGCAGTGTTTTGGCATCGTTTTTAAGTACGTTTTGTTTTCTGTCACAGGATGCAAACGTATCTTAGCAGCAGTGCATACTCACAGTACAGTGCCCCACTGCCCTGTGCTGCTAAATCACATTTCCCTGACTTTAACCTTCCCCACTCACCCGCCTTCTGACCAACCCCAGCCTCTGACCCCAGCTGCTAACTTTGGTAGAGTAGATATATGGGGAATTAGGCAAATAAATCTGCTACCATGAACGCTATCTGGTCTGGACAGTTGAACAAACACTCCTGTCCCCACCCCAACCAAGCAGGTCCTGCTTTAGCATGTCCCCCCCCCCCCCGAGTACCATCTTCCATGCCTGTGCCTAGCTTTTTGCTGAATAAAATGCCTTGATTGCATGGACATTCCCCTACCTGATCGTTCCTTCTTTACTGGCACTACCTGGCAGATGCCCACCCACCTTGTTGCTGTCTAAGCTGGATGTTACAGCAGCTGGCTTTGGATGGTCTGAGAGTGGTGGAGCCAGGTTTTGGAATGCGGGAGTGGCAAATCAGTCAGCCAGGGGCTCCAACATTGCAGCAAGTGAGTGCCAATGTAAAGCACTAATATTTGTTGTCTCTGCAAAATATTTCATCATATAGTTTTTGGAAGAAACATACTTCTGACATCTTTAGCTTCATGGTGAATGTATTTTAGCTCTGTCAGACATTGCTAAAACAGCTTGTATAGCCAATTTTGTAATTAATGACTCAAGTCATTAAAGATGCCTGCTACTCACAATTTTTAAAAATATCTTCTGTTGACGTTACCTGTTGAATTGACATGCTAGATTCATAATGTGATGAACAGTATTAGGCTGTTGTTACTGCATGTTTCTGATGATAAACAGCACAATGGTGTACTATGATTTTAACATTTTTCATGGTGGGCATGGCATCGGAGTGGAAACTTTTAAAAACTTCCCAATCCATTATATTGGTACAGGATTAAAGAAAATGAAAAGAAAAGGATACCTTGATTGTTTTGCAAGACAAACAGTATTGCTGAAAAAAACAAGCATTTGTCAATGCCAAATGTTGATTGCGTTGGTGTGTTGAGCTCACTCACCGCCCCTCTGTCACTCGCTCAGTCTGTTTCTCCCGGTGCTGCAGGCTGCTCTTTTGTACTGGGCTCCTGCCTGCATTGGCACCTTGTTCTGCCCACTAAAGTAATCTGCAGCTGTCCATTGACGTGGCTCACTCCTCCTCCTCCTCTCTCACTCGCTCATTCTGTTTCTCCTGGCGCTGCAGGCTGCCCTTTTGTACTGGGCTCCTGCTTATGTTGGTGTTTTTTTCTGTCCACAAAGAAATCTGCAGCAGTCCCGACACAGGTCTGTTGAGCCTGCTGGCTCACCCTCTCTCACTCACTTGTTCCGTTTCTGCCAGCGCTGCAGGTTGGCCTTTTGTACTGGGCTCCTGCCTGCATTCCTGCCTTTTTCTGCCAACAAAGAAATCTGCAGCAGTCACAATAGAGCTCCATTGAGCTTGCTGACTCCCCGCCTCTCACTCGTTCATTGTGTTTCTCCCGGCGCTGCAGGCTGGCCTTTTGTACTGGGCTCCTGCCTGCATTGGCACCTTTTTCTGCCCAAAAAGAAATCTGCAGCAATCCAACAGAGCTCCGTTGAGCTCACTCACTCCCCCTCCCTCACTCGCTCATTCTGTGTCTCCTGCCGAAGCAGGCTGCCCTTTTGTACTGGGCTCCTGCCTGCATTGGTGGCAAGTTCTGGCCAGAAAGAAATCTGAAGCAGTCCCGACACAACTCCATTGAGTTCACTCACTCCCCCTCTCTCACTCACTGATTCCGTTTCTGCTGGCGCTGCAAGCTGGTCTTTTTTACTGGGCTCCTGCCTTCGTTGCCACATTTTCTGCCCACAAAGAAATCCACAGCAGTCACAATTGAGCTCCTTTGAGCTCGCTCACTACCGCTCTGTCACTCACTCACTCACTCACTCGTTCTGTTTCTCTTGGCGCTGCAGGCTGCGCTTGTGTACGAAGCTCCTGGCTACATTGGCACCTTTGTCTGTCCACAAAGAAAGCTGCAGTTGTCCAGACAGAGCTCTGTTGAGGTCACTCAGTCTCCCTCTGTCACGTGCTCATTCTGTTTGTCCTGGCACTGCAAGCAGCCCTTTTGTATGGGGCTCCTGCCTGCATTGGTGCCTTTTTCTGCCCACAAAGAAATCTGCAGCAGTCCTGATAGAGCTCAGTTGAGTTCACTCAGTCCTCCTGTCTCACTCACTCTGTTTCTCCCACCACTGCAGGCTGTCCTTTTCTACTGGGCCCCTGCCTGCATTGATGCCTTTTTCTGCCCACAGAGAAATCCACAGCAGTTCTGACAGTGTTCCGGTGAGTTTGCTCACTCCCCCTCCCTCACTCAATCTGTTTTTCCCAGTGCTGTAGGCTGCCCTTTTGTACTGGGCTCTTGCATTGGGGCCTTTTTCTGCCCACAAACAAATCCGCAGCAGTCCCGACAGAGCTCAGTTGAGCTCTGTCACTTCCCCCTCTCACTCATTCGATCTTAATCTGTCCCAAACACTGATTTCCCACAGTGACCGTGCTATTCTCTGGCAGGAGCGCAAAAACATATTTTAGCCAGAATGTGAAAAATGACAGCTGTACTGTTCATAAGGCGGTGTGAAAAAATGCCACTGTTAAAAATGTGGCGTGAAAATATTACAAATTTGCAAAGTTAGAAGGGTGCATGGAAACAGTTCAATGCACGCTTGTAACACAGTCATGTTATGGAGTTTTGTCACCAAATTTTCAATATAGGGATTTTAGGACCTCTGCTCATGAACAGTGCCACTGTCATTTTCTTAATCTGTCCTGAACACTGATTTCCCACAGTGACCATGCTATTCTCCGTCAGGAGCGCAAAAACATATTTTAGCCAGGATATGAAACATGACAGCTGTACTGCTCGTAAGGAGGTGTGAAAAAATGCCACTGTTGAAAATCTGGCATGACAATATTACAAATCTGCGAAGTCACAAGGGTGCATGGAAACAGTTCAATGCACACTTGTAACACAGTCATTTGATGGGCTACCATCACCAAATTTTCAACATAGGCATTTTAGGACCTCATGAACAGTATCACTGTCATTTTCTTAATCTGTCCCAGACAGTGATTTCCCACAGCGACCGCTCTTTTCTGCTCCAGAAGTGTGAAAACACATTTCGGCCAGGATGGGAACAATGACAGCTGTACTGTTCACAAGGAGGTGTGAAAAAATGCCAGTGTTGAAAATCTGGCATGAAAATATTGCAGATTCACGAAGTTACGAGCATGCATGGCAACTGCGCAGTGCACACTCATAAAACAGTAATTTTTTAGATGTTTTCCACCAAATTTGCAACATAGTCTTTTTGAGAGCCCACCTCATGAACAATGGCACTGTTGTTTCGTTAATCTGCCCTGAAAGGTGATTCCATGCAGTGACCATTAAATTACCTTTCAGGGCCGAGTAATGCCATGACAGTTCAAGAATTCATGTGGAGGGGTCCCAAAACCCCCATGTTGAAAATTTGGTGCCAAAATTAAAAAAAAAATGACTGAAATATGCATTAAAGTTGGAAAAAACCCATTTATTCCATTATACAGCTTACCAGCATTTCCTCAGTTCGCGGTCGGCTTTGAAGAGTGCAGACGTGTTCCCGGTCCACTGAAGATCATTGTACCAAGCTCCGGAGGTGTGTATGGGGTGATGAGGGGTGTGGGGAGGCATGGTGCGCAGTGGGTGGGCACGAGTTGCGGGAGGGGGGGTAGGGAGACCGCCATGGGACAGTTTCCTTTTTTACAGGGTTAAAAAAAAAAACACGTCGAAGGACAGTTTTTTATTTCACTGGGGCATGTGGAACGCTGGGGTGGGCTCCCAGCATGCCACCGGACTCTTTCTTTGGGGGGGGAACCCCCATCAGCACACAACAAAAGGTGGGGGGGCTTAGATTATGCCGACATGGATTGGGTACCCTGTCAGCAAACAATAACAGTGGTGGTGGGGTTGGTTACAGAATGCCTACGGGGAGTGGGCTCCCCCATCTGCAAAATCAACAGTGGGGCACAGAAGCCAATTGGAATTAGGTCCCCTGTTGGCAAATAAACATGGTGGTGGGGTTATATTGTTTGTGAATACAGAGGCAAGCCACCGACATGTTCACAAACAATATCAGTGTTTCTAGATCCTACCCTGCAATGATGGGTCGCTCCCTCATTGCAGCAGATGGCTGACGCTGCAATGACGAAGCGGACCCTGATTTCAGTGGCTGATTTCTCACAAATTAGTGGCACACTGGCTGAACTAGTGTCAGCAGCAGCATGCCACAGCATTGGGGGAGGCGGGACAGGCCTTTGCAGGCTGTGGGGGCATTGGCCACAACAGTGTCGCGCCTCCACAACTTGCTTCTGAGAAAGCTTCCCAATATGTTTCTTGAGCTGCACGCAATCAGCATAAAAATGAAGAATGACAAATACTGCTGCTTTAAAGAATTTTTGAATACAATATGCAAGTACTATACAGCCTCTATTTCATTAATTTTCTGAATTTATCTCCCTCATTCTTTATTAATGTGGATGTTTAGAGGAAACCAGAATCTTTATCTCTAGATTTCATCTTATCCTCCTGCTTTTCCCTTAAAATCCTCTGTGACATCACAATCAGGTCTTGTAAAATTGACCGATGTAATAGAGTATTATGAGGGAAAGTGGGACAGGGTGAAGACTGGCAACAAAGGTCCTGTTTCCATGCAAATGTTCTCAGTAGCAATGATTGAGGAGGGATCAGTACAGGAAATATATCAAATAGCAGTTGAACTGAGTCTGACTGTTAGGTTTTAAAAGGTTTTCCTGAATGTTGGAAGTCTCTTTATTTTATGTATTTATTACATTTATTTATTAAGTACTAGCATTACGAATACCTTTGAATCAGAGGCTCATTTACAAAGGTTCCATGTCAGCAAGAGAATAAAAAAACCAAAAACAGTGGGTGGTACAATACAGAAGTAAGTTTACAAAATAGTGCAATAGCAAAGAAAGTAAAGGTAGCGCAAGGGAAGAGAGACAGGAAGTGAAGGGGAAAAGGGAACAGGAGTGTGGGAAGCAGGTAAAGAAGTACTACTCTAAGTGAGAGGGGAGCCAAGCAAGTGAGGAAGAGAGGAGAGATAGCAGTCAAGGAGTTGGCATTGTCACAAGTGCAATAGGTTGGAAAGTGCTAGGTGGGGTGGAGGGTGGGAAGAGGGGAGGGGCCAAAGGGTGAGGATGGGGGAAGAGAAGGGAGGGCTAGAGGAGGAAGGGGGGTGGTGTCGCAGACGTAGGTGGAGCAGTCACAGTTGCTGAGATCAGTAGGGTGCTGATGAAGTTTACGTCTGAATGGGCCAAGCTTGTTTTCAGCAGTAATTCCAGGGGGAAGGCTATTCAATAGTGAAGGAGCTCTGGTGTAGAAGGCACATTGAGCTTGGGAGGTACAGCAGAATGGGACTAAATACGGTGATTTGAGGGTGTTACATGTGAAGCGTGAATTGGCAGCAGGTAACATTAAGTCATGTGTAGATGGTGGTATAAGGCTAAGGCAGATTTATTCTGCCATGAGGCTTGACTGATAAGCCAGTCTACCTTGAAAATTAAGCCAAATGGAGCATTTGTAGAAGGTACAGGTTTGTGCACGCTTCCCTGCGCCAGTGATGCATCTACAACACTTGGTGAGGCCAGTCCTGATTCACTTAAGGGTGGTATTGGTGGCCGCTCCATAGAAAATTAGTCCTTTATCAATGATGGACAAGATAGAGCTGGTTATAGCAGCATGCATGGCTTTATTTGTAAGGCAGTGATGATGGCGGTAGAGGACCCTAGTTCCAGAGTTTATGGATTTTGAGACATAGTGGACATGTGAGTTGAAGGACATTGTGCTATCCAGGGTAATACCCAAGTATTTAAATTCATGCACTTGATCAATAAGTTGATGGTTCTTATTGATGGTAGGGAGGTTAACAGTTCTAAATGTGCTGTGTGAGCTGCAAAATAGTATATACTTTGTTTTTGGTAGTTCACCAACAGTTTGTGTTGTTTAAACCAGGACTCAGCAGGCAGAAATTGGTGTGCGGGCTTTGGAGTAGAGGGTCAGAGTCAGCATGGGAGGAAAAGAGGACAGCATCATCTGCGTAGAGAATCATATTAGTATTGCAGGCTGCAGGAAGATTATTGATAAGGAGGCTAAAAAGTAGATGGCCAAGGATGGAGCCTTGTGGGACAGCGGAGCAGACAGGGAGGCTATGCGAGAGAGAGTCAGCAATTTTGACCATTTGGTTTCTATCTAAAAGGTAGCTTTCAAATGATTTGGTCATATCATTTGCAAGGTCAAGAGTAGTGATGGAGTGCAGCAGGAGCCGATGATTCATGGTGTCATATGTCTTTGTCAGAGGATCTACTACTAAACCCCGACAGTCAGTCTCCTGAACTCCAGAAGCCCGAGCTTAGGAGACCGACTGTCAGAAGACTGACAAGGCGTTGGTGCAATGCAGGGGGCAAACCCCCTGCAACCTCCAGTAACTAAAATAACCAACTCTGAGGGGGAGTGGAGCTCAGAATAGGTTAAAACAGTTTACCGGGGGGCCAAAGAGTACTGTGCAAAAGTGTAGACCCAGGAATAGAACCCAGGTCTAAGTGCACTGGTTACTTAGCCCACCATGCCAAGGGAGCAGCTTGGCCAGCCACCAGATTTTTCCCCTTCTTGTGGTGCACAGCTAGAGGCAGGGTAGCAGTCTGTCACATCCGCTACCTTACCCCTGCCAGCACCAGCATCAGTCTGTCGGGCAGATGTGTGTCAGGCAGCCGAGGTTAGGATCCTGAATGTCAGGATCCCAACTTTCGGCTTTTCATCATACTCCTTTGTTGGATCAATGAACACCACACCTAGTATCCTGCCTGCATCTAGGGCCTTATCAATATGGGTAGTGAATTCAAGCAGGGCAGTAACAGTGCTGTGGGATTTTCGAAAGCCATGCTGCTGAGGACATTGTAGGTTATATCTGTGGAGATGTCATACTAAGACTAAGATCTAACAGAAGCTAGACAGCCGTGAGGCCCACGATTGCTCCTTTTGTCTAATAATAACAAATAGTGGTACCAGAAAGGATCAAAGTGTCCAATCGGGACTTGAACATTGACTTGGAACTGCTGCTAATCACCTCCAATGGTAATGCATTCCAGAGCTTGATAATACATAGAGTATAAAATAATTTTCATGGCATTAAGTTAAATCTCCTGTGTTGTAACTGGAGTGGGTGACCTCTAAAATTATAGATGTCGTCCTTAAACACTAGCCCTAAGTTGGTCTGTAAGTAGGGATCCTTCATGATGTCATACATAAGAAGGAGGTCCCTCTTAATCATCGAGTTGAGAGGGACATTAAGTTCAAAGAACTAAGTCTAGTTTCATACGTGACATGCAGACCTCTCACAAGTTTAATGTAACTTCTTTGCACTTTTTCCAGTTACATAATTCAAGTTTCCTAAAGGGGCACCATAATTGAGAAGAGAAATCTAGATGTGGGTGAAGTTAGGCTCTATATAAGGGCATTAGTACTTTATTGTCTCTTGATTTAATGTTTCTCTTGATTGACCAAATAATCCTGTTGGTTTTAAGTACAACTTCATTAATCTGTGAATTGGGCTGGAAATCATCTGATACCAGGACCCCCAAATCTTTCTCTATACCAGTACTGGTCAACATTCTCTTAGCTAGTATATAAGTGTGAGAGGGATTATTGGTACCAAAGTGCATAACATAATCCTGCACTTATTATGGTTCAATTTCATCCCCCAAGTACTGATCCATTTAGACATCTGGTCCAGGTCATTCTGAATGGATGCAATCTGCTCTGTATTGGAACACTGTCTACCGATTTTGATGTCATCTGCATATTTAATGGTATTTGAACAGCAGCTGTTTGTTATATCAGCTATAAAAAGCTGAAAAAGGGAGAGGCCCAAAACAAAGCCCCGTGGAACTCTGCTACTGACAGACCCCAAACCAGAAAGCTTTCCATTAATCAGAACTCATTATGTTCTGTTTGTCAGCCAGTTAGCTTTTCGTCTCACAATAATGTGGTTAATATCAACTGAATGAAGTTTATGTAGCCGTGCCCAATGAGGAAGAAGGTCAAAAGCCTTACTGAAGTCAATATAGATCATGGGTGTCTGTTGTCAAGCTGTAGACTGACATCTTCATAGAAACATAGTAAGTTGGTCAAGCAACTACAGCCCTTTTTAAAACTGTGTTGTTCAGCATCCAATTTAGACAGGGTTCTGACAACTGGTCCATAACAATAAGTTCAAGAGCCCTGGAGAGCGGTGGGAGGTTGGAGATGGGGAGATAATTTACATGATGGGATCTATCACCATTTTTGCACACAGGAGTGATGACGGTTGACTTCCAGAGCTGCGGAAACTGTCCAAGGGTGAGAGAAAGATTCAGGAGTTTAGTGGGGGGGGGGGTGTAAGATGATGTTAAGGGAGAGAGAAAGAAGTTTAAGATCCAGAGAGTCACTGCTGAAACTATGTTTGCTTAGGACGTTTTGAAGGTAGTCCCCAGCTTCAGCACTGGATATTCTCTTAAAGTAGAAGGTAAGGGAATTCCTGGAGGATGGGAACTGCCGTCAGGGCAAGGTAGGGCAGAGTTATCAAAGAAACTAGGGGGGAGGACATTGTTGAGATCAATGAAAGCAATATTGAAAGCTTCTGCAGTATCTTTGGGGTCTTGGATAGTGGTGCTGTTAACCTCAAGCATAGTTGGGGCAGATCTGTTAGTTTTCCCTGTAAGGTTCTTGATGTTCTCCTAGAAGGATTTGCTGTTATCCCAAGAGTTTGTAAGCTCCTGCTTATAATAAGCATGTTTGGCACTGTGTATATTGCCTGGGTGCACTGGTTTCTGGCAGTTTTATAGTGCAGCCAGTCAGGCTGATGCCCTGAGGACATGGCTCAGTGCCAGAGATGATCCAGGTTTCGCATCATGGAGATTAGCTCAGAGGTAATCCAGGGGATCTTGATTTCTTTTTTAGAGGGGCAAAGTTATTGCAAACTTCATTAAACTGGGCAATGAAGTAATTTAGGGCATGGTCAATGCTGTTCGAGGAGTAAAGGGGTGCCCAGTCAACCATTGATAAGGCTGCAAGGAACCAGGGAAGTTTGCCTTTTCTTTTTAGGGACCACCTGTATGAGAAAGTGAACTTTGATTCAGGTGCTTTGTTGGACCAAAGGCAGATGACAGGAGAGTGATCACTTAGCGCATCCGGTAACACTTTTTTTTTTTTTTTTTTTTAGTTGTTTAACCAGGTATAGCACACTAAGCTGAAAGCATTTTTACAGGAGCAACCTGGGAGCACAAGGAGGTTAAGTGACTTGCGCAAGGTCACACAGTATGCAAGTGGAAGCTGTTGGATTCAAACCCAGGTCTGGTCTGCTGGATGTCACCAGATTTGCAGTTCAGAGCCTTAGACCACTGCGCTATACTGCCTCCTACTTCAATGTGAATGATTCTGTTAGGATGGGAGGTGAGGTTAAGATCAGTCAGTGTGCTACTGTCAGTCTTATAGTTAACCCTAGCGGGGGTACTGACCATTTGGGTTAGCTCTAAGGCTTTAAGCAATTGGTGTGGTCTGCAGCTCAGTCAGGGGTGTGATGTGCTGTATTATCAGTTTGAGGGGGGCACATTGACTAAAAGTAATTTAGCCCAAAACAGAGAGTGGTGAGCTCAAAAGTTATAAAATAAGTTAATAAAATAGATGGAGCCTCCAGAGTAAAATCTCAACTGAAATTCATTGTAAAGGTGGAAAAATAGTGACTATCACAAACTGAACAGGTGTTTAAGTGCTTCACCTTTTAGAGCTTTGTCAGTGACAGGCTTCTAAATAGTGAACACCCCTTAAGCAGCACAGAAGCAGATTAAATCAATACTATAAAATTAAATGAATTTGGTGTCTGACAGTTTTATACATCAATACTATCAGTGGTTTGAGGGGATTTGAGCGCTATACAAAACAGTGAAAACCCTTTTTGCAACCTTTCTGGTTCTCTTCCAAATATGGGTCCTGTATAAGTACAGAGAATCCCAATGTTAGCAATATTTATTTTCATTTTCCTCATATGTTTTGGACCAATTTAAATTAAGGGATTTTTTTATTCTTTATTTTGCAATACTTATACTTCTCCCTCCAATCCTGTTCATACCAGACTTAATTTTGTAACTCCCCTACAAATTGGGATTTACTAAGAAGTCTTCCTGGGCTGGCTAATGCCCACTGGTGTGGGTGATTCCAGGGATTTTTGGGCCGTTTTGGGAGGAATTACGGGGGATTTTGGCCGTAGGGCCGTTTTCCTCTGTGATTGTTTGGTTGGAAGGGTCTCAGCAGCTGGTGGGCAGCTGGAATCATAGATCTCCCCCTCCTAGAGTGGCCTGCTTTTCCCTGGATTTTACTCCTGTGGGTGTGGGGGTTTGCATTCTCCTTTGGGCCTTGGCACCTGGATGTGGGATCGTGGCTGTGTTGGGTTGCTCTGAGGGAATTCCGGGGTTTGTTGGTGGTGTGGTTTTTCCCTGGTTTCCTATGGTATCTCTGTAGTGGGAGCTATTGCTACCGTTTTAGGGCCCTATTTCAGATTACAGCCACCAGCCTGATCTTAGCTTAAGGTGTCTAGGCCTGGGTCCTGCTATCGGAAAGAGTTGTTTTTTCCAGAGGAACCTTTTCAGTGATTGGATTAAGAGGGGGTGAGAGTCCCTCTTATTGTTTGCCCAGTTTCATCTGGAGGAGCTTTGATACTTGGACTAAGAGGGGGTGAGAGTCCCTCTTGTTGTTATCTGGATTCTACATTTCACGTTGGAAAGCTGCTATTTTGCCCTTCGACACTGACTTTTTAGAGACTATAGTATGATTGGTATTTATGATTTGTTTTAGAATTTAAGGGCGGGTGAGAGCCTCTTGATTGGTGGTTTGTGAATTTTGGTTATCTAGATTTTATTTGATTAATTTGATTTAATTTTTTGTGTTTATTTATTTATTATTTTATTATTATTATTTTATTAGCTTATTTGTTTTATTTTTGGGTTTTTGTTTGGGTTTGGTTTTATCATGTGTAGAGGGTCTGCCACCATGGTCGTATGCTATTCGTCCTCCACTCTCCTTGCCCTCTGCTCTTTCTCCCCTATGCCACTACAACTGTCAACCTACGAGCGCTGTAGAGCGCTGGGGATTGTATGGAGGGGGAGGAGGAGTTTTGGGGGGTGCGGACAGTGGAGGCCGAATGAGTGGCAACATTGGATCGGGGTTGTGGAGATGAAATGGAATCTAGAGCGAGGTTCTCCTTGTCTGGTTTCCATACCCAAGGACACCTCTACTATTAATGGTATTGGTCGAGTAGTCTGTTCCACTTCAGTGACCCGCCCAACCCAAGCGGTGTTGTGCAATGCCAGATCCATTAGGAACAAGACTGCAGTTATTGCAGATCTTGTGGTGTTGGTGGATCTGGCTTGCATTACTGAGACCTGGCTGGATGGTAATGCCAGGCCAATTTTGGAGGCAGCAATTCCAGCTGGGTATTCAGTGTTACACCGCCCGAGGTTGGACTGTAGGGGGAGGGGTTGCGGTCTGTTTCAAGACCGAACTGGGACTCACAAGTGTACCAGTTGAGGAGGCTGAGTCCTTTGAGTGTACCGCAGTGGCAGGTGTGGGATGTAGAATTGTTCTCATCTACCATCCACCGGGGATGAGAAATGTTTTCTGCAGGAAATAGTTGACTTCATCATCGACATGGCATTTGAGTCTCCCCGGCTGATGGTCCTGGGCGACTGCAATGACTGGATCGATGATGAATATTCATAGTTTGGACAACATTTCCTCCAATTAATGACATATTTGGGTCTCACATAAGTGGTTACTTCTGTGCCACGCATAAAAGCGGTCACTTCTTGGACTTAGTCTTCCACCTGGGGATTGAGGCTACTGACGTGGGGGTGGAACCCATCAGTTGGTCCGATCATTACACTGTGGGCTACAGTTTAGCACCCCCATGTAGGCCTACTCCTGTGGAGATGGCTAAGTGCTGCTCTTTATGAGATACTAGCTCTGCAGGGCAGGTAGCAGCACTTAACCTATCGGAGTTTTCTGAAGTGAGCAATGATCCCGATACCTTGGTGCTAGCCCATAATAGGGCCATCTTCTCGGCTCTGGATCAAATTTCTCCTGTCCGTGTTCATCCTCTCCCCCTTTGACCTCGTTCCCCATGGTTTGATGGGGACTTGAGACAGATGCAGCGATTAGGATGAAGATTAGAGCGTTGTTGGCGGAAAACTGCCCTTGATGCCGACCATCTTAGATTAATGGAACAATATAAATTCTATCATTCCACTATCTCTCACAAGAAGGCAGAGTTCCTGTCCAGAGAGATTGCGGCTGCTCAGAACCGACCAGCTCAGCTTTTTCGAACTGTTGACAGACTGTGTCACCCAGCCTGTCTCCAGGTTCAGAAAGCCTTTTCACAATTAGAGTGCGATGAGCATGCTTGCTTCTTTGCAGATAAGGTGGCTGACATTAGGGCAGCTCTCCAGCTGGCTCCCTCTATTGGAGTTGTTTTTGATCGGCATTTGGTTGCTCCTTCCAGTCTCTCCTGGAGTTCCTTTGACCGGCCTGAGTTCATCGATGTCATGAGGATTGTCCAAAGTATGCACCCCATGTGCTGTAGTTTAGACCCGGGCTCGACTTGCCTGCTAAAGCATTGTCTTGAAACTATTGGCCCGGTTCTAGCATGGATAGTCTGGTGCTTCCTGGATACAGATGAGTTTCCTAGCTTCCTGAAGGAGGCGGTGGTGACACCCCTCCTGAAGAAAGCTACCTTGGACCCCGACTGCCATGCTAACTACAGGCCGATCTCTAATCTTCCCTTTGTTGGGAAGATTATTGAGAAGGTGGTGGCTGCACAATTGGAGAACCATTTAACCATCCATGACATCTATGAACCCCTCCATTCTGGTTTCCACCGAAGATCATCGTGCCGGACTCCAGAGGTAAATATGGGGTGGGGGTGTGGGAGGCAGGGTGCACAGTGGGTGGGTTCAGGTGGGGGCAGGGATACTGCGAGGACCGTTTTAATTTACAGTTTTTTAATTATTAAGATGGCGCGGGACGTTTGCCACGCTGGGGTGGGCTCCCAGCATGGCAGCTGGAAAGGATGTTTGGGGGAGCTGGAGCTGATGGGGGATTGGGCACCCCCGTCAGCCATACAGGCTAGTGCCACGCTAGGGTGAGCTCCCAGCGTGGCAGCTGTAAGGCTGTTTGGGGCGGGCTGGAGCCGACAGAGGATTGGGCACCTGCTCGGCCATATGGACGTGTGCCATGCTGGGGTGGGCTCCCAGCGTGGCACCAGGAAAAGCTTTTTGGGGGGGTGGCGGGGAGCCGATGGGGCGTGGGCATCTCCTCGGCTATACTGTAGTGCGGTGGCTGGAGTGCGTCAGCACGCAATATGCAAGGCATGTTGAGGGGAGGAGCTCTGCTCACTGAAGTGGGGCTCTCCCTTTCAACTGTATGCCACTGCATTTTCAGCTGTCATAGACAGCTGGAGCAGTGATTGGCACACTGTGACCTTGCCTGCAAACACACTGACTGAACTGGAAGAGGCTGACACACCTCTGGAAAACTCGGATGATGGCACTATGTTTCTTGCACATGCGTGCAAGCAAACATAAAAAGACAGGTTACATAGTTGTTTCATAGTAGGCTAACAGAGAAATTTAGGTACTTTTGCACATCCAGGAGTGAAAAGAAAAAAATGTCAGAGAAATTCTGTAGGAGGCTGATTGTCATGTTTCATAAATGCATTTGAGGTACATTTGCTGCTAGTAGCTTGTTTGAAAGGAGGCAAGGCAGATCCGGTGTCAAGGGCAGTCACATCTATTTAAAGCCTGCAGGTATTCCCTAAGCATTGATTTACATGGGCCCAGCCTTCTCTCCTCAGTTATTTGGATAGGGAGGGAGTTTGTCCAGGATGGGGCCCTGAAGATGAAGGTGCATTGGTATTGGGAGGTTCAGCCATGGGGTACCTATAGTAACCACTTGCTTGAGCTTCGGGTTGTTTTGCTTAGTGGTGTTGGGAGGATAATTTGGAGTAGGGAGGGTGGGGTGAGGCCTAGTAATACCTTTTTGGTCATAAGGCAGGTGTGGTACCAGATTCTGTTATCCAGGTTTAGCCAGTTTGTGCTGCTGTATAGGGGAGCAGGAGTGAGTGAAATGATCATATCCTAGAATGAGGCAGCAGGCTCTGTTGAGCACAAGCCGGAGACTGCTTAGGGCTGTGGAGGGTGCGGCACTGTAAATTAGGATGCCGTAGTCTAGCAGGGAGAGGATCGAGGAGTTTATAGTAAGCTGTAGTGCTTCAGGGGTGAGGCAGTGTTTGTATCGTACAGTACGCCTAGCCTGGAGCTAAGAGCGGTTGTTAGGTGTAGGATATGTTGATTAAAGCTTAGGGCGGGTTCTAGAATGATCCCTAAGTATTTAAAGTTGTATACTTGTTCTAGGGGGGACTGATTTGCAGTGAGGAATCTGGGGCACAGGGTTTTGTGTGGGTTTTGAGGGTGGTCGAATATCATGACTTTAGTCTTATTATAGTTGATAATAAGATGGTGGGTGGTGAACCAGTCTTCGATTTCATGGAAAGAGTGTTGGAGGGTTTGGTGGGGAGCCGGGTCGGAGTTGAACAAGACTGCATCATCTGCATAAAGGAGCAGATTTCCAGAGCAAGAGGATGGGAGGAAGTTGAGATATTAGCTGAAAAGTAGGGGGCCTGTGGAACACTGGATCGGATTGGGAGGCAGGGTGATAGGACAGGGCCTACCTTGATTCTCTGTATTCTATTAGAGAGATAACTTGAAAACCATTTTAGGGTGTCATCGGAGAGACCCGTGTAGGCCAGGGTATTTAGTAAGAGGGCATGGTTTACTGTGTCAAATGCTTTAGATAGGTCTACGAAGATGGCACCCGTGAGGTGGCCGTGGTCCAGGGCTGAGTGGACATGGTAGGTAAATTCAAGGAGGGCGGTAGTGGTGCTGTGGCCCTTTCAAAAACCATGTTGCTGTCTGGTTGGAAGGTTATATTTATTCAGGTGTTCAGTGAGTTGGTCGACGACTATGCATTCTAGTGCCTTCGACAGGGGGTAGGATTGAGATGGGGCGGTAGTTATTTGTGGAAGTTCGGTCAACACTTTTATGGATAGGTGTGATATAGGCCGACTTCCAGTGGTTGGGAAATTTCCCTTGGCAGAGGGAGCGATTTAGAATGTGGGTGAGAGGGTCAGGACTTCCTGGAGGGTGAGGCGGAGAAGTCTATGTCTAGGGAGTCATGACTATAGTGGTTTTTGCTTAAAGCTTTAGTAAGGTAGGGTTTCACAGTCTCTGGTGTAAGGACTCGTAGGTAGAAAGGTGCCGCAAGTGGGGGGTGGGGGATGATACAGTCCCGGTGGGGTGTTGAAGAAGTTAGGGGGCAATACATGGGAGAGATCGGAGAAAGAGGTATTTAGGGCCGAGGCTATGTTGACAGGGTCGGTGGAGAGGCTACCATCAATGAGTATTTGGTCAGGTGGTAGATTAGGGCCTTTGCCACAGAGTTCCTTTATGTTCTCCCAGAACTTGCACCCATTTTCCCTGGTGGAGGTTAAGGTGGCTTTGTTATGGTTTGCCTTGGCAGTGCGTATGACCCAGGTGCATTTGTTTCGGGCCTCCCGATAGCTTTGCCTGTCCTGAGGCCAGTTCGGTCTCATTGGCCAAGTGCCATAGTGCATCACGCTGGCGCAGTAGGCCTTGGAGGTGGTCCGAGAACCATGGGGCATGATTCCCTTTGGTCATAGTTTTGGCAAAAGGGGTGAACTTGTCACAGGCTGAGTTAAAGATGTTGACAAACAGTTCGAGGACATGGTCAAGGTCAAGTGTATTTGTAAGGGGAGTCCAGTCCCAATCTCTGAGGTGGGCCTTGAAAAGATTTTGAGGTGAGTACCAGACCAGTTGCAGAGTACTGGTGAGTGGTCACTTAGGGTGTCGGGGAGGACTTGAGTGCTTGTTATTTTGGGGGGCAGTTGGTGAAAATTAGGTCTAGGAGGGTTGCTGTCACTGTGCGGGCATGAAGCCGGGTGAGTGTTTTGATGACCTGGGTGAGGTCGAAGGCAGCAGCCTCATTGAAGTAAGGCATGGCTGTTTTGGCCAGTCAATTTATGTTGAAGTCCCCAGTAGTATTTTTTCTTGTCTTGGGGGTAGGGTGGCAAGATGGGACATGATGGCTTGGAAGGCAAGCTTCTGGTCTCTGGGAGGGACATAGGCTGTGGTGAGGAGGAGAGGGGATGTAGACCTACCTAGATTAATTTTTAAGGTGAGGGCCTGAGCCCTGGATGTTAGTGTGGGCATGGGGAGAGGGGTATAGAAATTTGTTTAACCTGCCTTCTCTTGCAGCTTGGACTTTTTGCATAAGAGCCACTTTTTTGGTTCTGGACTGCTAGAGTTGGACCAATCAGACCTCAGGGGACCTAAAATGGAAACTGTCCCCAGAGGTCTTGTGGGAATGAATTTCTGTAGGAATTGTAGTTTTCAAGGTTTGGTGCCTAAATGGACCTGGAGGGGGAGCCCTTACTATGACAGACAGTTCCCTGAGCCAACCAAATCTTTTGGATCTCAGAGGAAATTCCCCAGAACTTCCTGCAGCAGAGTCAGTGTGGGCTGGAGTTTGGAGGATGAACAGCTCGAGCCATTCAAGCTGCTGCTTCTGCATAGGAGCACTTGAGAATTGGTGGGAAGGTGGCACTGGCCTACCTGTCACATCTTCCAGTGAGAAATCCGGTGAATATGAATGTTAAACTTAAATCTAATTCCTTTGTCTGTGATCTGAAGTCTGAAGAGAAAGAGACTGATCATTGCTTGAATTTGGGTCCAAAGACTTGCTCCAGAAGCGATCAGCCTCCCAGGTAACGAAGTGAGTCACTAATTGAGAGGTTTGTGCAGAACGTCTGCTAAATTGCAACCGGACTTTACCTGAACTGTGACTAAGAGTTGTGTTGCTTATAAGTGTGCTGAATGTGCTGTGTGGGTCAAAATTTGGTCCCCCACCTTCAAGTGTGTTATGCTAGCTGGAAGCTGCTCCAGCACTCTCATGGACTAAATCTGAGCTGCCTGCTCTGGTCTGAGCCCTGCTGTCATGGCCTAGACTGCTGCTCCCATTGCAGAGACATTTCCAATGAAAGACCCACTCGAGGATTCAGTTCCCTGCTCAACATCATCAAACAGGTAGCTACCACCTCAGTGAATTGTGTGGGCCCTGCTTCCCTTGGAAAACCAGAACACCATCCAAAGGTTTTCATATTGTCACTCCTGCCTCCTGGTTTGGGTAGCGTGAGTACCAAACAGGGTAACTCCCTGCAACAAAGCTGCAATCATTATCTGATTTATTTGTTTGGGTTTATTACAATGAACTGAGACATCCGGCTCTGGATTACAAAATTTGGGTTGATGTGCATGTTAACTGTTTTCTTTCCTAAGGGCCCCAACAACAGCTGCAATGCCGGCCTACCCAGGGCATTGCTTCAGGCTAGCCTGTCTACAACTGGGTACCCAGGGTTGTGTGACTGTATACAAGGGACTCTGTGCATACATTTTAGCCTGAAATAATCAGATCTATAAGTCATCTGTTAGATTCATGCCCCACCCCTGTTCACATTCCTCTGAATAAACCAGATTGTGTTGTTTTTGCATTTAATCTGGCTAATGTGCACCTTTTTGGTGGGGGTATTGTACTGCCATTGAACTGTTGCATTACAGGTCTTATTTTATAGGGGGTCTTCAGGGCAGCTGCAGAAGATCCAGCCATGGTGGTAAGAGCAAGGGGTGTGAATAAGTCATTACTGCCATATGTTATATATGTGAAATCTTTGCTGCTATACAGTTTAGGTCACTAGAGGGGTTGGTGGGGGTTATAGTATCCTGGAGGGCTATACCAACAGCAGTTACGCCACCCCAGAACCATTCCTCTGGGTGGAGGCACCTGTTCAATGAGCTAAGGCCCCTCAATCTGTGCATAGTCACGCAGGCAGTGGTTATAATTTCAAGTGTCGGGTTCTTGCAAGTGATAGTTTCTTAGGCATTCATCAGTAACTTCATTTGCTAATTATCAAATACCTGTCTAACTGTACTATTCACTTTTTATATTTAGTAACACAATATTTGTTTCTAATTTTTACTGAGGTGTGCTGGGGCAACATCTTTACTGTGACAGCTGATCCCCTAAGCTTGCTGTTTTAAGCCAAGAAGGGTTGATTGCAACACATCACTTCCTGCCTTTCCAGCTCTCCAACAATTCACTTTATGTAAAAAAAAAAACAGCTTTGCAACCATCCTTTCTTCAGTTTTTGTTTTCTAACTTTCTTTTACCCTTTATGTATGTTGTATGCATTATACAGCGCACGGTACATTTTTTTACACATCGATATACAACATATAAAGAGTTAAAAAAAGTTTATCACTTTTTTCACTGCTTCGTATTGTGCTATGTCTTTACTGCAGCCCCCCCCCAAAAAAAAAGAAACACCAAAAGTGCTGCTCTTTAAAATTGTAAGATGCCAGGACTTGCCTGTCAGCACAGCTGTAGCATTACCATTCAGTATACTGGCAATCCGAGTTTGGGGGCCAGCTGGGGGGTTGGGGAGGAGGATTGAGCATCCCGAAGGATGTGTTTCTCCTCCAGGGAGGGAGGGAGGGCAACCAGCTCCACTGCTGTACTGTCACCTGGGTGACAACAGATGGCAGTGCATTTGGGAACAGCTCATGGGTGGGAGCTGAAAGGATGTCAGCTGGTGCAACTTACCTCTTTTGCAGCCAGAGTCAGATAGTAGAGAAATTAGCTGGCTGTCCTAGCACAGCAGGCTGTAGATCCTGTCTTCTCTTCTGAACTGCTGGGTTTAAAGACATTAGAAGGGAATCAGACTGATGTGGATCCAGACAGAAGGCACTTATTCTCTCCTCAGTCAAGTTCAACTAGGTTGAAATAGGAAGTGCACAGAAGAGTCACTACTTTTATGAGGCATGGGGTCCTTGCTTGGTGCTCACAGATGGGTTGGAGGTCACACAATATCCATCCAGGGCCAGCTAAGATATGTATTAAATTCCTGACAGACAGGATTTGACAACTGTTGATCAACTGACTGGTTTTGGAACAATGCTGGGTGTCATACCCTCCTAAGATCTTACAATCTCAGCATGGGGGGGAGCAACAGGGTAATCTCTGTTGACTGCTGTTACATCTCACATCAAAGGCTGCCTGAGGGCTTGCCTTAGATGTTTGTGTTTTTGTTTTTTGTTATATAGGACGACAGTGCCCTCCCCCATACACTAATAAAGGATGTGACCAGAGATCGTTAACTTTGTGTGTGTGTGTGGGGGGGGGGCCATCCAGAGATCGCGCCCTGGGAGTGACAGTTTGGTTTATATACCTCTCATCAAGCAGTTTGGGGCATTAATTACCTGCTAAGAGCCATCACAACAATAACTAGTAAGAACTGTGAAAAAGGCTGTAAATTCAGGCACTTGGGGCATGCAGGCTGATGGCTAGTGAGCTCCATCATTTAGAACTTAAATTTTATGAAGCAAAGGAAGAATTTTGGATGTTGTCTCCTTGTTAACAGCTGATCTCAGCAGGTGTGACATATCTGGTATGTTGCATATGCCTGTTCCCCTATAGCTCTGCTTCTGTCTACTCTGGAACATATAGAATACACTGCCTGTCCGCCCTCCCTAGTCCACAGCTAAACGGTAAACTAAATGCTGATGTCTGAAATGATGTCTCCATTATTTTGGTAGACAGAAGTCTGAGTTGGTAGTCGGAAAGGGTCTCAGTCCATAGTACGCATGGCACCATCCCTCACCTCTAAGCAACAACCAGATGGTGCAATCTGAAATTGTACGTGGTTAGATGGGAAGTCTGGAATGGGACAAATGTAAAGCACTTTTACACGGTGCTGACTTGTGCTGCTTGGTTTTGTCACAGTCTTGTAACACTCCTCCTGCTGCACTCACATGCCACTTCTACACAGCAGTGGTGTTTCAGTTGTATATGTCTTCCTGCATTTCAGTTCTGTTTCTGGACATCCAGTGTCCGGTGACATGACCAAATTAACGGAACTCTGGGCAGCACTCTGCCTTGATAACAAAAAAAATATAAAGTTCAATGCAGAATTCATTTAGAGCCAATTTTCCCTAATGAAGTCAACCAAGTTAAGTGGAGAATGGTAACCATACCTCTCAACCTTTTGTTCCCCAAATGTGGAACATTGCCTGTCAAAATGTGGAACAAATGGGCAAAATGTGGAACACTTAATCAAATCTTTACCTAAGAAGCTCAAAACACTGTTAAAATGTTTCATTTATGTTCAGAAAGTCTGTTATTAATTGAATAATATATTTTTTGCATCATTTACCATGGATTTTTGCTTTAAAATATTGACTTTGAATGTGGAACAAGTTCTCACAATGTGGAACAGGGACCTTTTGTGAAGTAAAATGAGGAACATTCCTCGTAATGTGGTACATTTGAGAGGTATGATGGTAACTCACAAACCTCTAAGTTATTGGACTGTATTAAGGAGCAGAAATCAGCAGGGACGATTTTTTAAAATGTTTTCAACAGAATTCGTTAGGGAAAATCCTCCCTAAACAAATTCTGTATTAAAGTCATAATTTTTTTAATGTCAGCAAATATGGGCATTTTTCTTTGCAGATCTAGCAATTCACTGAAATGAACTGAAAGCTGATTTTACATGCCAGGACGTAACAGAACAGAAGCCGGTGAACCCACTCAAACAGGGAACGCGTTTTGGGGTCGGTGCTCACTTTTGTTGTGAAATGGGTTGCTTGCACACGCATTTTTTGAATCAGAACAGTGAGTCTGTAACGCCTGGTCCATTACAAGGCACTGTGTGTAAAAGTGCCTGTAGATGATCTGCCTCTGCCTTATAAGCATACGCACCCTGTCTTATCCGGACTCTGTTTTGACACATTCAATTTGGTGTCTTGATATTTATTGCACATACATTTATAGAGACTCATGCATGACTTCCAATTAAATGCAGTTGTTTTTCTTAAACTACTTATCTTATGCTTTACTGACCAACTTGCAGCTTTAAACCAGGAGCAATAAAGGGTTTGTTTGTGGGCGGGTGTTAGATAATAGCTGCCATGCTACATGCAGAGGTTTCACCTCTTGATCCTAGGCTCGCTGCCTGCAACTGGGTCCTCCAAGTCGCTCAGCATTTACTCTGGACCTCACTACTCAGTGATGCACTGCGTGCATTTGAGAAATCCCCCAATTAAGTTAAAATAAAACCAGGCAGTGCAGCAAGCTGCTCTCTTGGAACAGCAGTGCTCAGTTTGGTCTGCACTCTGTGTTTACAAATTTAAAGAGCCCACTACCAGCAGCTGTGACGCAGAACAGCCAGTGGTGATGCTGAGCATGTCGTAGCCCTGCCCTGCTATTTTAAGTAAACAGGACAACCAACAAATCACCTGAAGAGAGCGTGATATCTTTCTATGTCCCCCCACCCCCATGCTGTTTGGTCCAGGATGATTCAACTGCCATGGCATCTCATCACAGTGAGATAAGATTATTTTCTCATGCTTGTCTTTCTTTTCACACTGTTGTCCCAGGCTCCCCAATACCAGCCCCCAAAAAACACAACACCACAGAGCCGGGGTAGACAAGAGTCCTTTTACAGAAGCTGAAGTACAGGAGTAAACTAAAAGCAGACAAAACCATGGGACCAGATGAGATGCACCGCAGAATCCTTAAGGAACTGGGGGCAGAATTAGCAGGCATGGGGTCATAATGTCGCAAGATATTGTGCCGCATGGCAAAATCACGCTGCCAATACAGTGCGATTACTGCCATGTGACATAAGTCTTTTTTCTGTGGGGGCTCTGCCCCCCACGGCCCCTGTTATGGGAGGCTGGCCTCCCCAGACCCCCAACATTAAAGATTCTCAGCTCCGGGGGGGGGGTCCAACTCGGGGAGTGCACAATTTGTGGAGAAAAATAAAATGTCTGGAACTGGGAATCAAACCCAGTCCCAGACGCAGCACCTGTATTTCTGCTGCTGTGGCTCAGTCCATTGAGCCATGGCAGCTGCCCAGCAGAACCCATTCCCAGCAGAGGTCTTATCCTCTGCCTGGAAGTGTGCGAATCATGCAATACCACATACAGCAGTATACACGGTATTGCGCCATTCGCTGTCATTCACAGCGCTGTTTTGGGTTAGCTATAATGTCGTACACTACTAAGCGTACGACATTATGACCCGGTAATCAATTAGTAGCCCCTATGGCCCTTCTATTCATGAAATCCTTGAAGAGCAGTGTGATACCCACAAACTGGAAAAAGGCAATAGTGGTTCCACTACACAAATCAGACAGTTGGGAAGAGGCTAGTAATTGCAGACCAGTGAGCCTCACATCTATAGTAGGGAAACTAATGGAGATGCTACTCAAACAGAGGGTCATAGCATTCCTCAAAACTAGCAGCTGACAAGACCCTAAACAGCACAGTTTCACAGCAGGTAGGTCATGCCAGACAAATCTGCTCGAGTTTTTTGACTATGCTACAAAAATAATAGATGACAGTGGGGCAGCGGATGTGGTCTGCCTAGACTTTAGTAAGGCCTTTAACTTGGTTCCACACAGAAGGCTGGTAAAGAAGCTTGACCACACAGGCATTGGTCCAGAAGTAGTCAGATGGGTACAAAACTGGTTACAAGGCAGAACCCAGAGAGTACAGGTTAATGGAACGCAATCAACGGAAGTCAGGGTGACCAGTGGGGTGCCCCAGGGCTCAGTGCTAGGGCCTGTGCTCTTCAGTGTTTTTAAAGCAGACATCACTGATGGACTGGAAGGGAAGGTGCATCTGTTCACATAAGACACCAAGATATGTAGCAGGGTGGACACCCCAGAAGGAGTGAGCAAGATGGAAGCTGACCTCAAGAAACTAGAAGAATGGTCTGGAATGTGGCAGCTGAGATTTAATGCCAAAATGTACAAGGTCATGCACATAGGACAGAAAAATCCAAGAAAGGAGTACTACCTAGGAAGGAAAAACTGGAAGCCTCAAACCAGGAACAAGATCTGGAAATCATAAACTCAGATGACTTGAAGGTTAGTAAGCAGTGTGAGAAGGCAACAGTGAAGGCCACCAGAATGCTGGGCTGCATTTGGAGGGGAATCATGAGCAGGAAGAGAGAGGTGGTACTACCACTGTATAGATTGATGGTCAGGCCTCACCAGGAATACGGAATACAATTCTGGAGGCCTCACCTCAGAAAGGACATTGAAAAGTGAGAAAACTAATTCAGGGTCTACAGTACATGTCTTATGAGGAAAGACTTAGGGAACTGAATATGTACTCCCTGGAGCAGAGAAGAGAGAGAGGGGGACATAATTGAAACATTCACATACATAAAAGGCATCAACCAGGTGCAGGCACAGGAACTTTTTCATCTCAAGAAGAGCTCCAGGACCAGGGGACATGACCTCAGGTTGCGAGGAGGGAGGTTCTCTACCAACACCAGGAAGTTTTTCTTCACAGAAAGGATGGTGGATGCTTGGAACAGCTTGCCCCAAGAGGCTGTGGGAATCAACACTGTAGGGGGATTCAAGAATGCATGGAATAGACACAAGGGAGCCCTAACTACAAAGGGCAACTAGAGTGTCAAAACAGGTCTAAAACAAATGGGCAGACTAGATGGACCAATAGTCTCCTTCTGCTGTCAACTTCTATGTTTCTATGTTCTATGTTTCCAGGTAAAAGTGCATACTGGATTTCAGTGGGGGTGGTTGGGTATGTACAAAGACAGGGAGGTAGGGAAAGGAACCTACTACACCTGTTTGCAGAAATGCTGCACCTTCCCACATAAATGTAACCCCCTTGTTCCCAGGGGTTACTAGAATCCTGGTTAGAATCAGTGGTAGGCAGGGAAGACAGCTAGTGAAATGCCAGTTAAATGGGTTTCACTCTGTCTCACTCTGTTCTCAGTCTCTGCTGAGCACTGGAGTGATGATGTAATCATAGAACTGTTGCAGCAGCATAAGCTACAGTGCTAGCAGCTGCTAGAGCTAGCTTTTAGAATGTTTGTGGGAGAATGAGCTAGAGTCCAGTGGAGGAGGCTGCAGCTGTGAGTGCAGCTCCTCAGTCTATTTATTTTTATTTATTTATTTATTTATTTTTATTTATTTATTTATTACTAGGATTACAAATACCTTTGAACCAAGGGTTCTTTTACAAAGGTTCCGTGTCAGCAATGGGTGCAAGCAAAACAGTGGTAAGATACAGTACACGGTCAGGAGGTTAACACAGAAGTAAGCAGAGGTAAAATACAATACAGGTCAGGAGGTTAATTTAGTAACAGAAGACAGTCCATGTGTATAGACTAGCACAGTAGCAAACAGTCAGTGGCAAATAACAATGCACAATCAACAATATGGGTGTATGTATAACAAGACACAGATACAAATGAAAACCATCCTAGGGGTGACATAAGTGGAGCAAGGGGTGGGAGAGGTGCAAAGGGGATTAGGCAGTCAAGGATTTGACATTATCGTAAGTGCAAGAACAGAAAGATAAGTGCTAGGTATAGTCTGGGGGTGGAGCAACAAGAGATAGGGTGATAGGGAGGAGGAGACAGGAGGAGAGGAGCAGGAGAGGGGTGGAATGGTAGGTGGGAGGTGAGAGGGGGTAGAATGGTAGGTGGGGGTGGGAGAGAGATTGGGAGTAGCAGAGGATGGAGGGGCAGAGAGAAGTGGGGAGGTTGGCAAGGCAGGAGGAGGGAGAGGCGAAACAAAGCCGCAAGACTAGGCAGAGCAGTCACAACTGCCTAGGTCAGTGAGGTGCTGGCGGAGAGCTGCCTGTTTGTTTTTAAAGTGTTGCGTTCTCACCCTTGTGGATGACAACTGTTCCAGCTTTTCAGAAGTGATGGAGATCTATGCCAGAGGGTTTTCCTGTGCCCCATCCCAGGAGGGATGGGGTGAACTCCAGGATGCAGGGCCAATCCCTTGGTCCATCGGGACTTTTGAAGCTGCTTTGTGACAACTGCTTGTGAGTAACTGTTGTTTCTGTGGTAAACCCAGGAGTAACTGCAATTCCTGTGAAAGGTGATTTCTCTGACAAAGGGACCCTGTTCACCTGAAAGTGTCTGCCTACAGTGCAGTCCAGAATGTGACCGTCCATGTACAGAAATTTCTGACACCCCTGAGGTGTTTTTGTGGTATGTTAAGTGTGATATACATTTGAGACAACATCTACAGTTTCTACAGTTGTGTGGTGTTATTAACCAGATGAATGGCCGAGTATAAGCTTGGAAGCAAAAGGTGGGAGAACTCCCATCTGGAGTAACCAGTTCACCTCTATGGGTTCTGAAGGGCACCTTTTACTTCTTCTTCAGTGCAATTGGCCAATGCCTGAGAAAAGTGTTTACCCCTGGATGTGGGTTGTTTTCGTTCAGTTTATCCCAGTATAGTGGATTCTGAAAGTCCTCAGCATGTATGTGCTCTATGTGGTCGAGTGTACTACCTTCATTCCTGTGAGAAATGGGAAATGTACCAGTACCTGGCCGGTTGTGCCAATTTCCAGTAGGAACCAGTGTGTACACCAGTGTGTGTTTTCATCATCCTATGCTAAATAGGAATTCAGGAATGCCTGTACCCGAGTAATCTGCATTACAAGTGTGTGTAGCCCTATTGTGGTCCATCTTCGCTTTGTGTTTATTCCTACTCTGTTACGTGAATAAAAGCCACACTCTAGAATCCCAGCTTGGTTTGGACAGTCATGTTATTGCTTCCTTGTGTCTGGAGTTACTTGGGCACCCCTGGCCAGAAGTGCAAACCTAGCATAGTTCTAAGCAAATGTTTTCTCCCAGGGACCCGGGTTGTTCACCATGGTAAGTGGTCCCTACCAGGTGTGTGCCAGGCCGTTGCCACACTTGGTTGGCTGTTTTGTATAACAGTCTTCTCCATCTGGCATATCCCACCTTGTATATGGTGGCTTTCTCTATTGTTGCTTTGTTGTTACAATGTAAAACCCCACCCCTAGACCGTTTGGTGTGAGGTGTGCCTTCTAGTTAAAAAAGGGGACCGGTAGGGGGCTTACATAAAGAATAATGCCTGCAGCATGCACTGCAGCTTGCAGTGGGGACCATCCAGAGATTTCCAGGTATCTGGCCAGTCCGACACTGGTAAGGTGTTGATCCCATTACTCAGTTCAAAGCTGCAAATGCTAGGAAAAGTACTGTAATATAGAAAACTGCGTTACAATAACACATTACTGTAAATAAATGTAATCTGTTACTTCCCAAAATTACATTTTCTTACAAGTAATCTGTTATCATTACAAGTTACATGGTAATGTAATTAGATTACAGTAATGCGTTACTTGTAATGCGTTATTATCCAGCACTGGTCATGGGTTCAAATCCAACACAGATCAGTAGTGGTCGAAAGCCCCTATCACCTGAGTGCTGTTCAGTGACCTACGTGAAATGAGTTGTGGTGGTCTTGTTCAATTTACAGTGACCAAGTGTGCACATCACAAAACCACCAACACAATTGGCACTAATTTGGCCCCCTTGCTGGCAGTCTCATATGAGAGGCCAAGGACTGGATGGGCATGGAGTCTGAACTATTCTCTCACCTACACGGTAGTCCCTACATGGCAGGGTTGAGGTACATTGGCAGGATAGTGTGGGGAAGCTTGCACTGTGATTGCCCCTAATGTGTGGATAAACAGAGGACTTCAGGTTCCTGTGCTGTCAATCCACCACCTTTCATAAGCACTAAATATGTGCACAGAAAAACAAAACAAATAAAAAATTAATAAAAATTAAAAGGGTGGAAGTAGAGGCAGAGTTTAGGGTGTGGTTTACTATCTGAGTTTTGCCTCATCCAAAGGTGGTAACCCTAGGTCCAATAGCTGTTGGGGAAGTGGGTTGGTACTGCATCCCAGGAGGAAGGATTCTAATTGTGATCAGGCACACAATTTCCTTCTCTGGATGGAGGCACCATGCTATTCCTCTTGTTCCCCTTCCAAGAAGTTTAACGAGCCCAGGACCCTCAACCTTGCTTGGCCGCCATGGGTGCAAGACAAGGGTAGTAATGAAGCAAGTAACACCGGTAACATCTGCATGGCGACCTGGTTACGTGTATTTCTACAGAATTCCTGATCCACTTTACTCATTCATGACTGCAGTCACAAATACGGCTGCCAGCTTTACTCTCTGAAAACCTTCAATAAGGCCCTTAAAAGTGAAAATCCATTATAATTCTTTCTTCTCATAATCTTCTCCTTACTCACATAAGTTCACTAAAAAAAAGTGCTATTTACAGTTTTAATTCCCACTATTCCTTTAGTGAGCATGCAAAATCCCTCTTTTATCCTCTTTCACTTGCAAGGACAATCTTTGCTTCTTACCCTGCAACTGATACAATTGAGACCTTCGCTCCATATGAGACCTTCTACTGTGTGTAAGGGGGTAAAAATTCTGCCAGAGAGGAATTCCTGTTTTCCATGATAAACTAACACTCCATCTATTGACTGTGTGAAATAATGTGTTTTTAATAACAATGTGAACATTTTAAAAATTGTATAATAGTTTATCCATTGTATAAGCAGCATAAGACACTCCAGTTCATTGGTTGTTGGGGGGGGAGGGTAATGCACTTCCATTGCTAAATGCACTCGTCATGTAAGCCTCATATCTCAGTATACACCTGGATGTGCGTTATCCCCAGACAACCAATGGCCTGCCATGTGTTACATCTTACAACATAAATATACATCCTATTGTTGAATATGTTATTCATTTATTTATTTATTTATTTATTTTATTTTTATTTTTTATTTTATTGAAATCTAGGATTACAAATACCTTTGAGCAGGAACTGCTCATTTACAAAGGTTCCACGTCAAACTTTTTAGTTTTAGATTTAGTAACCAGGCAATGCCTATTGGGCACAAGACCCATTTATAGGGGCATATGAGGGTTAAGTGACTTGGTCAGGGTCACACATTATGCAAGTGGAGGTTGTGGGAATCAAACCCAGATGTACTGGTTGTATCAAGCT
Organism: Neoceratodus forsteri; assembly: GCA_016271365.2. Classification (NCBI taxonomy): domain Eukaryota; kingdom Metazoa; phylum Chordata; order Ceratodontiformes; family Ceratodontidae; genus Neoceratodus; species Neoceratodus forsteri. The sequence continues at coordinate 338,223,306 of JADMNL010000026.1, forward strand.
CATTTACAGCTTGTTGCTCTAACCTATATGCTATATTATCAGTCCAAATATGCAGAAAATATATTATCTAGGCATATTTTTATATTTAAAATATTCTGTGCTTTGGTATTGACTGAAATTAGCCAAAGACTCTAAGGCCCTCTGGCAACATTATCATTTCACTTTATATTGGAGAGCTGGCCAGTCTCTCTTCATAGGTTGAAGCCACAGCACAGGCAAAAGTGACATTGCCTGTCTCCAAACCTGCATTAGCATGAAGGGAAATGTGCATTTGCACAGGCCCCCAAGAGCAGAGGCCCCCCCCCCCAAAAAAAAACTCAGCTCTCCAGTTTACCTCCTTTATTTATTTATTTATTTAGTTAGTTTTTGTTGACCGGGTAAATGCGCTAGACAAATTCTGCCTATTTTCATGCACGACCAGGGGGAAGGGAATACAGATTCTTCCTGATCCTCTATGTTCTACTTCAAGTAAAGTGCAGAAATGACACAGAACTAGCTGAAAATTAAGATATAGGGAGACCATGGTCAGGGACGGCTTTAGGGTATGTGACACCCTAGGTAAACTCGCAAATGGCGCCCCCTCCCCCCCATAAGCCAGCTGCCTGGATTTGTCTGGGATGTTCTCTTAGTGATTGCTAAATGTTTGTTGTGCACATAGCATGCAAACATTTTTGTAAAAAGCAGGAGGTCTGGGGTTTTAGGTGCTCTGTAGTGCATTTTAAGGCTTACATTGAATATAATCAAATCCAGACATGTATTTGTTATATTCACTAAATACTTCAATTAATTATTATTCCTCAATTTTATGCATTACTTCTGACTAATAAATTGCAGCACAGCAGTGACAATAACCAAACCAGCCAAGCAAACTTTTATCAGCCAACTATGTTACAATTACACACAAAACAAAACCTCTCTGGCAATGCCATGTAAGGTCAGGAGACAAGAGTACTATACACTTCTCACAAGTCCATACTTTCAGTACAGAATTTGCACAGGGTGGGGAGACATCACACTCAAATGCATCTTATTTGTCAAACCTTGCAATGTACATGTACATATTTCACAAAAATATTTGCTGAATGTAGCCACAAGGTCCAACCAAGCGATACGAAACAGTGACAACTTGGCAAGTTAAGTTTCACAACAAGGTCCCTTACTCCCTTTAAGTTAGCTAGCAAGCAGGTCACCCCTCCTGAGACTCCTTACCAGTTACTTTTAGCTCAAAATGTTAGCTTTTTAAGTTGCAAAACATTTTAAGCTATCGAGTCTGTAGACGCAGCCACTCACTTTAGTAGTAACTATGCAGTGGTGGGCCTCCTCTCGAGTCCTCTTGCCAGCAACTTGCTGTTGCTTGAGTCACCTTTGCTGGTCTGGCTGCCCCTCAGATCAGGAAAATGAAGACTTCTGGAGACTGGCACCACTAGTTCATGTCCAGGGCCATCTCCTCCTGCCAGGTTATAATTGATAACCCCCTCCCTCTCCGAACTCAGACAGCACAACAGTGACTGAGTTTGAGTCAGCACTTGATTTGGTTTTTTTCTCTCTCTGGCCTAAGGCTTTCATTGGCTCGAGCCCACAGAGATGAAGATCACCTCCTCTGGGATGCTGGGGATGGACCTTCACAGTCAGTCTCCTCCTTGGCATGTCCTTGCCCTTATCTGACTGTTCTTGCTGCCTGGGCCACTCTGATGATCTGACTGGGCCTGCTACCTCCTGCTCCCTAGCTGGCTGGCTGCTTCTGCTCACTCGACTCCTGTGCAGGGCACTGCTGATGCTGTGTGCACCTTTTAAATTTTTTTTTATCCCCATCTCTATAGTCCTCAGGGTCTGTCTGACATTTTCAACCGACTTTGTTTTTGTCCAGTTCTGCTGACCCAACTCCCAGGCCTGATGAGGATGCCTCTCTTCTCACTGCAGTGCTGCAAGTCCAGTACAGCCCCACAGGCCCCCTGCGGTGATGAGAAATTTATTCCTGTTCTGACTGGGTAGGACGTCTACTGAGCGAGTGCTATTACTGCGCAGCACTTACAGTGCAGCGAATAGTGTTAAAGGGATTTGAGCTTCAAGGGAAGGAGAGTGAATCTGCATACCGTGGATGAGGGGGGCTACAACCTTGCAAGGTTTTGCATTCTCCTTTATTCCAAGGTATGTGAGAGCTCAGAGTTGATTATATTAATTTATGGTAGATGTGGGGGTGGCACACCCCAACAGTAAAAGTGTTTCAGCGACACGTTTGTGATCAACAGTGCAGAGCCATTTAGTGTTGTAGCACCTTCCAGTGTTTTCCAGTTGCAGTACTCTAATGTGCTGAATTTGCCAAGTTCTGCCAAACTGCTGCCATGGAGTAGTGGTAAGGTGATGGGGGTTCGAGTCTCAGTGTGGTGTTGTTATTTTGTTTTAATTTATTATATATTTCTTTTGCTATTTCATTCCCTACTGAATTCTGTCACCCATGTTACAACCCACACAAGGTGTTGTCCTGACTTTGAGTTTCACCCCACCCTCCCCTCACATAACCTGTCCACCCACGTTTGGTGAGGTTTTTGTGCTGTGGCATGTTTATTTTCAGTGGATTGTGGCATCACGGTTGATTGTTTGTGCGATGTTGTCTATGTAACTTCTTACCGTGCTGTGTTTGTTTTCATTGAGTTGACATGGATCCCTCTGACTACCCTGCCAGACCTCGACCTCCATCCTCCTGACTTCCTCCCCCATGGTCCTTTCTCTCTCTGTCTCTCTGTCTCTTTCTCACTATGACAGAGTCCTCAGATCTGGACTACGATGGGCTAGCTGGCTGGCTCCTCAACGTGGCTCAGTTGGTAGCACATCTGCCTCTGGACCAAAAGGTTGTGGGTTCTCATCCCATACCAGGATTGGACTCCTACCTAAAAACACTTTCACCTGAGTGCAGTATTGGGGGGTGCTATACTGTTGGGGTGTGCTGCTCTTCAGATGAGATATTAAACTGAGGTCCCTTCTAACAATCCTGGTGCTGTTGTGGTGGGTGTCCAGGTGGAAATAAAAGAACCCAAGGCATTTTTCACAAAGAGTTGGGGACATTCCTGGTGTCATGACCAATATTCCCCTTCCCATAAAACCAGTTCATATAATTGTCCAGGCTGTGTGTGGGTGTTGATGTGCGATATGGCCACCACTACACATTCAGTCACTTCACTACCAGCCTAGCATTGCTTGTAAAACACTTTGGTATAGATATATCTATTGTGTATAAAAAGCGCTATATAAATGCTGATTCTTCTTCTTGTTCCCTGCATCCCTCCCAACTCAGTTCTGTGTCAGTTCCGGCACCCCTAAACCATGCACTGCCCTTGGACCCTCCAACCCCAGTGGCTGCTGCGTACTACTGATCTCCCCTCCACTAGTCCAGCTAAAACCCCACACCAAGCTCACTTGACTCAGACTCCCTCAATGCTCTCACCTCTTACTTGAAAATACAGCCACTGCACTCATTTCTTCCGCCAAAATGAAATGAGATTACTCACTTCAACCGCTCTGTGCATGCACTACAGTATGGTGTCGGCGCAATTTAAGGAGAGTGGTTAGGAGCAGGAGGCAGTGACTGCAGTGGAGCAGGGGGCCGACAGCAGAGGAACTGAGTGATGTGCTGCTGCTGTCTGTTACTCCATTGGCTACTATACAAAATTAAACAGACAGTGGCAGATATCCAGTGTGGGCAATAATAGCTGTTCACAGGTGAGCCTGGCAGAGTCAGATATGAACTTGCTGGCAAATGGGCCTGCACTCACCCCACTCCCCCTTCAAAAAATAACACACCAGTTTTATCCACCTTTATTTTTCCACCCAAGTCACTCGCGGGGGGGGGGCATAAAAAAATAACTGTTTCATGATCCCCCTATTGAGGGATGTCCTAGGTGGCCACCTGGTTTGCCAATCCTTAAGGGCATGATGTTCCTTGGGGCTTTCTGACTTCATTTTTTAACATTGCATACTTTCTCCCCCTGTGGAGTGGGCCCACAACCTTCGGCCACTGGCACCCGCATCCCCAAGCCAGGTCTGGTGCACGGATAATTGCCCCATGCCACAGGGGTCGGCCACCCCCCCTTGACAAGGCGCCTCTCGTGCTCGGGGGCGCAGGGCACGACCATCAGCCTGCGAGATCACCCTGCCATTTTCCGCTGTTCTTTTGTCCCCCTGGGGAGCCAAACATGCAATGGTGTCCAAGCACGTCCATGCTGACACCCGCCATGCCCCCCACCATAGCTCTGCATGCAACTGTAGTGCAGCTGGCCTCCACCAGTCACCACTGCAGTGCGGTGCATGACCTGTACCCACCCCCAGAGAAAGGAGAGCAGTCGTAGGAAGCTCAATCCTTCCTCGCCCCTGGAGGCCCGAGTCTGTTCGCTGAACCCGAGTCACCGGCGTGGTGCGAGGTGTGGCGTCCAGCGCCTCAACCCTCAGTGCCACTGGGCCGGCGGGGCTTTCTGACTTCTAACATGGGGCCCCAGCAAAGAGGTTTGCACAGGGCCTTGAGATAGCTAGGGCCAGTGCTGACTCCAACCCTAAGGGGTGTGGTTCCGTCTAGCCACAGGATGCTCCGTTTGGTTCATGAATGACACTCCTACAAGGAACGGTAAGGTCTCCAGGGAAACTGAAAGGAGTGCCAGCCTCGTTGTTCAATTTTGCCATTTGTTCGTGACATTGTCTTTGCTTCTGCCAACAAGGATGCTGCTGTATGGTAGACTTGCCTACCTCAACTTCAAGAGGGGGTTCTGTTGCTGTGCTGTTTTGAGGGATCAAGACTCAAGAGCTTTCAGTGAATGCTTGCGACACATGCCATCTGCTTGTGAGAGTACATCACAGCAAGCAACAGTGCACTCAGTAGGGATGGGAGAACCACAAAAGGTTCTGAGGTTCTAAGAGGTTCGGATAAGCCTTAAATGATTCTAATAGTTATCTGAACCTTATCAGAACTTTCAGAACCTGGTAGCTGAAAGTGCAAAAGCTACTGTAACCATCTTTGTCCACCATTAAACATTTGTCAGTGAAGGGACAGAAGTATAAAAACAATTTAGAGTGGTACTACGCTATCTCTAGCTTCCCTTTTGGGTTTTTCTGCCACCACCACTGGCTTTTTACTGGATAAATACCTAATGGGGGACTATATTAAGTTCCAAAATCAATGTTTTTTATGTTATCAAAACTTTATTAGAACCTGAAAAAAGGTTGTGCTAATGTTCTTTTACAGAAAATGGCATAGCTACTGGGTAGGTCTGAATTTATCGGAACCAGTTCTTCCGTCCCATACTTGGTGGTGTCCTCGGTCCTTCCACTTGCAATTCCATCTCTACAGCTACATCCTTTTTTTAAAAAGTATTTATCCCCTCTGGAGCCAGACCAGAAGGCTATGAGTCACATCCCTGGACACCTTCAGACTGTCCCCCACCTCACTTGAGACCGGGGAGCTAGTTCCCCAGCAGATTCCACCCCCCCCCACAGCAGAGCTGGTGGGAGGGCCTTACTCCCTACCCCCAGAGCACAAAATACAGAAGTGTTCCTCCAGTCCACGTGGAAGGGGCAAGTTCAGGTGACTGTGCGTAGCTTCACTGAGCCCAATCTCCTCAGTTTTCCACCTCCTTTTCTCCCCACTACTTCTGGAGCCAACAGCGAAACTTGGAGGGTGCATGTGCTTGGAGGCAAGCATATGTTCCAGAACCAAGGTTCCTTCCAGCCTCCACTGATCTATGTCTGCTTCCAATGCATTGGCACTGCTGCCAAGTCTTCACCTTTTTTATGTTGATTGCGCACAGCGCAAGAAACATATTGGGACAGCTTTCTCAGAAGCAGGTTGTGGAGGCACAGCACTGTTGTGGCCAATGCCCCCACAGCTTGCAAAGGCTTGTCCCACTTCCCCCAATGCCGTGGCATGCTGCTGCTGACACTAGTTTGGAACCTTGCCACCAACATGTGACAGTTTAGCCACCCCAATCAGGGGCCGCCTCATCGTTGCAGCGTAAGCCATCCGCTGCAAAGAGGGAGCAACCCATCATTGCAGGGCAGGATCTTTACAGGTAATGCTCGTTTGTGAACAGCGGCGGTTTTGCCACCGTGTTCACAACTCTTATGTTTACTTGCTGACGGGGACCCAATCCCCATCGGCTTCACTGCCAGCATTATTTCTGTTGCCGGCGGGAAGCCCACTCCCGTCGGCATTATGTAAATCCCCTCTCCACTTATATTCTCTGCTGATGGAGTGCCCAATCCCCATCAGCATAATGTGAACATCCTCCCTTTCTTGTGTGCCCGTGAGAAGTGTGCCCAATCCCGTTGGCTGCAGCGGCCACCCCAAAAAAAAACAAAGACTCCGTTGGCACACTAGGAGCCCACCCCAGCATTCCACATGCCCCTGTGAAACAAAAAACTGTCCCACGATGTGTTTTTTGTTTTAACCCTGTAAAAATTGGAAACTGTTCCTCGGCAGTCTCCCTGCCCCCCCTCCTGCAACCCGCCCCCAACCACTGCGCACCCTGCCTCCCCACACCCCCCCTCACCCCATACTTACCTCTGGAGCTCAATGCGATGATCTTCGGTGGACCGGGAGCATGTCTGCTCTCTTCAAAGCCGACCGCAAACTTAGGAAATGTCGGTAAGCTGTAAATTGGAATAAATGTTTTATTTCCAACTTTAATGCATATCTCAGTCATTTTTTGGAATTTTGGCACCAGATTTTCTACATGGGAGTTTTGGGACCCCTCCTCATGACTTCTTGAACTGTCATGGTGTTAATCAGCTCTGAAAGGTGATTTTGAGATCACTGCACGGAATCACCTTTCAGGGCCAATTAATGAAATGACAGTGCCAGTGTTCATGAGGTGGGCTCTCAAAAAGCTTATGTTGCAAATTTGGTGGAAAAAATCTCAAACATGGCTGTTTTACGAGCATTCGCTCTGCAGTTGCTATGCACGCTCATAACTTCGTGAATTTGCAATATTTTCACGCCAGATTTTCAACACTGGCATTTTTTCACACCTCCTTGTGAACAGTACAGCTGTCATTGTTCACATCCTGGCAGAAATGTGGTTTTGCACTTCCAGTGCAGAATAGCGCGGTCACTGTGGGACATCAGTGTTCAGGACAGATTAAGACAAGCATTTGTCAATGCCGAATGTTGCTTGCTTGTATGTGCTGTTTAGGTATATGGAAGTGATAATCCCATGCCTTCCTCCCAAGACATTCACGGTGTCTTTCCATTCAGTATTCACAGAAGAGTGGGAGGGGCAAGGGCCACAGCAGTACAGCAGTTGCCAAGGGGGTGAAGAGGTGGACAATAGTCCATTCAAAGGCAAAAGAGTCCTGCAGGAGCTCATTAAATTGAAGATGGACAAATCAATGGAACCAGATGGCATACGCCCAAGGATATTAAGAGAACTGCGATGGGAGATAGCAGTACCTCTGACAGTCATGTTCACTGAGTCATTCAATACAAGTGAATTGGAGGAGGGCACATGTGATCCCTCTACACAAGTCCAGCAGCAGGGAGGAGGCAGGGAACAATAGACCGTTCAGCCTCACCTCAGTAGTGGAGAAGATCATGGAGACATTGCTTAAAGAAAGGATAGTGGTGCATCTAAAAGCCATCGGAGCCCAGAACCATAGACAACATGGATTCACAGTGGGGACACCATGTCAGACAAATCTGGTTGATTTCTTTGACTGGGTGACAAAGGAAGTGAATCAGGGTGGGGCAGTGGACAACGCTTACCTTTGATTTCAGCAAAGCCTTTGACACCATCCCATATAGGAGACTGATAAACTAGCTGGGTAGGCTGGGCATGGGGGAAAGGGTGATAAACTGAGTTAGAAACTGGCTAACAGACAGGAGGCAGAGAGTGGTGGTAAATGGGGTGCAGTCTAGGGAGAGGGGTGACCAGTGGGGTGCTACAGGGATCGGTCCTGGGGCCAGTCCTGTTCAATGTCTTTATTAGTAACATTGCAGAACGTCTGAAGGGAATTTTTTCACCAAATTTTCAACATAGCCATTTTAAGACCTCTGCTCATGAACAGTGTCACTGTGATTTTCTTAATGTGTCCCAAACATTGATTGCGCACACCGAATGCACCATTGTGCGCTACATGCACGGAAACACATTTTGAGCGACTTGTGAAAAATGACAGCTGTACTGCTCATAAGGAGGTGTGGTAAAATGGCAATGTTGAAAATCTAGATGCAAATATGAAAATGTCACGAACTTACTGAGCATACGCAGGAAACTCGCATAGCATACGCTTTCGTAAAACAGTAATTTTAAGGAATTTTTCACCAAATTTTCATAATAGCCATTTTAAGACCCTGCTCATGAACAGTGTAACTGTGATTTTTAACATGTCCTATACATTGATTTTGCACACCGACTGCGCCATTGTGTGCTACATGGGTGGAAACATGTTTTCGGCGAGATGTGAAAAATGACAGCTGTACTGCTCATAAGGAGGTGTGGTAAAATGGCAATGTTGAAGATCTGGAGTGAAAATATTGAAAATTTGTGAACTTGTGAGTGTGCATAGGATCAGAGCAACAAATGCTCGTAAAACAGTAATTTTTGGGAATTTTTTCACCAAATTTTCAACACAGCCATTTTAAGACCTCTGCTCATGAAACAGTGTCACTGTGATTTTTTTAATCTGTCCCAAACATAGATTGCACACACCAACTATGCTATTGTGCGCTACATGCATGGAAAGACATTTTGGGTGACGTGAAAAATGACAGCTGTACTGCTCATAAGGAGGTGTGGTAAAATGGCAATGTTGAAAATCTGGAGTGAAAATATTAAAAATTCGTGAACTTACGAGCGTGCGTAGGAACTGTGCAAAACAGTCATTTTTAGGAAATTTTTCACCAAATTTTCAACATAGCCATTTTAAGACCTCTGCTCATGAACAGTGTCACTGTGATTTTCTTAATGTGTCCCATACATGATTGCTTTTTACCGACTGCGCCATTGTGCGCTACATTAGTGAGCACAACACATTGGTGCGATGTGAAAATGACAGCTATTACTGCTCATAAGAGGTGTGGTAAAATGGCAATGTTGAAAATCAGAGTGCAAATATAAAATTCACGAACTTACGGTGTGTGAGGAACTGCATAGCAGCTCATAAAACAGTCATTTTGGAATTTTTTCACCAAATTTGCAACATAGGCTTTTTGAGAGGCCACCTCATGAGCACTGGCACTGTCATTTCATTAATCAGTCCCGAAAGGTGATTTCACGCAGTGACCGCAAAATCACCCTTCGGGCCCGATTAACGCCATGACAGTGACAGAATTCATGAGGAGGGGTCCCAAAATCCCTATGTTGAAAATGTGGTGCCAAAATCTAAAAAATGCCTGAGATATGCAGCAAAGTTGAAAAAACCCTATCTATCCCATTATACAGCTTCCCGGCATTTCCTCAGTTCGAGGTCGGCTTTGAAGAGTGCAGACGTGTTCCTGGTCCACCGAAGATCATCGCGCCGAGGTCCGGAGGTAAGTATGGGGTGAGGGGGGTGTGGGGAGGCAGGGTGCGCAGTGGGTGGGTGCGGGTTGTGGGAGGGGGGCAGGGAGAAGCGCCGAGGGACAGTTATTTATTTGCAGATTTATTTATTTTTTTACTAAGAAGACGAGGGACGTTTGCCATGCTGGGGATGGGCTCCCAACGTGGCAGCTGAAAGGCTGTTTGGGGGCTGGAGCCGGCGGGAGATGGGCACCCCGTCGGCCATAACAAGCTTTGCCACGCTGGGTGTGAGCTCCCAGCGTGGCACCTGAAAAACTTTGGGGGTGTGCAGCCATGGAGCCGGCCGGAGTTGGGCAACCCGTTGGCTATAACAGTTTTGCCACGCTGGTGGGCCTCAGTGTGGCACCTGGACAGCTTTTGGGGGGCGTGGAGCCACTGGGGGATTGAGCATCCCCGTCGGCCGTACAGTGTGTGTGTGTGGGATGGGGGAGGGAACACATCAGCATGCAATATGCATGCTTGCGTGTGTGTGTGTGGGGGGGGAGCTCTGCTCACTGAAGTGGAGCTCTCCCTTTCAACTGTATGCCACTGCATTTTCAACTGCTGTTATAGACAGCTGCAGCAGTGATTAGGGAACTGCAGCCGCGCCTGCAAACACACTGACTGAATTGAAAGACACCTCTGAAAACTTGAACGATGGCACTATGTTTCTTGCACATGCGCACAAGCAACATAAAAATGACAATGTTTTCTTCCTGTAAATGATTCCTCCCAGTATATTTCACTTATGGATTTTGTTTATGCTCTATACTGTTATGTTGTATCATCTTATATAAATAAAGCATGTTTAATAAAAAAAAAAAGAAAATGACAATGATAATGTTCATGAGTAGAGGTCTTAAAATGCCTATGTTAAAAATTTGGTAACAATACTCCATAAAATGACTGTGTTACGAGCATGCGTTGCGCAGTTTGCATTCACGCTCGTAACTTCATGAATGTATAATGTTTTCACTCCAGATTTTCACATTGCCATTTTCCCACACCTGCTTATGAACAGTGCAGCTGTCATTTTTCCCATCCTGGCCAAAATATGTTTTTGCACTTCCGGCGCAGAATAGAGTGGTCGTTGTGGGAAATCATTGTCCAGGACAGATTAAGAAAATGGCAATGATACTGTTCATGAGCAGAGGTCCTAAAAGGCCTATGTTGAAATTTTAATGATGATAGCCCATCAAATGACTGTTACAAGTGTGCATTGCAGACTTTCCACACACCCTTGTAACTTCGCAGATTTGTAATATTGTCACGCCAGATTTTCAGCAGTGGCATTTTTTCACTCCTCCTTATGAGCAGTACAGCTGTCATTTTTCACATCCTGACTGAAATGTGGTTTCACAGTTGTGGCACAGAATAACGCGGTCGCTGTGGGAAATCAGTGTTCGGGACAGATTAAGAAAATGATAGTAGCACTGTTCATGAGCAGAGGTCCTAAAACCCCTATGTTGAAAATATGGTGACAAAACTCCATAACATGACTGTGTTGCAAGCGTGGGTTCAACTGTTTCCACACACCCTTATAACTTCACACATTTGTAATATTTTTACGCCACATTTTCAACAGTGGCATTTTTTCACACCTCCTTATGAACAGTATAGCTGTCATTTTTCACATCCTGGCTAAAATATGTCTTTGCACTCCTGACGGAGAATAGCACAGTCACTGTGGGAAATCAGTGTTTGGGACAGATTAAGATCGAATGAGTGAGGGTGGGAGTGACTGAGCTCAACTGAGCTCTGTTGGGACTGCTCCATATTTGTCTGTGGGCAAAAAAAGGCCCCAACAGAAGAGGCCAGTACAAAAGGGCAGCCTGCAGCACTGGGAGAAACAGAGCGAGAGAGCAAATGAGGGAGGGGGAGTGAGTGAACTCACTGGAGCGCTGTCAGGACTGCTGCAGATTTCTTTGTGGGCAGAAAAAGGCATCAAAGCAGGTAGGGGCCAAGTAGAAAAGGCCAGCCTGCAGCGGTGGGAGAAATAGTATGAGTGAGTGAGACAGAAGACTGAGTGAGCTCAATGAAGCTCTAACAGGAATGCTGCAGATTTCTTTGTGGGCAGAAAAAGGCGCCAATGCAGGCAGGAGCCCCATACAAAAGGGCCGCTTGCAGGGCCAGGACAAACAGAATGAGCACGTGACAGAGGGAGACTGAGTGACCTCAACAAAGCTCTGTCAGGACAGTTGCGGATTTCTTTATAGACAGGTAAAGGTGCCAATGCAGCCATGAGCCCCCTTCACACAAGAGCAGCCTGCAGTGCCAAGAAAAACAGAATGAGTGAGTGACAGAGTGGTAGTGAGCAAGCTCAACGGAGCTCTATTGTGACTGCTACAGATTTCTTTGTGGGCAGAAAATGTGGCAACGCAGGCAGGAGCCCAGTACAAAAGGCCAGCTTGCAGCGCCGGCAGAAATGGAATGAGTGAGTGAGAGAGGGGAGGGAGTGAGTGAGCTCAATGGAGCTGTTTTGGGATTGCTTCAGATTTATTTCTGGCCAGAGCAAGCCGCCAATGCAGGCAGGAGCCCAGTACAAAAGGGTAGCCTGCAGCGGCAGGAGACACAGAATGAGCGAGTGAGGGAGGGGGAGTGAGTGTGTTCAGCGGAGCTCTGTTGGGACTGCTGCAAATTTGTTTGTGGGCAGAAAAAGGCAGCAATGCATGCAGGGGCCCAGTACAAAATGGCAGCCTGCAGTGGCGGGAAAACCAGAATGAGCGAGTGAGAGAGGGGGAGTGAGCGAGCTCAACAGGGCTCTGTTGTAACTGGGGCAAATTTCTTTGTGGCAGAAGAAGGTGGCAACGCAGGCAGGAGTCCAATAGAAAAGGGCAGCCTGCAGAATCGGCAGAAACGGAATGAGCGAGTGAGAGAAGGGGAGTGAGCGAGCTCAACGGAACTTTGTCGGGACTGCTGCAATTTCTTTGTTGACAGAAAAAGGAACCAACAGATGCAGAAGCCCAGTACAAAAGGGCAGGCTGCAGCGCCAGGAGAAACATAATGAGTGAATGACACGGGGAGTGAGCAACCTCAGAGAAGCTCTGACAGGACTCGGGACAGCTGTGGATTTCTTTTTTGGCAGAAAAAGGCAGCAATGCAGGCAGGAGCCCAGTACAAAAGGCCAGCCTGCAGCGCTGGCAGAAACAGAACAAGTAAGTGAGAGAGGGGGAGTCAGCAGGCTCAACAGACCTATGTTGGGACTGCTGCAGATTTCTTTGTGGGCAGAAAACGCCACCAACACAGGCAGGAGTCCAGTACAAAAGAGCAGCCTGCAGTGCCAGGAGAAACAGAATGGGCAAGTGAGATAGAGGGAGTGAGCCACCTCAATGCAGCTCTGTCGGGACAGCTGCAGATTTCTTAGTGGGCAGAACAAGGTGCCAATGCAGGCAGGAGCCCAGTACAAAAGAGCAGCCTGCAGCACTGGGAGAAGCAGACTGAGCGAGTGACAGAGGGGCAGTGAGTGAGCTCAACACACCAATGCAATCAACATTCGGCACTGACAAATGCTTGTTTTTCTTTGTTTTTATTCATACAAGTTATATGCATATACAGGTATGTGAACATTCAAATTTATATGAATTAGGATTAACTTGATTGAGAATTAGCTCATTTACAATGAGATCCCAAGACATTTCCAAGAGATACACCTGGTGGCAGTCAAGAGCTGGGAAGGCCCACTACCCTAATCCGAGAGAAGAGAGCTGCCAGATGGCTGCTCAATCCTTCTTTCAGCCCACCCCTCTCCCTAGGCTGACCCTTGGCAACCTGACCTCATTCCTGAACTTGGGTTGTTGGCATGGGGAGAGGTAAACATTGAGACAGTACCTCAGCCCTCAACGCCACCAGGCCGGCTACTGTAGCTACATACTGTCAGCTGAAGGAGGGTACTCTTCATTCCATTTCACAGCAATTTCCAGGCCCCTGCCCCCCTACCATAGGTCCAGATGTCTTCTAGGGCTAGTCTCAAAGATTTTTCCCCATCCGTTTCTGTGACTTACTGCTTGCAGGGTGCAGGTATCTGGTGGCATCTGAATGCAGCAGATGAATCATGCTAGCACAGTTTCTCTTCAAAGGGTGCAGCCGCAGCACTTTCTGCACTGGCAGTATAGCCTAGAGAGTAAAGATTTCTGCTTGACTTTTCTTTGTTCGAGATCTGAAGATGAAGTTAAGGGCCTGTGGCACAAATCTGTGGGGTGTACCATTATAATAAAACTGGAAGCTAGAAAGGTATTTAAACCATGCAATCCTCCCACGGCAGGAACTTTGTCTGCAACTCCATGAAGGTTTTCCTGCAGGTTGCCTTTCCCTTCTGGAAAGCCGACAAACTACAAAGATTGTTCAACTGCTTCAATTTTCCAGGTCCTTGACCATGTTGCAAATCCTGTTCTTCCAGAACTTTGTCTGGTGATCCTTGCATGCCTCCAACAAACTAAGATGGATCTCTGTGCCATTTATGTGGGTAGGCAAGTCATCTCTCTCCTACTGGGAGCTTTTCAAGAAGGCACTGAGCTACAAACCTGTACTGACGTGCACACAGCCAGGGTTTAGAAATCCTGATATGGGGCCCCAATACCTGTTGGCACCACAGAGCCAACCTTGAGATGTGTAGTTTTTGATGATCTGCTGGCACTGGCAGTATAGCCTAGAGATTAAAGCAATTCTGAAGATGAATTATTTTTACCAACAGTTTGAAATGTAAAGATGATAACTCACTAGTTTCAATGCACATATAAAACAATTATTGTAGATGTAGAAAGTGTTGTAATGACACCTTAAAACACACTTAATAAAACAGTTTTCCTGTTTAACCTGTTGGATTAAATACATTCATAGGAGGACCTAGACCCTCAGTGATATCATTTCCTGTCAGGAACTCAAAACATATGGCTGCCACCAGCCCTCAATTACAGGGTGATTTACATATGAATAACTCTAGACTGCAAAGATTCACAGTTCAACACAATGGCTCAATCAAATTAGCCTTTTTATGGACTTTCAAACATTAAGAAATCCTATCGATGACAGTTCCCCTTTAACTTCTGATGCAATTTTAGTCAGCAGCAAGGCCAAGGAAAGTTAGTTTAACTTCTCAAATGCCAGCCTGCTGGTGCAGTGGTAGAGCTACCGCTTGCAGTGCTGACCAGCTGTGTTCAGTAGCGAGCATGGGATGTCAGATGGCTGGCCAGGGGAGGTAGGATGAGCGCCCCACAGGAAGCACTTCTCCAGGGGAGGGTCATGGTATTCCCGCATCTAGTAACACCCAGTGGAGGATAGGTGTAGTAGACAGGAGGCCACTCAGCGGGTATTTATTTATTTATTTAGCTTTTGTTGACCGGGTAAGTGCACTAGACAAATCCTGCCTATTTTCAGGCACGACCCGGGGAGGGGGGATACAGATGCATGCCAGCTGATCTTGAACCAGATTAAGCTGTTGGTGGCATTTTTAGTGAATGAGGGAAATTTGGCCAGGACACCGAGAAAATTCCCCTACTCTTTTCGATAAGTGCCATGGGATCTTTAACATCCACCTGAACTACCACCAATCCAGGCAGATGGGACCTCGGTTTAACGTCTCATCCGAAAGACAGCACCTCAGAAATGCAGCACCCCTCTCATGCTGCATTACAGTGTCAGTACTGGGATATTAACCCAAGTGCCAGATGTGGGAACTGAACCCACAGCCCTCTGATCTCCAGGCCTCAGAGGCGAGTGTGCTACCTACTGAGCCACTGACACTGACAACTGGGTATGAGGTAGTGGCAGATGTCAGTGGACTGGGTGTGGGAGCACATCTGCTATATGATGATGTTATTGAATGTCTGTGGACTGGATGGTGGGGGAGCATGTCTGCTCCATGCTCATGTCATTGCATGTCTGTGGACTGGGTGGTGTGGGAGCGTGTCTGCTCCATGCTCATGTCATTGCATGTCTGTGGACTGGGTGTGGGAGCGTGTCTGCTATATGCTGATATCATTGCATGTCTGTGGACTGGGTGGTGTGGGAGCATGTCTGCTCCATGCTCATGTTATTGCATGTCTGTGGACTGGGTGTGGGAGTGCATCTGCTCCATGCTGACATCATTGCGTGTCTGTAGACTGGGTGTGGGAGCATGTCTGCTCCATGCTGATATCATTGCATGTCTGTAGACTGGGTGTGGGAGCATGTCTGCTCCATGCTGACATCATTGCATGTCTGTAGACTGGGTGTGGGAGCATGTCTGCTCCATTCTGACATCATTGCATGTCTGTAGACTGGGTGTGGGAGCATGTCTGCTCCATTCTGACATCATTGCATGTCTGTAGACTGGGTGTGGGAGCGTGTCTGCTCCAAGCTGACATCATTGCATGTCTGTAGACTGGGTGTGGGAGTGTGTCTGCTCCAAGCTGACATCATTGCATGTCTGTAGACTGGGTGTGGGAACGCATCTGCTCCATGCTCATGTCATTGCATGTCTGTGGACTGGGTGTGGGAGCGTGTCTGCTATATGCTGATATCATTGAATGTCTGTGGACTGGGTGGTGTGGGAGCGTGTCTGCTATATGCTGATATCATTGCATGTCTGTGGACTGGGTGTGGGAACGTGTCTGCTCCATGCTCATGTCATTGCATGTCTGTGGACTGGGTGTGGGAACGCATCTGCTCCATGCTGATATCATTGCGTGTCTGTAGACTGGGTGTGGAAACGCATCTGCTCCATGCTGATATCATTGCGTGTCTGTAGACTGGGTGTGGAAACGCATCTGCTCCATGCTGATATCATTGCATGTCTGTGGACTGGGTGTGGGAATGCATCTGTTCCATGCTGATATTATTGCATGTCTGTGGACTGGGTGTGGGAGTGTGTCTGCTCCATGCTCATATCATTGTATGTCTGTGGACTGCATGTGGGAATGCATTTGCTCCATGTTGATATAATTTCATGTCTGTGTACTGATTGTGGGAGCACATCTGCTATATGCTGATGTCATTGCACATCCATGCTTCTGGGGACGTGCACAAGAGGAAACCCCTCTAGTGATGAGCATTGTGATGCCCCTGGACTTCTGCCAAATGATGTCCCAGGCTGCAGCCACAGCTGGAGTTTCTGTGGCTCTCAGTCTCTCTCTCCTCTGTCTACCACCAGGGAGGGAGCCTTGCCACAGGGGCCAAGCAGCAGACGTTCCCAGACAAGGGCAGGACTGGTGGGTGATGCTGGCATTAGGGTCCGAATGCTGAATAGGGGTCCTCCCTGCAGTCCCAGGGGAGATAAAGAAAAGATAAAACAGCCCTTCTTGAATGGAATTCCACACTTGCATCTGGAAAACAGACAAGGTCCCAGCAGTTGTGGCAGAAATTGCCATAAACTGCAGGGATTATGAAAATTTGCATTTGAAAATTTGTAGATTCGCAACAAGCATCCCAATGCTTTTGCCTGGCTGCAGGCCACATCTAAAATATGACAGGAGTGCTGCGTCCAGTTCTTTATAAATCCTACCCATACTGTGTGTGTGTGGGGGGTGGGAGTGGAGTTACCAAGAACTTGAAAACTTTAAAAAGAAATCTACAGATAAAGAGCAGTATTGCTATCTGTTTCAAACATATTTTTGTATTTACTTTTTGCAGATTGCAAAAGTAGGGCTAGACAATACTGCCTACATCTGCCTCATCACAGTGGAGGGACAGAGGTGTCATTTAGCAGTAGCGAGGAGTTGCGTTTGAGACCCCTGTGATTTTATTGCAGCCCCTATTATGTCAATTACAACCCGTAGTGGTGTGTGGAGGAGCACTGCAAGCCCTATGATTCTACTGAAATGGGACTTTGCAACCCCTATGACTCTTTTCCTAGCACTTACTGACCAATGAGACTGAACTATATTAAGCTGCTGGGGGTATTTTAGTGAATAAAGCATAATAGGGATAATGTGCTACAGTTGGTTCACTGCACAATCACATTATTGCCTTTTATTAAACGGCAAGAAAAAATCTAAACATTTCATTGGCTGAGAGACATCACCTGACCATGATTTATATCTCCATAAAGCCACAGTCAGGTGCCAAATCTCATTTTCCACCCCAGAAAAATGACTTAGAGCCATTTTATGAGTGTAATAAGCTCCTCCAGTGTGTGTATCATAAGATTGTAATGAACTTCAGGAGTATAAGGACACTTGGCCTTTAGCCTCGTGCCTTACTATACCCCAGTGGCATGCCATGAAATCCTATAATGCACACCCTGTCATTGTTTATTACTTAGGTATAGTGAAACAGTTTGCTCAGTTAGAACAGTGCTTGCTAGCAAAGGTAAGGTCTAGAAAAATGGGATAAAGTAATTTAAGTATGCAGTCCTTGTCTAGCTAGTGTATGTGTGTGTAAGGGGGGCACTGAATTTTTGATTTGTCATGTATATACATGACCACAAACTGCAGCCTCCCTAAGGAATTATTACTGCCATCACATTTATCTAAAACTTAAGAGAAGGCTTCAGTTAAACCTGTTGCCTTTAACTCCCTCCCTGGCCAAGGACTTGTTCAATATAACTCAATCAACAGCTAAACTTCGACTTCCATATCGACTCCCTGGTAAATAAGGTGGGAAGAAAGTTGGGAGCAATGAGACGGGTGGTCTCGCATTGCTTGAGCAGGAAAGATCGCTTGGTTG
This sequence comes from Neoceratodus forsteri, assembly GCA_016271365.2. Classification (NCBI taxonomy): domain Eukaryota; kingdom Metazoa; phylum Chordata; order Ceratodontiformes; family Ceratodontidae; genus Neoceratodus; species Neoceratodus forsteri. The sequence continues at coordinate 338,241,464 of JADMNL010000026.1, forward strand.
TGGCCAACCAGTTATTAGCCCCCCTTTCAGATTATGGTAGCCACTTACTTGTCGATAGCACAAAACAATCACTACATAAGCTAGATGTGATTTATCACAAAATAGCCAGATTTGTGTTAAAAAGTGATTATAAAGTCCATCATTGTACTCTTTACAGAGACTAATGTTGGAGTCCACTCCAACTAAAAACAGAAACTGCTTGGGCTACTTTTTATTATTTTTTTACTCTTATTTTAGCCTCCTGCAGCCACTGACCTGCCAATCTCCAGCCACCGCTCCATCTCCGCTGTCGACCCCGGAGAGGGTCACGCCCAGCTGGCATATGCAGTTGTACCCTCGAAGGGGACCTCCTCATGTCCCCGCTCCAGGCCAGGATCCAATACCAGCATGCGACGGATCCAGGCATCGTCTGGCGGCAAAGTAGCGGCTATCAAGCTGCACGAACAGTGACACCATTTTTCCTAAATTTTTCACCCCTCAGAGTGCAGGCGTGCAATGATGTCAGGAACTATGTGCCAACATCTGCTGCACTCTGCCCCTTTCTGGCACCACTCTAACAGTTCCCCTGGTCATCACCAGGGGCCGTTGCAGAGTGGTGGTACCCTGGAACTCTCCCTGGGATAGGACAACAGTCCTCTGAACACTCAATCCTATCCCTCCCCTGACGACCCAGGCTCACATCTGAACCAGGGTCACCAGCATGGTGCGAGGTATGGTGTCCAGCACCTCAACCCTCAGCGCCACCGAGCCGACCCTTAGGCTACTTTTTTATTGAAAAGCTTAAAATTAGGTGAACCAATTAGACTGATTGGCTCCCTTGAGTGGAATAACCATATTTATTCCTTGAGAGATAAAAATCCACACATAAAAATCCCTGAAGTCAAAAATAAATTTGGGGAGTTGATTTTTAAGTTCCAGGCAGCTATTACCTGGAATAATTTTCCGAGCCAATGGAGAGACCCAACTCTGCCCCTAGACAAGTTCAAAAACGATGTGAAATAAAAACCACATGAATGTTGTTGCTGCTAGGGTTTTGTAAAAGTAATCTGCATAACCTCCCTACGATGTGTTTTATATGTGAATGTATGATATTCAATTGTTTTTTATAATATGTGGTCTTAAACCTTAGACTATTTCTGTGTAGTAAATTATTACAACGCATTGTAAAGTATTGTGTTGTACTGTATTTATGGTTATAACTAGAACTGACACATACAGGACCACCTTGAAAACAGGGCTTGCCTGGCCCTCTGGTGAAATATTTGCTTGTCAAATTTGCCTGTATAAATAAAGTTGTTTTACTACTTTACTACTACTGCTTGTTGCTAAAAATACTGGTCTAGATATTCAAAGCAGATGTGCAGCACAAAGTGGAGGTGCACCACGCATCCCAGAAGATGGGTGGAACCTCGATATTCAAAAAGAAGTGATGCGTCACGCATCTCCAGATGTGCCATTGTGCATCAATAATGTATGCAACGCATATAGAGGGGCATTCCCATGACTGTGCCGTGCATCCCTATCTTCAGCTGAAATGTGTGGCATATCTGCAGCGCGTCTTAGAGATGAGCTGCCCAAAGTTAGATATGGAAAAAGCATGCCTAAATGGCTAGCCACCCACAGACAGTCCACAGAACTGCAGGCAGGCTGTCTGAATACAGCCCTTGGAGATACAGCAGGATATGCTCCAGGCACCCACACATAGCAGTCATGCCAGGATGGATGAACCCTAAGTCATTGGCACTGTCCAGGGAGCAACACCCCACACTGCTCCCTGGATGCAACCACCCAGCAGCTGGTCACTGTCTGTACACTGCCATCCCTTGCAGTGCCCACCAGATACCTGGTGTGACTGGGGCACTGTAGGTGATGGTACGTAGCATATAGAGCTGGTGTTTCACATACATGTGGCAGCCCTAGCAGCCTGTGTCACTCTGTGCCCACCCCTGTTGTGTGTCCAGGTAGCCGTGGTGGCCACTGTCCAGGTGGCCCCCTGTACCCCTGTCTGACCCTGTACATGGCTATGGGGAGATAGTTGACCAGGTGTGTGTGTATCCCTCCACATGTAGCTGTGCTGCACTATGTTGTCAGATTTTGGTGACATAAAGCATTCCAAGAGGAGTGTAGAACAGTTGGTGGTCAGTGTCAGTTCTTCGTGCTTTACTGTGCAAGGCTATAGGTACTAGCACTGCATCCAGGCCAATGCACTACACCCACCCATACACATACCTTTCATTACACCTGCCTGCTAGGCTGCAATATCTCCTGCTCACCTTCATGGAGTGGTGGGTCAACCCTGCAAAGCTGGAACTGAGCATGCCCAAAGTATGCAAATGGCCTGAATGCATTCCAGTAATGTGATGCAAATGTGGGAGATGGACTTGGAATGTGCAATGAGGTCATGTGCATATCCTGGCTGAATATTGCAGTTTTACGCATAGCACAGGTGACTTTGCATCTTGCATTTCCCCATTTATTATTTAGTTTTTGTTTACCGGGTAGGTGCACTAGCCATAACCATGACTATTTTCAGGCATGACCGGAGAGGATACAGTACAATACAACAACAAAACATAACAATTGACAAAAATATCTTTGGGGATAACAATTCAACAGTGAAACAATGTAGGACTGGAGAGATAGGTAATTGCATCAAGACATTACATCAGTAAATCATACATAGGTTTACATTAAATGAAAAACAATAGAGATGCAGGAAGGAAAGAAGCAATGTTGAAAGGTGGTTAAACAGGATAGAACGTGGAGAAATTGAGGAAAAAGAGAAGGAGATTAAATGAGATGGAAACAGAAACTGAGTGTAAGTGCAGGACACTGCTGGTGTTGAGGGAGGGGGCTAAGGGGGTTTGAAACAGGAACATTTGTTTGTTGAGATAAGGTACTTGTGTAGCTCCATCTTAAAGGCATTGTGAGAGGGAGCAAGGTGCACAGTTAGTGGGAGGGAGTTCCAGTATTGGGGAGCTAAAGCAGCATAGGCACTTGCCCTCTTAGAAGAACTGTGCCTTGGGATACGGACAAGGGACTTGTCCACAGAGCACAGCCAGTAGTGAGAGGGCAGTTTGAGAAAGTACTCAGCAAGGGACCCAGGAGTTTTTGATCTGATGATACTATTGGTGATAGAGCCTAGAGAGTAGAACCTTGTCTCTTTTGGTGGCAGCCAACTCAGGTCCAAGTAGAGGAGACAGTGGTGTTTAAGTCTGTGGGCAGAAGAAGTGTAGGCAACAAATGCTGTTGTAGGTGACGTCCCACTTGTGTAGACTAGACTTAGATGCAGCAGTATAGGTGGCATCACCATAGGTAAGTGAGGGGAAGAGAATACCATGAGCTATGGCTAGCCTGGTGAAAGGGGTCAGCACATACTTAGTGCGATAGGCAATACCCTGCTTTGTGTACACAGACTTGCATGCACTTTGTATATGGAGATCAAAGCTTAGTAACTGGTCGAGGGTAACACCAAGGTATTTAAAAAGAGGTAACAGATCCAATAGTGGAGCCATCCAAGGCAGAGACTTTGAGATTGCTTAGGACTGTTTGATTTTAGAGTTTGTACCAAAAAGCATAACCTTGGTCTTGGACTAATTTAAGACCAGCTTGTGGTTAGCTAACCATGATTGTGTAAGTTGAAAGTCAGCTGAGAGACGCTGATTTATGTCCTTTATGCATTTGGCACTGGTGTGAAGAACAATACCATCTGCATATAGAAGGGAGGAAGTCTCAGGCAGGTTTGAGGTGATCTCGTTTGCAAAAATGGAGAAGAGGAGTGGGCCAAGGATGGACCCGCGGGGCACTCCAATATTCAGTCCTGAGAAGGTGGAGTTGTATTTGACCATTTGAGTCCTGTTTGATCGGCAGCTATCAAACCACTTTACAACATTAGGTGCAAAGTACAGTGAATGCAGGGTAGCAAGGAGGACAGAGTGGTCAACCAGCTAGAAGGCCTTTGTCACGTTGATGAAAAGTGCCCATGTGAGAAGGCCAGCATTCACAGCAGATAAGGTGTTGGATATAAATTAGAGGACAGCAGTAGTTGTGCTGTGTCCCTTATGGAATCCATGCTATGCAGCAGTTAGAAGGTCATATTTCTGTAGGAATTTAATAGTTTGGGTTGCTACAAGCTTTTCAAGGATCTTACTGAGGACAGACAGGATGGCAATGGGTCTGTAGTTGGAGGGTCTTTGGGATCACCTTTTTCAAAAACAGGGGTAATCCTTACTGACTTCCAGATATCAGGTCTTGGCCTTGGCCGAGAGAGAGAGAGAGAGAGAGAGAAGATCTTTGCTAGGGAAGCAGCTATAAAAGGGGCAGCCAGTTTTAGCAGCTTGAGTTCCAGGGTATCGGTGCCAGTAGTCGTTGTCTCCGAGATTTTCTTGAGGAGGATGAGGACTTCTTCATGTGTAATTGACCTGAAGTAGGAAAGGGGGACTGACCTAGCAGGAGAAGTATTAGGAATTTTCAGTACCGGGAAGGAGGAAGTAAGTGCTGTAAGGTCAGAGAATTTGCGATTGAAAAAGTTTGCAATGGTCTCTGGATCATTACAATGTACACCATCAAGAATCATGTCACTTGGTGACAAGGACTGGTTTGATCCCAGGAATGACTTGACATGTGTCCAGAATTTTCTGGAGTCACCATAAGAGTTTGTAAGCAGTTCCTTGCAGTATGAGCTTTTTGCATGTTTGATGTCTTTTTTACAGGCATTCCCTGAGCTTTGTAGGAGTTATAGTCACTTTGTAGGCCGAGTTTTTGAACAGGTGCTGTTTGTCCCTCATCCTTAATTTAGCAAGAAGATCGGCCTTTAGCCAGCAGGTTTTCCTCTGTTTGACCCAACGTGTTTCCAGGCGACAATGATGGTCCTAAACAGCTAGAAAGTTGGTTAGGAAGATGTTTAGGGCAGATTAAACATCAGTAGCCTCATACAACTTGGCCCAGTCAATGTAGGAGACATGCCATAGAAAGGATTGGGGCTCAAGGCCTGCATAATTACGGAAGGTGATGAGATGAGGCTTTGACGGAGGTGGGACAGCTTTGCCCCAGATGCAGAGAGTAGGGGAGTGGTCGGTAATAGCATCAGCTAGTGTGCCTGAGTTGAGAATATGTTCAGGATGATTTGTCATTATCCAGTCCAGCAGGGTGCTGCTGTTTGAGTGCAGGGCTGTTCTGGTAGGCTCAGTGATCAGCTGATGGAGGTTGAAGCTTTGAATCTTTGAGAGTGACATGGCATGGGTATTACCCAGCCAGTTTATATTTAGGTCCCGAAGTATGAGCATCTCATTTCTACCAGCAAATAAATATGTTTTATTGATCAGCTCATCCAGTCCCTTCATACCATTTTTTTGGTGGGTTATACACACAGACGATATGCAGTTTCTTTGATCCCAGTGTGAGAAGTGCATGTAGCGACTCGCATTGAACTTGGGACAAGGAGTGTATAACCGTAAGGTTGAGGTGATTTTTGAAATAAATAGCACAGCCACCACTTCTTTTGTTTGTAATTCTGTCATTCCACAGTAGATTATAGGATGGTATTTGGAAATGAGAATCCTGGACAGAGGGTTTGAGCCATGTTTCAGTTAAGCAGAGTATACCAGGCTTGTAGAGGGCAGTCCAGGTTTCCAGCTCGGCAAAGTTATGTTCAAGGTTCCTGATACTGTGGTGAGCTATTGAGAGACCTCGGGTAGCGAGCATTGAGTTTTCAGGGCCAGGGTTCAATTGTACATCACCCGAAAGCAGTATAGCCAAAAATGAGTAGATACCATAATTTGCGATGCAGGAAAGGGGAGAAGATAAGTTGCCGCAGGGGATATCTTGCTTGTTTACAACAGGCTATGAAATTGCAGATCCTATTTAGCAGAAGAGGAGTGGAATCACATTGAAATGGAGGCAACACTAGCTGGTTAGAGAAGATGAAGTCGTTGTGTGAATGTTGGGATAGTAGGGTCAGCCTGGTTTGTAAAGGGTGCAGTAACCAAGGACAGGTGTAGGAATGGCAGGGTGGCTATGAGGAGGAATACGAGCACATGCTTATCCATTTCAAGCTGTAGTCTTTATTTTGGCACATGTATCCTATAGGTGATGTACAGTGGTTGAAAATACTGAGAAAATGGATGAGTAGAGAAAAGACTGTGACTAGGTCTGCAGCCCCAGGGCCCCTAGTGGTTGGTTCTTCACATAAGGCTCAGGTCACCTGCTGCGCCGCGCATCTCTCACTGCATGATCGTGCATTTTCAGGATATTCAGCCAGATGTGCACGAGTGCATCTCATGGTGCATCTTCTGAATATCTCATAATTTTGGGCCAGCGCATCTCAGATGCACGGTGCAGACACTTGCACGAGTTTGCAGGAGACTTTTGAAGATCTAGACCACTGCATTTATTTAAATATAGTAAGGATGGGAGAACCACAGAATATTCTGAGGTTCTGATAAACTATAAAAGGTTGGCCGGCCCGGTGGTGCTGAGGGTTGAGGTGTTGGAGCCACACCTCGTGCACGCTGGTGACCCAGGTTCGGGAACGAGCCCAGGCTGCCAGGGGCCGGTGGGGAGAGATAGAGGATCGAGTGTCCAGAGGACTGCTCTTCTCTCTCGGGGGGGGTCCAGGCTTCTGCCTGGCATCGCATCAGCCCCCAGTGGCAAGCGGAGGCACTGCAACACGCAGGGCTTAGCTAGAGGGGAGGCGGAGCTGCAGCAGGTGTGCCTGGCACCACTGCATGACCGAGCTCCGCCGGGGGGAGGGATGGAGGGGAGGGAAGCAATGCAGCCAAGAAAATGCCGCTCCTGGAGATAGGCGATGGCACTGCTCCCTCAACCACACTCCACTCGCCGGACCTATCCAGCTCCTGGGCCGAGCCCAGCCCGGCCCGAATTACAGGATAGAGTGCCCTGGGTGGATAGGGCAGCCCCACCTCAGGAGGGCTGAGAGCCGAGGGGATAGCAAGGCTGGTACCAGGAAGCTGGAGGGTTTCAGGCTTGGAGGTAGAGCTGGAGGAGTGCGGATGCCCAAGAGAGGGCCAAGCGGAGCCAGAAAAAGAATGGAAAAAAAAAAAAAAAACTATAAAAGGTTCTAATAGTTACCAGAACCTTATCAGAAATGTCAGGACCTTTCAGTTCAAAGTGCAAAATCTTATCAACATTGCCGTACACCCTTAAGCTATTACCAGTGAAGGGAAATCTAAACATAATCTAGAATGGTATTACACTACCACCAGCCTCTTCTTGTTTGTACCACACCAAAATCATCCTACTAGACAAAGACCTGCTGGGGGAATATAGTATATTATGCAATGGCAAGAAAATTTCCTGGACTCTGATTGGTCAATGCCCACCTTCACCAGCGATTTTATTTGCGTATAACCTCACTGTATCAAGGTCCAGCACACATGACCACAGCAAACCTAAAAATATCAGAGCGCTCCCCTCATCAGTACACCGTAGTCCACTGCAACCCCACTAGCAGCTTTAGTCTTTCGCTCTTGCTTCAAGCTGACCCACTGACCTGAGTGCTAAACACTCCAAGTCCCCCCGCTGTTTTCCCGATCATGGACACTTTTCAAATGGCAACTCCCAGCAGCTTCACAAACAAAGTTAACCACTTCACTGCAATTACCGTTTGCTCAGTTTTCCAATATCAGCCCTAAACACGTGTCCCCACTCTTTTAATTTTTACCCGCTGTTAGTGATCACAGCCTGGGTGTGACAGCTTGTACTTAAACATCAAGGTGTGGTTATGATCGTCAGCTCCTGTGTCTTTTTTTGTCTACTGAAGGAAAAAGGTTTACTTTTTTTTAAAATTGGTTGTCTTTCCTGCAGTCTCTGCTCAGTGACCTAGCAGAACAAGTGAAAGAAACTATCTGCTCACTAGCCCACCTGGCATTCCGACTCCGACAATGAATCCTGAGCAGCCCTTGGGAAAGTTCTCACCCAGCAGCCTGTTGGAAGATCCTTCAAGAAGCATTGCAGTTTAACTAAGTTAAACTAGGAAAAAAATACAACATACTGGAGACTCGGGGCAGAAAAGACTAACAACAAAACAGCAGAGGTAAGTTAAAATAATGACTTGGGGAAACAGGGCTATACACACACCGCCACCAACTGGCAAGCAGCAGTAACAACATATTAACATACTAAAAGCCCGCAGAATAGACCCAATGGTCTGTCATGTCTGCTCGGTAGCCAGTCACCTAGTGGGTGCGCGCTTTCCAGCCCCCCCAGCCCCCGAGAGGGTTTTCTTTGGCTTCAGTTTCCCCTTGTACCTGTCCCACCCCTTCTTGAAGCCCTCCACTGTGCCCTCTCCCCCAGCCTCCCAGGCAGTGCATTCCATGGACCCACCACCCTCTCAGTGAAATAATGCCTCCTACATTCCCCCCCTGTAATTTCCCCCCTCCAGCGTCCACTCGTGCCCCCTGGTTGTTCCCCCCCTTCTTTAGCCTGAACAGCTCCTTGACTCTGCTCTTGGTTATCTCTTTTACATACTTGAAGACCCCTATCATGTCTCCCCTGTCTTTCCTCTCCTCCAGTGCATACAGCCCAAGCTCTTCCAGTCTCTCCTCATAGGGCCTCCCCCCCCATGCCCTGAATCATCCTGGTCGCTCTCCTCTGGACTCCCTCCAGCAGTGCCATATCCTTCTTCAGATGAGGTCTCCAGAACTGTACACAGTACTCAAGTTGTGGCCTGACCAAGGCATTATGTAGAGGGAGGATCACCTCCCTCCCTCCTCCTGGACGTAATTCCCTTGGCTATGCAGCCCAGTATCCTGTTTGCTTTGGCTGCGGTTCTTCTACAATTTTTAGAGTTATTCATTTTGACGTCTACCACCACCCCTAGATCCCTCTTGCCCAATGTGGCTTGCAGTGTGACCCCCTCCCAGGGTGTATACATGGCCCCGGTTTCTGACCCCCAAATAAAGTACCTTATATTTCCCAGCATTAAACTTCAATCCCCACCTGCTTGACCACACCTCCAGGGTATCCAGGTCCCCCTGGACTGTCTCTCTCTCTCTCTCTCACTTCTTCCCTATCCACCACTGCTCCCAGTTTGGAGTCATCTGCAAAGAGACTCAGCCTACTTCTAACCCTCCTCCCGATATCCGAGACACAGGCATTGAACAGGAGAGAACCCAGTACTGAACCTTGGGGGACCCCACTGATTACCTTCCTGGGGGAGGAGACTATCCCACCAACCATTACCCTCTGTAATTGCCCTGTAAGCCAATTTTCTACCCACTTGAGCAACTGTCCTCCCACTCCCATCTCACCCAGCTTTGCTAGCAGACCATTATGGGGTACCGAATTAAACGCCTTGCTGAAATACAGGTAAAGGACATCCACCGGCCTATGTCTGTCCAGAGCCCCCATCACCCAGTCATAAAACTCCACGAGGTTGGTCTGACACGATCTCCCCAGGATGAAACCATACTGTTTATCATCCTGGTGCCCTAACATTTCCAGCTGCCTCCCAAGCCTCTCCTTGATAATGCCCTCCATTACTTTGCCTACCACAGATGATAGGCTGACAGGCCTATAATTCCCCATCTCCTCTCTAGAGCCCCCCTTTGTGGATAGGCACTACATGAGCCACCCTTCAGTCTTGGGGCACCCATCCTGTCCTTAGAGAGGTGTTAAAGAGTGCAGCCAGTGGAGCTGCCAGCTCATCTGCCAGTTCCTTCATAGCCCTCCGATGTAGCCCATCTGGCCCAGGTGCCTTATCAGTTTTTAGCTTCCGAAGGGCCTCCCTCACCCTGTTCACTGTGATTTCTCCTCCCCAGCCCTCCCCCTCATGCAACTGCCCCACCCCTTCTAGGTCTGGCCCAGCCTGTACCCTAGCCTCTTTCAGTCCTCTGGTCTCAGACTGACCCCTCAATTTTGTTGGCTCCCCTTTCCTCCCATCGGACTGTAGGGATTCCCTGTCTCCCTCTGTAAAGATCGAGGCAAAGTACTCATTTAGCACCTCTGCCTGTTTCCCTGCTTCCTGAGCCCCCCCAGTCCTAATCCTGCTGATCTGTGTCCTCGCTTTTCTCTTCTCTCTTATGTATCTATAGAATCCCTCCCCCTCCTCCGGATATCCCTTGCCAGGTTTTGCTCCATCTCCACCTTGGCTCCCCTCACCACTCTGGTGACCCTCTTGGCCATCAGTTCATACTCTCCCTCCTTATCCCCCCCTTGAGCGCTTAAAACATGCATAGGCAGCCTTTTTTTTTCATCACTACCTCCTGCACCTCCCTGGTCCACCAACATGGCTTACTGGTTCTTCCATGCTTTCACCTTACTTTTGTACAGGACCTAGTAGCCTCCTGCACCCCTTTCTTAATGGTCTCCCACAAGGGATTTTTTTATGTATATACACCTACTCATTGACAAAAATGATTTTTTTTTTTTTTACAAAACAGCCATTGCATAATAGCAATAATGCACAACAGGGTGTGGGTCATGCTTTGATAACCTCACTTCTGGGATGTTGGGTGCACTTGACCTGTGGCCTTGTACCCAATCTCCCCAAGCAAGAGGTTATCCCAGCATGACCCACACCCTGTCATGCATTATTGCTTAACTAATCTTCAAAATTAATGTTTTAAAGTTATCAGAACTTTAGTAGAACTCAAAGTTTTTATAAGGTCATTTTACAGAAAATTGCAGTTTCTGGGAGGTTCTGGACTTATCTGAACCTGTTCTTGATTCTCAAATCCCTTAAATATTGGTGAATAAAGTTTTAACAGTTCACAATTTCTTCCAATAGTGTGTAGGGAGCCTGGTTCATTCCTTATTGGCACTGTCATCTTGTGACAGCTGTTTCTCTCACATTTAACTGAAACCTGGCTCACTGCCAGAACCCCAGACTCTGCGTTAACACTCGAGGCGTGTACGCTGTTCGGACTAGAAAGGGTTGGTAAAAGGGGTTGGAGTGTGCCATTTACCTGAAGGACTTCTTGAGATGCCAGGCACTCCCCCAGCTCTCCCCAGTAAACTTCTCTCAAATACTAGGGCTTAAAATTCTCTTAGGAAAAGACAGTAAATCCCTATACGTGCTCTCTGCCTACATCCCCCCATGTGAAAAAAACTTGGGTATAAACTTGGTACCAGACTATCTAGAACCCTACCACATCAGTCTGAGGTAGTTGCTATGGGCGTCTTCAATTTAAATTGGTTAGTGGATGACGCCCCTTTTAAAGATGCATGTAACATTACCCAACTTATTACAATCCTCATGAAATTTAATCTGAGCACAGTTAATAGCAAACCACTGGACCTAATACTAACCACACACCTGCACAGAAGTTCTCTCTGACTCCATGAGTGACCACTCACCTAGCATCACCCATTGGTCTAACAAGTCCAAAACAGCCCCTGCCAATGTCACATACCAGTGAAATCTAAAATGTGGACAACTTGACCAGTTTTGTGCCTACTTAGCACGATGTGACAGGTTGACATTAGGTTCATCTAGTAGTACAGACCATGCGTTAACTTACCTTAGAAAATGGGTAAAAAAAAATACTGAAACCTGATTGGCTGGCATGGGGTACATTAACTTACAGTGAGAGCCCTGTAAGTTAAAAGTGCCAGCCATGCCAACCCTACCACGCTCATCACTGTAATCATTGTGCCCAGGCTGCTTCATAATTGGTTGAACCACTGGGCACCCGATTTAAAAACGCCGCCGCCATCTTTTTGTCTCGCTTAGCGAGCAAGATGAACCCCCCCAGTTAGACTTGATTCCCTTAAATAAATTAAACACAGACCAATATGAAAACTTTCAACTATTTCAAAACTGTATGTTCACTCTTGTTTCGCCCCCCTAAGTTTTTTTCAGACTGCAAGTTCATTTTGATCACTCGCTCGCATTTCCCGATGACGATCACCAAGAAAACACACACAAGCACTAAGCAAATTACCAGCAAAGGGGCTGTCTCTTTCACATTTGCTTATCCCTGGAAATCACAAAACATAACACTACTGCTGTTTTAAACTAAAAAAATAGATTTATCTTAGACTGCTGCTGTGTTGCCTCAGTTCTCCACATCCTGCTTTTGCGCTACTCGGTCGCACACCTAACTGCCACATCTTCCGACTGCTAAATAATAAATAAAAAAGCTCTTGCAGGAAAGGCAGACAGCTTTTTCTATCAACATAAAAACAATGTAACGAGACTGCTGCAGGAATGGCGGGTGTCTTCTTGTGGAGGCTGTAGTGTTGGAGAGAGGGATAATTAGAAGAGAATGGCTTTGAATGGGGGAGGTGGGACAGGACAGGACATGAAACACCACAAAACAGGAACTACTTTACAGCACAGAGTTAAACTCCATTCTTAATGTACTGTTTTAAATGTTTTTTTTTTTAAATCCCTGATAAAAATGCCACAGTGCCCATTTTCTAAGTACAACAATACCCTCTAGGGTGGGCGGTATGGGCGATACTAGACCTTCCAGGGGCTATAAGGCCCTCCGCCTGTGGTGTCGGGCCTCATTATGCCCCTGGGCGGTCTGGTATTGCCCAATACCACCCACCCTGTTGAGTATTATTGCTTGCTTATGATAAATGTCAACAAAGCATGTGACATTTTTGCCCTGATATGAAAAATAAAGACCGGAGGAGCCACTAATCATTGGATCACCCCAGCGTTACTTTGTATGATGAAAGCCAGGGACAATCTCTGGCACATATCTCGCTCCACTGGTAAATCAGTTGACATGCAGCAGTACAAAGCCGCCAGAAATGCCTGCACAAGGGAAATCTATAGAACCAAAATTGCCCACTTCCAAAGTGAGCTCATCAACTCCTGGGGAAACAGCTGGGTCTTCTGGCAAAAGATTAAGGACCTCGCTGACTGCCCAAGCAGAGCACTCCCCCACTATGCTGGTGGTTAATGATGTGCATATACAGGATCCCAAATCGATCACAGATGCGTTTAATTCTGCCTTCACTTATCTCACTCAGGTGCTGCCCTCCAACTTTTACGAAGGGACTGACATTAGGGACATCTCAACAACAAGTGCTATTTTTCTTAAAGAATCTTTTATGTCAGTAAACATTTCTGACAAAATCAAGTCCTCGGTTGTTCTATTGAATCACTATGGATTAAATTAGTTTTGCATAAACATTGTCATCTAATATTGGGTGTTTGTTATCGTCCCCCTGATGCACCCACTGAATATCTTGATGGACTTATCTCTGAAATTGAAATTGCATCTTCTATGGGGAATATTATTTTATCAGGGGCCCTACACCTAGGTGAAATTGACTGGGTAAAACAATCTGCCTCTTCAAATTCTGGTAGAAAATTAATTGATATCTGCCAGCAATGTAACCTCGCCCAGGAGGTAAGACAGCCCACCAGAGGCATGTACATTTTGGACCTAGTATTCTATAGTACAAATTTAACACCAAAAAATCTATATGTAACCACACCCATAGGAAATAGTGACCATTGTTCTGTTAGATTTAATTTTGAACACATGATTGTCCCTTTAGAAAATTCCTCTATAGTTCATTTGTGCGATAAGGCTGATATTTCCAGCATAAAAAACAATTTGGAAAGTATTGATTGGGTTCCCATATTACATACAATTGGCATTGATTATTTTCTTTCTTCCACAATAAAATCTCTGAACTTAGAAAATCTTATATTCCTACTAAAATAAAAAGATACTTGAAACAACATGAACCTAAATGGATGGATAAATCCATCAGAGGGCTAATAAAAAGGAAAAATAAATGTTACACTGCATATCTGAAAGCATGGAATACAGTAAACTGGGATAAATATCTTGATATTCAGAAAAAAATGTAAGAAAAACATCAAAAATGCAAAAAAGACATGGGAATTGAAATTAGCAGCTGATGCTAAAAAAGACAATAGTACATCTTTTTTTTTATATATCAATTCATTAAAAAATCCCACATGTCAAGTAGGTCCCATTTTGTATAATAATAATCTTGTTCAAGATCCCTTGGAAATGGCAAATATATTCAATACGTATTTCTGTGAAATTTTTTCCAATAATAAAACAATTACAAATGAAGTTGTCTCTGTGGTAGGGAATATTACTATTCCAGCAGATGATGTGCGTACCAAGTTAATTGCTCTTAAAGGGAAGATGAGTACTTCACCTGATGGTATACCAGGTCACCTATTATACCTATTGGCAGACTGCCTAGTTTTGCCCCTCAAATTACTTTTCGAGTATTCTATAAATCTAAATTTTGTGCCCCCCTTTATGGAGAACAGCCCATGTCATCCCTATCCGTATGCAGGAACCAAAAAATTTCTTCAACGCTAACATCACAAGATACGGAACAACACGGGTTCAAAAAGGGACGTAGCTATCTAACAAACTTACTCTGTTTCTATGAGGATGTCAGCCTACAGCTTGATAATCGTTTACCATACGATGTAATCTATATTGACTTCAGCAAGGCATTTGATCTCCTCCCACACTGGGCATTATCAAAAAAATTAACATCTTTAAATCTGGCCCCAGCTATAGTCCAATGGATACTAAATTGGTTGACTGGTAGAACTCAACAAGTACTTCTAAATGGTAAATTATCAAGTTTAGGATATGTGACTACTGGAGTGCCTCAGGGCTGTTTTAGGGCCTATTTTGTTTCAGATATTTATATCCAATATTGCAGTAAATTATTTGTCCAACACCATCAAATATGCAGATGACATAAAAATTGGTGGGTTATGTTCCACAACTGAGCAGATAGCCACTATTCAAACTGATCTAGATTTCATTTCAAATTGGATTAATTGTTGGGGCAAGAAATTAAATCATAGCAAATGTAAGGTAATTAATTTTGGAACAGCAAATAATTTCCATCAGTATATGTTAGATAATATGGTGGTAAAAAATACTTCTACAGAAAAAGACTTGGGGGTATTAGTCACGGATGATTTTTTGGCCTGATTCTCAGATAAATGCTGTGATATTAAAAGCAAATAGCGTCATCTGGTCCATTCTAAGAAATATTAGATCTAGAGATAAAAATGTGTGTTGCCGCTTTTTAGAGCATATGTTCATCCACATTGGGACTTCTCCTCCCCCTTATGCTGCCCTCATAAAAATATGACATCTCTCGTCTTGAGAAAGTGCAAAGACGTTATACTAAATCTATAAAAGGGTTACAACATGTCCTGTATGAATCCAGACTTGTAACACTAAATTTAATGCCGCACATTATGAGAAGGCTGAGAGGGGATCTCCTGCTAATGTACGACATCATGAAAGACCCTTATTTACTTACAAACTTAGGACTACTGTTCAAAGATGATATCTTCAACCTTAGAGGCCACCCACTTCAATTAAAACTAAGAAAATTTAACTTATTGCCATGGAAATACTTTTACACACTACAAATAATTAAACCTTGGAACGCTTTGCCTTTGGAAATTATCTGTCGCAGCACTGAACATATGTTTAAATCACATTTGGATAAATTATTACTATCTGATTTCATTCTTAGCTATTATTAATACAGGAAAGCAAATATGGGCCTCGTGGCTTTCTAGCTTTCTTTCCAACCTTAGTATGAACCTTAGTATAAGTGCCCCCCCAACTGTCCCTCCATTTTATTTCAGAAAGATCACAGTTGCTGATTCCAAAAATATCCCTTTAGGGTGCTTGGGAAAGCTAGGAGTAGCAGCGACTCACTTGATTTGAAACTTTTCAGCCTCTCTCTGGATATTATGTTAAAACCCATCACCACCATATTCAATCTATCCTTAACCTTGAACGAATGCCCTCAGATATGGAAAACAGTAATTGTAACACCAGTTCACAAAAGTGGTGACAGCATTCTACACTCTAATTATTGCCCAATTTCGATTCTCCCTATCCTATCATCCTCGAGAGAATAGTTGCAGACTAACTGACTGATTATCCAAACAAGTACAATATTCAATGCCCCAGAAGCATGGCTTCAGAAAGGCTCATGGCACCACCACTGCTCTGTTGGAATATACCGATTTTATTCAAAAAGCCCTTGATTGTGTTGCCTTGGTAGGCTCAGTTTATATCAACCTTACCAAAGGCATTCAACGCTGTTAATCATTTCCTTCTTATGTGATCCCTCCCTGCCCTCGGCCTCTCCTCTGAAGTAAATGATTGGTTTTGCAGCTATCTGGATAACAGGTCACAACAGGTTAAAATAGATGGCTTCCTATCTTGCAGTCTTCCAGTTCACTCAGGTGTCCCGCAAGGGTCCATCCTGGGACCCTTGCTTTTCAGCCTATACCGTAACAACCTTCCCAAAGCATGCAACAGTAACATAGTTCTACATGCAGATGATGGCATTCTTTTCACAAGCCACACTACCCCATCTACCCTCTCAGATGAACTCCAACTCAGTTTTACTAAGGTTGAGTCCTGGATTGATTGCCACAAACTTTTTATGAACTACAAAAAAAAAAAAATGCTTTTTGCCAGCTACCATAATAAATTCAAGTCAATCTGTCTAACTATATGGAACGATCAAAAACAACCCCTTGAGATGGTACACAAATTTAAATATCTGGGAGTTATACTTGATAGCTCACTCACGTACACAGCTCATAGTCACCAGACCACCAAAATGGTAAATGCCAGACTTGGCAACCTGTACAAGGTTAGGCGCTGCCTTACACCTGCAGTTCTAAAACTTGCAGTGACAAGCTCAGTCCTTTCCATTATCGATTTGTGTCTTGGTAATTTATGGTGCGGCCACGGACACCACCCTCAAAAGTTTAACTGTCACACTTAACAAAGCTTGTAGGCCTGGTAACTGGTGAAGGTAAAAGTACCGATACATGTGCCCTATGCACCCAGACCCAATGGCTCAACTTTCAGGGAAGGGTTCCTTATCAAACTTGCCTATTAGCCAAAATAATTTCCCTCTCCCTGACCCCACCAGCTACCTAATCCCTGCTTCAATCATCTGCAAATCTAAAGCACACGTGCAGTATGACCAAACAGTTGTTCCTAGTCCTTCGCTGCTGAACCTCTAAGGCCCAATGAACCTTTAGCTATAGTGCACCATCCTGACTTAATGGCCTACCTAACTTTGTCCTCTCAGAAACTAAGCTTGGCACATCTAAATCCTTGCTCTGGCAACACTTCACTGCACAGAACAAATGTGACGGAATGGACCATTTACCATCCCCAGCCCATTTGACTACTGACTCTCTCAGATCTGGCTCTACCTGTTCCTCCCGCTCTTCTCAGTCCTCTCCATTATTTGTCCTCATACCTCTCACATGCTTACTTGCACTCTCCCTCCTATTCTGTTTTCCCTCGCCACCTGCCTGCACTCTTTCTCACTTCCTTATTGTCTCTGTTTGTCCTATTTTCTTAACCATCCCCATCTTGCTCTCTCCCTTTTTTTTTTTACTTTCTATTTATGCTGCTTCCTCCCACTTCACTCCCCTCTCTTCGGGAGTCACCTGTGGCCATTCTAGTTCCCACCTCCTACCTGGATCCGGTGGTGGTCCATCCTCCATGTAGCCTTGGCTTACCCCCAGGTGGGGATGAGGTGGGGGGAGGCAAGTAGCCCGAATTCCTCATCTTGTCAGGATGCCAGTCACCGGGGCAGGTAGGGGTATTGGGGATTGAGGCCTGGTGCTCCATCTACGTGGGAGTGTCGTAGGGTATTTTCCAATGTTCCATGGGAGTGGCCTCTGCCCTGATGTCATGGCATATCCTCCGACGTCCGCCACTTCCTAACCCCCTTGTGCGCTCAGGTGTGCTATACCTTTGGCTTCCGCCAGAGGCCAGTCAGACACCGAGCATGTGTCCCTCCTCCCTCCCAGGAGAGGAGAGCTGTCCTTGGATGCTCAATCCTCTCCCTCCCTCCCCTGCTGATGTCTCAGGCTCATTCCCAAACCTAGGTCACCAGCGTGGAGCGAGGTGTGGCGTCCAGTGCCTCAACCGTCAGCGCCACTGGGCCGGTGCTCTCTCCCTCTTGTCCTTCTCCTCTTTCCCCTCCCTCCATCCATCCTCCCTTTCTTCCCCCTGATGCCTCCTACCTCACTTAATTATACCCTGTCTCTACTTTTGGATATGACAACTCCCATTTTCTTTTGGGCTGTGAACCTTGTACGCTGACATTGTTATGATCTATACCATCTGACCTAATATGACTTTTTGTATAACGTTGCAGTATTGTACACTGTCTTTGCTCATTGTTAAGGCTGTAAGAAATTCACGCCATGCATGGATTTCACGATCACCGTGTTTTACAGGTGGTGCTGTGAAATTGACAAATTTCTTTATTTTACCATGCATCAGAGAGATTTTATGAATTTAGGGAAAAAAATTTTTATTTTACTTAAAATCAGTACCTATAAGAAACAACTGTCTGCTAGCATACCGTGCAATTTAATTAAGTGTTAATCTACAGATTATCCTCACCAGGCTTCAATGGCATCTCAGCATTGTCTTAACTGAAGCCTTTTGTTACCTTGACTGCAGATTTAAAATCGGCAGGCAAGGTAACCAAAGGCTTCAATTGCAACTTGTTAATGACCAGAATTATATTAATTCACTTAATTAGTATCACACTTCAGTGCCAAGGCTGTTAAAAAGATTAAGCATTTGCTGGTGTCAGTTAGTGCAGGGGATCCGAGGAGAAAGCTGTGAACCTTTTAAAGTAAGATGTATGTTTCGCCCAAGCCGCTGCCAGCAACTAAGACGTCAAAAGTTGGGAATGGAATACATGGTTTCTGGCAGATTTTTATCATGCAGTTCATCTGAATGAGTACTCTGATTTTTTTACGGATGAGAGTGCAGCCTGTGTGGACATTGTTAACTTATGTGAATGTGACGAACTAATATTTGAAATCAATGAAACAGTGTTTGATGAACTACTTGATTTTGCGACTTTCCTAGAAGTCAAGGCTGAGACAAAACAGCATCTCCCTACAAAGAACACACTGTCTGCTTGTTCCATAAAAATCAGAGATTACATGACAGGGACAGGGAGATTTCATCAGTATGCTGCTAATTTATTTGCTGCCGTGCGGTTCTTTAACCCCTCGAGACTTATAACATTTGCTGTCACAGAGCAAGCAGTATGTGAAGGTATCCCCTGGTTTGAAGATGATCTCGCTGCAAAAGCAGAGCTGCGCATTTACATTTCTGAGATACAGCGCGGCACAGAGGTAATGGAAGACAGAGAGGCATTTTAAAATACTAGACTGACTGCAAGGACAGATTTGTGCATCTATCTAAAATTGCTATTACATGCCTTAGTGTACCAGTGCGCAGTGTGAGCGCTGAGCACTCATTTTCCCACTATGGAGCTATGCTGCAGGATAACAGATGCAGTATCAAACCTGAGAACTTAAGAATGTATTCAATGGTCACTTGATGGCAGCCTAGCCGACAACAGCTTGCTCTCTACGCTCCGCAACCCTCCCGATTACTTCTATCGAAAACTACTGTTTCTAATCTATATTTCTCTTGGGAAAAGGGCTTGCTCAACCTCTACAGTACCCAGCAAGAGAAATTCTTCAAAGAAATGGATGTTTTCATGCGCAAGGCGCCGTTGCGCCACTTGCCTCCTTTCACACCGGAGCAAGACAAGGCCGCAAAATGGCCTAAACAACAGCCGGCCACTGACAGTAAACCCTCAGGGGGGATCAGCAGCTCTTACAGAGGACCACTTCCTAGAAATCATGCAGCCACTTCAGAGCTCGATTGCAGCCATTTCTGAAGAATTGCACCAAGTACACTTCTCGATGGATTCACTAACTATCCAAGTTTCTGACTCAGAGGCATGTCTCATTTCACTAGAAAGAAAAGTAGATAAGGCTGATTTGGATCGCAACGTCATGGTGAAAAGGATTAAAAAGACAGAGTAGAAGCTGGAGGACCTGGAGGGCAGAAGC
The DNA here is from genome assembly GCA_016271365.2 of Neoceratodus forsteri. NCBI lineage: Eukaryota > Metazoa > Chordata > Ceratodontiformes > Ceratodontidae > Neoceratodus > Neoceratodus forsteri. The sequence continues at coordinate 338,261,340 of JADMNL010000026.1, forward strand.
CATCGTAATAATCTGCTCATTCTTGGGATTCCTGAATGAGAGAAAGGCATTTCACCAATCTTATTCTTGCAGAAACTGTGTGAGAAAATAGCCGGTCCCTCACCCAATGGCACCATCTACACTATTGAAAGAGCTCACAGAGCGTTGCGACCAATGCCACCCCTCGGATCACCTCCTAGACCAATAATATTTAAACTCTTGAACTCTAGACAAGCAGCATATACTGACCCAAACCTAAACGCTACAGGAGGTACAATGGGAGGGTAGAAAAATACTTATTACCCAGGACCTACCTCAATTGGTGAGAGTGAGGAGACAAGAGATGCATCCCACCGTCTCAAAATTAATTGCGGCTGGCAAACAGTTTCGGGTTCGATACCCAGCTACCCTACAGGTCAGAACTGAGGAACAATGGCATGTTTTTGACACACACGACCAAGCACAACTTGAGCTCAAAAAGTTGCCAGATTTGTTTAAGTGAGCGGGCCTTCTCTCTATGAGTGTTCAATAGAGGATCTAAGCCTGCTGGCCTAGTGAAAAAGTTAAAAGTCAGAAGAGTGCTTTTGGTCTACTTCTCTAAATGCGGTAGGCACTGGAAACCACCTATTGGTGGAAATGTTTTCCCTATATGGATCTCTAAGATGTCCAGAACCCTTTTGAGAGACGCAATTGCATCATTATGCCATATTTGGAAATTACCCAGTACAAACCCCAGCGTTTGGACGCAAGCTGGGAACTGTGTCAGCGGATTCCATAAGCGCCTACTCTCATTTGAAATTGGGAAATGCAGTTCCTATATGCCTTTCCTTTCCTATAGATAGACATTTAGCTATGTTATTGCCCTTGGAAGGCAGATGTCTTTGGATGGACAACATTGGTCTTCATTCTTAACTAGACGAACCGTTTGGCTCATATACGGGGGGAAATACCATGCATATGAAAATGTTCTCCCTCTTTTATTTAAATTTATTTTTTTCTTACCAAATTATGATCCTTATATTACGTAAACAGGTCTGACTTTTATTTTAACTATATTATAGTATCATATAGCAGCCAAATGGTAGACACTTGCTTTAATGTTTATCTAAATTTGAGGTTGAATAATAACAATACTCAGACAATGTTGACTCCTGAGTAGACTATCACCTAATAATGTTGAATATTTATTCCTCATTTGCTTAACAAGGTTTACATACTGTGTCTTAAGTTCCTGGGGGGGGGTTGTCAGGGACTGGGGAGCAGAAAATGCTGCATCACAGGGGTGCAAATTAGCATCACCTGGCAGTATATTTAGTTAGTGCAGTTGGTAGAACCAAGGATAGTTGTTTAGTGTGTTAACTGCTGTGCTTAGTAGATAGAATGGGGAAACTTAAGGGTATAATTAGGAGGAAAGGGGAAGTGCCAGATCTCGTTTTATCACATGGTAATTGGTCAATTGTCAATTCTATGGAGAAAAATATCTCAAATGAGTTTCTTTGGTTTCACCCCATATTGCTAACCATATAATGGGGGGTCCATACATTACTACAACTTAGAATGTTTGTGGTGCCAGAGACAGGTGTAAGCAACAAGTAGTCTTAAAACACTTATCTCATCTCCACATGGGGATAGCATGTCTACAAGAAACACATTTAAAAAGAGTGGATACCTCTCTCCTTTGTAGAAACTGGGTGGGTCAGGCATACGGTGCTGGGATCTTTATTAATCGAGGAGGGGTCACCATCCTAATTGCCAGAAATGTCCCATTTAAACTGGTACAAGAAATATTTAGTCTTTGGTAACCGGGTAAGGTCCACTAGGCTCAAGTGCCTGTTTTCAGGGGCGACCTGGGAGCACTGGGTGGTTAAGTGACTTGTTCAGAGTCACACAGTATGCAAGTGGAGGTTGTGAGAATCAAAGTCAGGTCTTGTCTGCTGGATGTATCAAGCTCATTCACACTTCGCTCCTTTAACCTCTAGGCTATACTGCCATGTGAAATACGGGCTGTCAAAGGTAGATATATTTTACTGATTGGTGAATTACAATCCAGATTTTTTGATAGCGTCTATTTATGGCCCCAACATAGATTCAACACTGTTTTTCCTACACCTGCTCAATTTGATTGCCCCCTATATGCAGGAATCCATCTTTTTGGGTGGAGACTGGAGTTTAACACCACAAACCCAACTAGATAGGTCTGATGCCAGGAGAGTTGGACTTTCTCCAGCTGAAAGGGCCGTCCGGGACCTTATGAATTTTATTTATTTATTTACGAGTTTAACCAGGAAGGCATACTGAGCAGGGTTGCTCGATTCCAGGTGCGACCTGGGGCAGGGGCTGGTAGATATATGGAGAATATTACACCCCACGGAACAATCCTACACTTTTTTTTCTCCTCCCCACCATACCTGCTCCAGACTTGATTACTTTTTGATGAGCTGTTTTATTCTCCCAGGAATAATTGACAGCCAGATACATGCCCAGGTGATCTCAGACCACTCGCCTGTCTCTATTTGTTACCTATTTGGTCCAGGTATATGACGGGACTTCTTGTGGCATATGAAAAAACAATTACTTAAATCACAACCTATCCTATTATGCATCAGGGAGTTTGTCTCGCAATTTCTTCAAACCACCAAAGACTCGGTAACAAAGCTTGACGTCATATGGGCAGCCCTCAAATGTGCATTATGTTGCGAATGCATTCACCTTGCATCCAATAGAGCTCGACAATTTAAAGCAAAAAAAAGATAAATTGCTGCTTGATATTCAAGCAACCGAAAGAAATATCAGCCGTCACTCTTCAGAAGAAGATTGGGTAAAATTACACGCTTTAAACGCCCAATTTTACAACCTAATGTCTCACCAGGCAGAATTAGCAATAAAGAAAACTAGACTTAAATACCTAGAATCAGGTGAAAGTGTGGGTAAGCTGTTAGCTATACGAATTAAACAGGCAGAAGCAAGCCGCTGTATCCCTAGTTTAAAAGTAACCAACACAGGTCCTGTAGCCACCCATCCCCAACAAATTGCTGATATTTTCAAATCATATTTTCAAGCCTTATATTCCATTCCTATAAAGGTAGTTGTTAATCAGAAGGCTATAGATAACTATTTAGAAATCACTGATCTCCACAAACTTCCTTCTGAAATGACAGATCCTTTTGGAATACCAATTCAAACTATGGAAGTAGAACATGCAGTTCATCAGCTACCCTCGGATAAATCTCCAGGGCTTGATGGAATTACAAATAATTTGTTCAAATCCTGCTCTGAAGACTTGGCCCCCTTCCTGACAGAACTATATAATTATTGATTTTCTAACGGCTTCTCAGAATAGCACTTTCAAGAAGCTATTATCACGCTTATACCCAAACCTGATAGAGACCATCAATACCCCCAAAATTACCGTCCTATGTCACTTTTAAATACTGATGTTAAAATCCTAGCAAAAATTCTTGCCAATAGATTAGGTCTCCTCATGAACATCTTAATTGGCCTGAACAAGTAGGGTTTATGGTTGGTAGATATTCCAGTGACCACATTCGTCACTTGTTGCAGTTACTATCTTTGTCCAACCACTAAGATGTCCCTACTGTTTTGATTTCACTAGATGCTGAAAAGGCATTTGACCGAGTCTCCTGAGACTTCTTGTTTACAGTCCTCGGCAGATTTGGTTTCCCAAATAGTTTTATCAGCTGGGTCCAACTCCTCTACAATGCTCCTACTGCACGTGTCTATTGTAATGGTTTATTATCTGACTCCCTTCCATTGCACCGTGGCACCAGACAAGACTGTCCCCTTCTCCCCTACTTTTTAATTTATATTTAGAACCCTTCATTAGGAAAATGCTTTCTTCCCCGAACCTCCAGTGTATACAAGTTGGAACTTCTCGTCATCTTATCTCTGCTTATGCAGACGATTTGTTACTACATATGGAAAGGCCAACCTATAGTGTCCCTGCCCTACTCAGTAAGATAGAACTGTTTTCTAAAGTCTCCTTTCATAAACTGAATCCCTCCAAAACAAAAGTGTTTCCTATGAACAGGAAAGCCCTACTTGCAGATATTGAGGGATCAAATCTGGTGTGGGAATCAAAATCCCTAACATACTTAGGCCTGAAGATTTTTTGAGAAATTCAGTATATAACAAAAGAAAATTTCTCTGTACTAATGGCGACCCTTAAAACAGACTTGGCAAGGTGGGGTTCTTTACCAATTTCATTATGGGATAGAATAGCTACCATCAAAATGAATGTCTTACCCCAAATTCTTTATCCCTAAATATGTTGGGCATTTTCCTCCCAAAAAGTTGGTTCGCTAAGTTACAGACTTTGATTAATCAATATTTGTGGAACAGAAAAAGGTCCGACAAGCATACTTTAAGCTTACTGCACCAAAACTTCAAGGAGGCCCTTATCTCCCATCCTTTTTTTACCTACTATTGTGCCACGCATATAACCAAGCTAGTAAATTGGATTTTGACACCAGCCCAAAGACCTCCTGGCTCTTTCAAGCCCCTTTGGCTAGACATTGAGACAGTGTTAGCAAATACATATCATTGTACACTGAATGCATTGCTATATTCCACCCCTTGGTCATTACCCAACACTCTGAGACACACTCCACTTGGTTGGTCTCTTAAGGTGCTATTCCAAATGCAAAAACACTGGAATGTTAATTGGTACAAATCACTAGAACAACCCCTAACTGGTAACCTTAATTTCCAAATTGCTCAGACTCCCATTTCTCCTCTTTTTTGGCCCTCTTTGCAGAATCTAAAATTGGGTGACTTGGCGCCTGGACACAAAATTTTCTCCTTTTCTCAAATCTGTCAAAATACTAAGATTAAAGACCCAAATGCCTTTAAATATTAGCAAATCCGGCAGGTTATCCTGTCTTACCTTGGAAAATTGGCCATATTTCTTCTCCTATTATGGAATTATACCCAGTGTTACTGATGGCAAACCAATCTCATGCAATATCCAAGGTATACAATGAATTGCAAATCATAGATCAATGTCTACCCAAGGGTGTATGCTATTACTGGGTAAATAAGCTATCACTATCAATCGAACTCCCACTCTGGCAGAATCTCTGGAGTAACCTATATAAGTTCATTAAACAAGATAGACTTAAGTTGTTACAATATAATGTGATGCATAACTTATATTTCTCCCCTGACAGACTGTACAAAATGGGAAGGCTTCCATCCCCCCCGTGCCATAGATGTAACGACTCTCCAGGTGATCTTTATCATATGTTGTGGTCCTGCTCTAAAGCTTTACCTTTTGGCAAAGTATTAAAAATTCATTAGACCCATTACTTGTATTACCACCTTTATTTACTCCTGAAGTTTGCTTTCTTAATAATTTTCCTCCAGGGACCATTAAAAGTAGAAAAGCACACATTGATTTGATTTCAGCAGTGGCCAAGCTAATTATTATGAGGCACTGGAAAGACAATATTTTAGCATCAACATTAGAATGGCACAAAGAGGTGCTATTAGCTCTTCAACTTGAACAAGCATTTGTCAATGCTGAATGTTGTTGTGCTGGCATTGGCAGTGGGAGTGGCGTAGCTAGAGACACATAGTGCTGTGATGTTGTGAATGTGTCTCAAGAGGTGATTTTGCACAGCTAGCACACCATTGTGCACCACAACTGTGGAAACACGTTTTGGGCAGGCTGTGAAAAATGGCAACTGGACTGTTGATAAGGAGATGTGCACAAATGCCAGTGGTGAAAATGTGGCATGAAAATATTGCAGATTGATGAAGTTACAAGGGTGTGTGGAAACTGCACAATGCATGCTTGCAACACAGTCATTGTATGGAGTTTCGGCACTAAATTTCTAAATTTTCAACATAGGCATTTTAGGACCTCTGCTCATGATTAGTGTCATCGTCATTTCCTCAAACTGCCCCAAAAACTGATTTCACACAGCAGCCATGCAATTCTGTGCCGGAAGTGCGAAAACACATTTCAGGCAGCTACAGTGTTCATAAGGAGGTATGGAAAAATGCCAGTGATGAACAGCTGGAGTGAAAGTATTACAAATTCAAAAAGTCATGAGCATACGTGCAAACTGTGCAACGCATGCTCATAAAACACTAATTTTATTGACTTTCGTTCCCAAATTTTCAAGATAGGCATTTTAGGGCATCTGCTAATGAACAGTGTCACTGTCATTTTCATCATGTGTCTCGAACACGGACTTTCCACAGCGACCACGCTATTCTGCGCTGGAACTGCGAAAACAGATTTTGGTCAGGATGTGAAAAATGACAGTTGTACTGTTCATTAGGAGGTGCAGAACAATGGCACTGTAGAAAATCCGGAGTGAGAATATTAGAAGTGTGCTGACATACGAGAGTGTGTGCAAACTGCGTAATGCACGCTCGTAACACAGTCATTTTATGGAGTACTGTCACCAAATTTTCAACACAGGCATTTTAGGATGTCTGCTCATGAACAGTGTCACTGTCATTTTCGTAAAGTGTCTCAAACACTGATTTTGCACAGTGAATGCGCTATTCTGCGCCGAAAGTGCGAAAACTGATTTTGGTCAGGATATGAAAAATGACAGCTGTACTATTCATTAGGAGGTGCAGAACAATGGCACTGTAGAAAATCTGGAGTGAGAATATTAGAAGTTTAGGAATATTATCGAAGAACTGCACAATGCAACAGAACACAGTCATTTATGGAGCATTGTCACCAAATTTTCAACACAGGCATTTTAGGATGTCTGCTCATGAACAGTGTCACTGTCATTTTCGTAAAGTGTCTCAAACACTGATTTTGCACAGTGAATGCGCTATTCTGCGCCGAAAGTGCGAAAACTGATTTTGGTCAGGATATGAAAAATGACAGCAGTACTGTTCATTAGGAGGTGCAGAACAATGGCACTGTAGAAAATCTGGAGTGAGAATATTAGAAGTTTGTGAACATACGAGCGTGTGTGAAAACTGCACAATGCATGCTCGTAACACAGTCATTTTATGGAGTATTGTCACCAAATTTTCAACACAGGCATTTTAGGATGTCTGCTCATGAACAGTGTCACTGTTATTTTTGTAAAGTGTCCCAAACACTGATTTCGCACAGTGAATGCGCCATTCTGCGCCGAAAGTGTGAAAACACATTTCGGCAAGGATGTGAAAAATGACAGCTGTACAGTTCACAAAAAGATGTAAAATGCCAAATTTGAGAATCTGGCATGAAAATATTGCAAATGCGCTAAGTTACGAGTGTGCATTGCGCAATTGCTATGCACCTCGTAAAACAGTCATTTTAACATACTAACATACTATTTGCCAGCAGATTAGGCCTTATGGTCTATCAAGTCTGCTCGAACCTAGATCCTTAGTTGGGTGCCGAGACCCTCCCATCCCTTGTGCTCCAGAAACCCCTATCATCCATCCCCACCCCGGGACAGGCCATCATCTGATACATCCACTTTCTGTGTCTGTCCCACCCTCTCTTAAAGCTCTCCACTGTGGATCTCTGAACCAGCTCAGCAGGCAGAGCATTCCAAGGGTCCACCACCCTCTCAGTGAAAACCTCCTCCTCTTTTCCCCTCACCCTTCCACCTTCCAACTTCAAACCATGCCCTCTGGTGATGCCTCCTGCTTTAGTCTAAAGATCCCTCCATGTTTACCCTATTTATTCCCTTGAGGTACTTGAAGACCTCAATCATGTCCCCTGTCTCTCCTCTCTCCAATGAAAACAGGCAGAGCTCCTCAAGTCTGTCCTCGTAAGTCAAATCCCTAGCCCTCGTGATCATCTTTGTTGCCCTCCTCTGTACCCTCTCCAGGAGCTGTATGTCCATCTTCAAGTGTGGTCTCCAGTACTGTACACAGTACTCAAGGTGTGGTCTAACTAGTCCATTGTACAGTGGCAGAATCACTTCCTTGCTCCTAGAGGTGATCCCCTATGATGCATCCCAACATCCTGTTTGCCTTGCTAGCTGCTCTCCTGCACTGCTCAGTGTTATTCATACATGTATCCACCATGACCCCTAGGTCTTTTTCCCTGTTGAGGCTTCCAGCACCCCTCCCAGGGTGTACCTGTGTTTAGGTTTCCGACCAAGATGCAACACCTTGCACTTGGTGATATTGAAATTTAATTTCCATGTGTGAGCCCAGCTTCCAGGGTGTCCAGGTCCTTGCAGGGCCAACCTCCTTCTTCTCCCTCAACTACTGCTCCCATCTTGGAGTCATCCACGAAGAGACTCATTTCACACCCTATACCATCCCTGATGTCTGATATGTATGCATTAAACAGGATTGGACCCAGGACCGAGCCCTGTGGTACTCCACTACCAACCTCTGTAGGGTTCGAGAGCTCCCACAGACCACTACTCTCTGAGTGCGTCCAGCTATCCAGTTTTCAATCCATCTGACCATCAAAGGCCTACTCCTAACCCCATCAGTTTCTCCACCAGACCATTGTGGGGACAGAGTCAACGCCTTGCTGAAGTCCAAGAATAATACATCCACAGGCTTACCCTGTCCAGTTCTGATGTTACCCATTCATAGAACTCCACAAGGTTGGTTTGACATGATCTACCTGGCACAAACCCATGCTGCCGACTCTCCAGACCTCCCACCTCCTCCAAGTAAACCCCCAATCGTTCCTTTAGTATACTCTCCATTAATTTTCCCACCACCGAGGTTAAACTGATGGGTCTATAGTTTCCTGGTACTTCCTTGACCCCCTTTATGGATTGGTACCACATGTGCCTCTACGCCAATCCCTAGGTACCCTCCCTGTCTCAAGTGACCTGTTGAAAAGCTCCGCCAGGGGTGCAGCCAGTATGTCCGCCAATTCCCATAGTACTCTCGGATGAATGCCATCCGGCCCAGGAGATTTGTCTTTCTTTAGGGCCTTGAGGGCAAACCACACCCTTTTGGTGGGGATGGCATCATCCGTCCCCTCCACCTTACTGGTCTTTTTATCCTTATCCAGATGTGACACCCCTGGGGTACCTTTCCCTCCCTTTTGCTCCATTTCTGCTGCTCCCCTGATCCCACTCCCTGCCGCTTCTATCCCCTTTGTGCCTTGCTTTGTAGATATCCCATCCCCCTCCCTAGTGAACACAGAGGCAAAGTACTCGTTAAATACCTCTGCCTGGTCCCTCGCCTCTTCCACCCACCCTCCTTCTGATCTCAATCTGCTGAGATGGCCCTTAGTTTTTTTCCGCTCCCCAATGTACCGGAAGAACCCCTTTTCCCCTCCATGTATCCCCTGTGCCAGCCGTTGCTCTTTACTGGACTTTGCTCCCCTCACCATACGGGTGACTTTTCTAGATGCAAGCTGGTACATTTCCTTATCCCTATCCCCTCTTGTTGTTTTATATTTTTTGTAAGCCGCCTTCTTTTCTCTGACTGCTACCTGGACCTCACTGGACCACCAGCATGGTTTATGTGACCTTGCTCCCTCACGCTTCAACTTAGCGAGATCCTGACTGCCTCATGAAGTCCCCATTTTATGACCTCCCATCTCCTTTCCACACTTGTTGTTGAGGTAATCCCTTCAAGTGATCCTTGAGAATATTTCCCATGCCCATAAAGTCTGCCCCCTGAAGTCCACTGCCAGTGTCCTAGATCTCACCCCACTCCCCAATGCTTATTTGAAACCAGACAGTATTGTGGTCACTCCCTGTCAGGGGGTCCTGTACAACCATGTCCCTTACCATATCCCATCTGCCAGAACCACATCCAGGACATGCCCCTCCCTTGTGGGCTCCATCACATGCTGTGTTAAGAACACATCCTGGAAGCCATCCAGCAGCCTCTGCTCCTTGGCCACCTTAGAGGACATGGTTCCCCAGTTAGTACCTGGCATATTAGGTCCCCATCAACACCACTCCTTCCCTTTTGGACCACACTGGGCAATGATGTTGTCCAGCAAACCATCCTCTAGAACATCACTCATCCCGGGGGGCCTATATGCTACTCCCAGCTTGACCTTATCTCCTGCTGGGGATCGTAAGGTGACCCATAAGGCCTCCACGTTTCCCTCTGCCTCTTCTACCATAGCAATTTCTATGTCATCTCTAATGAACATAGCCACTCCACCCCCTCTGCCCTCCTTTCTATCCTTCCTAAGCATAGTGTACCCCCGTACATTTAGGTCCCAGTCATGGTTTTTGTTGGCCCACATTTCCGTGACTGCCGCCACATCCACCCCTCGAACAGCATGGCCTGGAACTCTGGCAACTTGTTTCCCAAGCTCCTGGCATTTACTAACACTAACCCCCACCCCTTATCCCTGATCCTTTTTGTCGAACCCCACCCAGATTCCTTATACTTCCATCCTCCCCCTGCTCCTCCTGAAACCTCCACCTCCAGTCTGTTTCCCTCCCTTGGGCTTGAAGGCTACTTCCCTCATCTGGAGGAGGGCTTGATCAGCCCTCCCTTATCCCTTCCCCCTTACAAGTTTAAACCCCACCTTTCTTGTATGTAGTCAGCCATCCCTGTTTAAGGACTTCCTTCCCTAATGGGGCAAGATGAAACCTGTCCTTGGCATATAGTCCCTTATCCTCCCAAACTCCATTCCAGTTCCCTAACACCTCCAACCCATTCTCTTCACCCACTTCCTGAGCCATTCATTAACCTCTGTGAGCTTCATTTTTCTCCACTGAGGCCTTTGGTACTGGCAATATCTCCGAAAAGGAAATGTTGCATCCATTATCCCGACAGACTCTGGCAAGTTCTTGGAACCTTGCTTGATTTCCATAATGCTATTTCCTCTAGATCATTAGTTCCCAAATGCACCAGGAAATCCGTTTCCTCCACAATCCCTAACCATTTCATACACCATGAACTTTGCTCTGTGCACTGTCAGCCCAGAGATACTCACTACCTTCACCTGGCTATGGCATCCATCCCCTGTCCCTCCCAATGGATACCCTTAATCATCGAGTCTCCCAGTAACAGAACCTTAACACCGCCATCATCCTTATGGTTACCCCACTATGCCCTCTCAGCCCCCCACTTTATTCATGATCGCAATTTCATGGGAGTCTTCCTGCCTTATTAGAGACCCCTTGTCACCTTCCCTTTCTGCCTCCTTGCTATTTTGCCCACTTAACTCAAACCCCTCTGAATAGGTGTCCCTTTAACCCTCTCTTATCTGAACCATTTATCCTGGCCCTGATGGTTTCCCTTCCCCACGACCCTCATCCCCCTTGTAATAGTACCCTGTCTCCAGAGGCTCTCTGTGGGTCCCCTTAGCTAGGGCCCCATCCTTGGTACTGACCTTCCTGCTGAAAGGGGTCCTCTCCCACCTCCTTGTCTCCCAGTTCCTCTCCAATCATGCTCTCCCTCATGTCTGGAATATGTTGCATCTCCCCATTTGCTTAACATATATGTTTCCTTCCCCTCTGGGACTATGTCTATCCTTTCCATAGCTGTTCTGTGATGCCCTATGGGTATCTGACTCCCTCCCGGCCTCTGTATAAGTTTCCTCATTTCCACCAACCCTTCCTCCCCTCTAGGATGCTTAGTATCTCAAATTTATTGTGACACTCTATGTCAGCCTCCATCAAGTAACCCGAGTTTCCTGACTGCATCTCTAAACTGACCCTCTTCTTCCTCTCTTGCACTGTTCACCTTAGGAGCTCCTCTTCCCACAGTCTGCTGTTTTAGGCTTCCGACAACAGCCCCTCCTGACTCTTCCCTCCAGTCTCCTTGAATTCAGAATTTTCACCTGTACGCTTTCCTTAGCATCAACTTCCCTATCTAAGGGTCCTCTGTCCCAATATCCCCCTTCTGCTTGCTGTAGCATAATGTCCTGTAATTTCAGAGCGTTGCCCCAGCCTCCCTCAGCCCCCACCCTTCTGCTGACCATATCCACACCCCTTATCCTTGGACACCCCCAGCTCCCACAGCTTACTCCTTAACCAATATACCTCACTCCTGATACAAGATAGCTGTCTACAGAGTGGGCAGCCTCCCTCTCCAGGCCCAATTTAGAATTATTGCCATCCCACAGCCTGTGCAGCCTACAACCCTTCAAGATGCCTGCCATGGTGGAATATGGCCACCCTGATTATCCCCTCTGTTTATAATAGCACACCCCTTTTCTCAGTCCCTTTCCCCTGGAGTACAGTTTCTCTCTATACTGACTGTAGTTATTTACAAACCCAATTTCAACCCCACCAACAAAGTTCCCAAGTCTCACAAACACATACAGTCCAGTATGTGTTCAGTCCCACTAACAGTGTGTAAGCAGACTCCAGGTACCGTATGATGTCACAGGCCCACCAACTCCTGTTGCTTCAAATTTCAGTCCCAAACAGAAATACTAGCCCTTCAATCCCAACCCCAGTGGCTTTTCAGTATTTAAGAAAGCCTACAAAACAGGGTGGGTGGGAGGGCTCTTACCAAACACCAGGCAAACAACACATTTAAATTACCTTCTAATTTTCCCTGCCAAACATCTATCCCCAAACCTACAATATCACAGCCCAAGTATCAGTTCAAATTCAAGGTAATAATTTTTAACACATAGAACTAATTTCACTAACAAACTATTCAAATATTTCAGTTTAAGACAAAATATAACTCCTGGCCTCTTTTCTACCAACCTGTTGCTTAAGCTCCCAAGTGAACAATGAAAATTTTACGGAGTATTGTCACCAAATTTTCAACACAGGCATTTTCAGACCTGTGCTCATGGACAGTTTTACTGTCATTTTTGTAATGTGTCCCGAACACTGATTTCGCACAGCGACCAAGCTATTCTGCACAGTCATAAAACAGTCATGTTTTGGATTTTTCTCACCAAATTTGCAACATAGAGTTTTTGAGAACGCCCCCTCATGAACAGTGGCACTGTCATTTCCTTACACAGTCCCGAAAGGTGATTCCACGCAGTGACTGCGAAATCACCTTTCGGGACCAAATAACACCATGACAGTGCAAGAATTCATGAGAAGGGTCCCTAAAACTCATGTTGAAAATTTGGAGCCAAAATCATAAAATGCCTGAGATATGTACTAAAGTTGAAAATCCCTATTTATCCCATTATACAGCTTACCGGCATTTCCTCAGTTCAGGTTGGCTTTGAAGAGTGCAGACATGTTCCCGGTCCACCGATGATCGCCGTGCCACACTCAGGAGGTAAGTATGGGGTGTGGGTGGGAAGCAGGGTGCAGTGGTGGGTGCGGTGGGGAGGGGGCACGGAGACTACGAGGGACCATTTTCCTTTTACAGGTTCAGAAAAGAAAAAAAAACATCGCAAAAACCCTCGTCGGCAAACAACATGGGGGGGCAGAATTTATGCAGATGGGGATTGGGCACCCCCGTCGGCACGCAAAGAAGGGGGGGCACAGAGCCAAGGGGGGATTGGGCACCCCCTTCAGCATTAAACAATTGGGGGGGTTATTTCTGCCAACAGGGAGTGGGCTTCCCTGTCAGCACACAAGGAAAGGGGGTCAGGGTGAAGAGCCAAGGGGATTGGGACCCCTTGGCATTAAACAATTGGGGTGCTTTATGCTGATGGGGAGTGGGCTCTGTAACGCACATTCACAGGGGCAGGGGCAGCCGACAGGGGATTAGGCACTCCCGGAGTCGGCAGTTCTACGGCCAATGTCCCGCCATGCACATAATGGCGGCGAGCACGGCAAGAAAAGGATCGCTGCATCTGATGAGCTTTGCTCGGATTGCAGCAGACCTTTTCTTAGATGTGCTCATTGCATTATGTATGCATGGTGTGGCGCCGGCATGCAGGCTGATTGGGGAATGCAGGATGCACCTACTGGTGCATGCCCTGCATTCGCCCAACAGTGACTGTGCCTCTAAAGCTGCACTGTCCCACGATGTTGGCTGCACAAGCGTGCCAACATAAAAACACATAGCCATGCTAGCCAGTAGAAATCAGAAATATCTGGAAACATGGGGTCCACTGGAAGCCTTACTCATAACTTGAAATCAGAGAGTATTCCAAATTCACCACATCTATATATAAGTAGTTCATGAAGCAATTATACACTACCTACTCTGGCAAGGGAATGGGTGGGAGGGAGGATAATTTATAGAGTGGGTTATGGGGTCGTATTATAAGTATTGTAAACAGATTTTTGTTCCAAGTTCATTTAGACTGAGGAGTGAACTCCATCTATATTGTTACTACCCAGGTATATTGTCTTCTCAGTCCTTACAAGATATCCATGGATGTATTGTATTATGATTAAACTTGAAATAAAATATAATTTAAAAAAAATCGAATGTATTCAATGCTGCGCCAAGATTAATGCACTTGACATAGTAAATATTAATGTTTTTAACACAAAGCTGATCATTTAAATTAAAGTACATTTCTCTTAGAAAATGTATATGCATTTCGTTTTTTTATATTACCAGTTGTACATGGATGCTGACCGTGAAAAGTGGCATACTTTACCTCGTGGGTGCCATGATATACAGTCATTTTCCAATGATTTCCTTACAGCCTTACTCACTGTTATTTAGAAATGCTAAAGTCTCATTTTGGGCAGCAAATCTAGTACACTTACATTTGTACGATCCCAATTATTGCCCTAATGCTTCTCTTTGTATAACTCGTTGATGCATTGCTCTTTGTATTACCTCGTTGCTGTTATTCCAATCAATTTGTTGTTATCTGTCTGAGTTCTGAGGTGGTACCTTTGTAAAAGAACCCCAGGTTCAAAAGTATTTGTAATCCTGGTTATCAATAAGCAAATAAACAAATAATGAAAACATATTGATTATTCAGTTATACATGCTTTTCCTTAATGTGTTTCTCTTCTGTAGCATTTCTGATTATTTATTATACTGCATTGATTTTATATGCTATCCCTTGGATATATTGCATCTAATTTTGCAATAAAAATAGCCAGAATGAGTCAGTAATACAAAAATAAAGTTCAGGACATATAGTGTACTTTTTGTTTGATGTTTATCTTTTGTTTTATCAGGAGAGACGCACGGAGCTGAAGGCTTGTTTACAAGTGTGACCTGGGAACACAAGGAAGTTAAGTGACTTGCTCAGGGTCATATCAGTATGCAAGTGTACTTCCAAATGCATGTAATGGGTTAATGTGTTCGAGTGTCTGTAAGAACTAGAAAAACAGCAAAAAGCATTTTTTATGCAGGCATTGTGTGGGGAGGGTGGCATGGCACTGAATTTTTTGATTGCAGCTGTGTATTTGCATGCCCACAAACTGCAGCCTCTCAAAAACAAAATCATTGCTATCAAATGTATCTAAATATTAATGAGTAAGCATGAGTTGACAGCAGCCAGAACTGGTTACGAGCAGATTGGATTGCAGGATGGATCAGTGGCCTTATTATACTATCAACTTCTATGTTTCTTTGAACTTGTCTGTAAATTCAGTCAAGAGAAGCTGCTTTATTCAGTAGTGAAAGGGTTAACATGCAAAGGCATGTAGCTAACTGTGGGAGGGGAATTAGGTGGCCCTGCCCCACAGACTAGGATAGTGAAACAACAAACAAACCACAGATGTAAGCGAGAAGGAGAAGCGGACCCATCTTTGTAAAGTGGCATAACTCTCCTTTGTTGTTTTAAGCAGGTCAGTACTGGTGGCTACTATGTCTTGGCAGTAGTTGCACATAAATTGAATTAAGGTGGTAGCGATACTTAAATGAGTGCTTGGGTTAGTGGGAGAAGAGAAAATGCTGTATTATTGTGCTGAATGCTGTGCTAGGCCTTGAAATAATCCAGTGCACTGCTAGGATCTAGATAGACCCTGCCCGACATGGTGTAGCTGTTAAGTGCAACTGAGTATTTTCGTGTGCTCTTTACTGTTAGATTGTGCTAACCCAAGCCAAACTTGATTACTTTACTTGAGAAACCACAGATTAATCTGATGAACATCAGAATACTGTAGAAATCATTCCAGTGTTGTTTTGTATTTCCTTGATTTACCAGGAAAAGGCTTGATTGAGTGAAGCTTATTTACAAGGAGGTCCTGGTTACAGCAATCATCAAACTACAGAGTAGAATGTACAGCTATTAATAATTGAATACAGAGCAGTATATACAGAACACAGATATAACATCATATGAACATGCAAAAAGAGCCCGCAGAAGAAGGCCATATTGGTCTACCGAGTCTGCTAGCTAATAATGCTGCAGTGTCCCTGACTTACGCTATTGACTCTGCCCCCCTCCGGTAAACCCTTACTGCATATCCCCCGCTATGGTCCCATGGGTTCTCTTTTTACCTATCCCAGGCCCTCTTCAAGTTGCCCACCAGATTTACTGAAACCACCTCTTCTGGCAGCACATCCCATGTGTCTACCACCCTCTCCATGAAAAAATGTTTCCCAACATCCTTCCTAAGCCCTGCACCACCAACTTCACACTGTGCCCGCTCATGGATCTGTTGTCACGTAGCTTAAAGAGACCTTCCCTATCCACTTGCTATCTATTCTCTTCAGGTACTTAAAGGTCTGTATCAAATCCCCCTCTCTGTCCTCTCCGGGCTCTTCATAAGACCTTTTTATTAATTTTTTTTTATTTAGTGTACGTTTTCCACCAACGGCCGCCCGGGACCTCAGCCCAGTGATAGACCCCTGCTTCCACTTCTATATTGGCTGTGCCTCTTCGATACCTCCTGGCTTACCCTCCCTCTGGGGCAGGGTTGTGGCCCTGGCCCCTATAGTGACACAGACAATGGGATAGGTTGAAGGGGCGGCCTGAGAGCTCATGGAAGCTGAGGGCGGGCTTTATCTAGGGTGGCTGGCAGCATTTTTTCCTGGTGTGTGGGGGTGGGGATGTGCAATGACAACCAGTGTTCACCCCACCCCCCTAAGCTACTAGCGTTGGCGTGCTCAGTACACCCAGCCTCTGCTAGGTGTCCATGTTGTGCCGAACACTCTACCTCTCCCCCCCGCCTTGGAGAAGGAGAGGAGTCATTGGATGCTCAGTCCTTCTCCCTGGCCAGCCTTCCAACATCCCTGGTCCATTCCTGAAACTGGGTCACCAGCATCGCAGGTAGGCAACCTGCCCCTGTGCCAGCGGGCCAGCCATCTCACTTTGTAAGACTTATCCTGCTGTCCCCGATCATCTTGGTTGCCCTCCTTTGGACCCTAACAAGCTGGTGTCCTTTTTATGATATGGATTCCAGTACCTTACCCCATATTCTAAATGTAGTCTCACCAGTAACCTGTACAGGGGCATTATGACCTCACTCTGTATACCGCTGAATCCCCTGGCTATATTTCCCCAATGTACTATTCACCTATTCTGCCTTCTTGAATTGCAAGGAGTGTTTCAGGTCACTGTTGATCACCACCCCAGACCCTTTTCTTCCTTCAGTGCTGCACCCCCAGGTTATACTTGGTCCTAGGATTTCTAGTCCCAATGTGCATCACATGGCATGAAACCAAGTCGCCAGGTCCCTGACCATCTCTCACGTTTCCTGAGGTCTTCCTGTAGGTCCTGTATGCCTTTAATTGTGTCCACCCTCCCACAGAGTTTGACGTCATCCATAAACAGGCACATCATACCCTTTATGCCTTCCCCAGGGTCGTTTATGAAGGGGTTAACCCACGACAGAGCATAGGTTTACTGAGCTTCAGTCCATGCCGGGGGGGGGTTGTGAGGCATGAGGCCGCAGACTGAGTGAATTCAACCGCCCAGGCATGGATTTAATGCTCAGAAAAGACATGCTCTGGAGTGCATTAATCCTTTTATAAAATGGGCAACTTTAGTTTAGCGGTTTACCTAAATAAATATTAAAAAAAAAGTGTTTATATTCATTTGTAATAAAAGTTCTTCCACCTAATTGGTTTGTCCTTCCGAGAATGCTGTATTGTAGTTCTCTAGTAGGTGGATTTGCCCTAATGAGGATGCCATAGGTGTAGTTTTTTTACAGGTTTCTGTGGTGGAGTGATCTGAAAAGATCACTTTACCTTGCTGTTACTCAGGATTTTGTAGTGCAGTAAGGCAACTGTGGGTATACAGGGAGTTAATCCATGGTCAGGTGACTTGCTTGGCAAATCAGAATACATAGAAACATAGACTTTGACAGCAGATAAGGACTGCTTGATCCACCTAGTCTGCCCATTTCCGTACCTATTGGAGAGGCTGTAGATCCTAGTTAACCAATGGCCTATTTCTTCCTACCCCCACTAAAATTACCTTACATCTGTCTCATGCATTCTTGAATTCCCCCACTGTTTTTGACCCCACAACCTTCTCAGGAAGGCTGTTCCATGCGTACACCACCTTCTCTATGAAAAAAGTACTTCCTCATGTTGACCTTGAGTCGTCCACCCTCTATCTTCAAATTGCGCCCCCTTGTTCTTGCACATCTCTTTTTCTGAAAAATGCTACCCTCTTGGACTTTATTTATACCCTTGAGGTACCTGAACATTTCTATCATGTCCCCCCCCCCCTTTCCTTGATGGTATACATGTTAAGCTCTTTTAGTCTCTCTTCATATGGCTTCAGCTGCAGACCCTGCACAATTTTAGTTGCCCTCCTCTGGACTGCTTCCATCCTGTCTCTGTCTTTGCAGAAATGGGGTATCCAGAACTGCATGCAGTGCTTCAGATGGGATCCCACCAACTGTCTATACAGATTAAAAAAAATATATAACTTCCTGTTTTCTAGTGGTGATGCCGCTCCCTATGCATCACAGTATCCCCCAGCCCTCCTTACTACCTTCTCACATTGCTTGCCTATCTTTAGGTCGTCTGATATGACTACCCCCAGGTCCCTTTCCATTTCTGTTGTTGTTAATACCTCCCACCCCCATTGTGTACACTTCCCCTGGGTTTTTGTTTCCCAGGTGCATTACTTTTCACTTTTTTGCATTGAATCTAAACTGCCATACTTTTGACTATTCCTCCAACCTTGCCAAATCCCTTGTCATCCTTTCCACCCCTCACCATTGTGTAACAACCCTGTTGCAGTTCTTTGTGTCATCTGCAAAGAGGCATACTTATGCTTCCAGTGATCTGCAATGTCACCTATAAAGATGTCTGGTGTGGTAGGGACAGTGTCAGAATCTGTTTATTTTTATGTGTTTCCCTGTGTTTGTTCTGTAGTATGCATGAGTAGTCTATTTATGAAGTTTGTAAACCTTTCTATGTCCTTTCTGTGTGTAAGAAATAGCGTGGTGTAGCCTGGCCACCTATGCTACGCTATTTAATAGCCCCCCCCTTTTTATTACCAAAACAATTATGTTCAGGGGAATAAAAAAATAAAATAAAGAAGAAACAAGTCTCTGTCTGTGCTAAAATAAAATGAGCATTACGAGTGCAGAGTAATTGAGGAAGGTTCCTAGCGTTCCGAAATTAAATGGACTTTCGTTTATTTTCAGCTGCCAGTCTGTCGCAGCCCCTCATTTCTCGAGTCCTGTGTAATTTTGTCCTAAATCGTCTTAGCTTAATCTAGAAAGGAATCGCTAGGTTTTACTTATTTTGTGAACCCTCCTTCTCAAAACGCTGACCTTTGCTGTGGAAAGAATTCGCTTCGTTATTTCTACATCAAAGTATATTTGTAGCTTATATCGCTTTAATTCAAATATTCAGTGGAAGAACTCGGTAAGTGGTTGGCTTACCTTTCGTTTTTGTGTTTTGGGGTTCGTTTCAGTTGTATGCGGAAGTGTTTTGAGGCAATAAATGGTTCTTTCTCGGCTCACTACCCGGATTCCTTCTCTCCTGTGCCTGTAGGAACCGGGTGGCTGCTTTTCCGTCTTTTTATGCCATGACGTTAGGGGGAGGGCTCTCAGAATTCTAAAACTTTGTAAATAAAGACCTCAATCCGAATTACAAGGGTTAGGTAGGTTTATTATAAAAGGGAAAAAGTCCTGTTATACTTTCCTTTATATTTTCATGTTAGAAATTGCATTTAATTATATTTTGATGCTGGGTTTGCTGATTGACAGATGTGTTATCCAACCAGATTGTTGC
Source organism: Neoceratodus forsteri (assembly GCA_016271365.2). Taxonomy (NCBI): domain Eukaryota; kingdom Metazoa; phylum Chordata; order Ceratodontiformes; family Ceratodontidae; genus Neoceratodus; species Neoceratodus forsteri. The sequence goes on from JADMNL010000026.1 coordinate 338,281,236, forward strand.
TGGGTCTTTAAATTTAAGGTTAAGACTGAAATGGATCAGATCGATCCTGGGTGTTGTACCTGTAACACCTACCTGGGCAGTTGGGCTACTCCTGCTAAAAGAAAACTAATGGTTGGAAATTGTGGACTGATATGCACTGGTCATCCTTTTATTTGATTTTATTATATTTTGTGTTATTTTCGAAAGTTCGTTTTGGATTTTGCCTTATCCTCGGATGTTAACTGAAATACTGCCAATAAAAAGCTATGGATTGTAGCAGTATTACAGACTCCTGTTGAATATTATTGGCTCAGCCTCCCACATCTGGTCTCAGTACTGAACCCTATGCTACCCCACTAGTAACCCTGCTTTCTTTGGAGCCAACACCATTTACAGCTACCCTCTCCATCCTGTTGTCCAGCCAATTGTTTACCCAGGTTACCACCCTGGTACCCACTCCCAGGCTAGCTAACTTGTTTATTAGTCTATTGTGAGGGACTGTGTCAAATACAAATACAGGATTTTCAGCACCCATTTTATAAGAAGACATTGGGCAGAGTTAGCCCAGAGGCACAGAGGGCTGAGGTGCTGGTGCCTTACCTTGTGCTACGCTGGTGACCCGGATTCAGGAAAAACCTCGGGTCGCTGGGGTGTCAGCTCGGGGCGAGAGGGCTGAAGCAGGATTGAGCCATGGCTTTTCCCTCCGATGGGGGTGGACCCCCACCCGTCCGTAGTCCTGCTCCCACCGGGTGGAGGTCTGGTGGGCGCATAGGCAGCAACGGGTGGTGACAAAAGTCAGGAGAAGGGTGGAAGAGGCCACCGGATGCTGGCATGTACTTGTGCCTCTACGCGCGTACACGCATGTGTATGCCGCGGCCTGGGAGGAATAAACAAAGAAAAACCCTAAAAGCATGAATGGGGAAAAAGAAGACATTGAGCAATACTGGCCCTAGCACCAATCCTCATGTGCCCCACTGGTAACCTCCTTCACATAGGTGTCTGAACCGGGGGGGCCGTAGCCCCTCCACTTTTTATTTCTGTATGGCAAAAAACTAGTAGAAAAAGTGCCCTTTGTTCCCTTATAAGTGCCCTTTTGATTCTCAGCCCCCTCAGCTTTTACCATCTTCCGGCACCTGTGCTCCTTCAAACTGGATAACTCTTCCCCCGCCCACTGCCACCCACTGGGTTCTGTCACTTAGCCAGTTGTCTACCCAACTTGTCATTTTCTCCCTGACCCCATCATACTCCAGTTTACTGATTAGCCTCTTATGTGGCACAGAATCAAAGGTCTTGCTAAAGTTCAGGTAAATGACGTCTACTGCTTTGTCCCTGTCCACCGCCCAGGTGACCCAGTTGAAAAAATCAGTCAGATTCATCCGACAGGATTTTCTCCCCACAAACCCATACTTGCTCTCATCCTAGAGACCGTTCTCCTCTATGTACCTTACCAACCTCTCCTTGAGTATGGTTTCCTTAATTTTGCACACGATCGATGTCAGACTGGGTGGCCTATAATTCTCCAGAACATCCCTAGGTCTGCTGTTGTGGAGAGACACCACATATGCATTCTCCAGTCCTGCAACACCATCCTTGACTCCAAGGATCCATTGAAGAGGTCCGCCAGTGGCCTTGTGAGCTCTTCTGCTAGCTCTTTATGTATGCCATCTGGTTCTGGGGACTTGCCCACCTTCAATGAAAGTAGCCCTTGCCTCACTCTGTCTATGTCTATTACTATGCCTGTGGCTCTTCCCTCCATCTCCCTCCCCGCCCCTCCCTGACAGAACTGGCCATCTTTTTCTCCAGTGAAGACAGAGCAGAAGTACTCATTCAGTACCTCCACCTTGCTCACTTCTTCCTCCACCCATCCATCTCCCTTCCTTAGCGTAACTATCCCATCCTTCCTGTCCCTCTTCTTGCTTATGTAGCAAAAGAAGGCCTTCTTATGATCTTAATCCCATCTGCTATATATCGTTCTTTCTGTGCCTTTGCTTGCTGCACCACCTTGACTGCCACTTTAGCTAATGTTAGGTAGTCCTCTTTATTTTCTTCTCTCTTAGTCCTCTTGTAGACCGCTCTGTTGTCCCTCACTGCCCTGACAACCTCAGATTTGAACCAGATGGGTGATTTGGCCGCCAACTTTTTTTTTCCCCCTCCTAAGCATAACACAGTCTACTGTGGCTACTATTGCATCCCTGATGATGGCCCATTGTCTGTCCACACCATGTGTGCTTTGACGCACTCTAGTTGTTTCTTTAATACCTCCCCCATTTTCTGGAAATCTGCTCTACTGAAGTCCAGGGTTTTGGTCTTGGTGGAGTAGTTTCCAGTTTCCCATATCTAAACTGAACCAAACTGTTCTGTGATTGCTACCTGTCAGGGGCTCCTTGACCATTATCTCCTGTATGTGCTCCCCATTTGTGAGCACTAGATCAGTAATTGCCCCCTCCCTTGTGGGCTCCATAAATCCCTGATCATGAACCCTCCCTCTATCATATCCAGGATCACTTGACTCGTGGTACAGGATGTGGCCAATGTACCCCAGTCCTCCTTAGACAGATAAGTCCCCCACCACTACCACCTCACCTTTTCCTGCAGCTTCCAGAAATTCCATATGTAGTTCTTTGTCCCTTTCTTCCTCTTGGTTGAGTGGTCTGTACACCACTCGTAACCTGACCTTCTTCTTCCCCTTGTTGGTCTGGAGCTAGATCCATATCAGTTCCACTTTCTCCTGCTCATTCTTCTCCCTAGTGCATATTATCCCCTCCCTGATGTATGCTGCTACCCCACTTTGCCTAACACACTGTCCCCTCTGTACAGCTTATACTCCAGGATTGAGACATCCCAGTCATGGTGTGCTGTAGCCCAGGTCTAATTAGCTGCTGCTACATTTACCTTCCCCCTCTGCTAAGAGGTCCTGTATCTCTGCCATCTTGTTACCAAAACTGCGAGTATTGATTGACACCACCCTCCACCTTGACTCTGTGCCTTCCTGCCTTGTTCCTGTATCTTTCTTGTTCTGCCTAGCCCCTATACTCCCTCTTTCATCCCTGTCCTTAGATGCCCTCCCTAGCCCTTGTACCATCCCCTCTGAATACTGCTTCCTATGCAGGGAGGAGGTCTGCATACCTCCCTGACTCGAAGTTTCTGTGCCCATTGGCCCATCTCTCCCCCACCCCTCAGCAGTTTAATCTCAGATCCTTTTCCATGTATTTTCTCTGCTTGTCCTGGAGTACTTTCAATCCCACCAATTAAAGTATAGCTTGTCTGTGAAATGTAGCCTCTTGTTCGATCACTTGTCTTCCCAACCTCCAATCCATCTTGCACCAGCTCTTTAGTCAATCATTACACTCCTCGATCCTCCTTTTTATGTTGACTTGGCATGCACGCACAAGCAACATCTTGTGAGAGTAGCACATTTCAGGGGTGTGTCAGTGTTGGTGAATGCTGGACACACTTTAGTAGGTGCATCCCTCATTCCCCAATAAGTCGGCATGCTAGGGCTGACACAAGAATTATGTAAAGAGGACACAACTTGTAAGAAAAACGCTGCTGTAATCAGAGACAAGCTTGTCATGCAGTGGCATGGATGACACGTCTCCTGACATGCCTTTCCAGGTGAAACATTTCAATAAACATGGTGGCAGAGCCACCACCACACAATCCCCAAAGAAAGCCGACATTGGGGGTGCAATCCCATGTCGGCATGTCCGGTCACACCCCCATGTTGTGTGGCACACTGGGAGCCCACCCCAGTGTGGCTGCTCACAGTGTAGCCACCGCAGATAGCATGTTCCTGCCCCTCAGGCCCCACCCTACCCCACCCTCACTCCACATTGTGTGGCACACTGGGAGCCCACCCAGTGTGCCCAACATTTGTTTTCACCTGTAAAGAAAGAAACTGTTTCACGGCACGGTGTCTGCTTGTTTTTTTTTTTTTTTTTTTGCACTTGGAAAAAAAACTGTCAGTTCACGGCACCCCCCTCCCCCAACTCGCACCTACTCTCTGCACACCCCACCTCCCCACATATTTACCTCTGGAGATCTGGCACTGCAATCTTCAGTGGAGCAGGAACACACCAGGACTCTTCAAAGCCAACCACGAACTGAAGAAATGCCAGTAAGCTGTATAATGGCATAAGGGGGGTTCAACTTAGGTGGATATCTCAGACATTTGTTTTGAATTTTGGCTCCAAATTTTCAACATGGGGTCCTTGGGACCCCACCTCATGAACACATGCACTGTCATCTCATTATTCGGTCCCGAAAGGTCATTTCACAGTCACTGCACGAAATCACCTTTCAGGACTGATTATCAAAACAACCACTGTTCATGAGGTGGGGTTCTAAAAAGCCTGTCTTGCAAATCTGGTGAAAAAATTCCAAAAAATGACTGTCTGTGTTACAAGCATGTGTTTTGCACAGTTTTCACACACGTTCATAACTTCAACAATTCTTAGTATTTTCATTACAAATTTTCAGCATTGCCATTTCTACACACCTCCTTATGAACAGTACAGCTGTCATTTTTCACATCTTGTCTGAAATGTGTTTTCACACATGTGGTGCACGATGGCACGTTCGCTGTGGAAAATTGTCATTCAGGACAGACTGACAAAATCACAGTGACACTGTTTATGAGCGGAAGTCCCAAAATGCTTATGTTGAAAATTTGGTTAAAAAATACTCAAAATAATTGTGTTACAGGAGTGTGTTTTGCAGTTTCTACGCACGCTTGTGACTTCACCAATGTTTCATATTTTCACTCCATGTTTTCAACATTGCCCGATTTTTCGCCTTCTCATGAGCAGTACAGCTGTCATTTTTAACATCCTGCCTGAAATGTGTTTTCACACCTATGGCCCCAAATGGAGCAGTTGCTGTGCAAAATCACCTTTCCGCTAACAAACTAATAATGCCACTGTTCATGACGTGGGGTCACAAAAAGCACATGATGAAAATTTGGAGTCAAAATACCAACAGACACCCAGGGCATTAGAGTTTCCAACCATAACGCTCCACCCTGTAGAGACTGACAGGCGTCGGTGACGTGACTTGGGATTGTCGGCTGTAATGCTCATGCCATTCCACCTCCATCCCCGCATTGCAGCCAGTGACAGGCATCAAGGTGTGCCTTGGACTCTTTGGCCCCAAAGTTCACCCCATTCTCCTATACTGCATCCATCTCAGCATACTTCCTTATGGAATGGGGTGAGCGTAAGGCCAGAAGACCCCAAGGCACACCACAATACTTGTCTGTGTCTGCAGGGTAGTATGAGGAGAAATGGCATGAGTGTTATGGCTGATAACCCAAAGGCACACCCCAATGCCTGTCAGTCTCTGCAGGGTAAGGGTGGGGTTGGCGTCAGTTGAAAACTTCACTGCCATTCCTATTATGCATTTCTCTAACTCCTGCACTACCAATGCCAATGCCAGCAAGACAACATTCGGCACTGACAAATGCTTGCTCTGTTTGTGCTAGCTCTGGGGACAGGAACTAGCTCTGAAAAGCCCATAATCTATGGCCCATGGTGCTCGCCGAATCCTTGCAGTTCCTTGCTAGCTGTATTAACCTGTTCTGTACCACCCCCACCTCTTCCCCTACTAAGTCACTGGTTCCCAGTTGGATGACCGAGTAAGGCTTTCCACCCACCCTCCTTATAACTTCCCTGATCCTAGGTTCTGCTCTTTCTGCCTTGATCCCCGGTATACAAACAACCACTCTTGTAATCCTTGGGTTTCCTTTCTTTCCCCAGTGGATACCTTTGATTATGGAATCCCCAATGATAATCACCCTACCATTCCACACAGGCTTTTTATTCAACATCCTGTGCACTCGTGGTGAAACAGCCTCTTCCCCCTTCATCTGCTGTCTGTCTGTTTTGGATGTATTTCCATCTGTATCATCACAGTCCCTTCCTACTGCTTCTCCAGTCTACCTTGTTCCCATCCCTCCCTGGCTGTTGCTTGCCACTACACTACACTCCCTATTCCATCCCCTAACTCCACCTTCCCCTCCATCCTTTGCTGCACCCTAACTACTTTTCCCTTCTTGACCCCCAAGCTACTCACCGTCTCACCCTCTTGCCACCATCCTTTGACTGTGTTTTCCCAATGATCCTCTACCCCTCTAAATTGGCCAGCATTGTATACCTATTCAATGAGGACACCCCTGTATCATAACCTTCCTCTGTTTTCCCACCTGATTCCCTGTACTTTCTCCTTGTGCTGATCCTCTTACCTGCCTGCCTTCTCCCCCTACCACCTGCTAATCCCCCACTCCAGCTCTTCAGCATCCTTGTGGAGGAGAGGTCCCTGAACACCTTGGCAATCTCCCTACTTTCACCCTGTTCCTGCTGTCCAAATGCCCTGGGGCAGCCCTTACCTAGCCCTTCAGCCACTGTTGTTCCCTCCAGTCTCTCCCCCTTCCCTTTCCAACTCCCATCTTAGTCATCTTATCGCTGCCATGAGCTGCTCCATATTTTCACAAATTGGACAGCCCCATGCTCTCCACATCAATCCCAGAAAAAGTGAGGTCCCACATTCACTGCAGCCGACCACCCTCCCTTCCCCATCCTGTCCACCATCTCTTCCTGCTTCCCTCCTCTTCCACCCCTCCCAGCTGTCCTGCTGCCTGTGCCAGTCTGGAACAACAATTACAGCTCAGCAGCTATGAGATTGTGCGTTTCAAAATGCTCCGGAATGTGTATTTAAAAAAAACACACTCCTCAGCTGGATTGGTGTGGAAAAACATATGTGTTTATTATTTAGAATAACCATCCGCATGGAGTTGCCTCAGCAAGCTGAAAACCTCAACCGGTTTCGTACAACCTAGTACGTCATCAGGAGGAATAGGTTGACCCTAGATAGGGTTTTGAGTGCACTCTCCTTTTCCTGCTGGTTACTAAAAGGTTGGTTTTACGTTTGTGTTTTACTCCTTTCCTATTTATTTATTTATTTATTTAAATACTTTATTTTTTTCTTTTCATTTTACTCCTACCCTTGTTTGTTCCCTCTCCTTGATAGTAGGTACTAACACACATATTCCCCAACTGTGTAATCAAAAAGTTGGTTTCCTTTCCTCTGTAGTGCACTTACCTTCTGTGCCCTGACCGGTGTGGTCTGTGCCTCTCTCTGCGGATGCCCTGCTGATGCTCTGAGATGCCTCTTAGTCACAGACACCACACTCCTGCTTCATAGCATTTACACTTCGGGGTCACTCATGCGAGGGGGTTGCTTGGCCTCTTGGGAATTTATAGGAGCTGCTGCCACCCTATTGGCAGGCTGTAGCCATGTGGTCCTCTGGGCTTGATCCCTCTCTCAGCCTGTCCTCTGCTGCTTGCCCCCCTTCTCCCAGTCCCCAACTCCCAGCACAGTATTAAAACATATACTAGCACAATAAATTGCCCAATGCTGCAAATGTAAAAAGAGAAAAGAAAGTTTATGCAACCAGTTATCTGGGCTCACCGTCCCACTTGCTCAGTGACATTTTCCTCCTCATCTAAGGCATGGACTACAGGAACCACTCCTTAAAAACTACTGGAGCTGCTGCAGCAACTCTGTTGGCAGGTAGCAGCCATGTGGTCTCTCAGACCCTCGACTAACATCTGCTCGATTAGCCTTGAGCCCTCCCTCAGCCAATCCTCTGTTGATTATCAGCTCCTCCCAGTCACCAACTCCCGGCACAGTATTAAAACATATAATACATGCAATTTCCCAATGCTGCAAAAGTAAAAAAGGAAAGAAAAGCTGGCCCGGTGGCATTGAGGGTTGAGGCACTGGTTGCCACACCTCATGTCATGCTGCGACAGTGACCCAGGTTCAGGAATAAGCCTAGGTCACCGGGGGTCAGCGGGGGGGAGAGGATTGAGCATCCGGGGGACTGCTCTCCTCTCTCGAGGAAGGGGAGTAGTCATCCTACTTGCTGACTGCGCTCTGGCAGTAGCTGGAGGGCAGTGCAGGTCAGGAGGCTTTAAACTGACATCCTCGGGTCGGAAAGGGAGGAAAATGGAAAAAGGGTTTCAGAGCTGACAGGCTCTATGATGGCGGGCTGCACCAGTGCCTCCCCTCCCAGCAATCTAGATGTTGGCTTCCATGGGTGGTGGAAGCTGGCACCCCTCGCCACCAGTCCTGTCACAGGAGGACAACCCATAGGGCATGGCCAGTGGGGGTGAGTGCAGAGAAAGCCTGCTGGATAGATGAGGATCCCCTCCGAGGGAGGGGTCATAGCCTCCTGCCTGCTTTGAAAGGGAGGAGTAAAAAAAAAAAAAAAAAAAAGGTTTACTCAAGCCACTTATCTGGGTTCACTGCCCTGCTCACTTGGCAGCATTCTCCTCTTCATCATCATTACACAGAACAATATATACAGAACTTAAAATTAACCAGAAGGGTAGTGTATAATATATATATATATATATATATATATATATATATATATATATATATATATATATATATATATATATATATATATATATATATACAGTAACAGCCAGGGATTCAGAATTATAAGTGATGTTGAAACTTGAAGATGAGCAAGCATCATCAGGACAATAAGCCATTAGAATATCATACAATCATAGAATCCTGCCAGCAGAACTAGACCAATCGCCCCAGCCAGTCTGTCCGAAAGAGAGCTCTTCCTCACCTCCCCTACCAGGTCCCATATATATATATATATCCCATGCTCTCTTGAATATTTCCACCATATCTACTTCCACAACCCATTCTGGCAGTCTGTTCCATGGACCTACCACCCTTTGAGAGAAGTAAATAGCAGTTACGTAAGAACTTACTGTAACAGTAGATCTTCGAGATAGGTTCCTGCAGTAGATCTTCAGAAATAGGACTTCGCCCCCTGGCATCAGGTTCCAATGGCAAACTTGTAGATAGCAATCATCAGCGGGGACCGCCCCCGACGTCAGGTGACATGACGTCAGCCAGACTATAAAAGGGGCGGTCCTGCACCCGCGCTCGAGTTTTTTCCCGCCGTCGCCTCAGTTCATTTGGCAGATGTGTTAGAACAGTGATCAGTCGCCTGCTTTATATTCAATGTTTTAGTAATTTTCCTCATCACCTTTTCCACATTTTTCGAATGAGTGTATGTCGGCTCGTCCAAAAAAGGAAAGCATCAAGTGCGGCGCCCAAATCCCGCACGGGCATGACCACTCCTACTGCCTCCTTTGCCTGGGGCCTAAGCATAACTCGGCCGAGTGTGCTATCTGCCAGGGATTCAAGCAGGCCACCCGGACCCGATGCAAGCAAACCTTCAAGGCCCATCTTCTCACCCGTCCACTAGCTTCTATGGAAAGGGAGCTCCAGGAGCTTAGGGAGAGGTCATTGTTGCCAGCCCCAAGAAAGAAAAAGAAGGACAAGGAGAAACACCAGAAGAGGAACCTGTCTCCACTAGGAAGGTCTTCCATTTCCAAGACCGTGAGTACCACTCTTCCAGGCCTGTAACATCCCTTATGTCCCTCAGAAATGTGCCCCCCTCCAGCTTAAGTGAATGACTCCTGGTGGCTTTGTTCTTACTTAGTTTCAAGATGCTGTCCTGCTTTACCTTTCTTATTCCCTTCCATGTATCTAAAAAAAATAACCTGGTAAAACTCAGTGAGGATGGGAACCTGATATCGCATGATGAGGATGGCTTAATAGTGAGAAATAAATTGGTTGTCAGCATGGCTCAGTTGGTAACATATCTGTGGACCAGAACGTCATGGGTTCTAGTCCCACACTGGGACTGATCTTATGCCATAACCACTAGCACCCAAATAGAGCAATACTCCACTGTTGAGGGTGTGCCAATCGGACAGTAAGCTGAGGTCCCAGCTGCTTGCTCTGGTATTTGTTTTAGGTGGGTGTTAAAGATCCTGTGACATGTCTCAAAAAGAGTAGGGGAATTTCCCCAGTATCCTAGACAAAGCTCTTCCATTCACTAAAATACTACCAATGGCTTTATCTGGTTCAATAACGTCAGTTGATTTGCATCTGTATGCCCCACCCACTGAACAAGGTTGAATATAGGCAGTATTATTGAGACCTCCTTTGTTGATCAACAAAAATAAAAAATATATTGTGTGTGTGTGTGTATGTGTGTGTGTGTGTGTGTGTGTGTGTTGTATATATATATATATATATATATATATATATATATAGTGTGTGTGTGTGTGTGTGTGTGTGTGTGTGTTATATAACATATATATATATATATATATATATATTCTATGCAAAAACTTTCTTAATGCATCAGTTAGGTTATTCTACAGCGACAAAAGTGAGGAAATTTGACATTAGGGTTCCTACTCCTTGCACCCCACCCCGCCCCCACCAACAGGCATCAGGGCGTGCATTGGGTGCAGTTGGGAACGGCCAGCTGGCCTGCCAGCACTGCAGTTGCACTACCATTCACAGTACCAACAACCTGAATTAAGTAGTAAGCTTGGGAGCTGGTGGGACAGTGGGGAGGGGGTGGGAGGCTCAGCATCCAAGGAACTGCTCACCTCCTCCAGGGAGGGGTTGGACCGGTGTCAGGTGATAACCTGGTCCCTATCTGCAGCTGGAGGTCAGGGATAATAGGACCACACATGGGTGTGGTGGAAGCAGGGCAGATGCCCAGTGTGCTGCATATGGTGTGCGCATCTCAGCCATTGGCATCATTACCGTTAACGTCCTCTGCACCAAGGGAGCAAAAGGGGGAAAAATCCTACTGGCAGGATGATGGCACGCAGACCCTTGCAGGCCCTGCATCTGACTAGCTGGGCTTACCAGTCTAACGTCTGGATTCTGTCTTCAACAGAAATTAGGGGAACCCCCACCAGCCCTACTTGGGTGGGACAAGCCCTGGTGCACTGGCTGTCAAAGATTAGCTCCAGTGGACATCAGGGTGACATGGCTGGGGAGTGTCTGCGCTGAGTGTGGCCATCCGCAGGAGAAGGGAAGGGGGAAAGAAACCCAGACTGCCAGAACCAGACTGGATAGACAAAATCTGGACTGTCCATCCAACCAGCATAGTCATATAGTAAATATTCTTGCAACTTGCACCCGGTCCTGATGGTTCAGCCAACCCAGTCCAGATTTTACCAGTCAGATCTGGTCAATGTCTGGTGTTCTGGTTTTCACCCACATCTGTGTAGGTCTCTTTCTCCTCAATGTGGAGTAGAGAAGGGAGCATGTAATACTGTTCCCTACGTGCCTGCCTTTCTGATTTCGGTAGTTTAACTTTTTTCCAGTTTCCATTTGTCTACACTTTCTTAAAATTATTAATTTTAATTATGTTAGTAATATTTCTTTTTTTTTTTTTTGTCTTTTCCCATCCCTGTTCCTGCTCTCTTTTCCCACTGGTCCTCCCTGCTCCGTCACTCTGGCTTCTTCAGGGGTTTATCTGCTCCTGCAGTCCTCCATGACTTGCCCTCAATGGCAGGGTGGTGGAGAGTCCCTGCGCCCACCAAGACAGGATGCAGATCTCTTGGAGATGCCTGAGTCACCAGGTGCATGGCCTATGGAGGCTGGCGGTCATCCCACACAACAGGGCAGTTTTTCCAGTGTTTTTCATGGGGGATGTGGCATGTACTGCTATCAAGGCACATATGCCGACATCTGCTATGTCTCCTCCCTTCTGCTCAGCTTGCCTTTTCCCACGGCTTCTGCCAGTGGCCAGTTGAGCACCAAGCTCTTTCTCCCCCTCCCCCCCTGGAGGAGAAGAGCAGTCCTGCAGATGATCAATTCCCCACCCCCGGGCAAGTCCTCTTACATGTCCGACTCCCTTCCGAACCCAAGTCATTGGATGTTATTAATATTCCAAGTTGCCTGGATGACATTTATACACCAAAAGCACAGGGAAGTTTAAAACTATTTGGGGAACTCTTTCTTTACATTGTGGGCCTTATTTTCCAGTGGCTTACTGGCTTTTTAGTAGCCATACTTTCATTGCTTCTACACCAGGTTTACTCCTGACATTGTAACAGTTGTGGGATGGGTAGATGGTGACTGTGTAAGCAATAACCCACAACATGGCATGCGTTTCTAGAGAATTAATGCATGCCCGTAGTGGTTTGGAAGGCACAAGGCCAATGGATGACTTTTAATGCACCCAGGAAGTGCACTAATTCTCAAGGAAACCCATACCCTGGAATGTGTTATTGAACTTATAAAATGACAGATTTGTTTTTAAGGAAAAAGGTTTAATTTTCCTTTAGTTAGATTCTTGCTAGGTAGAATTGGTGGGTTCAGTATCAAATGCAGTGTGGCTTTGAAGAATCCAGTAAATTAAATTATTTTGAAGAAACCTATGCCCTGTTGCGGGTTTTTATGTTTAAAAAGTGGTAGAAAATTTTATTTTGATGGAAAAAAGTTTTATTTTCATTTAGATAGGCTGTTGCTAGGTGGATTAGGGCAGGTTAGTTACGAACTGGGCAGTTTGTAGGTAGCTAGTAAACAGTCAGGTGCTGTGTTTTAACCAGTGCAGTCATTTGATTTTGTTAGTATTTATATCCCATTTTAAAATTTGTTTTATTTTTGTGCCTTTTACTGAGCAGCTGTTTTTGTAATTCTGTGCAGTAAAATACAGTACATGATCAAGACTGTAGCCTGTTGTGTGGCTGGCTGTTTGTGTTTGTCTCTGTCAGTGGTTTAATTTTTGTGGATTTTCATGTGTTTCTGCTTGGATGAACTGGACCATTCTTGGACATAACATCCATGAACATTTCCTGGACTTAGAAACTGCAAAACATCACTGCCAGGTATTGACATTCTCATCATAAATCAACTTTTTTGGAAGCTATCAAAAGCAAATCCAAGGTCAGTAAATCTGTTATACAAGCTCTTGAGTTGAGGAGTGCTGCAGTGAATCCACATTACCATCTGACTTGTTGATGTTTGCTTGTCTTTGAGGTCTATTCACAACCATTTTGGAGAACAGAGGGGCAGATACTAACAAAGGATTTTTACATCCTGCATATGCCCCAGGTCAATGTTCATCACCTTCTAGAATTTAACACATTCTGGGTCTTTGATCTACCCGTAACTACAGTTTTCTGGTCCCCATTAGTTCACCATGTCCTGGGGAGTAGATTACTTTTTATCATCTGTCTCCTGGTATCTTGGACCAGTTTAGTATACTACATATCCCTGAATATAACTATCTGCATGGTTTAATATTACTACATCAAAAATGCAACCTAACCTGTTCCTGCTGCACCTGCTCCTTCTGACTTTACTGGCATCCCACACTACCAATATATTTAAATGCCCACTGCAACCAGCCTCTGATTGCCTGGTTGATAGCTCCTTGCACAGAAGTGGAATGGTTACCAGTAGTCTCAGCTGCAACAACACTCATCTCTTCTTCCAAATACTAGGATACATGAACATGCTACTGTACCCATGGTCGACCCTATCATCAAACTATTTCTCACTGTTCATACCATCAGGAGTCAGGTCACTACAGACAACAACTAAGAATAAGTATAAGAGAAAAAGTGCATGTAGCAGTCACTGCTGATATCTTAAGGAACTCCTAAAAAGACTAATACTGCGACTCCTGCTAATAGCGGGCAACTTTCACCCCAACCCTGGACCACCCCTAGCTACCCCCAGGGAGCAACGTAGAACAGGAAGCCTCTCGCTAGCTAGCATCAACATCTGCAGCCTTACCAAAAAATTAGATGCCCTCACTGCCTGGACAGTACAACATAGCCCAGATGTACTATCTGTAGTTGAAATTTGGTTGTCTCCAATTATCCCTGACATTGCTGTGGCAATACCTGGATTTACTATCTTTCGGCAGGATCGACTATCCAAAAAAGGGGGCGGCTGTGCCCTTTATCTTAAAGATTCTATGATAGGGCATGCTCTGACCCTACCCATTAATGGAGATGAGCTTCAGGTCCTTGCTATTAAAGTCATTCTTGGGGCCTATAACAAAGCTCTGACAATAGCCTCTGTATATATTCCACCCAAACTTACAACAACAAGCTTGAACCCATTCCTTACCTGCATCAGTAGTCTAAAGCTTAACTCAGAAGTTATATTGTTTGGGGATTTTAATGTCAACTGGCTTGCCCCAAGTGCAAGCAACTACAAGGATGCCTTGGCAGCTGCACATTTTACACAGCTAGTTACCTCACCCATTAGGATCAGCTATAGAACAGGGACCAGTATCTTACTGGACTGGGTTCTCTCAAATCGCACTAACCATATTAGCCACACTACAGTTCTCCTTGATGCCATTAGTGACAATTCCCCAGTCCAGTGCATATGGTCAAATAAATCCAATTAAACCCCCCATGAAAACTATCAACAGTCGGATGCTAATCAAGGGGCACCTTGCACTACTTAAGGCACTCCTGTGACAACAAGACTGGTCCCTGATTGACACCGCTCTGGATGTTGATGCTGCACTTCAATACTTCATCTCAAATTTCAATGCAGCATGTGATATCCATGCTCCCTTTAAAAAATGCAAAATTAAAGACCTTGACAACCCTTGGATCACAGGCAAACTCCTAGACCAACTAAAAGCTCGGGACCTGCTATGGGCTTGTGCTACAGCTCCTGGCAACCAAGCAGACTTTCAGACATACAGGGCCGCCAGGAATGCCTGTACCAGAGCTATCAGCACTGAAAAAGCCAGCTACTACAGGAACACTTTATCAAACTCATGGTCGGATGGAAGGAAATTCTGGCAAAGTCTCTCTGAAGTGATAGGGAAAAAGTCCAAAGCAACTCCTAATATGCTAAAGGTTGAAGGCAGCAACACCCTGGACCCCTCCACAATTGCCAATACTTTCAATCTGGCATTCACTGACCTCAGCCATGTGCTTCCCTCTAACTTCTTTGACACCAACCAAACCAAGGCCTCTCAATATCAACAGGCTTAGGATACAAATCATCCACATTTCTATTTCAAGGCAATTACCTAAAGGGATGCCAAAAAATACCTCCTCAAGGTGCTCGGAAAATCCAGATCAAGTGGGGACACACTTGACTTGAAGCTAATCGCCCTCACCCTTGATGATGTCCTGCACCATCTTACCAAGAATATTAACCGGTCCCTCATGCTCTCCCAGTTCCCACTGAAGTGGAAGTCCGCCCTGGTGACCCCAATACACAAGTCTGGGGATAGGATACTACACTGTAACTACAGGCCCATCTCTAACCTACCCCCTTTATCCAAAGCTCTTGAAAGAATCATCGCAGACCAGTTGGTGGAATACTTGGAGAAATACAACTTGCAATGCCCACAGCAACATGGCTTTCACAAAGGACATATCACCACCTCTGCCGTCCTTGAATTTACAGGCTACATTCATCTAGCACTAGACCAAGGACAACTTGCTGGTGCCACCTTTATAGACCTCTCGAAGGCCTTCGATACAGTCAGTCATCCATTATTACTGGAACAACTTGGGGCTTTCTCATGACACTTTAAAATGGTTCAACAGTTATCTCTCCAACCGGTCACAACAAGTTAAGATTGGTGACTCCCACTCCTCCAAACTACCTGTCCGGGCTGGTGTTCCCCAAGGGTCAATATTGGGACCCCTTCTTTTCAGCATCTTCCTGAACAATCTCCCTTCTGCCTGTGATAAAAACATTATTCTGTATGCTGATGACGCAGTGATTTTCTCTAAGAATTCTGACTCCTCCCTCTTGGAGAAACTGCAGGAAAGTTTCAAGCAAGTTGAGGCCTGGTTCATCTCACAGCAACTAGTGCTAAATTACAAGAAAACAAAGACTATGCTGTTCCATGGCACACATAACAAACATAAACACCAACAGCTGGCAATCAAAAACAGTTCGGGTGTGACCCTGGACCAGACACAGACTTTCAAATACCTTGGTATAACCCTGGACCCTACTCTATCCTTCTCCAGCCATATCGATTCAGTAGCAAAATCTGTAAATATCTGTATAGGCCTTCTCTATAAACATAGACACTGCTTGACACCTGATGCCCTTAAGCTAGCAACACACAGCTCTGTTGTCTCCATCATTGATTATGGGCTTGTTATCTACAGAGCAGCCACAGCTACAGCACTACAGCAAATTCTTACAGAGCTGAATAGGGCCTGCAGACTGCTTACTGGTGCTGCCCATCGCATGCATACCTGCAACCTCTACAAACAGTCAAACTGGCTACAACTTCAGGGAAGGATTACCTTCCAAACCTGGCTACTAGCAAAAAAGTCATTACTAGGACTCATGCCCCCTGGGGTTCAGTCTCTCTTAAGCCCAACCAACCACTCCCATTACACAAGAAGCTCTGACAACTGTTCTCTGGCTGTTCCTCACTGTCACACCGCCCAAGGCCAGTGGTCTTTTGCAGGTAGAGCCCCTAAGAAGTTTAACTCCCTGGGCAGTGAACTCACCAACTTAGGCACCCTCTGCTCATTCAAACACAAGCTACGTCAAACGCTTGTGTCCAGAGCCACCTGTGACTGTTTCTCCTAACCTCCCAGGTAGTCACTTCTGTTCTTCACACCTCTCTACTATCACCACCTCTGCCTGCCTCCACCCTCCCCATATCTACCCCTGCCTCTCTCCCTAGCCCAGGTCCACCACCTTCCTCTCTTACCCTCCTTCAACTCCCTTCCTGTCTCCCTTTTCTAATCTGCTCACCCCATCCAATGCTGCACTTGTTCCCCGATCCTTGCCTCCCACCCACCTCTCCTTTTACCTTCCTCCCAGTTACCCCTCTACACCACTCTCTCTTCCACTTTCCTATGCTACATGGCACAATTGGCAGCAACTTAGTTTTTTCCACTCTACCTTTCCCTTTGACAGTGCCCTTCTGGCAGCTTTAATTCATGTAAATATTATTTGTTGTGACTCATCATTCTTAAATGTATGCCTGATTATGTTGTTCTAACTGTTTATATCACCTGTAGCTTTAGACCATGTATACCCTGTATTGAATTTTGTATTCAAACTGCTTGCCTGCTAATGTCATACAAACTGTACTTCTATTCTTTGTATACTGACATGGAACCTTTGTAAAAGAGCCATTGGCTGAAAGGTATTTATCCGAAATTCTAATAAATAAATAAAAAACAAAGGATTTGAAAAGTGTGGATCAGGACAGGCTGGGTGGCACTAGATGATAGAGTGCTGCATTATCATGTGGAAGGGCTCAGGTTCAGGTCTTGATTTCAGCTCCCCTCAGATGGGCAGGGTTCATGGCATATGATAAGGGCACTATACCCATGCTCCAGGGGAGGGAATTGGGACTTCTCACTCTACAGCACCTCCCCTACATTGTGAGGTGTCTTGACATCATGGGGGAACTCTGTGAAGTCCATTCCTCTACCACAGCTTAGTGAGAATGTGGCAGCAAACATGCTTTATCATGGGGTGGAAGGAGGATCTACATATTACCCTGGCCTTAATAATTGTCCCCCCAGCCAATTTCACTGGCCCTGCTGACATATAACCCACCTGCCATGCTAGCATGGCTTAATTATATCCTTGGATGGTCCCCGATCCATAGCCAGAGCCCTGCTGGAAAGAAAAAGTTTCAGAACATTGTTGGCTATGTGGGGTCTGAGTTTAAATGCAATAAACTGGATGGCTTGATGGCAAAATGTGGAGGTATAATTAGCAAGCTCCCAGGATCTAACTGGTATGAAGGTCAAGGGTAAAAATAATAGGGCCGACCTGTTTCAGCCCCAAGTGGTATGAAACTGTTAAACCAACTCAGTACCTTGCATTTGTGCCCAGAGCTCAGGACAGCAAAAGCAAACGCCTGCAGAAGCAAGGAAGAGAATCTAGTAGCCGGCTTCCATTGTTGGGGGGGGGGGTCCAGTGGTGCATAATGGCTACTTCTAGCAATGGCATGGTGACCATGCACTATACAGCAGAGGTGACCCCACACTGCCAAGCACCCCATGGTATCATAGCAGTTTTTTTTTTTTTTTTTTAATTTAGTTAATTCAAAGGTAATTTATTTATTGTAAAAGTTTCACCAGGAGAGACATACCAAGCTGGTAATAGCTCATTTCTAGATGTGTCCTGGGGGTAAGGGGATGGGGAACATCATATAAAGCAGAGAATATAGAATATGCAGTAATATGGTTTAAATGAAGAAATATTAACCTTTAAATGCAAGTAAGCAATAAGACATGGCAGGGTGTGCATGAAACATACTTTACTGCACAACCAGAGGCGTAACAAGGCATGAGGCCCCTGGACTAGTGCCTTTATCATGGGGTGGAGGGAGGCTCTACATGGGACCCTGGCCTTAATAACTGTCCCCCCAGCCCATTTCACTGGCCTTGCTGACATATAACCCTCCTGCCATGCCAGCATGGCTTAATTATATCCTTGGATGTCTCCAATCCATATCCAGAGCCCTGCTGGAACATGACAGCTAAAGGGGAGGTTCTGATAATGGGAGATTTCAACATGCCAGATACAGATTGGTCAATACCAGCAGAAACATCTGCCAGAACTAGACACATGGTGGATTCCCTGCAGGGGGAGGGCCTCAAATAACTGGTACAACAACCCACAAGAGACAGGGCTATCCTAGATCTATTACTAACTAACAGGGAAAGGATCACAGATCTCCAGGTAGAAGGTCACCTGGGGGCCAGTGACCATCACATGGTATGGTTCAATTTGGCCACTACATCTAAATCATCCCATTCCAAGGCAAAAATATGGGACTTCAGAGGAGCTGACTTTGATAAGATGGCCAACAGAGCTAAGCTAGCCCTGGCAAAAAGAAATACAGGTGAGGGGGTACAGGCAAAGTGGGTAAGCATTAAAGATGCAATACTTGAAGCAACTTCTCATTGTGTTAGGGAGAAAAGGAAGTGCGAAGGAAGAAGGAAACCACTTTGGTTCTCAAAAACAGTAGCAGAAAAGGTCACAGCCAAAAGGCTGGCCTTCAGGAAATGTAAGGGACTACAGCGGGATGAAGCTAGGGAGGCATGCCAAACTTCCCTAAGGGAAGCAGAGAAGCAGTAAGGCAGGCAAAGGCCCAAATCGAGGAAACACTAGCACAAACAGTAAAAGAAGGTGACAAGACTTTCTATAGATACATTAGTGAAAGGAGAAAGTCCAGAAGGGGTATTGCTAAGATCAAAGGAGATAAGGGCATGTGTAAGGAGGAGGACCATGTAAAATCATCTATCTTAAATAGATACTTCTGCTCAATATTTACTGAAGAGAAGGTAGGGCAGGGCCCACATCTCAGCACCATGGACACAGGAGGGAGGGAGGTGAGCACTAGTCCCTTCACAAAAGAAAGGGTCCTACAAGAGCTCGATAAGCTTGGGGTGGACAAGGCAATGGGACCTGCTGGCATACATCCCAGGGTACTAAAGGAGCTAAGGGTGGAACTAGCAGAGCCATTATCAGAACTGTTTAGTGAGTCTCTGATCACAGGAGAGGTCCCAGAAGACTGGAGAAGGGCTCATGTGATCCTGCTCCACAAGAGTGGTAGCAGGGAGGAGGCAGGGAACTACAGACCAGTCAGTCTTACCTCAGTAGTGGGCAAGATTATGGAGACACTCCTTAAGGAAAGGATAGTGCAACACCTGGAATCCATAGGAGCACAGGATCCAAGACAGCATGGGTTTACAAAAGGAAGGTCCTGTCAAGCTAATCTCATAGATTTCTTTGACTGGGTAACCAGGTAGTGGACCAAGGGGGAGCAGTTGATGTCGCCTACCTTGACTTCAGCAAAGCTTTCAATACTGTTCCACATAGAAAATTGATTAATAAGCTGGGTAGGCTCAGGGTGGGTCAGAAGTTGGTCAACTGGATGGCAAACTGGTTGACGGGCAGAAAACAGAGAGTGGTGGTAAACGGTATACAGTCAGAAGAGATGCATGTCACAAGTGGGGTACCTCAGGGATCAGTCCTGAGTCCAGTCCTCTTCAATATCTTCATCAGTGACATTGCAGATGGACTGGAGGATAAGGTTTGTCTGTTTGCAGATGACACCAAGATCTGCAACAGAGTAGATGGTCCAGATGGGGTGGGCAGAATGAGAAGAGATCTGGATAAACTAGCAGAATGGTCGGAAGAGTGGCAACTGGGGTTTAACGCAAAGAAGTGCAAGATCATGAACATAGGGAAGAGAAACCCTGAAGCCACCTATAGGCTGGGAGTGGAGTTGCTGGCAGTCACAGGGGAAGAAAGAGACTTGGGCATCATCATCACAGATGACCTGAAATCAACCAAGCAGACCACTAAAGCAGTAGGTAAGGCTAGGGGGATGTTAGAGTGTATTAGTAGGGGTATCACAAGTCAGAAGAGGGAGGTAATAATCCCTATTTACGAGACACTTGTTAGGTCTCATCTGAGTATCATGTGCAGTACTGGAGGCCACACCTTCACAAGGACATTAGCCAAATTGAGGCAGTCCAGAGAAGGGCAACCAAAATGCTGCAGGGACTGCATCAGAAAACATATGAGGACAGATTAACGGAGCTCAATATGTATACCCTAGAGCAAAGGAGGGAGAGAGGTGATATGATCGAAACATTCAAACAGCTTAAGGGCATTAACGAGGTGAAAGAGTCTAACATGTTTCAATATAAGAAAAATAGCAGGATAAGAGGACACAGCATGAGATTAGAGGGAGGTCGATTAAGGGGTAATGTGAGGAAGTTCTTTGTCACAGAAAGGGTGGTGGATGCATGGAACGGCCTACCTAAGGAAGTGGTGTATATGAATACAGTGCAAGGCTTCAAACAAGCATGGGATAGGCATAAGGGAGCAATACAGATGAGTATGAATAGATAGGCCATTGACAGAGCAAAGACCGATGGCACATTTATAAGGTAGAAAAAGAAACTGGCAGACTGGATGGGCCTTGCGGTCCTTATCTGCTGTCAGCTTCTATGTTTCACCACTGGTGTACAGTAAAATATGTTCCATGTCTTATTGTGTTTACAGAATGGGCTTTTATTTTATTTTTTTTTTTTAACTTTGTATAGTTAAATCGTGCTTACGTGTAGAAAGATTTTATTCTGCTAATCTGTGATAAAATAGTCCTTCCGCCTACATTGTTTAATATTGATGAGCTCAAAACATGCACATGCATATGCAGCACATCCCAATATTCAGCCTGGGATGTGCGGCACATCAGCTGGCACAACCCTGAGATGTGCTGCATACTTGGGCTCAAAGTTGAGCCCATAAAAGATGGCTCAAGTGCAGTCTATCCACTGGTGGGCCACTGAATTGCAGTGTGCAACACAGCAGCCGCCAGCTGTGGATGGCAACCCCCTAACACCATGCATAAGCACCCCCATAAGTCCCAGGTTGTCTAGTGGAACCCCCCGACCCTCCGATCGCTGAGAATAATTCAAATTCCATATTCCTGCTGATAGAGTGGTTCCCCCCCTCTCTGCCCGTACCTCTGATCACTGAAAATAACTCACAGTACTGTCCCTGGTAGTCTAGTAGTACCACCCACCCTGCCTGACCCTCTGATCGTCGAAAATAACTTACATTACCATCCCTGGTAGTCTAGTAGTACTCCTACCCTGCGTAACTGCACGCCATACATACCAGTACTCAAACCAAATCCCTGGAGGTCCTTGCACCCCATCCCCCTTTCAACAGGACCCCCAGTCCACCCAGCCCTCCAATCATTGGCAGCCAGCAACTTATCTGCATGCCTCCATGGCTGCTCGTTAATGACAGTTAATAGTAGAAGCGTAGTTATTGATCGATACACTGTGGGACCAATGGCTAGTGACATTGCAATACTCATTCACAAATAAGTGAATGTTCACATATTTATGAATGAGTATCGCAGTATGAATGCAAGCCCATTGGTCCACAGTTTGGTCCAATGGGCTTGTAGCTGCTACTGTAATCTGTCATTCAGCAGACAGCCACAGAAGTATGTGGGTGGGCTTTGTGCCCGCTGATGATGGTGACTGAGTGGGCTGGGGGTCCTGCTTGGATGAAGGGTTCCACAGGCCCACCAGGGATTCATTTTGGGTACCGCTATGGTGATCGCAGTTACTGTCAGGGTGAGGGGGGTACCACTAGATTACAAAGGACAGTAAAGCAATTTTTCAGAGATTGGAGGTACAGGCAGGGAAGAGGGAACCAATGGACCACCAGGGATATGGATTAATAATATATTCTCAGTGATTGGAGGGTTGGAGGGGTACCACTGGACTACTAGGGATATGGAAATATTCGTTTATGGTGCTTGGAGGGTCAGGACAGGGAGGGAGTACTACTGCAGTCCCTGGTACAGGGACTGCATGCTGTGCACAGCGCCAGGAGCATTTTGCTGGCCAGCCCTGCACAACCCATGCAAATGGGGCCATGATGATATGCAAATGGCCCCATTTGCACCTTGCATGCATAATAGCTCCATTTGCATTTCGGTTTCTGAATATCAGGAACTTGCGCACAGCGTATCTCTTATGCGCTAGCACATTACCCATTCCTGGTATTCAGACCTGTCTGGGGAATGCGCCATGCAGTGTATTTTGCAGGGAACATTATTTTATATATTCAGAAGGGATGCACCATGGCACATCTCTTTTGAATATATCCCTTAGTTGCTTCAGCTCAGTTGTGCTGCATTCCTACTTGCGCCATTGCCAGGTACATGTTTGAATATCGGGCCCTATATCTCTATAGTCAAAAATAGCAAGGATCATTTTTAAAACAACCTCATGCATATAGGAAGTGGAGACTGGCTTTGTTCCTGTAAAGTGCAGCAAGCTTGGGATGAAGCTTTCGGTGAATGGCATCATTATGACTGGAGAAGTCAAGATATCGGTCAAGCCAGATACCGAGTTACTTAAAAGAGGAATTATCCTCTATAATAGCACCTTCAAGTGTGTGAAAAGAAGGGTGGAAGACAAGTATACAAATCCTCTGACACGTACCAAAAGTTATGGAGATGATTTTTTTTTTAGCATTGAGGGACAATTGGTAAGACTTGCTGTATGTCACCACCCCTTACCCTTCTTTCTGCATACCCCTTACCCTTCTCTCTGCGCACCCACTTGCAAGTGGTGCTGCCAAAGGGATATAGGCTGGTATCTCTGGGTTTATGGTTATAAAACTGGCTTGGCTAGTGGCATGGTGCCTCCACCTATAGGGATCCTTATAGCAGCGTACTGCCCAGGTGCTTCCGCAAAGGAAATGGCATACAGTCCCCACCCTTGGTGACAGGTGGAACAATACACAATCCCCTCCCAACTTATCACTCTAATGCATGCAAATATTACATGACACAATAAATGCAAAATACTTCCGCAATTGCAGGAAAATAAACAAGGGGTTTTATTGTTAGGGTCTGGTTAATGAGGCAAGGAACAAGGCAAGCAAAGCGTAGTAAAATATTCAGCAACAAGCTTATAACAAATACTGTAATCAGGCAAAATAATCAGATGCCACAGTATACTACAGTCCAGTATTCCCTGTCCCAGTCCCTCTTCCTCCACTGGTGCACCAGTTAACCCCACAGCCCCTGTAGGAGCTCCCATATACCTTGTGTGCAAACACCAAGGAGTTGCAGGCCTCTGATGAGTAGACCCTGGATATAGCACCATTGTAATTGTTGCATGCTGCAGCTGCAAGTTCAGACTGTTGATCCTGACTGTAACACTTGCTGTGGGCTTCGCTAAGGTTGCATGGGAAGCCCAGATGGGTAAGTTAACTAGTTAGCTAGCCGAACAGTTAGAAAAGTATTGGTTTGGGTTAAACCCAGTACTCGCATCCTTTTGGTGAACAGATAATGCAAGAATTGTGGGACGTCTCCCCTTGCAGGCAATTTGGAAGAACAGGTGTGACTGGCGTGGATGTGGATGATGATCCTCTTCACCTCACAGAGGGACTTGTCTTCACCCACCTCGACATGTAGGCAGGCAGTTGTCTTCACTTCACAGAGGGACTCATCTTCACCCATCTTGCAAGTAGACCAGCAGTTAGACAGGCAGAAAGTACCTCAGAGTTCAGGCCCCCTGGCAGAAATCACAGTCTCATATGACAGGACAGTGAGGCAGTGGATTTGTCACCTCACCCAATCACAAAGAAATACTTATTTCAGTAGTCCCAGAAATCTTGGTTGCCAAAAACACAGCAGTTCAGTCCAGATGAGGTAAAGCCTCCTTGTCTGGGATTTACCAGACAGTTGGCAACAAGATTTAGACTTCTTAGTTGTTTTGGCACAAACTAAAAGGTTTTAGGCTGTGACAGCAGCAGGAGCTGTCAAAAATCAGTTGTTTTCTCTTCAAAACTCACATAGAAAAGACACAGGGTCAAACTATCAACCCCAGAATGCTTAGTTTGAATCATGGCATCTCACTGGCCTACAGGAGTCTCTAGCTCCATGCCCTGATTGGCAGTACTACAGCTGCCAGTAGGGTTCCTCGCTGTCTTCAGGCAGACCACATCCAATATGGTCACCTCACTACAGTACTCTTCTTCTCAGTCCATTAATGTGAAAAGTAATATGTGTTGGCAGCATCTGGTTGTATGGGGAAGACCCTCCTTGTCCCTTCTGGTGGTCACTAGGGCCAGGGGGCACTTTGGGGGACAGGAGCCATGTCTGTAGCTCCATTTTGTGAGTTTCCCAGCAGGAGCAGTCTCTGAAAATGTCTTTCTCGGCCACAAGGAATCATGTGCTACTTGTAGTCCCAGTGGCCATATTGTCCCCATATTCCCCGACCCACTGGAGGCTTGGATTGGGTTGGGGAACCTGTTTTAAAGTTTTATTTTGTTCTCCCAGCCCCCTTTACTGTCCAGTGGGGCTGGGGAAAGGAATTGTGAGCAACTCTTCTGCAGCGCTTCCTTGTCAGGCATTTGAGGTGCCAAGAAATAGTCTGCAGCCTTTACTCTGCTCCCCCCTCCGCTGTGCAGCAGTTTGTTGGGGTGAGGAAGCAACACAAGAGTGTGGCTCACTAGTTGCATCCTCTTTGGGTGCACTGGTGTGGAAACATGTCTGGAATGCTCCCTGACAGTAGTCTAGGATCAGGCCATGGGAGCATGGAAGCAAGTAGCTCACTGGCCATACTGGATCAGGCACTCAAGGAAGTGCAGCAAAGTCATTATCCCCTCCTGCCCTGGTTGCAATCCAGGCATAGACTGGGACAGCAATAGAGTGAGCACTGGCTGCAGAAGCTCTAGGGAGGCAGCAAGTAAGCTCTGACTTGTGTGGGGGGGTTACACTTAAAACAACGCTGAACATTGTCAAAGTCCAACTAAAGTTGTGAAGAATGGTCATGAGTAGAGGAGCCAGATGCAAAAATAGCTGTATCATCAGCATACATATGAATGGACGCATTGCAGAGAGAAGGTCATTCAAGAACATGGAAAAAAATAATAAGACCCAGGACAGACCCTTGAGGAAATCCTGAGCAGATAGGGCATGGAGATGAAGTAGAGCAGCCTCTCCTCGACAGACTGTGATCTGCTTCCCAGGTAAGAGCTAAACCGGTTGACTGCAGAGTCAGAAAGACCCTCTGCTTTTAGCTTATAAAGAGGGAGGGAATGTGAGATGGTGTAAAAAGGTTTAGCAAGATCAACAAAAATGGCAGTCCCTGATCCATTCCAGTAAGGATGGAGTCAATAAGCCTTCAAATCTTTAAACACCTTGGCCTTCAAACACCACTTCCCCAAACTCTGGAATGCTCTCCCTCTACAAATTCAGCATTCATCATCCCTTCATTCCCTCTCCACTGCCCTTCAGAACTTCCTCTCCTCAAACTAATCCTGCCCCACTCCTCTCTCTTGATCGTCTCTCCTTTCAAGGTCATATTTGCTATTGCACTTATGGTTTGTAAATTTCGCACCTTTGAACTGACTAATTATTGTTTATGAGTTGTTACTCTGTGAACACTGCATTGTTGCAATTCTGTATTACCTGTTCGTTTCAAAGTTGTTTCACTGCACTGTTCTGTACAGTGTACTGTTTTGTACTTTTTTGTATGTAGAGTCCCTGTACCCTCCCCCGGGGTCACACTGGGAGTTGAGCAACTTGCTGTTCAGTGTGCCATCCTGGTGAAACATTTCAATAAATAAAATAAATAAATAAGTAAGCCACAGGAGGGAAGTACGGGGTAATAGGATACAAGACTGAAAGGGAATCAAGACGGAGAAGGAATCGAGGAAGTAAGTAAGCTGTGATAGAACAAGGTGTTCCTGTAATTTGGCAAGCATGGGAAGGAGAGCGATGGAACCGCAGTTACCTGGAGAAGATCAATCCACCACCTTTAGGGATAGGAATGACTGCATTCCAGCAGCTCTTGGCTGCAACCGGGTGGAGGCTTGGTGGCAGTGCCAATGCATGGGAGGCAGACACTGGTCTGCGGAGACTGGAAGGATCCATGGTTCGGGAATGCTTGCACGCCTCCATGCATGTGCATTCTCCAAGTTTTGCCGCCGGTTCCAGGAGCAGAGGGAAGAAAAAGAGGTGAAAAACTGAGCACACAATCACCTGGACTGCCCCTTCCACTCAGACTAGAGGAGCACTTCTGGACTTTGTGCTCTGGGGGGAGGAAAGCCCTCCCGCTGGCCCTGCAGCGGGGGGAGGGTCATGAGGGAACTAATTGCCTGGTCTCAAGGGAGGTGGGGGACAGTCTGAATGTGTCCAGGGACAGTGTTGGGTAAGTTACTTTTTCTGTTACTTTCTATTTCTGTTAGGAACTTGATCCATCCAGGAAGTTCTGTGCAGTCACTAGCAAGGAGGAGAAGTACTAGAAAAAAGTAACACACCTGACAGTTACAGTTACTTATTTCTTTTTATACAAAAGCAATACAAAAATAATAAAAAGAACTATAACAGATGATATTTATTTGAAAGTAATAGGTTAGTTACTAGTTACTTCCAAATAAATGTAATCAGTTACAGTTATGAATTACTTTTGTATAAAAAGACATAAGTAACTAACTGTCAGGTGTATTACTTTTTCCAGTACTTCTCTATCTTTGCTAGTGACTGCACAGAGCTTTCTGGAACAAGTTTCCAAAAGTAATAGAAAGTAATAGAAAAGTAACTTACCCAGCACTGTCCAGGGATATGACCGACAGCTACCCAGTGTGGCGCTGGAGCGGATAAATACTTAAAGAAATGAAAGGACTCAGCTGTAGAGATGGAACAGCAAGCAGAATGATTGGGGACACCACCAAGTACTAGGGATGGAAGAACTGGTTCAGATAAATTCAGACCACCCAAATCTATGCCATTTTTTGTAAAAGAACCTTATCAGAACTTTTTTCAGGTTCTTATAAAGTTCTGATGAAGTTCAAAACATTGATTTTGGAGCTTAATATAACCTCCAATAGGTCATTATCCAGTAAAAAGCTGGTGGTGGCGGCGGCGGTGGTGGTAGAAAGACCAAAAAGGTAGGCTAGAGGTAGTGTAGTACCTCTCCAATGTTTTTCTAGATTTGTGTCCTTGGGCCTTCACTGGTGGATAAAGATGGTTACAGTAGCTTTTGTGCTTTCAGCTAACGGGTTCTGAAAGTTTTGATAAGGTTCAGATTATCAGAACCGTTTACCACTTATCAGAACCTTTTAGAACCTCAGAACCTTTTGTGGTTCTTCCATCCCTACTGAGTGTGCTGCTGCTTGCTGCAGCGTAGACACAGACACGAACAGATGACAGGTGTTGCAAGCATTAACTGAAAGCTCTAGATCTCTCAGACAAGCCCAGCACCAGAAGCCCCTTTTGAGTTTATTTATTGAAAGAGATTTACCAGGAAAGACATACCAAGCCATCAAGCTTGTTTCCAGATGTGTCCTGGGGGAAGGGGGAGGGGACAAGTACATAACAACAAGCAAAAAGCACAGTAATCTGATAAAGCAAAAAGGCGTAGTGTTGTACAGTATGTACAAAATGTAATGGCATTATTAAACAAGACAGAGTGACTACATCCGGAGTGTGGGGTAACCAGCACTCACAGCCTGCAGCGTCAGTAGCAGGACAGGGTAGGATGAGGACATAAATAGGAGGGGGGCAACAGGAAGGAGCAACTAAAGAGAGAAACTGAGGGAGAAAAGGGTGGGAGGAGAGAGAGAAAAGGAAGAAAGGACAGGAAAAACAGGCTGAGGTATAGAATAGAAGGGGATGCAATAGGGTTAGGAATGAAGTATAGAAGAGAGGAGGGGACAGAGTGATTGGGATAGGATAAGGAGGAGTAGGAAAGAGGGGACAGGAGAAGGGAAAGAGGAAGCAGGAAGAGTGGGAATAGTGTTAAGGTAGTAGTGGAGAGGATGAGGGAGATGGAGAGGAAGAGGGTTAAAGAAGTTGAAGTAGGCAAGTCTACCATATGGCAGTGTCCTAGTCAGCAGAAGCAGAAACAATGTCTTGAGTTACGGCAGTGACCAGACTACCTCTTGAACATGGAAACATAAAAATTTACAGGCACAAAAAGGCTGGCACACCTCTCAATTTTTCTGGAGACCCTACCGTTCTCTATAGGTGTCGCATGCCTATACCTGATGGAGCATCCAGTGGCTAGAAAGAACCAAACCCCTTGGGGTTGGTGATACAAAGAAATGGCTACTGAAAACAGAACTTATTGGTAACCTGGGTGTGCAGCTGAAACAATGAATGATATGACAGAATCTGAGTACGTGAGCACTCAAAATGGATCAAAAACATTACTACTGTACCTCTGAGCGAAACCGGAAAACTGGATTGGGACTTTGAAAACCTGATTGGTGGCAATGGCAGCCTTCGCCAGATCCCAAATAGAAACCAATCTGTACCAGTAAATATGAACATACAAAAATTGCCAGCAGAAAAGACCATCACGATCTGTCGAGTCTGCTCGAGTTTGCAGCTGGCGCCTCTACTCAGCAGCTTCCCCTCCTCTTCCCTGACCCTCTCTTTTGCCTTATACCACCCCTGTTTGGGGCATTCTACAGTGTTACATGCCACCACCCTTTCCATAAAGAAATGCTTCCTCACATCCCTCCTGAATCTACCCCTTCCAATCTCATGTCATGGCCACTAGTGTCTCTCCCCATCCTCCTCCTGAATAGACCCTCTCTGTCTGTCTTGATTATCTCTTTAATGTATTTGAAGGTCTCAAGTCCTGTCCCCCTGTCCAACCTTTCCTCCAGTGAGTACACGTTCAACTCCTTCAATCTGCCCTCATATGGCAGTTCCCCCAGACTTTAAATAATTTTTGTTGCCCTATGCTGCACCCCCTCCAGCAGCCTAATGTTCCTCTGTAGGTAGTACCCACACATTAATTGCAATTTCACACTGTTGTACCAGTTACTATAGATTGTGAATAATATGCTCACTCACTAAATTTTTGAAATGGGACTTTATTAGTTTGCAACACCGGTCCTGTGAAGGGAGCAGGGATTAAACAAAACTATTTTAGCAATGACTTTTTTTTGATAGTGATGCAGTTACCCCGTTCACTCATTTTGTAAGTGCATCACCCCAAGCTATGCACTCTCCAGTGAACAGACCTCTCCACAGAGATGGTGCAATAGGCATTGCAGCACCTTCACACATGATTTCCAAACAAGGCCCACTGTGTCATAGGACCTCTCACTTATGTCAGTAGCAGATCCCCACCGGTTCAAATGACTTTCCAAGCAGTCACTTTCTTTAACTGCATTTCTGTTCCAACTACTGGGTACTCAGGTAAATCAAAAACTGCTGCAGGCTTGCTGTTGCAGTTGTTGGTGCAACTTGCAGGTACACGAGCTTGCTTTAACCCCAGCAGATTGACTTTTGGCTAGCATTCTTTATAGCGGAACCAATTTGTAATCGAACATGGAATCCAACATAAACTGCAGTCCAATAGGGAGAATTCAAACAACACATGTCCCGTACCAATGGAAAGCAGTCATAGATGCTTCTGAATGGATAATGTCATAGCAGCAGGCAGAGGATGGTTGTAGGCCCAGGCTAGGCCCAACCACTGCATTGCAGCCTCCTTTCCTCTTGATTACTACATGGCAGCTTGACAAGTTTGGGAGGGCTAAGACCAAAGAGCTACCCTGCCTCACCCAGGTGGCATTCATTTGATCACTTATCATATCCTAGAGATAAGCTCCTCCCAGATAGGAAGGGAGGATTGGGAAGGGAGAGTTAGGGTTAATAACTTAAACTGTGGACCCTGCAACACCAGCAGACTAGATAGATCAAATGACTTACTCTGTTGGCTTCTTTGTATGTTCGCATATTTGCATTAGGTCGGATGGCTTGGATTACTACAGTCTGCAGATGGTTTCAGCAGATTCGGTCTCTCACTGCTATGCAGAACTCGCAGCACTTATAATCAGATGGAATGTGTGATTGGTACAGATCACACGTACTGTATGAATATTGGACCCCGGATACATGGTACATAGCAAGCGGCCACCAAGTATGGGGCAGTTCATCCAGGGTTCGTGGCTGAAGACTGCCCATAGGGGAATTTGTGGTGCATACCTCTATGCACTGCGGCACCCATGGATGATATTCAGCCTACACATGCACATGAGTCCATTGGGCATGCATGGCACAAAGATACCATTTGCACACCCATTATGGACTTATTTGCATGGCTGCGCATGGTGCAATGAGCCGTGCCAGCCCCCACCCATATTGTTGAATTTTATTTCTAAAAGTGTATGGTGCTGGGGAGAGAGGATCTGCTACACTATGGATGTGGGATGTTGATTTATATGTCTAACAGTGTATGGGGCTGGGTGGGCCTGTGTACCTGGCCCTAGACTGTGTGCGGGGCACCACCTAACCCCATGCATAGTTAAAGTAGGGTCTCAGGAGTGTAACTATGCACCAGCACAGCCAGCCGTAGTTATTCCTTGAGGGGGCTGAATATTGCAATGTGTGGCATATGCATGAGCGACCCCTCATTTGCATTCTCGCATTGCAATATTCTGTACAGCAGCACAGTCAGGTTTGCGGGCTGCATCGGGAGCTTCTGAATATTGCCGCACCCCTGATGGCCCTCACAAGCCTGGAGATGCACAACACATTTAGGGATGCGCCACACATTTCGTCTGAATATGTGGGCCTATGTTAACATTTATTTCTTTATTTGACAATTGGCAACCAGTGAAGGTAAACTGCACCAGGGCTCATTTCCAGGTGTGACCCAGGGAAAAGGGAAGGGGATTGCAATAAATCATAAACAGCAGTAGAGAAGCACTCCAGAGATAAAGTGCTAACAGTGAACAACTCAACAAGATGTATGTACAAATGACAATAAACAATGTACAGAAGATAGTTCTACGAGCAACACCAGTACCCAATTAAAATGACAAAAAAAAAGTTGATGAAAATAAGTGCAGCAGTTGTAGTGACATGAACTGACCCCCAAGGGGACAATGGTGGGGTGAAAAGGCCACCAGGGGTAGGACGGGTTGGGGGCTGACAGGAGCATATTAAAACATTTGTTATAATGAACCACACAGAATTTGCAAACCATAAAAACCAGGTGCAGCTATTTTCATCCATCATTGTTTCAGGGCGTATTTATTTACACTGTAGAAATATACGATTATTAAACTGTTGTACCAGTCTCTAGTGTAGAAAAAAACACGCAAGCATTTTCTGTTAATATACAGTAGTACTATCTTTGGAGACTTCCAACTACCACATAACTGCTGTTTTGTCTTTGTTAATTACTGTTATTATAGTTTCAAGTGGAGGCCCTTGTTGCCCAACTTCTATTTCAAAAACTCAAAACAATTTATAGCATGACCACTAACCAAATAGTGTTTTGCCAGGTATTTACCATTATATAGGCAGCCAAATTGTATTACTGCTTTACATATTTAAGACCTGTTTTTAGCGATTGGTAACCTGTTTTTAGTGATTGGTAACCTGTTTTAGCGATTGGTAACCTGTTTTTAGTGATTGGTAACCTGTTTTAGCAATTGGTAACCTGTTTTTAGTGATTGGTAACCTTATCTGTCAGGCTTTTCCATCTCTCTCTACAAAGTATAGGCAGCAATAAGCCAGTTTGCTAAAGCATTTAGAACCCAGCCTATACACTGCTGGGTATTAATGCATAAAATGCTACACAGCAAAATTCAAGTCTTTCCTCACAGGGCTGCTGGTACAGTCTATGTACCATCTTTGTTGCTGTTCTCTGGATTGCCTCTATTTTGTCAATGTTCTGTCGTAGATGTGGTCTTCAGAACTGGACACAGTACTCCAGCTGCGGCCTCACCAATGATCTGTACAGTGACATCACCACCTCTTTCCTCTCTATACACCGCAACATTCTGTTTACCCTCCCCATTGCCTTTTCACACTGTTTTGTCATCTTCAGGTCATCGGATATGATAATCCCCAGATCTCTCTCCCGATTTGTGATGGCCAGAATTTCCCCACTCATTCTGTACGCCTCCCTTGGATTTCTGTGACCCAGGTACATGATCTTGCATTTTTTAGCATTGAAACTCAACAGCCAGACACCCGACCACTCCTAATAGGCTTAGGTCCTTTCTCATTTTTTTTCTACCAACCCCCACCCCAGCCCTCCCAGTGTGTCCACTCTGTTGCAGATCTTGGTGTGCTCTGCGAGGAGGCACTCCTTTCCCTCCAGATGCTCTGCAATGTTGCTAATAAAGACATGGAATATGACCGGCCCCAGCACTGACCCCTGTGACACCCCGCTGGTCACCTACCTCTTCTCAGATTTCATGCCATTTCCCACAACCCTCTGAGTCCTATCCCTTAGCCAGTTCCCAACCCACTTTACCATGGTAGGACCCACTTTCCCTGGCTCCCCAATTTATTTAGTAATCTCCTGTGTGGGACGGTGAAATACAGGTAGGCTACATCCACTGCCCCTCTGTGATCTACCACCCTGGATACACAATCAAAGAAATCTACACGATTCATCTGACAAGACCTTCCCACTGTAAATCCATGCTGCCTTGGATCCTGTGCTCCACTATCCTCCAGAAACTTCACAATTCTTTCCTTAAATAATGTCTCCATTAGTTTCCCCACTACTGAAGTCAGGCTTACAGGTCTGTAATTGTCTGCCTCCTCTCTGCTGCCACTCTCATGGAGAGGGACCACATCTGCCTTCCTCCAGTCCTTGGGTACCTCCCCTGTCTCTAGTGATGCATTGAAAAGGGCAGCCAGTGGTTCCGCCAGCACTCCTCTGTGTTCCTTTAGTACTCTGTGGTGGATCCCATCTGGCCCCATTGCCTTATCTGCCTTTATTTTCCTGAGTTATTCTAGGACTCTTTCCACCGTGAATGGGCTGGTGTCTACCTCCCTCCCCTGACTACCTCTCTTAATGAGTCTCTGTCACTCACCTTTCCCTTCCTGGTGAATACTGAGCAAAAGTCCTTGTTCAGTATCTCAGACTTTTCTAGGT
Source organism: Neoceratodus forsteri (assembly GCA_016271365.2). Classification (NCBI taxonomy): domain Eukaryota; kingdom Metazoa; phylum Chordata; order Ceratodontiformes; family Ceratodontidae; genus Neoceratodus; species Neoceratodus forsteri. The sequence goes on from JADMNL010000026.1 coordinate 338,314,511, forward strand.
CATCCTCCACCCTTTCTCCTCCTTCCTTCTTCAGCCTAACAATCCCATTTCTGGTCTTTTTCCTCTCACTAATGTGTCTGAAGAAGGTCTTGTCACCTTTCTTAATAGCCTGGTCTGTACCTTCCACTGTCTGTACATTAGCCCTTCTAATTATTTTCCCAGATTCTGTCTGCTTCTCCAGATATTGTTCTCTGTCCTCACCCTTTTGTGTTTCCTTGCATCTTCTGAAGGCTCTTTTCTTTTCCCTTACTTTCTCAGTCACTACCTTTGAGAACCATAATGGCCTTTTCTTTTTTTTACTCTTGCTATGCATTTTGACACAGTGACCTGTTACTTCTGTTATGACTCGCTTGAGTCTAGACCACTGTTTTTCCACATCTCCCCCTGTACCTTCCACTGGTAAGGCTCTTTTGAGATTTCTACCCATCTCCTTAAAGTTAGCCTTCCCGAAATCTAGGACCTTTATCCTTGTAGGGCTTGTCTCCTCTACTGTGGTCATCTTAAATCATACTGTCTCTGGTACCATGGGGACTGCCCACCTCCACATCTGTGATCCCATTCCCATTGGTCAGGACCAAATCCAGTATAGCCTTCTTGCGGATTGGTTCTGCAACAAGTTGTCTTTGGTTTGCCCAATTCGGGGCAGTCCTGAAGTCCCTGCCCCTTGTTGTACTGGCAGTCTGAGTGCTCCAATCTACCTCAGGCAGGTTGAAGTCACCCATTAGTAGCACTTCCCCTTTGGCTGCCATTTTGTGGATGGTTTCCACAAGAGCTTCAGCTGATTTCTTCCCTTGCACCGGAGGCCTGTAAATCACTCCAGTGTGAATGGCTGTCCTTTTTCCCACCTCCAGGGTGATCTACAGTGCCTCCACTCCTTCTTGTAACCCTTGAGCCTCTGTTGCTTTAATCCCCCCTTCACACACATAGCAACCTCGCTTCCCTTCTCCCTTCCCTATCCTTCCTAAAAAGTGTGTGTTCTGATATGGCTATATGATATCCCAGTTATTGTTCCCTGTGTACCATGTTTCTGTAATAGCTACTATGTCCAGATTTGTGTCTTCCGATAATGGCATTAGGTCTGGGATTTTGTTCCCCAGACTGTGGGCATTTGTGCACATTACTTTCCAGCTTTTGTGTGCACCTTCCCTTTCCCATTTTTTGGCCCTGTGACATTTTTGGCTTCCATCTTCTGTCCTCCTCACAATTGTACCTAATTTATTTATCAAGATTGATAGTGCCCTTGTGCTAATATGATTCTCCCTTATTTCAGATATGTTATGTGGGGGGGGCTACCTTTATCCCCACTAACTACCTTTGCCTCCCCCTTGGCTAGTTTAAATGCATGAAGAAGTGCACACATTGGAATTGGTGTCCCACCTGGGGATGGAGATCTCTGATGTGGAGGTAGAGCTGATTGGTTGATCTGACCATCACACCCTGAGGTTTAGTTTTGCAGCCCCCAGAAATAGGCCTGCCCCAAAGGAGTTAGTGCAGTTCCATCCTTTAAGAGGAGTTACCTCAGAAAGCCTAATGACGGAACTGGACTTCTCGGGTTTTCCAGTGGAGAGCACGGACCCAGGGTCCCTGGTGTTGGCCTATAATAGAGCTGTCATGGGGGCCTTCAATGTCATTGCTCCAACTCATGTTTGCCCCCTTACACTTTACCCAGGGGCCCCCTGGTTTAATGGGGAGATCTGTGAGCTGAAGAGACTGGGCGAAGGTTGGAAAGACACTGGCGGAAAACTTGCCTGGAGGTGGATAAGCTTAGATTGTTAGACCATTACAAGATCTACCAATCAGCAATCTCCCATAAGAAGGCAGAGTTTCTGTCCAGGGAAATTGCTACAGTGAAGAATAGACCAGCCCAGCTCTTCCGGACTGTGGACAGACTGTGCAATCCAGCCTGTCTCCAGGCCAGTTGAGCATTGTCACAGATACAGTGTGAGGAGTTTACGCAATTCTTCGCTGATAAGGTGTCCATCCTCTGGGATGAGATCAGCCAGTGCCTTCCCATTGAACCTTGTACTAAACAGTCAGGTGGTACTAATGCCCAGTTGACTTGGTTCACCTTTAGCCAGCCAGCAGTCATAGATATATTGAGGATCATGCAGACTTTGTGGCCTACATACTGTAGTTTGGATCTGGGCCCTACTGGCCTACTAGTGGGGCGTGTAGAGGTTATTGGCCTGGTCCTTGCTGGGACAATGGCAGTTTCATTGGAAAGAGAAATTTTTTCAGATCCTTTAGAGGAGGCAGCAGTATGCCCCTTTTGAAAAGAAAAACTCTCTTGATCCTGACTGCCCAGCAAACTACAGATCAGTCTCAAACTTGCCCTTTATAAAGAAAGTTATTGAGAAAGTGGTCGTTCTGCAGCTGGAAGATCATTTGACCAACCACAGTATCTATGACCCTCTCCAGTCTGGCTTCAGGAAATGGCATAACACCGAGATGGCTCTCGTGTGGGTACTAAATCATCTTCTGATGGTGAGAGATCAGAGAACCCATTCCATCTTGGTTCTCCTTGATCTCTCAGCAGCATTTGACACCATGGATTATGGGGTGATGCTTGAACTCCTGTGGTTTTTCTGCAGACTGAGGGGGAAGTCCTCAATTGGTTTTGATCATTCCTCAAGGGCAGATCCCAGAGAGTGGTGTAGGAGATTTATTCCTTGGCCCCTCATGGACTGACCTGTGGGGTTCCACAGGGTTCAGTGCTGTCCCCCATGTTATTTGTGGGGTACATGCTCCCATTAGGGGACATTATAAAATGGTACGGGCTGAGTTTTCATTGCTATGCTAATTACTCACAGCTCTACATGTCTTTTGTGCCTGAACAGGAGTCTGATTCTATCATGATATTTAACAACTGCCTGATGGAGATACAGAACTGGATGAGTACTAGCTGGCTTCAGTTGAACTCAAGTAAAATGGAAGTATTGGTGGTGGACCCTGGTTTAAGGATGACAGTGGCATGCACGGGAAACCGGTCTGGCTTATACCTGAGGGGACTCTGCTTAAGGCCTCGGGTCAGGTGCGTAACCTGGGCATGGTATTTGATGAAGGCCTAACCATGAGAGTGCAGGTTTTGGCTGTAGTCACATCTTCCTTTTTCCATCTAAGGAACATAGCCAGGGTGAAGCACCTGATCCTACCTGAAGATCTTCCTACCTTGGTCTGTGCCTTTGTCACCAGTTGTTTTTATTACTGCAATGCCCTCTACCTGGGGCTACTGGGGGTGGAGAGATGCTGTCTGCAGGTAGTGCAGAATGCAACAGCCAGGTTGTTAACTGGAACCCGTAGATCCAATCACATAACACCTGTGCTGCGTGAACTGCACTGGCTCCTAATACAATGGGGGATTACCTTCAAGTTCGCATTGCTGACCAACAAGGTCCTACACAAGTTGGGACCCCAGTCCCTGAAGGAACTCCTGTTTTCTTACTGCCCCTATTGCCCACTCCGATCCTCTGGTGTGGGATTGCTGGAGATCCCCAGGGTATCTCTTAAAACATCCGGAGGGAGATCTTTTGCCTTCATGGCACCTAACCTGTGGAATTCTCTGCCTCGCCAGATATATGATAGCCTGACCATGGAAGGATTTAAAAAATCCTTAAAAACATACTTGTTTAACAAGCATTCTCAGGGATTTAATGATTGACTGCTGCTGTTTTACTGTTTTTAAATATAACCCTGCAAATTTTACTGTGATGTAGTGCAAAGGTGCCCTGAGCTATGGAAGGGCACCTTATATAAATACAATATTTACTAACTTACTTTTACTTGTAGAGGAAACATTTGAACTTTTCAGTGAGGATACCTTTGCTCCCCAAATAGATGTAGGCCATCTGCTAGTTCTGTTCACATCTAAAAATTAGATTATGGTTCTCTATACATTATCAGCAAAACATTTTAAACTAAATACATTACTATACACCACCCCAAGTGTATGCAACACTGGCAAAAAATATGACTATAGAATTACCCCCATACACACACACACACACACACACACACTAATAACATTCAAATGCTAATAACATGCTTGATAATCTTAATTTGACATACCATGTAAAGCTGAATGAGGCACTGCAGGATGATTGCTTGCTATAGACAAGGCTGGCAAACCTACATTATAAAAAACTATGTTATAGTGTAATAAGCTTAATTTTACCCACTTAAAATATTAAAAATGAATAGATTAAAGTGCACTCACCACCAGCTCCTTGTGATGCTTTTGATTCTAAAACAAGATCATGAAAGCCAATCTGAGAAAACTGTTTTGCAAACAAAGCAGCCATTTTAAAATCTATGCCACAAGAGTTTTTAAAAGCTAAAACTATTCAAAAGTCTTACCGACACTGGCTCGCTGGCTGTAAACAGGAAGTTGTGAGCTAATGTGCCAACTTTTATGAGGTACAAGTGGTGGGCTAAACACACCCCAACAGGGGTGGAAACTGAGAACCAGTGTAACGTAGACCAATGAGGGACTAGAAGACTCACTGTTTAGTAATCATTACATTTTTTAATACTTTGTTTTTTTTGTGGGGTCTTGGCCAGCAGTAGCTGAAATATAGTTTTGGTAAAAGTACATTACAACAGAATGTGAAATAAAGCTAGGAGATGATACAAAACATTTAACAGATAGTTTCTGCTTTAACATGTATTATGTGAAACAGAAACTAATAAAATAATTAAAAAATCTTTCCATTACAACAAATGGGGTCTTTGCTTTAAATGTGTAAAAAGAAAAGGAGGTTTTATTCTGAAACTTACTTATTTCAGATACAAAATAGTCTTGATATGCACAATACCAGACTTTCCATAATAATACAAAAATAATGTTATATTTTAAACCAATAAAGGGGTTGCTGACATGTTTTTTTTTATTTAGTTCAGTAAAATTAAAAAGATTTGTACTATGAGTGTTCAGGTTAAATGAACTGTATCTGACCTTTAGAGTTCTCTTACTGTGAAAAAACACCAGGGCTGAAAAAAGTCATCTGACATGCTTGCATCCATAAACTGAATGTGTATGACTGCTTAAAACTCTGTAAATAGCTGTTTTTGGATGGCCTGTATAATTAAAGGCAACTAACTTTGCACATTATCTTGGAAGGACTCTTAGATGATCTGCTCCACTTTGTTCTGTCGAGATTGGTATAAGATATATTCAACTGAACCTATATTTTATGACACACCAGCCCTATAGCTAAACAGACCAGTACTTTTATGCCAGATGTTAACTGGAGTGCATTTGCTGCAGCCACGTCAAAAAGTGAGGTCATTCTAGACGCCCAGCAGGGGGCATGCCTTAGAAAACTAGTGTTGGAACCCACTCGAGAGGAAGCAATCTTAGACCTGGTACTGTACTCTCAAATGGAGCTGGAAAGAGTATCACAGATGTAGAAGTGGGTAGCCATCTGGGAATGAGCGACCATCGAACAGCATGGTTCATAATAAACACAGCAGCAGAGTCAAGCCATACAAAGGCAAAGGTCCTGGACTTTAGAAGGGTTAACTTTGCCAAAATGGATGAGTGCCTAAGGAATGAACTAGCAAATGGGCAGGAAGGAGGGGTGGAAGAACAATGGGGAATAATCAGAACTGTCATCACTAAGGTAGCAAGCTTTTGTGTGAAACAAATAAAACAAAATGATGTAAACACTATGGTTCTCAAAGGAGGTGGCAGGAAAAGTTAGGGAGAAAAAGATAGCATTCAGGAAGCACAAGGAATCACAGAAGGAACAGGACAGAGAACTTTATCAGTTAAAGCAGAAGGAAGCAGGGAAGGCAGTTAGAATAGCAATGGCCCAAGCCAAGGAAAAGATAGCCAACTCGGTTAAGAAGGGAGATAAAACCTTTTGTAGGTACATCGGGGAGTGAAGGAAGACCAAGGCAGGGATAGTGAGGCTTAATGGGGGTGGGGGGCAGAGGGTGACTGTGAGAAGGCAGATATACTAAACAAATACTTTTGTCAGCATTCACAATTGAGGAAGGGGAGGTACCTAAACCAAACAACAGAAACACTCTGAATAAGGAAGATGATACCAGCCCATTCACAGATAGAGTTCTGAAAGAACTCCTAAAACTGAAGGTGGACAAAGCAGTTGGGCCTGGTGGGAGTCATTCCATAATTCTAAAAGAACTAAGGGTAGAACTAGTGACACCACTGACTACCATCTTTAACAAATCATGGGAGGATGGGGTGGTACCTGAGGACTGGAGATGGGAAGATATGATTCCATTTCACAAAAGTGGAAGTGGAAGTAGAGCAGAGGCAGGAAACTACAGACCTGTTAGTTGGACCTCAGTGATAGGGGAAAATGATGTTATCACTTCTGAAGAAAATAATTGTTGAGTACCTAAAGGCCAGAGGGGCACAGGACCCAAGGCAGCATGGATTCACAATAATAGATTTCTTTGACTGGGTGACCAAAGTAGTAGATCAGGGAGGGGCTGTGGACATGGCCTACCTACATTTTAGCAAGACATTTGACACAGTCCCACACAAAAGATTAATATACAAGTTAGCCAGCCTGGGAGTGGGTTCCAAGATGGTAGCCTGGGTAAAAATTGGCTGCAGAACAGGACACAGAGGGTAATAGTAAGCAGAGTTCACTCTGAAGAAAGAGGGGTTATTAGTGGGGTACGCAGGGTTCAGTGCTAGGACCGGTACTCTTCAATTGTCTTTAAGTGACATTACTGAGGGACTGGAAGGAAAAGTATATCTCTTTGCAGATGACACAAAGATCTGCAACAGGGTTAATACAAAAGGTGGGGTGGAAAGGATGAGAAGGGACTTGGCAAGGTTGGAGGAATGGTCAAATATATGGCAGCTTAAATTCAATGCTAAGAAGTGCAAAGTATTGCACTTGGAAACAAAAACCCAGGGGAAGAGTACACAATGTGGGGTGAGATACTAATAACAACAAAAATGGAAAGGGACCTGAGGGTAGTCATATCAGATGATCTAAAAGTGGGCAAGCAATGTGAGAAGGCAGTAAGGAGGGCTGGTGGGATACTGGGATGTACAGTATAGGAAGAGGCATCACCAGTAGAAAACAGGAAGTTGTTATCCCTCTGTACAGACAGCTGGTGAGACCCCATCTGGAGTACTGAGTGCAGTTCTAGAGACCCAGTCTCTACAAGGACATAGACAGGATGGAGGCAGTCCAGAGGAGTGCAACTAAAATGGTGCAGGGTCTGCACCAGAAGACATATAAGAGAGACTTAAGGAGCTTAATATGCATACCCTCAAGGAAAGGAGGGAGAGTGGGGATATGATAGAAACTTTCAAGTACTTTAAGGGAATCAACAAAGTCCAAGAGGGTAGCATCTTTCAGAAAAAGATATGTGCAAGAACAAGGGGCCACAATTTGAAGATAGAAGGGGGACGGCTCAGAAGTAATGTGAAGAAGTATTTTTTCATGGAGAAGTTTGTGGATGTATGGAATGGCTTTCCTGGGGAGGCTGTGGAGTCAAAAACAGTGGGGGGATTCAAGAATGCATGGGACAGACATAAGGCAGTTCTAGGGGTTGGGGTAGGAGGAAGTAAGCTGTTGGTTAACTAGGATCTGAAGCTTATCAATTAGGTAGGGAAATGGACTGACTGGGTGGGCCAAGAAGTCCTTATCTGCTGTCAGATTCTAAGTTTCTATGTTTTTTTTTTTTGCTGAGTCAACATTGAAAAGACATGTAGAGGTTACTCAGAGAGCATCTTTTGCTAAAACCAGCTTAGATTGTCTATAAATATGATAGTCTTGTATCATATTGCTAACATCTTCCTGTCTGATATTTTAAACTGTAACAAGAAATATCAACAATGTAGGCCACAGCTACCAATTCTTGGCCATGAGAAACCACATCTAACTTTTCAAATATTAGTGGTAGCACATTTTGAACAGTTTCTAACACATCATTGTTTAGACACCTGGTCATGTTCATTCCTTCACACCAGTGTACATCTTTTTTAATGTCACTCATTAAAATCTGTGTAAACTGGAGTTTTTCACAGTTTATCAGATTACCTGGAATTTGATCAGCAGGGTTTGAAATCTGCATGGTGATCAAAGTCTGTAGAAGATTTTCTATTTTCTGCTTTTCAAACATTTTTTGGTGATTTCCCCATAGGTTACCTAATGTAACAGCTCTCACCATGCAGTGCTGTGTTCCTCATCAGAACTACCAATATCATACAAGTACATATAATATGTCACAGGGCTTCCTTTTTTCAGTTGGCTTTTAGAAAATTTTGTACAACTTCCGGATGAAACTGCTTCTTCAACAGCACACTGTAGTGTCACACTCAATTGTTCATACAGTGTGTCAAGTCCCTTAGCAATGCTCTTTAAATCTCTCTAAATTCTGACAAAGTGTCATTTATTGCTTGTATTATATCAAAATAGGATGCTGTGTAACCGAGATGCCATGCTGTCTATTCAGTTAGTAGCTTGATCCATTGTAGGCGCAACTCCTCACAGACTTCAGGGACAGCACGTTCCCAGTACCCCTCCTCTGGTTCATATAAACAGCTATGTCTTATCTGCAAGGGGTGGTCTGTGGTACATCCCTCACCATTTATCTTCAAGTTCTGAGCCATCAAGTCTTGCAGTAGCTGTATTAGAATACCCTTTATCAAGTCCAACATGATTATCTTTTCAGGTGGTACTTCAGTTGCTGTCATGGCCACATCAGCCTTTTCATCAGGGCATTTCTCAGCATCTGGTACATCTGGGACTTCCCACTGTTCATCCATATTAGCACACTCATTGTTATCATGCAAACCATGTCTCATGAATGACTTAATCAATTCAGTCATAACAGAATCTGCTGGTGTGGCACTAGCAGATGTTGATAGGCTAGGTTCATCCATTTCACTGTTTTCCTCAGGCAATCCGCACACACAGGAGCAAAACATAAACCAACTATGGAGGAACAGCGTGAAATGCTTTTATTTACATAACCTTTTTTACATGTCCGGGGCTAGCCCAGACAAGCCAGCCTTTGCTCCACCTATAGCTGTGTTACAGCATGGAAGGGGTTGGGTGGGGTGCTGTATCATTTCTGGTGGACATTGGCATGAAAAGGGGTTGGGCTGCTACATCATATCAGGTGCCCACATGGAGGGGGCCGGACATTGTGTAAGTTCTGGAGCACACAGGATATAGAAGGGGCAGGGCCATTGCATAATTTCTGGAACACGTGGAAGAGGTGGGGCATTATGTCACATCCAGCCGACAATCAAAAAGGGATGTGGCATTATGTCATCAATTAAAAGGGGGTGGGGCAATTAACCATCAATCATCCAATCAATCAAATTTTGTCAGTTAGTATGTCTGTATACTACTGACACTAACACAGGCAGAAAAATGATGTACTGTAGGTTTTTAATGTGGGTGAAAATTTCACATGGGCCCCCCAAATTTGAATTGTCTGCATACTTAACTTATCAACTGGTTGTATGATTAGTTAGGTCAGAATAAAAATTTGAAATAAAACTGGACCCAAAACAAAGCCCTGTGAGACACCACTATGATCTTCCCTGCTTCTGACAGATGCCCATTAACCACAACCCTGTGTGATATCTCCTTTAGCCATTCAGTAATCCAGTTTATGATATATTTATTAAGGTTAATACCTTTTTCTTATTGATCATCCAGTGAGAGATCAAATCAAAAATGTTGCTACAATCTAAATACACCACATCACAAGGCATATTTCTGTCTAGCATTGCACTATTCTTTTTTTTATAAAAACAGAACAAATTTGTTGTACTGATCCTACCCTTCTTGAATCCATGTTGCTCCTAGTCCTGATTATTTATTACATTAGTTATAATATCCCTGAGTATACTCTGTGGTCCTGATTATTTATTGCATTAGTTGTAATATCCCTGAGTATACTCTGTGGTCCTGATTATTTATTGCATTAGTTGTAATATCCCTGAGTACACTCTGTGGTCCTGATTATTTATTGCATTAGTTATAATATCCCTGAATACACTCTGTGGTCCTGATTATTTATTACATTAGTTATAATATCCCTGAGTATATCCTGTGGTCCTGATTATTTATTGCATTAGTTGTAATATCCCTGAGTACACCGTGTGGTCCTGATTATTTATTGCATTAGTTGTAATATCCCTGAGTATACTATGTGGTCCTGATTATTTATTGCATTAGTTGTAATATCCCTGACTATACTCTGTGTTCCTGATTATTTATTACATTAGTTATAATATCCCTGAGTATACTCTGTGGTCCTGATTATTTATTACATTAGTTATAATAACCCTGAGTATACTCTGTTTCAGTTTGTTTATTATCTATAATGGAAAGGCATGTGAGCAAAAGCTGCCCGTTTTCAGAAACGCCCAGTACTCTCTAATATTTTACAGACAGTGGACCTAAGACTAATTGGTCTGTAGTTGTTTGGATCGTGTTTTGAGCCCTTTTCTGTATATGGGCACCACATAGGTGGTTCTCCAGTACCAGTATTAATTGATCCTTCAAATAAAATGCTTAATGAACGTAATAAAAATTCTGATACGATGTATAACATGTGTCCTGAAATGTTATCGGGTCCAGGAGATAAATTTCCTTTTACTTTTCTTATCCTGGATTTTTTTCCTTGGTTGATATGATGAATCTCTTACAAATTGTGGTGCCAAAGTGATAGATTGATTTATCATTTTGATTAAAAAACCCTCAAAGAAGAACATTTAGTTTTCCTGCCATGTCTATATTATCGTATATCAGATTGTTGTTATCTAACAGCAGTCTTATCTTACTTTGTTCCCTCACCAAAGAATTTTATAGAATCATAGAATCCTGCTGGCAGAAATGGAACATTCAGTCCATCAGGTCTGCCTGAAAGAGATAGCCCACCCTCTCCCACCTTTTACCCGCCCTCCACTGTCCTCTCTCATCTCCTTTTTAGCATTTAGAACAAGATTTTGTTCCATTATAAATTTTTTTTTTGCATTTCTTATTTTCCTTTTTGCAGTGTTTTATTTAATCAAAGTAAGGCTTCTCAAGATGATTGATTTTTTTTTCATCAGAAGATATGCCCTATATAGTTTATTCTTTTTATTTCAAATGTTTTAATCATTTTGAACAGATTCAGAAGCAAATGGTTTTAATATATTGGACCAACACAGCTGTTACAAAAAGAAAACAATGTCTAAGCTTTCACACCAAACAAGTCTTTCCTCAGAGACTTAAGACAATTGTTCAGAGTCACAATCTATTAACACCCAGATCATACATAAAAAACAGAAATAAATCTCATTTGTTAAATGTACCTCTTTCAAAAACTCACAAATTTCAATGGAATGAATAGCGTCTCTTTAGCTTGCTATTACTGAGAATCTGATCAAGGTCACATCATTGGATAAGCTGAACACTCAGGCAGGCAAAGCCTGTAACTGAAATTATTAATGAGTGTGGGTGTATTGGGAGAATACATTCAAAATAAAAAGCAAGACCTTTAGATTTAATACCACAAATGTCCAAGTTAAACCCTGATAGTATTGTATGATAAAAAACTGTACAACAGAAATATATGTATGGAAATAAGAGGGGAATAAAAAACATTACCTTGTATGAATAATTGTTTAAAACATTCATGCAGAATTAAACTTATCTGTAGATATTTTCTAAACTATACTCTCAACCTGTTGAACCACTCCATAAACCTTAAAACCTACAGTGTTGTAACAATATGTTTGACAAGATAACTGATATTATCAGTATTATTGCCAAATAAAAAATAATGAAAAAATAAATATTTTACGGACCACATAGAAAATAAATTCATGCATCTTAAAATGTTCAAAGTTCAATAATGAATCCATATATAATCAATTAACTACATGAGCAGAAACAGTCTAAGAATCTGTATAAAACCTCAATGGAATTAAACTCTCACCTCCCCTCATGAAATAACTAGAAAATAAGTATATACACTGTGTATTTGAGCCAAGGGTCCTAACACCCTGTAGCATAGTTATGACATACCCAGAAATAAGCCTACCTAAAGATGTAAGCACAATCTGAACCCCTCATCCCCACACAGCACCCACCCCACAAAAAGCAAAACAAAACAGTATCCTCCAACCCCACAGTATGCTAATCTCTTTCTGGTGAATTTGGAGAAGGCCATTTTAAGGCACTGTCCTCACAAACCACTCGCTTATTTCCATTATGTTGAGGATTGGTTTATAATTTGGACAGAGGGCACTGACATACTTAAAGATTTTCATCAGGAACTTAATAACCTCCACCCTACCATAAAGCTTAGACTATTATGCCACCAGTGTTAATTTTCTGGACACCACTGTCACCATTAGGGGTGGAACCTTACATACATGTATTTACAGGAAGTCAACAGATAGACAGAGGTACTTACACAGGAACAGTAATCACCCAAGCCACAAAAAAAATCTATCATATACAGTCAAGCATGTCAGTATCACCGTATCTGTTCAATTGGGGAAGACAGAGATACCCATTTGGCTATGTTGAAAAACACCTTAATGGAGCAGGGACATTATTCCAGAGAAATAGACAGAGCAGTAGAGCATGCAACACAGGTACTTAGAGAGTAACTACTTCAGTATAAGGAAAGGACCACTACCAACAGAATACCCTTAGTAGTTGCTTATCATATTGACCTTGAACTTCTATATAAAATTACTAAGGCCCTCCACCCTATATTTAGTGAGGATGGGACCCTAAATTGTATTTTTCAAGAACTACCACTAACTACTACCTTTTAAACAGCCACCTAATTTAGCCAATCTGATTGTGAGGAGTAAACTTGCACCAGAACAGGGTACCATGACACTAAATTGTACACGACCCTGTAATCAACCAAGATGTAGGACTTGTGAGCTCATTTCCACTTCAGATTGTGTGGTTATATCACAAAATAGACTATTTAAGATACAAGGTAGTTATACCTGTACGTGATGTAATGTTATTTCATTCAGTGCATGAGATGTCCATAAACAGGGTATGTTGGAGAGACAAGCCAAGCTCTCTGCATTACAATGAATGCACATAGACATACTATTAATATGAAGATGACTGACAAACCAGTGGAGTGACACTTCTCTCAGAATGACCACTCAATCTGAAATATGTCAGTAATGTTCTTTAAAGGATTTTTAAAAAATAGACAACAGGGGTGGACTTTTGAAATTAAGCTTATTTTACTTCTCGATATGGTAGCAGATGGCATGAACGTGGATTTGGGTTTCATGACACATTACCACACATAAATGTACACAGACTTCTGATTTATAGGATGGGCATTTAACATTACCTCAATGTGTGGTTGTTTTGTTTTTATTTTCATAGAATTCTTATTAACTAGTTAACCATATGTTGGTTTCTCACTAAATATATGTGTGTGGGGGGGTAGGGGAGGTTTGGTTGTCTTGTGTGAGTGTGTATGGGAGAGTTTAGTGTGTGTGTAGGGAGGATAATTTTATGTATGCTTTTGGGGGTTGGGGAATGTGTTCTTTTGTGGGAAGGGTGCTGTGTGTGGGGGAGGGGTTGTGCTTACATATTTAGGTAGGCTTATTTTTTGATACATGTCATAATTATGCTGCAGGGTGTTAGGACTCTTGGCTCACATACATAGTGAATATACACTTCTTTTCTAGTTATCTTTTCCTGGGGGGTGGTAATTCCATGGGGGGTTTATACAGATTTTTAGACTGTTTCTGATCATATAATTAATTGATTATATACTGACTCATTATTGAACTTTAAATATTTTAAAATGCATGAACTCATTTTCTAGGTGGTCCTTGAGAGTTTATTTTTTTTTATTTGGCAATAATGCTGACAGTTGATATTATCTTGTACAAAAATATTGTTACACTGTAGGTTTTAATGCTTATGGAGTGTGTTAACTGGTTGAGAGTATAGTTTAGAAAATATCCCCAGACAAATTTAATCCTGGATGAATGTTTTAAAGTTATTCATACAAGGTACATTTTTCTTACTCCCCTCTTATTTTCATACATATACTTCTGTTGTACAGTTTTTTATCATACAATACTATCATGTTTTAACTTGGTCATTTGTGGCATTAAATCTAAAGGTCTTGCTTTTTATTTTGAATGTATTCTCCTAACACACACACTCATTAATAATTTGTTACAGGTTTTGCCTGCTTGAGTGTTCAGCTTATCTAATGCATGTGACCTTAAAAAGATTCTCATTAATAGCAAGCTAAAGGGATGCTACTCATTCCATTTAAATGTGTGATTTTTTTGAGATAGGTACTTTTAACCAATGAGAATGTTTCTTTTTTTTTATGTATGATCTGGGTGTTAACAGACTGTGACTCTCTGTACAATTGTCATAAGTCTCTGAGGAAGGACTTAGTTGGTCCAAAAGCTTAGACATTGTTTTCTTTTTGTAACATCTATGTTGGTCTAATAAAAGGTATCAAACCATTTGCTTCTGGATCTGTTCTTACAAGAACCAATATGGCAACTAATCTACTTCTGTATTCTGTCTTTTTGTTGAGCCACCTCCATCTCTGTTTGTTATTTTGATGTTTGAGTGTCTTTTTCATCACTTAGGGTCAAAATGGTACTTTTTATAGTATCCCAAATATATTTTCAGTGGGTCTTTTGCCAATAAGATACATTTTGATTTTACCATTATATACTGTGCAATTTTGATTTATTTGAATATTTACCATGTTACAGTCACTATTACTCAAAGGTAGGCCCATCTTACACTTACTGACACTAATATAATTTGTGCAGAACACAACATCTAAAATATTTGCTCCTGGGGTTGCTTCATGCATGTATTATTTTAAATGGCTGTGTTCACATATTGCAAGCAGTTTATTTCCCATTGCACTAGTAGCAGAGTTGTTTTCTTGATTCATTTCACTCAGAGATGGAGTGAAAGGGCAGAGTGGAGTGATCAGTGATGGGTACGAGGGAGACTGTCTGAAGCAAAATGACAAAAGGAGTGAAAAAGGGGGTCCAGTCTGGCAAGGGAGGATTTAGGTGCTCCACTGTAGACTGTCACCACAGTTATTTTCATTTCATTTTTATTTGGTTATTAGGTAGGTACACTGAAATATACATATTTTTTTCAGGTATGACCTGAGGTCAAAAATTAGTAACATTACAAACCCACAAATAAAATACTAGAAACAGTTACAATAAATATTTCTAATGGCACAAATTACAGGAACACGCATTTAGCATTTTGAAATGCTGAAACTCAGCTGAGGAAAAAAGGTTAACAGGATGAAAGCTGTTTTAGTTGCATAAGAAGCTAATTCCACAGAACTACAGCACAATATACAAAAGTACGTTTACCAGCTGTTGTGCAGATAAGACATAAGCAACTGAATTTCTGTAGAAGACCAAGAGTCAAATGTAGATTTGTTTATGAATTTACTCAAAGATTCGGAGACAGCTGATTGCATAATTTCTAAGATACGAACTTACAAATCTGCCAGCAAAAACAGGCCTTATGGTCTATCAAGTTAGTCTGCTCGAATGTGCAGCTAGCACCCTAATATTGCAGCTGCCCCCTCCTCTCTCTCTCTCTTCATCTTTACCACCCCCTCACACCCTGTCCAATCCCCTTTTAAAACTGCCCGCCGTTCTACAGGATACAACCTCCTTGGGTAGAGTGTTTCATTTCTCCACCACCCTGTCTGTGAAAAATGCCTCATCTTGCTCTGATATCTTCCACTCTCCAACCTGAGACTATGCCTCTCATGTCCCTTTCTCTCCTCTGCTTAAATATCCCTTCCGTGCCCATTTTGTTAATCCTCTCCAAATATTTGAAGGTCTTAATCATATCCCCTTGATCCCTCCTTTACACTAGGGTGTACATAGTCAACTTAGTCAGCCTGTCCTCGCAGGATTTGCCCTCCAGCCTGGTATTCTTCTTCAGAAAGGGATGCCGGAACTGCATGCAGTACTCCCAGATGTGGCCTGACTCGTGACCTGTACAGCGTCAGTATCACATCCCTATTTCTGGATGAGATTCCTCTCGTAATACACCCCAGCATCTTGCAGGCCTTAGCTGCCACCTTCATGCACTGAGCTGAGTTGTTCATGTTGCCCGTTATGACCACTCCTAGGTCCTTCTCCTCCTGCTCGGCGAACTCTATCTGAGCCCCTCCTAACAAGTAGCTCCTCCCTGGGTTCCTTGCTCCAAAGTGCATAACCTTGCACTTCTTCGCATTGAAGCTTAATTGCCACTTTTCTGACCACTCCTCTAGTTCATTCAGGTCCTCCTATAGCCCCTGCCATCCCTCCATGTCGTCCACCACTGCCCCCATCTTGGCATCATCTGTGAACAGACTGATCTTGCTACTAACGCCATGTGAGATATCGATATGAATAACCCAAACAACACTAAACCCACCACTGAGTCCTGCAGCATGCTGTTTCTCATTGCCCTTAGGGATGACAGTGCCCCCCCCACTACCTGTTTCTGTCTCCCCTTCAGCCAGTTCGTCATCCAGTTTACCATCTTTGTCCCTGCTTCCACATATTGCAGCTTACCCCCAGACATCCTTGAGGCACAGAATCAAAGGCCTTGCTGAAGTATAAATACAGCACATCCACTGCAAGGCCTTTATTCATTTCCCTCATTACTCAGCTGTAGCACTTGGTTAGGTTGGACTGGCATAAATATGTGGATAAAGTGAGACAGCATCACTTTATAGTTATTTTGAACAGATAGCCAATCGAGAGTCTCCAATATTTGACAATGGTGAGTTTGATAGGGTGCCTGTAATGCAAATTTGCTAATCTTTTATAACAGTATTTCTTTCCAGGACAATGTATAGACAGGCACTGTGTCAATTACAATAAAGGCATAATTTAAAACTGATAAAAGGTTTTGTTCCACTATACCCAAATGAGTTCCTTTGGTCTCAGAATAACTCTGAATATGGTAGAGTGCATCAGTTTTAGACTGCAACTTAGCAGTTACTTTGTCCAAATGAATATTAAAATTGTATTAAAATTTAAGAATGGATCCAATGTGACTCCTAAATATTTGAAAGAATCAACACTGTCAGTTATGACCCCATCAGTGGTTCCTACCTTGAGGTCTAGAGAAATATGTTACAATTTAGGGGAAGAACCCAGTATCATAAACTTAGTTTTAGACCATTTTATTGTGTTGCTTGCATGCATGTGCAAGAAATGCATTGTGTCAGGTTTCCTTCACAAGCGGGTTGCAGAGGTGCGGCAGTGCCGAATGGCAGTAGCCCATTCAGGGGCTGGTCTCTGCCTCGGCCAATAGAGGAGTATGCTGTCAATCACCAGCAGTTAATGAGCAGGCCACTAGATCGAAGAAACTGAGCCACTGCAATCAGCTGTTTTTACAGCGGGACCTCCCTGACTGCAGCAACCTATCTCACAGCTCCATTGTGCTGTGTTTCCATGGAGCTGGCTTCTCTGTTGGCCTCTCACAGTCCCCACAAAGCCAACAGAAAGCCACCGCCCACCTTTTACTGTGCCTTCCTGGTCAAACATTTCAATAAATAAAAAAAAAAGCTGACCAGGGGTGCCCAGCCCCCCTCTGCTCTTGCCACCCCCCCTCACTTATGTGTGCTGACAGGGGTGCCCAATCCCCTTGTCAGCATGCCCACTTCCTGGTAATTTTGCTGACAGGGGAGTCCACTTCCTGTGACCATAATGCTCCCCTCCTAATTTATTTTGTGCTGCAAAGTGCCAATTCCTCGACTCTGTTCCCCCCAGCACTCAGAATGTGCCAACAGGGGTGCCCAATCCCCTGTCAGCTACAGCCACGCCCAAACACTCAGATGGCATGCTGGAAGCCCATCTCAGTGTGCCAAAATTAAATATCCTTGCAGAAAAGAAAACCTTCCCACGAGGCTTTTTTTTTTTTTTTTAAATAAACCTGTAAAGTAGAAACTGATACCTCATTGATTCCGGTGGTCCCTCCCCCAACCTGCGCCCACCTTCTGCATACCCCACCTCCCTACAACCCCCTCACCCCATAATTACCTCAGGAGCCCAGTGTGATGATCTTCGGTAGACCACGAACATGTCTGCACTCTTCAAAGCCAACCGTAAACTGAAGAAATGCTGGTAAGCTGAATAATAAAGGCATGAATTTTTTTTTTCATCTTTGGTGCATATCTTAGCCATTTTTATGTTGCTTGCACGCATGTGCAAGAAACATAGTGCCATCATTGGAGATTTCGGAGGTGTCACCTCCTCCTCCTCCAATTCAGTCTGTGAGCTGGCAGGCGCGGCCCCTGTAAGCCAATGCATTTTGGAGCTGTCATGACATGCTCGAAATGTGTTGCTCTGATTGAAAGGGGAGCTACGCCCAGTGAGCAGCGATAAGAAGCATAGCTCCCCACACGCAGGTGTGCGTGGCCCCTACCCGACTGTGTAGCCGACAGGGTGCCCAATCCCCGTCAGCTCAGCTGCGTCTCCCCAGTAGTAGGTGCCACACTGAGGAGTCGACCCAGTGTGGCAATTAATCACTGGCGGCCAGGGGTGCCCAATCCCCGTCGGCTGAACGCCCCCAGTCTCTGTGTGCCACTGGGAGCCCACCCCAGCATGGCACTAGTCCTTGGCCGACGGGGTGCCCAATCCCCATCGGCTGAATGTCCCTCGTCCTTGTGCACGCTGGGAGCCCACCCCAGTGTGGCAAACATCCCATGATGTCTTTTTTGTTTTTAAAACCTGTAAAACAAAAAGCGGTCGGTGGCGATCTCCGACCCCTCCACAACCTGCACCCACCCACTGCGCACCTCAGCCTCCCCACACCCCCACACACCTCCTCACCCCATACTTGCCTCCGGACCCAGTGCGACGATCTTCGGTGGACCGGAACACGTCTGCACTCTTCAAAGCCGACCGCGAACTGAGGAAATGCCGTAAGCTGTATAATGGGCTAGATAGGGGGTTTTCAATTTTGTTGCATATTCTCAGGTTTTATTTTTGCAATTAATTCAACATGGGTTTTAGGATCCTCTCATCGATGTCACTGTCTTGGCGTTGTCGGGGCCGAAGGGTGATTTCGTGCAGTGACTCTTGAAATCACTCCTTCGGACCCAATACCGCCATGACAGTGACATCATTTATGAGAAAGGGTCCCAAAAACCCCATGTTGAAAATTTGGTGCCAAAATTCCAAAAAATGACTGTTTTACAAGCCGCAATATAAACAGTCCCTACGCAGGCTCATAAGTTTCTAAATTTCAATATTTTCATTCAGATTTTCAACATTGCCATTTTACCACACCTTCTTATGAGTAGTACAGCTGTCATTTTCACATCTCACCCAAAATGTGTTTCCGCCATGAAGCGTATACAATGGCACAGTCGGTGAGTAAATCAATGTACAGGACAAATTAAGAAAATCACAGTGACACTGTTCATGAGCAGAGGTCTTAAATGACTATGTTGAAAATTTGTGTAAAAATTCCTTCAGATGTATAGCAATATTACTAATGAAGACATTGAACAGAACTGGCCCCAGGACTGATCCCTGCAGCACCCACTGGTCGCCCCTCTCCTAGACTGCATACCATTTACCACCACTTCTGCCTCCTGTCTGTTAGCGCAGTTTCTAACCCAGTTTACCACCCTTTCCCCATGTCCAGCCTACCCAGCTAGTTTATCAGCCTCCTATATGGGATGGTGTCAAAGGCTTTGCTGAAATCAAGGTAAGCGTTGTCCGGTGCCCCACCCTGATTCACTTCCTTTGTCACTCAGTCAAATAAATCAACCAGATTTATCTGACATGATGTCCACTGTGAATCCATGTTGTCTATGGTCCTGGGTTCCGATGGCATCTAGATGCCCCACTATCCTTTCTTTAAGCAATGTCTCCATGATCTTCCCTACTACTGAGGTGAGGCTGAACGGCCTATTGTTCCCTGCCTCCTCCCTGCTGCCGGACTTGTGTAGAGGGACCACATGTGCCCTCCTCCAATTCACTCATGTTGAATGACTCGGTGAACATGGCTGCCAGAGGTACTACTATCTCCCTTCGCAGTTCTGTTAATATTCTTGGGCGTATGCCATCTGGTTCCATCGCTTTGTATACCTTCAATTTAGTGAGCTCCTGCAGGACTCTCTTGTCCACCTCTTCACCCCCTTGGCAACTGCTGTACTGCTGTGGCCCTTGCCCCTCCCACTCTTCTGTGAATACTGAATGGAAAGACACAGTGGGTGTCTTGGGAGGAAGGCATGACACTGTCACTTCCAAATACCTAAATAGCACATACAAGCAAGCAACATTTGGCATTGACAAATGCTTGTTGGGAATCTTTTCACCAAATTTTCAGCCTGGGGTTCTTGGGACCCTAGCTCATGAACTCAGTCACTGTCATTTTGTTATTCAGTCCCAAAAGGTGATTTTGTGGTCACTGCATGGAACCACCTTTTGGGACTGATTAACAAAGTGATAGTGTCACAGTTCATGAGGGAGGCCCCCAAAAACCCTATGTTGAAAATTTGGTGAAAAAATTCCCCAAAATAACTGTTTTACAAGCGTGCATTGTGTGGTTCCTATGCACGCTTGTAACTTCAAGCATTTTTAATATTTTCACTCCATATTTTCAACATTGCCATTTTACCACATCTTATGAACAGTACAGCTGTCATTTTTCACATCTCACCTGAAATGTGTTTTCACACATGTAGCGCACAGTGGCATGGTCAGTGTGCGAAATCAATGTTCAGGACAGATTAAGAAAATCACAGTGACACTGTTCATGAGCAGAGGACTTAAACTGGCAATGTTGAAAATTTGGTGACTAAAGTCCATAAAATGACGGTGTTACAAGTGTGCATTATGCAGTTTCCATGCACCCTCATAAGTTCACAAATTTGTAAACTTGTCAGTCCGGATTTTCAACACTGGCATTTGTCCACACCTCCTTATGAACAGTACAGCTGTCAGTTTTCACACCCTGACCGAAATGTGTTTTTGCACTTCCAGTGAAGAATAGCATGGTCGCTGTAAGAAGTCAGTGTTTGGGATAAAGTAAATAAATCACAATGACACTGTTCATGAGTGGAGGTCCCAAAATGCCTATGTTGAAAATCTACTGTAAAAAATGCCAAAACTAATGACATTGCTGGTGTGCATTGCATAGCTTCTATGCACACTCATAACTTCACCAGTTTGTTTTATATTTTCATTTCAGATGTTCAACATTGTCATTTTTTTACACCTCCTCATGAACAGTACAGCTGTCATTTTTCACATTCTGTTCAAAATGTGTTTCCACACCTGTGGCGCCAAATGGCGCAGTCGCTGTGCAAAATCACCTTTCAGCTAACAAACTGACGGTGTCACTGTTCATGCAGTGGGATCACAAAAAGCCCATGTTGAAAACTTGGAGTAAAAATACCAAGAAACACCCAGGGTGTTAGGGTTTTCGACCATAACACCCTACCCTGTAGGGACTGGCAGGCATTAGGGGTGTGACTTAGGATTGTCGACAGTAATGCTCATGCCATTCCACCCCTGCCCTGCAGCCAGTGGTAGGAGTCGAGGTGTGCCTTGGACCCTTTGGCTCCAGCGTTCACCCCATTCTCCTATACTGCACCCATTTCAGTGCATTTCCTTATGGAATGAGGTGAGTGTAAAGCCCGAACACTTCAAAGCACACTTCAACACTTGTGTCTGCAGGGTAGGGTGAGGTGAAATGTCATTACAGTTATGGACGATGACCCACAGGCACACCCTAATGCTTTTCCATCTCTGCAGGGTGGGGGTGGAGTTGGCGTCAGTTCAATACTTCGCTGCCATTTCTATACTGCATCTGTCTAACTCCTGTACTTCCACTGCTAATGACAGCAAGCAACACTTGGTCTTGACAAATGCTTGTTGTAACTGAACCAGTCCTGCACTTTTTGAAAATTCACAAGCCAATGTGAAATTAATCACATTTATAGAAGAACTTTCAGCTATCACAGCATCATCTACATATAAAAGTAGTTTGCAGTTTTGAACAGCATGAGAAATGGGATCAATAAAAAAATGAAAAAAAGCTGAGGTCCCAGTATGGAGCCTTGAGGGACTCCATACTGAACCCTTCTATAAGATGGCACTGTTCCTTCAAATTTTACACATTGTGATCTGTCGGAAAGATAATCACTGATAATCACAGAACCGCACAACAGCAGGGTCGCCCACCACCATACTTTCAAGACAATTAATCAGAAGAGAATGGTCACTAAAGTTGAATGCCTTGGTTAGGTCCACAAACATAGCTCCAGTGAGACAGCCTGCCTCAGAAGCCCTGAGTCTGTGCACCCAACCAAGGCAGTCTCAGTGCTGTGATTCCCCCTAAATCCATGTTGATTAGTAGAGATCAGATCATATATCTTAATATAGTCGTTAAATTGTTTATAAGCTATTTTGTCTTCTACCTTGGAGAAATCTTGAAAGCATGGAAATAGGTCAAAGGACCAGATTTATGAACTGGAATAACAATATTTTTGCCACAGTTCAGGTACCTGTCCAAGCTGGAAGGGCAGATTAAATAAAATATTAACTTGCTAGGCTAACGCTGATGCTGCAAGAGTCAAAGGTTTGGAGGCAGTCCATCACAGCCAGGGGGATTCATCCGACTTTATCTTTTTCAGCAAATGTGAAACTTCTACCCTACTCACTGTCTTTAAGTAAAAATTAGGCCTCTTCAATTTATCCTCTTGATTAGCAGACACTTCTCTACATATACCATACCGATAACAATCCAGATTTGTAAATTGCAAGTTAAATCCTCAGAAAAAGTTGCAAGACAGGTAACTCGCCATTTTGTGACATACTTGACCAATTAGCAGTAGGAGGAAAAAGAAGATTTCTAATAGAATGCCAACATTTTGGTGGGTTAGACAAATTCTCCACTTGTTGTTTAAAGTCATTAATTTTAGCTAGTCGTCGCTCCTTTTTACAGATATTTCTTTTTTCCTGAATACATTTAAATCCTGAATAGATTTATTATTTTTATAAGTATGCCAGGTGATGTCCCTACCCTTCATCAATTTAAAGAGGTTATTATTTATCCGTTTAGATATCCTTCTGCTCACTCTTCTCATAGTTACTGGAACACAAGGGTTCATTACTTCCATAAAGGTTTTAATGAAAAAAGCAAGCTCACAATCTATGTCTGGTATTAATTTTAAATGGGACCAGTCCATGTCAGTAGTATTGGTTCATATAACTTGTCAAATTTCAGCCAATCTGTGCATGCCACATCATTTGACAGGTGGTTAACATGACAACACTCCATTCCCTTCCTGTCACCGGAAGTCCATCCTTCCACATAGGAAGTGAGGTGTGCTCACATCCTCAAACCCAGAAGTTTTCACCTCTTCTACATCATACATCCCTCGTCCTCCTCCTCATTCCTCATCCCCTTGCACTTGTACCACAAGCTCACACCCGAGTCCCTTCTCCACCTCTCCCATCCCTGCCTCAGTATCCTAGCTCGCACCTGGGTCCCTTCTCCACCCCTATCCCTTGCTCCCCTGCAGCAGGCTCATTCCTGAGTTCTTCTCTTCCACCTCTCCCCTCCCACCCATGCTACAGCATCTTAGGTCACACCGAGTCTCTCCTTCTCCAACCTACCCCTCATGCCCCTACTGCAGTGTCCTAGCTCACAACCAAGTCTTTCTTCCTCTACCCCAACCCCTCAGACCCCTGCTCCCTCCTTCTCCTCCATCCCCCTCCCCTTGCATCTGTTCTGCAGTGTTCCAGCTTGCACCCAAGTCCCCTTTCTCCATCCCCTTCCCTCGAAACACTGCACCCTCCTCCAGCCCCCTGCCCTCACACTCAAGTCCATGTGTCTCCATCCACTATTCATTCAATATTCATTACCCCCTGTCTGTCTGTCTGTCTTTCTGGGGGTATAAGAACAGGGTGTGTGTGTAAGTGCTTTGTGATTAGGAGGTTTCCTGGAATACAGCATTACAAGTGTATGTTATCATGCAGTGACCATGGAGGACTATTTGGTGACACTGTGACAGAACCCTTGTTTTTTTTTTTTGGGCTTATTTGTTGTGAGTGGGCCACTAGGGTTGGCCAGAGAGGGAGAAGATCGAGTATCTGGAGGACAGCTCTCCTCTCATGGGGAGGGGTGGGGATGGAATCCACTGCTTGCCTATCTCCTATCGGCAGCTGTGGGATGGTGCAACAAACCCACAGATGAAGGGGGTGGATGCAGGGCAGATGCCCGGCATGCCATGTGCAGAAGCATGCATGGCTCGCCCATTTGAGCCATTTCATGCCTCCGAGCTACACCTTGGGGGGGGGACAGGAGAAAAACAAGGAAATATCCCGACCGGTGAGATGGTGCCAGTCCTCACAGGCACTGCACCCAGATAGCTGGCACCGTGTTAAGATCCAGAGGTGGGTCCAGTGCAAAGCAATCAGTTGGGAAGGGGAGAGAGAAAGACAAGTCAAAAAAAACAACAACCTTGTTTTAAGACGAGCTACAAATTCTTAAAGGATTAGAAAAAAGTACTTATGCACATTATAAACTTGATATTTAGGGGGACTGAATAATTCTGAGGTATGCTTAAATGAATTGCCCCAGACTTGTCATTTATTTATGTAATTGGATGAGAGCAATCAAGGAATTCCTTTATAGGTAGGTTATATCTTGTTCGTTATTTTTGTAGTGTTTGTAATTAATTTTGTCTTGTTACCTGTATACTTGAAATGAAATGACCCTGCTTTATTTATATATATATGTGTGTGTGTGTGTGTGTGTGTGTGTGTGTGTGTGTGTGTGTGTGTGTGTGTGTGTGTGTGTGTATGTATGTATGTATATATGTGTATATATATATATATATATATATAAAATATTGTGTGTAACATGGAAAGTGCAATTAAGGGACCTCCTTGAAAATGAGTTTAGCTCAATGGAGCACCATCCCTGTTCATATTTTATGAATAAAAATGTTTGCTACTTACTAATGTTACCTATGAATGTCCTATTAACATTACTCACATTACTCTACAGAACAGTGTGTGTGTGTGTGTGTGTGTGTGTGTGTGTGTGTGTGTGTATATGTGTGTGTCATTAGCCAACTCTTAGGAAAAGAAAAGAAATCTCTATGTTGCTTTGGACAGCAGCGACCTGCAAACAAAAAATAAATTAATGTTCCAACAGCCCCTTAAAGATTACAGAAAAATAACTTTAATGTGCTTACCTTGCTTGTAGAAGACAAAATATGTCCTGATGTTCATTAAGGGATGCAAAAAATATAATTCCTATTAAGGCTGATGATTTCAGGAAAAAAATTACCTTTTCAATGCAGAATGAAAAATATGTGAAATTCACAAACTGTAGTCAGACCTTGTCTACTCGGTGTTAAATCCACAGTCAGACCATCTCTACCAGTGTTTAAATCCATCTGTAGTCATTGCTTCATTAGCAGTAAAATGACTAGATTCTGAAGCCATTGCTTCCAAATACATTTTCACCATTTTGCTAGCATTCAGTAGGCCAGACTGCTTTGAATAAGACAAGCTTGTCATGCATTCTTAATGAGTTGGGCCTGGGAAAGTGATGAGATCATGGAACATGCATTTACATTTGAAAGGGTATTTCTGTTAAATCATACACAGTGAGGCTGTTAGGCGTGTGAGAGATCCAGGCAGATGGGGATAAATTAGTATGAGCTAATCTTTTTTAGAATAGAATGCTACATACATTTACGTAGTAGGCATCTGGGAACTGCAGTCCCTCACAAGTTGATAAAGAAACACTGTATTATTTCTTTTTCATGAAAATAATTGGGGGGGGGGGTGTCAGATAATATCCACTGCATAAGTGCTGGAAATGTATTTATTGTTTATTTATTGAATACAATCGGAATTACAGTCCTTTGAGTCACAGATTCTTTTGCAAAGGCTCCATGTCAGGAAATACACCAGTGGTGCAGAGACTCAGAGAAGACACGCAGTTCAAGGTTCGAGAACTGGAAAATGGCAATGCTTGTGGAGTTGTGGGACAGCCTTCGGTATGATGGAGCATCTGATGCAGTAGGCCACCTAGGAACACTGGTAGTCACTGTTTAGCAGGACTACTACCTACCTGCGCACTTGTCTGCCATCAGCCAGAACAGTGGACAGAATATTGCCATCCTGTATACACATTTACAGCAATTTCAGTCGTGCACATGCTATAACTCTCACTTTCAGAAACATCAACTCCTGCATCCAGGAACTGGTAGGATCTGCATTTCAAACTGCTCAAGATGGGTAATACTGCACACATAGTTTCTTGTAATTTGAAATATTCACAGTTGCAAGATTAATAGTTTAAGAAAGAATGCTGGTAGTAACTTAGCTGCTAGAGTGCACTGGTGATGTTTTGAGGGCTAAGGTTCAAAAAATCAATTTCAAGTTGGGTCATATTGCTTCTTTTGCATTTTGGTTTGTGTTCCAAATGCTTAGCACTATGTAATATAGTACCAATAGGTCCTTACCTTTTTATGTGTGTATTTATTTATTTCAGAAGTTTCACTAGCAAAGACATACTGAGTGTGTAACAGCTCATTTTCAGATGCATTCTAGGGGAAGGGGAGTATGCAGTACATGATGTGCACGTGATAATGCATACTATGAGGTGCAGTATTAATACAAAAGTACAATAAAAATACAATAAAGAATAAATAACAGTGCACAGTCACAATTTAGAGGCCGAATATTCAAGGCTAAATGAAATAAAGATGAAATATATTGCAAATTAAGATACAAGTGCTGCATGGTACAGGGAGCAATACCAGATATTGGCAGACTAACACTGTTGCATGATAGGTCTATATCCTTTATTTGGGTTCCTAGTACATGTGCTGTAATGGAATTTAGAGTAAGACACTGTCTCCTTAAAAGACACCTAGGAATAAAATACAAAACAGCCAGAATTGCTGTAATGGTTAGGGTGGCTCTCGTGCATCTCCAGATAAAGGAGACAGGTTTAGGGCCCCTCTGCCTGGGGTCTGATTGTGTGAGCTAACATTTTAACAAAAGGATTTTACAAAGACTGTGTGCCTTGAAAGATAGTGTCCGCTCAGTTATCCTACAAAACTACTTAGGCAAGAAAAAACCAATGGCCATGGGGGGATCCAAACACTGAAAGTTGTGCAGAGTTCAGGGGAACACAGAACTAGTTTCCACCCTCCCATTGGGAAAAGGAAGGTTGATGATTCTTATTAAACCCTACAATACTCACAGGTTCAGTAAAAAAGGGGATCCTTTTTGCAAACAGGTGATCCTGGTTAGGCTCATGACAGATTTGTAGGCAGAGGTGGGATTTTGAATGGTCTTGCAAAACCATCGCACAATCAAGGTCAGAATATGGAAAGGGGGAAAAAGAAATTTGATTGCAGACAATAGACCCTATCCTGTTTTTATTTTTTTTATTTTTTTGTGTGGAGTAGTGTAGATAGAAGAATGTCTATCCAGTGCAGCACTATGAAGCTGGAACAACTGAGGAAGATCTATGGGGAGAAGGGTTTTCCAGTGAAAATAAAAATAAAAGGCAACTCATGGAGGCCCTTATGGCAGCCGAGACAGAGGACATGCCACCCCCATTAGAGCCACAGGTGGTGACTTTGGAGGTCCAGAGTCCAAAGGAGAAGGAGTCATCTACAGATAAGGAGCAGGAGCTGAGAAGGATGTGGATGCAGGAGAAACCGCTTGAGAATGAGCAAAAGAGGTTCAAGATGGAATTCCAGGAAAGGCAGCAACAGAGAGAGGCTGACAAATGGTAGCAACAGAGAGCATTCAAGCTGAAAATGCTGACGCTTCTTCTGATAACAACCCCTGAGCAGATAAGTGGTGGGTCTAGGTCTTGATTTCCAGGAGTGGGGTACAAGTTACATTCAAAATTAATGGCTGAGTTTAAAGAGGGGGAGGATATGGGCATGTTTTTAAATTCATTTGAAAAGGTCTGTGTCCAGGCCAATCTGCCCAAAGAGACCTGGAGCTTTCACCTGTCTCCACTACTTACTGGCAAGGGGAAGGAAGCACTGGAGCAGATGGACAATGTGGAAAGTAAAGATTATGACAAGTTAAATACTGCTTTATTAAAATAATAGGATCAGGACCCTGATGCATACAGAGCAAAGTTCCGGAAACTCCGAATGGGTCCTCAAAAAGCTTTGAGGAATTAGCCACTAAACAGCACCAATATTTAAAGTGTTGGTGGGCGGGTGAAAGCAGATTCTGTTGAAGCTATTGAAGGGGTGGTATTGCTTGAACAGTTTTATTGGATTTGGTCACCTGACCTGAAGCTTCGGGTAGAGGACAGAGATCCTAAGACTGCCAAAGAGCCTGCAGAGCTGGCAGATTGCTATGCTCGAAGCAGGGCTGTTCCTAAGGGGAATTCAGGGGTGAAAGTGAAAAGTGGGCATTTTGGACAACCAAAAACCACAGGACCCCTGGAAAAAGAAGGGAATCCCCAGATGCCCAAAGGGGAGGACGGGGACAAGAAACATGATGAATGCTGGCATCGTCACCAGTTAGGCCATCTGTCCTAGGCAGTGTCCTAAGAAAGCTCAGAAGGTAAAAGGGCCTGTGCAATCGGAGACAATTGCCCACTGTATCACTGATGCTCTCCCTGACAATATGAGGGGGGCTTATTCAACTAATCACGGTGAATGGGGTACAAACTAGAGGGCTAAGGGATACGGGACCATCTCTTACCCTGGTGAATGTGGATTTGGTGGGGGCTGAACAAATACTGCCAAATCAGTTTGTCTATGTGA
Organism: Neoceratodus forsteri; assembly: GCA_016271365.2. NCBI lineage: Eukaryota > Metazoa > Chordata > Ceratodontiformes > Ceratodontidae > Neoceratodus > Neoceratodus forsteri. The sequence goes on from JADMNL010000026.1 coordinate 338,343,293, forward strand.
AGGATTGCACAGGGGAAAAGAAAGGTTACCCATTACTAATGGACCATTAGCCAATGTTACCGTGGATTGGTGAGATGCAGGTGAAGGGGTAAGGAAGGTGGCTGTAACTGAAAAACACATTATGGAAGTTATTGTGGTGAATGATGATTCACAGTGAGTGGTTTGTGCTGTGACCAGGAGCAAAATGAATAGAGGCTCCTGTGATCTTCAAGACCCCACAGAAATTCAGACAGGAGAAGTTGGGAGACAGATCAGCCAACCTGTAACTCTTGTAAAAGAGGGTGACAACAGGGGGATGGAACTTCCCCTAGTGGCAGTTAGCCCAACTGCTACTGAAGGTTGCTCTCAGGGGGGTACATATAGCCTGTGGGAGGGGGAAGGTTGTGATACTAAGTCCCATACTGCCACAACTGTGGACTTCAGCCTGGGAACTAATGGGGGGCATGGCCCATGCTCCAGATAAGTGGGAAGATTTAGCAGCAGCACAATGGACAGACCCTAGCTTAGAGAAGCTGAGAGCCTGTGCAGAGTCTGCTGGGAAACAGGGAGGTAATGGAAAGCATAGGCTGTATTGGGACAATGGGCTGTTATACACATTGGACATCAGGACAGAGGGAGGGGTGATGGGTAAGCAGCTTGTTGTTCCCCAGGAGTATCATGGGTTATTGCTCAAGGTAGCTTGTGATATTCCCATGTCCAGACATTTGGGTATTGCTCGCACTATGCTGTGCTTAGCCCACAATTTCTACTGGCCCAATATTACTAAGCAGGTGAAGGAATACTGCAAATCCTGTCACCGGTGTCAGGAAATAGAGAAGGCCAGAAGCAAAGCTAAGGCTGCCCAGATTCCCTTATCACTTGTGGAGGAGTCATTCCAGAAGTTGGAATGGATATTGTGGGTCCTTTGAATACCCCAAGTTCCTCTGGGAAGAGGTATACATTGACAGTTGTTGATTATGTTACCCGCTACCCTAAGCCATCACACTGTCCTCCACTAAGGTGGACAAAATGGCAGGTGCTTTCCTGGGGATTTTTCTTCCGTGTTGGGTTTCCACAGGAGGTTATCTTTGATCAAGGGGGTAACTTCATGTCAGACCCAATGAAGTGTTTGTAGGAGAAGTGGGATGCCATATAGAGGTGCACAGTGCCTTAACACCCCTAAGCCAGTGGTCTCATAGAGGGATGTAGTGGGACCCTAAAAGCTATGCTTATGGCATTTGGAGAGCAACATGGATGGAACTGGGAGAAATATCTGCCCCACCTGCTGTTTGCCTACAGAGAAGTGCCACATGAGTTGACCGTGTTTTCACCCTTTGAGCTTTGTATGGATGCAGGGTGAGGGGCCCCTAGATCTAGTGAGACAGGACTGGGAAAGTAAGCATGCCACCCAGGGGAATCCCATAGTGGATCATGTTTTTAAATTCAGGGAGACACTGAAGGAGCTTACGTGCGTGGCCCAGAGCAACCTGGCAGCTGCCCAGCAAAAACTAAAGACCTGGTATGATCATGGAGCCAGAGCTCACTTGTATGGTGTAGGACAGGAGGTAATGGTTCTGCTCTCAGTCCAAAAGGACAAGCTGCAAGCTGAGTGGGCAGGGCCATACCAGGTAGTCCAGCAGGTAAACAATGTTACTTACATTGTAGAATTACCTGACCAAAAACACACTTACAGGCTGTATAATGTAAACGTGATGAAGCCATATTTTAATAGGGCTGACATGGTACTTGTAGTTTGCAGTCCTGAGGTGGAGCTCGGTTGGGAAGACCCCCTTCTTGACGTGTTAGCCAAGAGCAAGCAGGCATCATCTGTGGAGACCATCATGCTGTCACCTCAGTTGATACCTGGACAGGCCCAGGAATTGAAGACCATTTTGCTAGACTTTGCTCCTTTATTTATGGCAAAGCCTGGATGGACACCACTGACGGTGCATGACATAAACACGGGGACCCAAGCACCCATACGTAAAATGGCTTATCAGGTGTCGGAGACAGTCCTCAAGGACATTAGGAGGGAGTTGGGGAGTTACTGGATCTAGGGATGATCCAGAAATCCCACAGCCCTTGGGCCTCACCTATAGTCCTTGTACCAAAACTGGTTGGGACTACATGGTTCTGTGTAGATTATCGTGGGTTTAATGCCATCACAAAATCTGATGCCTACCCAATGCCATGCACAAACTGCTTTACAAACTGGGAGGGGTGACATACTTGACTACAGTAGACCTGACAAAGGGGTACTGGCAATTGGCCCATTTGAGTTTAAGATCATGCCCTTTGGGATGAAGAATGCCCCTGCTACCTTCCAGTGGTTAGTAAATCAGGTGTTACAGGATACAGAGGACTTTGCAGTCGCCTACCTGGACGATATTGCTATCTTTAGCAATAGCTGGAAGAAACACCTGTGAAAGGTGTTTGGTTGAATACAGGCCACCGGTCTAACTATTAAGGCTGAAAAGTGCCAGGTGGTCATGGCAGAGGTCACTTATTTGGGACATGTTGTGGGGCGAGGCCAACTCCACCCAAACAAAACAAAAATAGAGGCGATTGCATCATGGCCCATGCCTGAAACCCAGAGACAAATCAGGAGCTTTCTTGGGACAGTAGGGTATTATAGAAAATTTGTTCTCAACTATACCTCCCTGGTCACTCCTTTATCTGGGTTGTTGACAAATCATAAGCCTAGGAAAGTAAAATGGGACACTGACTGTGAGCAGGCCTTCACACAGCTGAAAACCACACTGTGTAAGGCCCCAGAGCTGGCTAGCCCAGACTGCAGCCAGCCATTTGTGGTACAGACGGACACCTCAGATGTGGGAATGGGGCAGTCCTCAGCCAAGTATCCAATCAGGAGACAGTGCACCCCATTGCATACTTAAGCAAAAAGCTGCTTCCTCGGAAACATGCCTGTGCTACAATAGAAAAGGAACGTCTTGCCTTAGTTTGGGCATTAAAAATACTTGAACTGTACCTTTATGGGAGACATTTTAAGTTCCAAACAGCCACAACCTGTTAGTATGTTTGGGCCAAATGGGATAAACAAATGTAAAACTTCTTAGCTGGAGTATAGACTTGCAGGCTTATGACATGAAGATTTCACATTGGCCTGGATCCAGAAATGGGAACGCAGATGGCCTATTCCACATACTGGATCTATAACAGAAATGGGAAGAACTGCCTCCAATAAGGGCATGTTCCTCCCCAGGTTCTGTTTTAGGAGGTAGGGATGTTGCATGATAGGCCTGTATCCTTTATTTGGGTTCGTATTACATGTGTTGTAATGGACTTTAGAATAAGACACCGTCTCTTTAAAAGGCTTTAGGAATGAAATACAAAATAGCCAGAATTGCTATAATGGTTAGGGTGGCTTTGGTTCGTCTCCAGATAAGGGAGACAGGTTTAGGGCCCCAGAAGACATAACTTGTCATACCGAATTGAGCATGTCAGTTCTAATGACGAGAGAGGGCACATAATGACCTAGGGGTCAGGGGTCAAGCTAAATGCATTGCCCAGATGTTACTGGGGTTGACAGGGAACCTGACATGGAACCACAGTGACACCTGCAGGAAAAGGTAAACTGTTGCACCCCAATCTCTGTATTGCTAGAATATATACCCCATCACAAAAGTGATGAGTGGGGCTTGGAAATTACCAGACCTTATCTAATAGACCCTTTTTGAAATCAAGGCATTCCCCTGAAGGTTTTCAGAGAAGATACAGTAGCTTAAAGTTAAAATCCTGAGAAGGACTATTATTTCCTTGGGCATCTCAGAGCTGAAAGAACTTAAGCTGTTTTATATACATATGTTAAAGTATATGATTGGTCCTGGACTACCTTTAGAACAAGGCCTGTGTTTTGTAGAAACTGATTTTTTTCACTTACTAAACAGAAAATTCTGATTTTTAAGTCAGAATTTTGTAAACCAAAACTCTTCACCAAAAAAGCACCTGGAGCCTTTTTAAAAGGACATTCAGAGAACTGGAACACAAACTTGCTACAACTCTGTTGCCTAATGAACTGTTATCTGTACAAGGACATTTAATTTGATCATTTTGGACTCTAACATCAAAATAAGGTATAGTTTAGAGCAACAGTATCTAGTGTTTTCTGTAAACCATCCAGTGTTATCTTTGTTATTGTCTGCATTTCAAAGTTCTTCCAAATTGCAGAATTTACTGTATTGCTTTTATTTAAGTAAATGTTTATGACTTTCTTATCAACTCTGCCTGGGGTCTGATTATGTAAGCTAACATTTTAACAGAAGGGTTTTACAAAGACTGTGTGCCTTGAAAGACAGTGTCCACTCGGCTGTCCTACAAAACTACTTAGGCAAGAAGCAGCCAGTGGCTGTCGTGGGATTCAAACACTGAACATACTGTAGAGTCAAGGGAACATAAAACTTGTTTCCGCCATCCCACTGGGAAAAAGAAGGTTGGTGATTCTTCCTGAACACCACATTGCTCACCAGTTCTGTAAAAAAAAAAAAAAAAAAAAAAAAGGAGGGTCTCTCTGCAAACAGGAGATCCTGGTTAGGCTCATGACAAACACCACCCAGACTGTTCAGGTGCTAACCAACAAGGCCAGTGCAGGATGCAGACTCAGAAGCTGAATATTACTAAATAAGATTAATTGATGCAGTAGCCTGGTGGTGATGGGGGTAGTGAACTTGTTGCTCACAACCAGGGGGAGGTTCAAGGGGTACATCAACAACACAGGAGAAGGATATACAGGGGTCAGAGATCAGGAACAGTTGAAGGTTGGGTGGCAAAGTCACAAAAAGGGGGTCTGAGGGAAGAGAAGAATGAGGTTGAGTGAATAGGTGGGGGAAGGAGGACCAGGGCTTAGGAAAATGATATGAGAGGAAAGCTTGTTCCAGGGAAGTTTTCTAGGGAGGGGTTAGAGGGAACAGGAAGCAGTGTTCCAGAGGGGTAGGAGGAGGGGGAGCGAAGCAAGGAGTACAGAGATGTAGGATGGAGATCTATCTGAATGGTTGCTGGCTGCAGGATTTGCAGTTAAAAGTGACTGTGGGAGACTGGGGCTAGTACTTTGGCCTAATGGCTAGTTAGGCCATGTTAATTTTTCTGTCATAATATTTGATCTCATTGTCATTCTGATATTTTGCTTGTCATAGCTTGTCATTTTTTTAGGGAAGGTACTAAATAGTGTAACCTTTGAAGAGTAAGAGATAGGGATCACTCTCAAGGGGGGCAGCTGTCTACCCATGTTCTGTGAAACACAGAATATTGATGACAATCACATGTGGTGCTAAAATACCTTTCAAGAAATCTTATAATTAAGTAAAAAGTACTATTCCTCATTATACAATGGCAAGAAAGAATCCTGGCTCCTGATTGGTCAGCTGGCCATCACAGCAGGGATGATATCCTGGCATAACATCCCTGCTGATGATTTGCATGATAGCCATCATACATTGCTTGCATCTTTTTTTTTAATATATTTTTAAACATTAAATATAATTCTTTAAAATACTTTCTTTTCTGTAAAAAAATAATGAGCCATTGTATAATAGGAATAATACCCTCCAGGGTGGGTATTATGGTGGGATAACATCCCTTCTCGGGTGTTGGACGCCCTCGACCAGTGGCCTCAGGCCCAGCCACCCAAGGTGGAATGTTATCCCAGCATAACACCCACCCTGGAGGGCATTATTCCTTTAACAAATACCATTATAATCTATGTGTAACATTATTTGACTGCTGCAATTCTGTACGGTTATTGATATGTTCTAAGTAATCTCATGTACTACATAGATTTTTAAAACATTTTTCCCTGTATATGCAAAGCTGTGTGAATGATGCTATATGAAATGAAATGGTATTTCTTTTGTACTTCTTAGTAGGTTACAGTTTTGTGTTTTCTGTGCATGAATGCTATCATATAGTGTTGGTTATCAGGGACCAGCTTTTCAAACCCCCAGGAATTGGTGCAGCTGCGAGAAAAACTTGCACAAGTGGATATTCACTTGCAAAGCCACAGGTTTTCCTGAATGCACTGGCTTTTAAAAGAAGAGTCATTTTATGGCTGGCTCCACTATTTATGGTAGCTTGCAGCAGTTTTTTGGAGGAAGTGCATCAATATGTTACACCTGGTTAGAACAGGCATAACATCCTCCTCAGCTGTGCCTACTGCCTGTGCAGAGCATGGGCTGAAAATATGACTGTCCACCAGTGCAGATGTTTTTCTCTGCACCAAGAGACTGCAGCATGGGATTTAATCCCTCAGCTGTTTGAAAATCCAGCCCCAGGTCTTTGCTGTTTAGAATCAACATCAAAATGTCTCTATTTGTGCTTGCATATTGTGTGTATTGAACACCAAACTGTGTAATAGATGGCATTTGTCAGATTAAGTCAGTAATGAAGTATGGTCTTGAAATGGGATAGGCATTTGTTTAAGAAAAATATTAGGTCGGGGCAGTAATGTGAAACATATAAGAAATTAATATCAAAACAAGCATTTCTCAATGCTGAACGTTGGCTAGCTTGCATTGGAAGTAGTAGTGCAGGAGTTAGAGAGATGCATAATAGGAATGGCAGTGAAGTATTGAACTAATGCCAACCCCCAACCCCGCAGAGAGTTAAAGGAGTTGGGGGTGTGCCTTTGGGTTGTCCTCCATAATGCTCAAGCCATCTCACCTCACCCCACCCTGCAGACAGCAACAGGTGTTGCATTGCGCCTTGGGGTCTTCGGCCCTTATGATCATCCCATTCCATAAGGAAATAAGCTGAGATGGGTGCAGTATAGGAGAATGGGGTGAACGTTGGAGCTGAAGACCCCAAGGTACACCTTGATGCCTGTCAGTGGCTGTAGGGTGGGGGTAGAATGTCGTGAGCATTACGGCCGACTGACCCAAGTCACACCACTAATGCCTGTCAGTCTCTACAGGGTGGGCGTTACAGTTGGAAATCTTAATGCCCTGGGTGTTTTTTGGTATTTTGGTATTTTTGCTCCAAAGTTTCAAAATGGCAGTTTTGGGACCCCACCTCATGAACAGTGGCACTATCATTTTGTTACTCAGTCTTGAAAGGTGACTTCACACAGCAACTATGCTATTCAGTGCCACAGGTGCAGAAGCACATTTTGGGAAGGATGTGAAAAATTATAGCTGTACTGTTCATGAGGAGGTGTGAAAAAATGGCAATGTTGAAAATGTGGAGTGAAAATATGAAAAATGCATGATGTTACACGCATGTGTAGAAACTGCTCAATGCATGCCCGTAACGTGGTCATTTTTTGTAATTCTTTCACCAAATTTTTAATATTGGCTTTTTGGGACCTCCCCTTATGAAGAGTGGCACTATGATTTTGTTAATCCATCCCGAAAGTTGATTTTGCACAGCAGCCATGCCATTCTGTGCCACAGGTGTGAAAATGCATTTCAGGCAGGATGTTAAAAATGACAGTTGTACCATTAATTAGGAGGTGTTGTTAAATGGCAACGTGGAAAATGTGGAGTGAAAATATTAAAAATTGGCAAAGTTACGAGCATGCGTAAAAAATGCGCAATGCACACCTGTAACTCGGTTATTTTTGGGAATTTTTTCACCAAATATTCAACATGTGCTTTTTGGGAACCCACCTCATGAACAGAGGTACTGTCATTTTGCTAATCAATCCCAAAAGATCATTCGGCTCAGTGACCATGAAATCACCATTTGGGACAGAGAAACAAAGCAGCAGTGACATTTTCATGAGGTGGGGTCCCAAGAACCCCATGATGAAAATTTGAGGCCAAAATTCCTACAAATGGCTGAGATATCAAGCTAAGTTGAAATCCCCCATTGAGTCCCATTATACAGTGCTTACCCAATTCCTCAGCTTGTAGTTTGGCTTTGATGAGTGCAGACAAGTCCCGGTCCACAGAAGATCACAGCGCTGACCTCCAGAGGGTAAGTAGGTGGGGTGCTAGAGGTGGGTGTGCAGAGTGAGGATTGGGTTGGGGATTGGGGACTGGGAAGACAGTGCTGGATGGTTTTCTTTTTTACAGTTTAGCAAATAACTCTGGGGGGCCATTTTCTTTATTTATAGGTAAAGAAAAAGAGAACTTTGGAGCACTTTGGGGTGGGCTCCCAGTGTGCCACATGAGTTTGGGGGGACATGACGTTGACGGGGATTGGGCATCCCCATCGACAAGCTTGGGTGGGAGGGGAAACATGATAGCGACAGGGATTTGGCACCCTCATTGGCAAAGAAATTGAGCTTGGAGGGGTGGAGGGCATCAGACACTGGGAGTGGGCATCCTGGTGTCGGAGAAAACAAAAAACAAATTCTGGGCTCACTGGGGTGGGCTCCCAGTGTGCCACAAATGGCTGGGGAGAAACATGCTGACATGGGGATTGGGCACCCCCAATATCACCATTGTGGAAAGCTGCACCAGCAGCTGTTTTTATTTACTTATTGAAATGTTTCACCAGGAACGGCACACCAAGCAACTGCTTGTAACTCTGGCCATGCGCATTACTGTGCACTGTAATGCGCCTGGTCGGAGTCTTGTCATCTGCCACTGCAATGAGGAAACTGCACCTCATTGGAGCGGCATTTTCCTTTCAGCTTTGTGGCGTTCTTTGAAACTGCTGTCATTACCAGCATGCTCGCTGATTGGCGGCTGAGGGACACACCCACTAAAGCGTCTCCTGCATTGGTGACAGCACTGACATACCTCTGAAATGTGCTACTACCACAAGATGTTGCTAGCACACGTGCAAGCCAACATAATATTTAAAGGAAAGAGCATATCGTGTTCTGACATGAAACATCATCACTTAGGTACCATGATTTCTACTCCATGAAGTTTGTAAATAAAGACTTGTACTTAATAATGCATCTCAAACAGAGGCATCAGGTATTCAAGTGATATTATTGTATTGTCGCGATGCAGGGATTAAAGTAGTCCTTGTTCTGCTATTAGAAATCTATAGGTACTCCTGTAGCTGTGCAGGCCATGTCGGCAGCATCTTTGAAAGCTATTCTCCCTACGGCAGTCTAAGGTTCACCTGGCCTCTTCCAGTTCCCCTGCCCCCAAGGGTGAAGACTCAGTCAATTACTTCTAATCCCAGTGCTCTAATGGCATTAATTGATGTTCCTGAAACAAATGGTGTCATATTCTGTAATATATCAATATTGCTATTAGCATATCATCACTATTCCACGAGAAAATGTGTTAAACAAATTCCGGACATTTGCATGAAATGTTGTACAACTACAGCAATGTCACAGATTCATTAATCATAACCTATTGTAACAGTCTGCAACATTTATACCATTGATATTGTCAACCAGTCAATATTTCATGGAAAGAAACAAAATAATGGAATTTTGCATGAAATTCTGATCCTAGTGCCCCAAAGTCAATAGGTGGTATTTCTCAATAAATGATTGTCATAATCATGATGCCATGAAAAAAATGTATTAAGACTAGCATTCTGGGCATTTGCATGACATTTTGATCCCAGCTACAGCAGTGTCACAAATGTGTTTATTATAACTTATTATTATGGTTCACTGCCAGTTTATACCATTGAGATTGACACCCAATGAAGATTTCCTGTAAAAGACACTCCACCATTTACAGTTGCATGAAATTCTGATTCTGTTGCATTAATGTCAGTAATCATGATTGTGGGGAATGCTCTCTCAGGCATTCCACCTACCTGACATCATGGGTTGTGTACACCTGATAGGTTGTCTTGATGCACATGTGACTTAATTTGAGAACGTCTCCCCTCTGAGCGTCTCTGGTCACTTCTAATCAGTTCAAATTGTGCATCTCACAAAGGTTGTCACACTACTCCAGAGCTCCAAACCACAGAAACATTAACCAACTCATCTAAAGGTAGGACAACAGTTCCATTACATATTTTTGTACCTATTGTTTTCAATATTTATCCGGACAGCACAGCTAGTTCTGCGTCTATTTGGTACGTCGGTACGCTTCGCAGCACATTCTGCAGGTTAGCAGTGAGCTAGATAAGATTTTTATGTAACAAAAGGTGTTTTATATACTGCCATCCACCATCCTAGAAGCTCACACTTGTTTTCCCAGCACCAAAGCCATGACTACTGTAATCATGATTCCAAGAACACATTTCTAAAAAAATAATTTTTGTACATTTACATAAAATTTTGATCACACCACAGAAATGGCATGAATTTTTTAATTCTTAAACCTATTATTACCATTTACACCCATTTTATACTACTGCGATTGTCCGTCAATACTTAGTGCAAAAAAAACTAAAAAAAGCAAAATTGCATATGTTTCTGATCCTAGTGCACCAATGTCTGTAACTGCTTTTTCTTAAACAAGTGTTGTCATATTCTGCAGTATATTAGTATTCCAATTAGCATATAAGCATGATTCCATGAAAAACAAGCATTTGTCAATGCCGAATGTTGGCTTGCTGGCATTGGCATTGGTAGTGCAGGAGTTGGACAGAAGCATCATAGGAATGGCAGTGAAGTGTTGAACTGATGCCAACCCACCCCCACCCTGCAGAGAGTGACAAGCATTAGGGTGTCCCTTTGGGTGTTTGGTAGTGCAGTGCGGGAAAACATGTTGGGCAGGATGTGAAAAATGAGAGCTGTACTGTTCATAAGGAGGTGTAAAATGCCAGTGTTGAAAATGTAGATAAATATAGCAAATTTATGGGTTACCAGGGTGCTGCGGGAAATATGCAAGTAACGCTGCAACACTGCTATTTTACGGGCTGCCGCACCAAATTTTCTAACATAGGTATTTTAGCACCTCTGCTCATGTACAGTGTCACTGTTATTTCTCAAAGTGTCCCAAGAAGTGATTTTGCACAGCGACCACGCTTATTCTGCGCCCGGAAGTGCGAAAACACATTTGGGCACAATATGTCAATGACGGCTGTACTGTTCATCAAGAGGTGTGGAAAATGGCAATGGTGAAAATCCAGACTGAAAATATCACAAATGCCAACAGCACTAAGCGCATGCAATCTGCCAACGCATTCAGAATACAGTTATTTTATGGAGTATCATCACCAAATTTTAACATAGGCATTTTAGGTCCTCTGCTCATGAACTGTGTCACTGTCATTTTCATAATCTGGCCCAAACACTGATTTCCCACAGTGACTGCGCTATTGTGTGCCGGAAGTGCGGAAACTCATTTCGGGCAGGATGTGGAAAATGACAGCTGTACTGTTCACAAGGAGGTGTACAAAAATGACAATGCTCAAAATCCGGCAGTAAAGTATTGTGAATGCGCGAAGTTCCAAGCCTGCGTAGCAACTGCGCAATGCACGCTCATATAACAGGCATGTTTTGGATTTTTTTCCACCAAATTTGGAACTTAGGCTTTTTAAGAGGGCACCTCATGAACACTTGCACTGTCATTTCATTAATGGGCCCTGAAAGGTGATTTCGCGCAGTGACTGTGAAATCACCTTCTGAGGCCGATAAACGCCATGACAGTGACAGAATTCATGAGGAGGGGCCCCAAAAACTCCATGTTGAAAATTTGGTGCAAAAATTCCAAAAAATGCCTGAGATATGCAACAAAGTTGAAAAAACCCTATCTAGCCCATTATACAGCTTACCGGCATTTTCTCAGTTCGCGGTCGGCTTTAAAAGTGCAGGCGTATTCCGGTCCACTGAAGATCGTCGCCGGAATCGAAGGTAAGTATGGGGTGGGGGTGTGGGGAGGCAGGGTGCGCAGTGGGTGGGTGCGGGTTGTGGAAGGGGGCAGGGAGAAGCACCGTGGGACCGTTTTAATTTGCAGGTTTAAAAAAAAAAAAAAGAGACATGGGGCGTTTGCCTCGCTGGGGTGGGCTCCAGCATGGCAGAAGGATGGCTGGGGGCGTGGAGCCGTGAGGGGATTGGGCATCCGTCGGCCATGGCATCAGTGCACGCTGGGGTGGGCTTCCAGCGTGGCACCCTGTACTGAGGGGACAGCATGTAGTAAAGTGGACATAACTTCACAAACAAAGTGCCGCCTGCATGAGGCTTGTCTCTGATTGCAGCGGCACTTTGTTTAGAAGTTATGTCCACTTTACATAATGTTGATGTCAGTGCTTGCATGCTGGCTTATTGGGGAATGAGGGACACACCTACTGATGCGTGCCCTGCATTCGCCCAACAGCAGCCGTGCTCCCCCAAAGCTGCACACTCCCAATATGTTGACTGCCGTGCAAGCCAACATAAAAATGTATACAAAGAAGAAATCCTAGACAGTTACATGAAATGTAGAACACACTACAGCAGAGTTACAAATGTGTTCATCATAACTTATTGTTATGGTTCACTGCCATGTTATACCATTGAGGTTGCCATCCAATGAAACCTAAGTGCCCAGTGCAAACTGTGCTATTGGGCATGGTCTGTCTACAAGTCTTCTCTGTCCCCGGCCAACCTCCAAGAGTACAGGCCTCTAAGACGCTCATGCACTAAGGTTATCAACACAGCAAGGGCAGATTACTTCAAAGACCACCTCCGTTCTAGCAATGGCTCTTCCTCAAATTTCTAGAAAACAATCAACTCTCTCTTTGATACCTCTCTCAGTCAGCCACACTCACCCTCACAGTGGACAGATTCCTGGTTTGGATCCTACCTCCGTCATGGACACCTTTAAAAAAATTCGTTATCATTTGCACCCCTACTAACCACCCCACATTGCCCTCTTCTGCCCTCCTCCATTCCACGCTGTCTTAGAGGCTACCATTCCCCCCTCCAAGCAGGAATTCTACTGAGCACTTAGTCTCTTAACCCTGCTAAGAACAACCAAGATGGCATTGATCCAACACTCCTCTGTATCTCTGCCTCTGCCATTGTTCTCTCCCTCACGCACCTGCTGAATCTTTCCCTCTCATCAAGCACAGTCCCTTCAGCCTGGAAAGTGGTCAAGGTCCTGCATCTCCACAAAGGCAGTGACCCTTCTTCCTCTGGGAATTGTAGTCCAATATCCCTCCTCCCCTCCTTAGCCAAATGTCAGGATCCCCTAGTCTACACCAGGTTTGGTGATTCCCACATGACCACCAATACCCTCTCCCCATTCCAAGTTGGCTTTAGGAGGTATCATTCCATCACTTCCTGCTTACTGCAGGTCACATATTCCATCCTCTCAGGGATGGATCACTGCCACTATGTTCACTGATCGGATGAAAGCATTTGATTTGGTGTCCCACTTGCTCCTACTAAGCAAGCTACACTCAGTTGGCCTGGTGGCACCAGTAGTGAACTGGTTCAGCTCTTACCTCATGCACAGGCAACAGTCAGTTCAAGTGGACTCTGCCCAGTCATCCCCTCTCCCACTACTTGCTGGAGTCCGCCAAATTCATCCTGGGTCCAGTCCTTTTCTCCCTCTTCATCAACAACCTCCCTTAGTTTGCTCATAGGCACAAATCCACATATATGCTGATGACACTGCATCCAGTTCTGGAGACCCATCTCTGCAAGGACATAGACAGGGTGGAGGAAGTCTAGAGGAGGGCAACTAAAATGGTACAGGGCCTGCAAGAGAAGCCATGTGAGGAGATACTAAAGGAGCTTAATATATATATATACCCTTGAGGAAAGGAGGGAGAGAGGGGACATGATAGAAACTTTTAAGTACCTCAGTGGAATCGGCAAAGTCCAAGAGGGTAGCATCTTTCAGAAAAAGAGATGGGCAAGAACAAGGGGACACAATTTAAAGATGGGGGAGTGGTTCAGGGGCAATGTGAGGAAGTATTTTTTCACAGAGAGGGTGGTGGACGCATGGAACAGCCTTCCTGAGGAGGTTGTGGGGTCTTAAACTGTGGGAGAATTCAAGAATGCATGAGACAGACATAATGCAATTCTTGTGGGGGGTAGGCAGAAATAGGCTGTTGGTTAACTAGGATCTGCAGCTTATCCTGTACGTAGGGAAATGGGCAGACTGGGTTGGCCAAGTGGTCCTTATCTGCTATCAGATTCTATGTTCTGTATTTCTATCTATACCTCTGGCCACTGAACTCTTGATGTGAAGGCCCCTTTCCGGCATGAATTTAACAATGTGCTAAGTTGGTTCCAGGCAAACCAACTGAGAGTTAACACTAAGAAAACAGTCTCTGTGATCTTTGGGATGAGACAAAAACTTGCAAAGCTCTTGTCCCTCCCCCCTTTTCACCACTCCAAATGGCTACCCCATTGAAGTTGTCTCAGCATTCAAATACCTTGGGGTCCGGCTAGACATCAAGCTTGATTTCTCCATCCATATAGATACCCTACACTCCAAACTCCTCTCAAGGCTTGGAGTAATGTACCAAAACAAAGATTGCCTCTCTCCTTCAGTTCAACAAGAGCTGGTAACCAAAACAATTCTCCCTGTGCCCGATTACATGGACATGGTCTACGGCACTGCCCCCACCTCTTCCCTTGCCAAATTAAACACACTCCAGGAAGGCAGCAACAAAGGCAAACAGGATGCTAGGGTGCATAGCAAGGAGGATTACATCTAGGAGTAGTGAGGTCATATTGCTCCTGTACAGGTCCCTGGTGAGGCCACTCTTGGAGTACTGCATGCAATTCTGATGGCCCTACTTAAAAAGAGACATCAGACTACTAGAACGGGTACAGTGCGGAGCAACAAAGATGATCCTGGGGTTGGGGGATAGACCTTATGAGTACGGATGTAAGTTTGTCATGGATGAGGTTTTAATGACTCATTGTTCATGAAAGTATTAGTAAACAGTAGTAAATGTTGTGGCACTGTCATCATTGTTACATTCTGATGACACTAGTGAAAGTCATGGAAGTCCTGAATAAAGATCAAATGTCATGGAATCAATGACGTGTATGACTGCCATGGCTTACTTACATTCTTCCTTATGAGAAGCGACTGAGAGAGCTCAATATGTATACGCTGGAGGACAGAAGAGAGAGAGAGAGGGGATATGACTGAGACCTTCAGGTACCTGAAAGGGATGAAGAGAGTGGGAACTAGGTGTTTGTTCAATCTTAAGGGCAGCAGAGAAACCAGACGGCACTCTCTAAAGCTGGAAGGGACAGATTCAGGAGGGAAATGAGGAGACACTATTTCACTGAAAGGGAGGTAGCAGGGTGGGATGCACTACCAGAGGAAGTCATATCACTGCAGACAGTGGGGAGCTTCAAGAGGGGGTGGGACAGATTCAAAGGGATAGTACAAACCGGGAGGGGACAGGGAGTGGGTAGGAAGGAAACTGCGGTAGGGGGGCAGCCGCAGTCTGACGGACTGATGTGCTGCACACTCGAGCAGACTAGATAGACCATAAGGCGTTTATCTCCTGGCAAATTTGTACGTCCGTATGTTCCTAAATGCCTTTTGCCGCTTCACCACAAACTCTCTTACTTCACTCATCACTACTCCCTCTACTCCTCTCTGTCTATCCCTCCCCCACCATCGACAGATCCATTCCCTGGCCTTCATTGCCAAATACTGGTTCAGATTTCTCTCCTCCTATCTCTCCACCTTCTTATCTCCTGCCTATCCCTGCTCCTACCCTCTCCACTCCAGGAAGTGCTCGGTCTTTCTCCCTTGTCCCTTCCCAACCCTTGCTCTATGCCTGGTCAGTCTGCCTTCTCTTTCATCTCCCTTCCCTCTGGAACCAATTTTCATCTTCCCTTCATCAAGCCACCTCTCTCCCAGCATTCAAGCGACTGCTTAGATCTACTCCTACTGCTCCCTGCCTCTCCTCTTAACTGCTTCTAATGTTAGTCCCCAAACTGTGTCTAGGTTAGTTTTCTTGGACATGTAACTGCAGGGATACAAATTCTGCTTGTACTAATTCTGATTGTAAAGCTGTACTGTGAGCCCTGTAACTGACTGTATTTTATTTGTTTTTATTTCTCTGTATGTTCTTCCTCTCTCCCTAACCCGCGGGTTGCACCTGGAAATGAGGCCCGGCTCAGTGTGCATTTCCTTGGTATCACATTTTAAATAAATATATAATTACAAGCCCAACAGTGTCTCTAGCACAACTATTTTAATTACTCCTTTAGGAGTCCAAACTGTAGCATAACTGATCATACAAACATAGAATTTTGATGCCAGAGAAGGACCACTTGGCCCATCCAGTCTGCCCATTTCCCTACCTAATGGATAAGCTGCAGATCCTAGTTAACCAACAGCCTACTTCTTCCTATCACCACCCCCTAGAATTGCCTTATGACTGTCCCATGCATTTTGAAATCCACCAGTTTTTGACTCCACAACCTCCTCAGGAAGGCTATTCCATGCATACACAACCCTTTCCATGAAAAAATACTTCCTCACATTACCTCTGAGCCGTCCCCTCCTCAATCTTCAAATTGTGCCCCCTTGTTCTTGCACACCTCTTTTTCTGAAAGATGCTACCCTCTTGGACTTTGTTGATTCCCTTGAGGTACTTGAAAGTTTCAATCATGTCTCCCCTCTCCCTCCTTTCCTCAAGGCTATACATACTAAGCTCCTTAAGTCTCTCTTCACATGTCTTCTGGTGCAGACCCTGATCATTTTAGTTGCCCTCCTCTGGACTGCCTCCATCCTGTCTGTGTCTTTGCAGAGACTGGGTCTCCAGAACTGCACACAGTACTCCAGATCGGGTCTCAACAGCTGTCTGTACAGAGGGATAACAACTTTATGTTTTCTACTGGTGATGCCTCCCCCTATGCAACCCAGTATCCCCCCAGCCCTCCTTACTGCCCTCTCACTTTGCTTGTCCACCTTTAGGTCATCTGATATGACTACCCCCAGGTCCCTTTCCATTTTTGTTGCTGTTAATATCTCACCCCCATTGTGTACTCTTCCCCAGGGTTTTTGTTTCCCAGGTGCATTACTTTGCACTTCTTAGCATTGAATCTAAGCTGCCATACATTTGCCCATTCCTCTAACCTTGCCAAGTCCCTTCTCAACCTTTCCACCCCACATTGTGTATCAACTCTGTTGCAGATCTTTGTGTCATCTGCAAAGAGACATACTTTCCCTTCCAGTCCCTCTGCAATGTCGCTTTAAAAGACATTAAAGAGGACCGGTCCTAATACTGAACCCTGCGGTACCCCACTAGTAACCGCCCTTATTTCAGAGTGGACTCTGTTTACTATTACCCTCTGTGTCCTGTTCTCCAGACAATTCTTTACCCAGGCTACCATCTTGGGACCCACTCCGAGGCTGGCCAGCGTGTATATTAATCTTTTGTGTGGGACTGTGTCAAATCTCCACAACGGCTTTGGGACTCAAGCAGATCAATTTGTTATATTCTTTGATTACATGAGGCACGTATAGTTAGATTCCCCTCTCCCACCTCTGTCAGGACTATTAAAATGATAGCTTGATTGAGGTAAATGTTTTTTTCAGGAAGGCAGAATATGGAAAGATGAGGGGGTTGTGAGAAGGGAGACGTCTGTCAATACAACTAATGTCAAACAGGCTGGCTACCAACTGTCAGCTGAAGGTGGGAAGGGAGGGAGGGGCATTATGTAGACAACCTGCAACTGGAACCTGGTCACTGGCTGAAAGACAAGAACCTCCAGAACACCCACCTCCTCCCATTTCTACAAACATTTGAACAGCAACTTGAGCAATACGATCATGCAAAAGATGCACCCTTGCTAGGATAATTCTGCTGGTCAGTTTGTCAGAGCGAAGGTATATAGGCGCTGCCCACTTCAAGACTTACTGTCTGCATCAGGTGGAGACACCATACCTAGACAGCAAGTGACAATTACAAGCAACTCAAGGCTGTTCTGAGAAGAGCTCCCTCCCACTCCATGGATTTGGTCAAAGAATAAAAGAGATACGGGGTGGAGGCTACTGGAGTGCCTCCTTATTCCAATCTCAATCACATATCTCACTTATAGATGGTAGGTATTTATGTTTAAAGGGAGGGAAACCAAATGTGTGACATCAACTTACAGCAAGGTCTCCAGCTATGACTCCCACCAAAGCCACTGGCAAGCCTCACAGAGATTTGATATGCACTTTCTCCCCTGTGAAGTTTGCACACCAACACAGGCAAGCTACAAACACCTCTTTATAATGCAGGTGTCTCTGACCTTATCAAGTCTTCCCATGATAAAGAGTTCCCTCTTGCTACATGGCTTTGGCCTGTGAATACAAGAAAATGAGGGTACTAAAGGAATGCTACCCCGCTCCAACCTCAACTGCATAGTTCTCTTAGGGAGGGCAGGCCCATGTGTCTAAAGGGAAGATGGACAATTGTGCACTATCTACTTGCGGCAAGGTAACATAGACAATGATGGCAGAAAAAGACTAAGGGTCAATCCAGTCTTCTTGAATTCCTTTTTTTACGTTCACTTGCGCACATGCGCAAAGAACATTTTGGGAGAGTAGCACACTTTGAGGTGTGCCCCTCCCTTGCAAAGTGCTCTGTTGAGCAGGCGTGGGATGTCCTGCACCAATGGGTGCGGAGCTATATGACAGCAGTGGTCTTGCTTCAAAGAACCACCACTGTCATACCGAGAACCGCATCACGCCGCCTCTCCTGCATCACCCGCCCCAAAGCTTTGGTGCCACGCTGGGAACCCACCCCAGCATGGCAAACATGAAGGTAGTTTGTCGACGGGTGCCCAATCCCCCGCCGCCCCTCGGCCCCTCAGTTATCTTCTGCCACGCTGGGGCCTACCCCAGCATGGCAAACGTCCCACGCCATCTGTTTTTTTTTTATCTGTAAATGCAAACGGTCCCACAGCGCATCTCCCAGTCCCCCCTCCCACAACCCGCACCCACCCACTGCGCACCCAGCCTCCCCACACCCTTCCTCACCCCATACTTACCTCCGGAGCTTGGCGCGACGATCTTCGGTGGACCGGGAACATGTCTGCACTCTTCAAAGCCGACCGCGAATTGAGGAAATGCGGGTAAGCTGTATAATGGGCTAGATAGAAGGTTTTCAACTTTATTACATATCTCAGGCATTTTTGAATTTTTGCACCAGATTTTCAACATGGGGTTTTTGGGACCCCTTCTCATGACTGATGTCACTGTCATGGCGTTATTCGGGCCCGAGGGGTGATTTCGCAGTCACTGCGGAAATCACCCTTCAGACCTGAATAGCACCATGACAGTGACATCATTCATGAGAAGAGGATCCCAAAAACCCCATGTTGAAAATTTGGTGCAAAAATTCCAAAATATGACTGTTTTACAAGCGTGTGTTGCGCAGTTCCTACGCACGGTTGTAGGTTTGCGAATTTTCAGTATTTCTACTCCAGATTTTCAACATTGCCATTTTACCACACCTTCTTATGAGCAGTACAGCTGTCATTTTTCACATCTCACCCGAAACGTGCTTCCGCCCATGTAGCGCACAATGGCGCAGTTGGTGTGCAAACTCAATGTATGGGACACATTAAGAAAATCACAGTGACACTGATCATTAGCAGAGGTCTTAAAATGGCTGTATTGAAAATTTGGTGAAAAAATTCCTAAAATGACTGTTTCACGGTCTGCATTCGCAGTTCCTCGCATAGGCCTAAATCAGAATTTTCAATATTTTCCTCCAGATTTTCAACATTGCCATTTACTAACACCTCCTCATGAGCAGTACAGCTGTCATTTTTCACATCCTGCTCAAAACATGTTTCCGCTTCATGTAGCGACAATGGCGCTGTCGGTGTGCGAACTCAATGTATGGGACACATTAAGAAAATCACAGTGACACTGTTCATGAGCAGAGGTTTTAAAATGGCTATGTTGAAAATTTGTTGGAAAAATTTCTAAAAATGACTGTTTTACGAGTGTTCATTGAGCAGCTCCTATGCATGCTCGTAAGTTTGCAAATTTTCAATATTTTCAATCCACATTTTCAACATTGCCATTTTACCACACCTCCTTATGAGTAGTGCAGCTGTCATTTTTCATATCTTGCCGAAAACGTGTTTCCATCCATGTAGCGCACAATGGCACAGTCGGTGTATGAATTCAGTGTATGGGACACATTAAGAAAATCACAGTGATACTGTTCATGAGCAGAGATCTTAAAATGACTATGTTGAAAATTTGGTGGCAAAATTCCTAAAAATAACTGTTTTTCGAGTGTGCGTTTTGCAGTTCCTACGCACGCTCGAAAGTTTGCGAATTTTCAATATTTTCACTCCAGATTTTCAACATTGCCATTTTACCACACCTCCTTATGAGCAGTACAGCTGTCATTTTTCACATCCTGCCCAAAACATGTTTCCGTCCATGTAGTGCACAATGGCGCAGTCGGTGTGCAAAATCAATGTATGGCACACAGTAAGACAATCACAGTGACACTGTTCATTAGCAGAGGTCTTAAAATGCCAATGTTGACAATTTGGTGAAAAAATTCCTAACAATGACTGTTTTACGAGCGTGCATTGCACAGTTCCCACGCACGCTCGTAGGTTTGCGAATTTTCAATATTTCCACTCCAAATTTTTAACATTGCCATTTTACCACACTTCCTTATGAGCAGTACAGCTGTCATTTTTCACATCCTGCCCAAAACGTGTTTCCGCCTCTGTAGCGCACAATAGGGGTAACAAAAAAGTCATGCTGAAAATGTATTGTGCAAATACCAGCAATCGCACAAGGCATTACGGTAAAGCACCATACGTGCCAAACACCACTGCAAATACCTGCGAGCGAACGTTCGGCATTGACAAATGCTTGTTAGCCCTGGGACCTACTGTCCCACCAGGGTCCTAGCCCTCCCCCTCCAACCTTCCATTCTTCTCCCTGATTCTCTGGCCCCAATTAACCACTAAACCCTTCATTCTGTCCCAACTGTGCTTGAAGCCACTGATGTTTGTTACACCCACCAGCTCAGCTGTCAGACTGTGCCACGTCTCCACAACCCTTTCAGTAAAAGAATACTTCCTTATGTGTTCCCAAATCTCCCTCCTGTTAGTTTCCACTCATGCCCATGTGATCGTGAGCTAATATTCAAGCTAAATACTTTGCAACAGTTCACTTCATTTCCTTTTAGGAACTTGAACGTCTCTGTGTTAGCTCCCTTCTCCCTTCTGGAATCCATCGAGTACATGTTCAGTCCTTGAGGCGCTCCACATAGGACTTGTCCTATTGTCTCTGAATAATTTTTGTTGCACTGTCTCCATCCTGTCCCTATCTTTCCTGAGGTGAGGACTCCAGAACTAGGTGCAGTACTCCAGGTGAGGCCTCACTAAGGATCTATATAGGGAATTTATTATTTCTTCCTTTCTTCTACCAGTAGCCCTCATGATGCATCCCAGCATCCTACTTGCCTTTCTGTGTGCCTGTTACATTGACTTGATTGATTTCAGGAGTCACTGATGAGAACTCTAAAGTCTTTTCCCCAGTCATAGTGCTAAGCCTCACCCCACCCATCTAGTACTCTGTCCTGGGGTTCCTGTTCCCTAGGTGCATTACATTGCACTTTGTGGTATTGAATTTCAACTGCCAAACCTTAGACCACCCCTCTCGCTTCTGTAAGCCTCTACATTTCCTCTATTCTCTTGTCACTGTCCACCCTTCCACAGAGTTTAGTATTATCTGGAAAGAGACACAGCCTGCCATAGATTCCCTCACCAGTGTTGCTAATGAACATAATGAAGACGATTGGTCTCAGGACAGATCCCTGTAGTACCCCGCTGGTGACCTCCCTGTCTTCTGATTTAACCCCACTGACCACAACCCTCTGATGCCTCCACTTAAGCCAATTACCTGCTCAGTTCACTGTGACTTTAACCACACTCAGATCCTCCATCTTCTTTAGCAAGCATCTGTGAGGCACCGAGTCTGAAGCCTTTGCTGAAGTTGAAATAGAGCAAATCCACAGCATGACCTCTATCCAATTTCCTTGTCACCTAGTCAAATCCTTAACATGGCCCCTACCTAATTTCCTTGTCACCCAGTCAAAGAAAACTGTCAGGTTAGTTTGACAAAACCTCCCTCCCATCCTCAAATCTGTACTGTTTACAGTCCTGGAGACTGTTGTTCTCCAAGTTGCCATAAGGTCCTTTTCTGACCAGTGACTCATAGAAACATAGAAACATAGACTTTGATGGCAGATAAGGACCACTTGGCCCATCTAGTTTGCCCATTTCCCTACCTACAGGATAGGCCGCAGATCCTAGTTAACCAACAGCCTATTTCTTCCTACCCCCACAAGAATTACCTTATGTAGGCACCATCAGCTTCCCTACAGTACAGGTTACACTGACAGGTAGTTCCCTGCCTGTTTCTTGTCCCTACCTTTATTGAGCGGAACTACGTCTGCCCCCATCCAATCCTTTGAAACCACCCCCGTTCTTAGTAAGCTGTTGCACTGATCTACCACATGTTTAGCCAGTTCCACTGCCAGTTCCATGAGTATTCTTGGATGAAGCCCATCTGGTACAAGGACCTTCTCTATCTTTATGGCTGTCAGCCTTGCCAGGACCCTTTTGCCTGTAAATATTGGCTGTCTCATCACCAGAACTCCCTTTGTGGCTGCTTTGATGCCATTCTCTGGCAGGGCCCTACCATCCTCCCTAGTGAAAACTGAGCAAAAGTAATCATTAAAGATGGCAGCCTTTTGCATGTCCTCATCTGTCACCTTACCCCCCTCTCAGCTGGCCTTACAGGTCTCCCTCCCTACTTCCATTTCTTCCAAATGTATCTGCAGAACTGTTTTCTGCTTTTGACCCCTCCGTAATAAAGCTCTGTGTCTCTTTTTGCCTCCCTAACTGCCCTCTCTGCCCCCAATTTTTCAGTAAATTTTCTCCCCATTCTTCCTCTCCCAGCTTCCCTTTGCATTTGTAGAGGCACTTTTCTTGGCCCTTACCACTTCACAGACACTTACTGAGAACCATAGCAGTGTCTTGAACCTGTTCATTTTGGTTGTCATGCTCATATACACAGTAGATGCCTCAAGAATGGCCCTCTTAATTGCCCTGCGTCTCTCCTGCACCCCACCTATGTTATCCACCCCTGCTAACTTGTCTCTGACCCGCTCACTCAGTCTATTGAAGTTTAGCCTTCTAAAGTCAAGAACTTCAGCCCTTGACTGTGGTTTACCAGACCCAAGGGCCAGTTTGAACCAAACAGAGTTATTGTAATTGTTCCCCAGTGACTCTGCTAATCCTACAGCTCCTACCACCTGTGCATTTTTGAGCACCACATCAAGAATGGTGGTCTGCCTAGTGGGTTCCTTAACTAGGTGTACCAGCAGACAGCCTTGGAAAATGCTCAGCAAGGTCTGATTCTGGTGTTCCTGGGCACTGGAACACCCCAGTTGATGTCCAGCAGGTTCAGATCACCCACCACCACTACTTCCCCTTTTGCTACCCCTGTTTCAAGTTCTTTCCTGAGCTCTCTGTCCCTTATCTCCCCCCTGCACTGGAGGACTAAATAATCCCTAAGTGCAGTTTCTTTCTTAAGGCTGCCGTGAGTTGCACCCACAGCGACTCTGTATCCCCATTACTATCTCTGATGTCCCCATTCTTTGCCACCTTGATGCCATCTTTGACAAAAAGGGCTACTCATGCCCCTCTGCCTGTCCCCGTATCACCCGTGAACATAGAGCACTTAGGGACTGTCAATTCTCGGTGTAACCCCCTACAAATGGGGGTTCCCAAAAAGTATTCCTTGAGCTTGCCTAAATGCTCACTGCCAGGCTGGTGTCCTATGTTTTAGCAGTTTAAATGTGATTACCACAGCCTGTATAGCCTCTGTGTACTATCTCTTTAAGAGCTGCCTGATTGCAGCTTAAGTAATCTGAGAGGGAGCTCTGTTGAAAGATGTAACTAATTACTGAAAATCGTTTAGAGTGATAATGATAATGTAGTTTGTCTAACCTGCTTTCTTTGTAGCAAGGACTGTTTTGTTTGTCTCCACTGTCTTGGTCCTGGACTGCAAATTGGACCAATCAGTACTGGTGGGACCTAAAATGTAGCCGGACTACAGGAGCTGTCTGAATCCAAAATCTGTAGGAACTGTAGTTTGAACGGTTTGCGCCTTTTTTGCAACTGAAGGGGGAGCTCTTGCTTTGACTGACAGCCAGATCAGCCAACCAAACCTTTTGGATCTTGGGGAAGTCCCGGGCTGCTTGCAGTTTTCAGTTGGATCTAAGCTGGAAGCTGAACAAGAAGGAGCTGAAGTGATTCTGAGCAGCAATCCTGAGTGGATTTGCATGGGAGAACTCTGAAAAGGCTAAGTTCTTGGCCTGCATGTCGGTGTGCTGCTCCTAAAAGGGAGAGAAGAGAATTATTTTGGACTAAATCCAAGTTTGTGTGACTAAAGTAAGCTACTGAAGTGGGCCAGGCTCAACCTGAAGAAGACCGAAGATTTTGCTGAATGAGATCGGCCTGTCAGGAGTTCCAGTTACCCCTAAGCTCCCGGTGTGTGCAGAGACTTTGCGATTGTGACTGGGGAGTGCTTTGCCTGGTACAGTAGAATTCCCAAACATGTAAATGTGCTATGAGTTGCAAGTGGGTTGTGAGTTAGTTCCCCACTGTGTGAACTGTGTTCTGCTTGCTGGAAGCTGTATCCAGCCCAAAACGGACTGCATCCGAATTTGTCTCCATGTGGTCTGGGCCTTGCCAGACTGGCCCAGCCAGACTACCCACTGCACAGAGAAGCCATCGACAAAAGACCTGCCTGGGGTTCAGCCCCCTGCTCCATGCTTGAACAGGAACGATGCCTCTGCGACTTGTGTGGGCCCTGCTTCTCCTGGCATTCCAGATCAACCACCTGCAGTCTCGATTTTTGTCCAGCCTGTGTCTAGTCTTGGGTATCGTGAGTAAATACCAGGGTAGCTCCCTGCAACAACAGCTTAATCTGAGTGTGTCATCTGATTGTCTTGTTGTTTCGTTTCCTTTATGAACTGAGCCCTCTGGCTCCGGATTACAAATATTGTTTACTATGCATGTTGTGTTTTCCATCACAGGGCCCCAACCAGCTGTGACAACGGCCAACCCCGGGCAACAGTCCTGGCTAGCCCATCTCTTCTCCACCTGGGTACCCAGAGATGTGACTGTGTGGGGGTCTCAAAGCGCATGCATAACTGCTTGATTGATATAACCTTTGAGCTAATTAACTTGATTTTGCCCCTCCTTTGTTCAACTCCCATGAATAAATCAGATCTAACTTTTTCTGCATGTAATCTGACTATGGTTCCGGTTTGTGCTCAAAGCGCTGTACTGTTGCTATTCGTTGTGCATAACCTTGTTTTACACGAGGTCCCCCGACTAGAGCCAGAGGAACCAGCCCTGGTGGTAAGTGCAAACAGTGTGTGTACTTGTGGGGTGTACCAGGGGTATTGTGAAAGTGATTATTGCACAGTGTTCAGGCCACTAGAAGGGAAGGAGGGGGGTTATAGTGTCCCGGAGGGCTGTGCCCAGGTTAACTTAACCACTACCAACCCTGACCTCCGGGTGGAGGAACCCATTTCAGAACTCAGGTCCCTTAACCTGCTACCAGCCAAGCAAGCAGGGGTAGGAGCCCTTGGGATAGCGCCACCTAGGGGTTACACCAGTGATAATTTTCCTGAAGCCCACATCTCCATGATAGCCATAAGATTCACCTCAGAGTCTGCCATCAGTGCCTGGATCTCACCGAGTTTGTTACCTAGGCACCCGGCATTAAGGCATACCCCCTTCCATCTGACCCCTAATACTACTTTGCCACTACCCCATGCTTTCCTTGTGCTCTCATCCCCTTGTTTTTCTTGGCTTTTGCAATTTTTGCATTCCCCATCTCTAATGTCCTTTCACCTAGTCAGTTAGGGCCACAACTCTTCTTATATCCACTGTGTTGCTACAAGCCCCCAGTTGCGTAGGAGTAGTAGTTAAGATATCTTCCTCTCATGCCACTGTGGTTCCCCTAGACCCAGTCTCCCCCACAGTCAGTTTAAATGTCCGATATTGACTTCTGCCCCATTGTGCAGGATCCCCCTCTCTTGTCAGTGGTCCTTGTCAGGTGAAGGCTATCACCCCTGAAGAGTCTCCTGTCCCAGAAATCCCCCACAAAGTGGTACCCTTTTTCCTGACACCATCCCCTAAGTCACCTGTTAAACTACTCCATTACGTCACTCCGTATTCTGTCCTGATACGGTTTTCTTAAAATGAAAACCTTCTGTGATACTCCATCTGTCTGCCCATCCTGGATAGACAGTTTTCATGTGGGATAGCCATTTTGAGAAGTCCACCTGTCCCTTGGACAGGTGGTTTTACATTGCAGTGCCAGTATTGTTTTGGGCACTAGGATCCAGCAGAATCAATGTGGCTGCCAGGGTACAAAGGAATCCTGATGACGTCATGTGTGCAGCTCCACCCGCACACTCAGTCTTCCCACTGAGAGTCAGGTGATCGCAGCTACTAGTGTCACCTGACCTTTCGGAGCAACTTGTGGTGTTGGCGGGTTGGAAAACTCCTGCACTAACAGGCGCAGAACGGTAACTGTGCATGCTCAGAGCATCATTGCTCATGCACGGTTGCCATCTCCTGACTCGCTCTCCTCACTTTCATGCTAGCCTTTTCATCATTTATTTATTGAATTTTGTTGATCTGGTAGTCCCACTGAGACTAGAAGTCCCTTTTACAGGGCGACTTGGGGGAGGGGGATACAGATGGTAACCAACTGAAATTGAACCAGATTAAGCTGTTGGTGGTATTGTTTTAGTGAATGAGGGAAATCTGGCCAGGACACCGGAGAAATTCCCCCTACTCTTTTCGATAAGTGCCATGGGATCTTTAATATCCACCTGAACTACCACCAATCCAGGCAGATGGGACCTCGGTTTAACATCTCATCTGAAAGACGGCACCTCAGAAGTGCAGCACCCCTCTCATGCTGCACTACAGTGTCAGTATTGGGATATTAACCCAAGTGCCAGATGTGGGAACTGAACCCACAGCCCTCTGATCTCCTGACCTCAGAGGCGAGTGTGCTACCTACTGGGCCACTCAGCGAGTAGGAGAATGAGTGCTGTGCTCTGCCTTGTATATTGGCAGCTTGGCGCAAAGCAAATACTTTCTTTGTCCAGAAATTAGTATATACAACAGCCCTTTTCAGGAATCTGACCTTTTTTCTTATTTTTGAATAAAAAAAATTGAACTTAGCTAATGGCTTGCTTTCTGGGTCGAGACGGACAGGAGTTGAGGAGGACTGGAGAGAGGAGTGGAACGGGAGTGTGGGACTTCTAATTTTGTTTTGGAAGTCACAACTGGAAATAAATAAATTTAAAAGGTTTTCAGGGCTTCTCCAGTGACTGTTTAAATAGGATAGTCATGCAGGGCTCAGGGCTGCATTGAAGGCTCTGGTGCATTCTGCTGCAGAATCTCATACATATGGTGGACAAAAAACAACCATACTCCACTATATGTGCAGATTTGCAGAAAGAAAGCCTAGCTAGCCCTGCTGGAAAGGAGCCACAAGTCAGAGAGAAATACAAATAAAACATTTCAATCAGGGCTTCTGGTAGTGAATAACTTAAGTAAAAGAAGGATAAAACAGAGCTGAATTGAAGACTCTGTGTTGGATCCTTGCACGTGGTTGGAGCATCAAGCAGACACAAAGCACAGTTCTGTTCTGTTCTATTAAATAAAAAAAAAAAAAAACAGTTTGTGTGCAGAGTGTGAGTTGGTGCAGAAAGAAAGCCTGTCCCAGGAAAATATAGATTAATTTAAATTGCAGAACGTGCAGCCAATTTTAAGAGGCTGTTAGGGAGGGACAACAATGAATAACAAACTGAAGAAGAAGGAAATAAAATAAATGGAGGAACAGGCAGGCTGTTCTCAGGGCTCTTGTGGAGAAAAATTAACAGTTAAGGCTGGCTTGCCTTGAGTGAACTTGTAGCTTGTGGAGGTGATGTAGTAGGCTACTGCTGGGCTCTCTCTGCACGTGTAGGGGAGGGGAGGGGAGAGGGACTAAATAAAAACAAAGTAAACCAGGCACTGTCAAGGAGAGAGGAGTGGAGGGGACAGACAGGGGAATACTATAGTGATAGACAGTCACAGATGAACTAAGTAATCCTGAATACAATTCTAAGCTCTCCTCTGTTGTGTTATGCAAACAGACCTCCCCAGTTTTTGGACGCAAAAGCCTTTGCATATTTGCAGCCCAATTTCCAAATATATAATTTAAAAATACTACTCCATCCCCAGTGCACATACTGTCTTGTGATCAGACTGTCTGCAAGTGGAGGGTGAGGAGGACTGTCTACTCTGAATAAATAAAATATTTTCCAATACAGAGTGTGACAAGGCACTGTCAGGGTGAGGAGGGAGATTTTGAATTAACTAGTCTCAATTTCACTCAGATTTCTGAATAACACAGACTAACAGTCAGCCAGCCATAGTGTTTGAATGCAGATTAGTCTAACCAAGGGAAGAGGAAAACATAAAAAGCCTTTTTCTGGGCTATCTTGTGGATAAGAAAGAAAATTAACCAAGACAAAGCCTGAGGAGTTGTATTAAACAAAACAGGCTGCTCAGGGTCCACTCAGGACTCTTACAGAGCAATCATTGCAAATTTGGAAATAATAAATAAAAAAAACATGAAGGCAGGACTGCCTTGAGTGCTGAGCTGTGGCCTGCTCTCTGCATGTTGAAGGGGAGTGGGGGACTGAAAAAAAAGTACACAGAGTAACAACTACTGGACACCAGTGTCAAAGGGAGAGGAGGGGACTGAATTAAGTCTTGCTCTCTCTGAATCACATTCATTCTCTAAAGTCACTCAGATCAGACCACACTTTCATAACAGGCTAACAACAGACAGCCCTCCATAGGGTTTTAGTGCAAAAAGCAAAAGAAAACAAGCATTTGTCAATGTCGAATGTTTGTCTCGCTGGCATTGGTAGTGCAGGAGTTAGAGATGCATAATTGGAATTGCAGTGAAGTATTGAACTGACGCTAACACCACCTCCACCCCGCAGAGAGTGACAGGCATTGGGGTGTGCCTTTGGGTCATCAGCTATAATGCTCATGCCATTTTACCTCACTCTACCCTGTAGACACTGACAAGTGTCGTGGTGTGCTCTGGGGTCTCTGGGCCTTATACTTACCCCATTCCATAAGAAAATACACTGAGATGGGTGCAGTATAGGAGAATGGGGTGAACTTTAGGGCTGAACACTCCAAGGCACACCTCAATGCCTGTCAGTGGCTGCATGGTGGGGGGGGGGTGTGGAATGCCATGATCATTACAATCAATGATCCCAAGTGACACCCCTGACGCCTGTCAATCTCTACAGGGTGGGATGTTACAGTTGGAAACCCTAATGCCGTAGGCGTTTGTTGATATTTTCACTCCAAATTTCGAACATGGGCTTTTTGTGACCCTAGCTCATGAAGAGCGGCACTATCAGTTTGTTAGCCGAAAGGTGGTTTTGCACAGTGACTATGCCATTTGGCAACACAGGCATGAAAACACATTTTGGGCAGGATGTGAAAAATGACAACTGTATTTTTCAGGAGGAGGTATAAAAAAAATGGCAACACTGAAAATCTGGAGTGAAAATATGAAAAATAGGTGAAGTCATGAGCAGGCATAGAAACTGCACAACACACATCCGTAACCCAATTATTTTTGGGATTTTTGTAACCACATTTTCAACAAAGTCATTTTGGGACCTCCCTTCATGAACAGTGGTGCTGTGATTTTGTTAATCTGTTCCAAAAGTTGATTTCCCACAGCGACCACACCATTGTGCATCACAGGTGCGAAAACACATTATGGGCAGGATGTGAAAATGACAGCTGTACTGTTCAAAAGGAGATGTGAAAAAATGCCAGTGTTGAAAATCTGGCATGAAAATATTGCAAATTTGCGAAGTTACAAGGGTGCATGGAAACTGCGCAATGCATACTTGTAATACAGTCATTTTATGGACTTTTGTCACCAAATTTTCAACATAGGTATTTTAGGACCTCTGCTCATAAACAGTGTCACCTCCATTTTCTCAAACTGTCCTGAAAACTGATTTCACACAGCGACCGCGCTATTCAGATCTAAGCTCTGTCCTCCCCATCTACTTTTGTCTCCACCCCCCCACCTCAGATCACCCTCCTTTCTACCTGCATGCCATATCACCCCTTGAAGTCAGGCCTCATCTGCAAAAAGCCTTAGCTAGCAACAACCCCAGCTGTGACCCCCTTGACTCCAGGATTCTCCGATTAGTCCTAGATACTGTACTAGCCCCTCTCACCAACCTTTTAAACAGGTCACTATGTCTTGTTCAATTTCCCAGTGCCTGGAAAATTGCAGAAATCACCCCTATCCATAAGAATGGAGACAGAACCTCCCCTAACAATTTCAGGCCCATCTCTATTCTCCCCTCTCTTCAAAGCACTAGAAAAAATAGTGGCCATTCAGCTCTCCAAGTATCTGGCCAAATATGACCTGCTGTGTCCAGAACAACATGGATTCTGCCCTGGACACAGCACCACTACAGCCCTCCTGGAGTTCTCCCAGCACCTCCACTCTGCTCTCGACTCTGGTCATGTTGCGGGTGCAGTGTTCGTTGACCTCTCCAAGGCCTTTGACACTGTCTGTCACCCCCTCCTACTTGACTCCCTCCACCAACTTGGCTTCTCTCCTGGCCCACTGGCTTGGTTCACCAGTTGCCTCTCTGCCAGATCACAGCACGTGAAGGTAAATGGCACCCTGTCCAGTACCCTGCCCATTCACTCAGTGGTCCCCCAGGGTTCCATCCTGGGCCCCGTTCTGTTCAGCCTATTTCACAATACCCTTCCCAGCTCCTGCTTGGGCAATATGTTACTCCAAGCCGATGATGTGGTTCTCCTTATCTCCCACCCTGACCCCGCATCTCTACAGGAATCCCTGCAGCACACATTCAACTAAGCCGAAAAGTGGTTCCTTGACCACCAGCTGGTCATTAGCCTCAAAAAAACCAAATCTATGCTTTTTTCGCATCACCAGAATAAGGCCAAAAATGCCCCCCTCTGCAGTCTCCCCAGTCATGCTCACCCTCTCGAGCAGGTGTCGTCCTACAAGTACCTGGGCATCACCTTCGACTCGGCTCTTACATTTCACACCCACATCAAAACCCTGTCCTCAGCCATAAACTCTTGGATTGGCCTTCTCTATCGCCACAAAAATTGCCTCCCCCAAACTGCTCTCCGACTGGCCTTCAACCCCTCCGTCCTGTCCCTAGTGGACTACGGCCTACCTATCTATGCAGCGGCTGACAATACCGCCCTCACCAGAATCCAGACATCGATAAACAAGGCCTGCAGGCTCCTGACTGGTGCATCCCTCTGCATCCATACTTGCCTGCTCTATTCCACCGCCAACCTGCTCACCTTGGAAGAGTGTCTGCACTACCAAACCTGCTTACTTGCCAAAAAATCCCTACTAGGACTCCCCCCCCAGGGGTCACCGTGTCCCTGCTGCTTGCATCCCCATCCATTGCCACCTGTAGCTCAGTTAAGGCCACCTTTCTGGTGCCCCATACCAAGACCTCCCTAGCCCAAAGGTCCTTCCACTACTGCACCCCCACATGGTTCAACTCCCTCCCACCCTCTGTCACTAAGTCTACCAAAATTGGTCCCTTTAATGTCACTCTCTGTAACCACCTCTTTGGCGCCTGAAGCTGTAGTTGCCCTTAATCAACCTAATGTTGGGGTCCCTCCCTGTTTCTTGCCCATAGCCTTGACAATCTCTGTTGGACTGCTCCCCCCTTTTTTTTTTTTTTTTATATGATTGCTATTTACTGCATGTAACTTTATCTCATAAACCACTGTTATATTGTGTATTTTTGTTATCTGTACTGCACCTGTATGTTATCATTGTTGTATCTCACACTGTAACCATGTCTACCCTCCCTGCGATGAGGTGCCTTTGTAAATAAGTCCCTGACTCAAAGGTTGTATTGCACCTCCAAAACTACTACTAATGCAATATGTTGGCTGCACAAGCACGAGCCAACATAAAAAGGAGAAAATATAAAAGCCCTTTCTAGGAGTTTTCTGAGAAAAAAAAAGAGTGAGTGGTGATGGGAAAGGCAGAGACAGAGAGACAACCAATAGGTCTCATAGAAAAGACAAGTGCTGCTCTTTTGAAAACACAGTCCTCCTGACTCCTTACTTACATCTAGATTGATCAGTTTTTGTGTCTATCTACTACTTACATTTCTTTGAAATCCTAGCTAAGCCTAAGCACAAACCACCACCACCTACCAAAGCTTGAAAAAATGTCTTACAGTTTGGATTTAAAAAAATAATTGCAGAACCTTCAAGTGAAGGGGGAGAAGAAAGGTCAGATTCCTCTAGGTGTACTCCAGTGGTAACACCAACTCACCTCACTACTGAGTCTGTCACTGATATGGTCACAGATGTGACAAATGGTAGTGCCACTGACAGTGTTTCTATGCCAGCTGCCACTCCACTGACACCAGTCATTACTGAAACTGGGACAAAAAGAAAAAGGGGCTTCCAAGACAGCTGGAAGAAAAATAGGGAGTGGCTACTACTGTATATGCGCCTGATGTGGGCATGACCTGCTCCTACTGCCAACAGTAGTTAAGAGACAAACACTTTTATGACTGGCTGTAAGAGCATGAGACTTGAAAATGTACATGTTCATGAACTTTCAAAACCTCGTAAGTTAGCCACAGGAAAAAATACTGCATCTAACACAGACCCTTGCAACCTAGAGAAGAAGCCAGAAGGAGAAGGAAGGAAACATATTCAATTCAGTGCTTTAGAGTAACTGGTAATTGGTATTTTTCCTTTAAACTTAGATTGTGGGCTTGTAGTGACACTATACTTTCTTTCTTTGTTGTCTTTACTTATAATTGTTTTTGGGCTGTTGAAAATTTAAAACATAGTGGTGGTGTAATTCTGTGCTGTCTTTAATTGTTGCAATTTCCCTCCTCAACTCTTAATTATATGCCCTGATAAATCTGATTGACAGGAGCTAAACACAGGGTATAGTAAGAGGTGGAAGTAGGAGGGCCTAAGGGGAAGAAGCCCACCCTCAGCACGACAAGTGTTTCGACTCATTTATTTATTGGTTTTTTTCCTTAAAAAAAAAAAATATCTGAGGATCAGTTACAGGATTTTAGTACTGTAAATTAATAAAAGAGAACTAAGAGAGTTTCAGTAGCAGACAAGTTGTGGAATTGCAGTATAATGTGGGGAGTAGTGCAATGCAGTGGCTGTGGTGCAGCCATATTCAGGCAGACCTTCTGGACACTGAGGGTGCTGCCCCATCTGCATGCATCTCTGGACTGTGGGATGAGGTAACCAGACTCAGAGCGGAAGTAAACTGGGTCAGGAGTACCATCACCTCTATCCAGGGACCACCCAGTCCAATGCAGCTGCCTCAAAGGATGCCGAGAACGAGGAGCACTTGGATGACAGTGGGCTCAGGGAGGGTTAGAGCAGTCAGGCAGGAGGCACATCCCAGATCCCATTCCTCTCAAGAACTCATATGCCACACTGGCAAATGAGGACAACCAAATAGAGGTACCCAGAGAAGTGGAAGGAAAGGATGTGGAGGTTAGCCAAGGAGGTGACCTCAGTGGGAAAAGCAGTGGACCCCAGAGGAGGAGGAGGAAGTGAATCCTGATGGGGGACTCCATCGTAAGAGGGATCCAGCTAGGAACACAGGAGGGAGAGGACAGGGAGGTGAGGTGCCTACCAGGTGCCACGGCACAGAGGGATGGAAGGAAGATACTGGGGATCACTGGGAAGGCAAGATGGGAGGGTGAGCTGGATGTCATTACCCACCTAGGTACTAATGACTTGGCAAATGGGGAGCCAAAGGAAGTTCAGGAAGAGTTTAGGAAACTGGGAGGGTCTCTGGCAAGTAGCTACTTCTGTCACTTTCTCAGAAGTACTACCTGTGAGAGGCAAGGGAGAGCATAGGAGTGCATGCACCAGGAACTTTAACTCATGGTTGAAGAACTGCTGCTGTGAGGAAGGGTTTGGATTCATTGGTGACTGGGGACCCACCTGAGGGATGGAGGTTGTTCAAGCCTGACGGCCTGCATCCATCCTGGAGGGGAATCCAAGTATCAATGATAAGTTTAAATGCTACATTGACAAGCATTTAAACTAGCAAAGAAGGGTGGCAGGCAGCAAGGAGGGTACCTACTTGCTCACCCCCACAGCTAGGCAGTGAAACCAGTGAACCAGAGGAGTGGCTATCTCTGCAAAGCGGTGTGCAAAGATGGAGATTAGTGTCCAAAAGGTGGATAAGCAGAAAAGGGCAAAATTCAGCAGAAGGGCAGACAGCAAGGAGAACCAGGGATAAATGACAACCAAGGAAGGGCTGAGTAGAACAGTGAAGCAGACTAGGGCAGTCAAATCATCGAAAGCCATGTGTGCAAATGCCAGGAGCCTTAGCAACAAGATGGAAGATCTGGAGGCTGTCATGGTACAGTCAGACCTGACATTGTGGCCATTACTGAAACCTGGGTAATGATAACCATGACTGGGAGATGGCCATACCTGGCTACAACATATTCAGAAGAGACAGAGCAGGCAGGAAGGGGAGGGGAGTGGCACTGTATGTGAAAATGACATAAGGGCCACAGAGATCCAGGAGGAACAAAATGGGGAGAGATACTGTGGGTTGCTTAGAAAGGAAAATGGGGCCAGCCATCCACACAGGTGTGGTCTATAGACCACCAGCCCAGGAGGAAGAAACAGATAGGGAGTTGATGCTAGCCATCCAAAGGATGGCAGACAAGGGTGAGGTAGTACTGGTTGGAGACTTCAATATTCCAGACGTGGACTGGAGCATCCCAGCAGCAGCATCAACTAGAGCAGATTTATCCTGACTCCTTCAGGGTGCCTTCCTCAAGCAACTGGTCATGGAACCAACTCGGCAGAAGGCAATACTGACCTTCTGCTCACAAACAGGGACAGTGTGATGGGGGTAACAGTGGGGAGCACCTGGGTAACAGTGACCACCAGTCATTGTGGTTTGAAATCACAGAAAGAGCAGAACCAAACCACACAAAAACACGATCCTGGATTTTAGGGGGCAGACTTTGGGAAAATGGGAAATACTTGAAAGAGGCATTAAGGGAATGGGACAGAATCGGGGTTGAGGAACAGTGGGCAGTATTTAAAATGGGATTATAAGAACAACAGAATTATGCATTAAGCAGGTTAGCAAGAGGAAAAGGAAGAGAGACCATTATGGTTTTCCAAAGAGGTAGCAAAGAAAGTGAAAGCCAAAAAGATAGCATTCAGGCAATACAAAAGACACAGGCAGAAGGGATAGGGAGAAGTACCAGGAGAAACAAAGGAGGCAGGAAGTCAGTAAGGAAGCCAAAGCTCAGACAGAAGAACACATTGCAAAATCAGTGGTTAAAGGGGACAAAACCTTTACAGGTACATAAGGAAAAAAGAAAGACAAAGGAGGGATAGTGAGACTGAAGGGGGAGGATGGGAGTCACGTGGAGGATGACAACAGTAAAGCTGACATATTGAACAGGTATTTCTGCTCAGTCTTTACTGAGGAAGAGGGGGTAATGGGTCTGAAGGGAGTACAAGGGGTGAGAATGGTGCAGAAATGGACACAAGTCCCTTTACACGAGAAAGGGTCCTGAAGGAACTGGAAGTAATAAGAGTTGACAAAGCAATGGGGCCAGATGGGGTGCACCCCAGGGTCCTTGAAGAACTAAGAGAGGTGGTGGCTGAACCTCTGGCTATCCTGTTTAGCCAATCACTGGAAACAGGGGAGGTACCCAAAGACTGGAGGAAAGCAGATGTAGTCCCCTTATACAAAAGCGGGAACAAAGAGGAAGCAGGGAACTACAGACCAGTCAGCCTCACCTCGGTGTGGGAAAGATCATGGAAGCACTTCTGAAGGAGAGATTGGTGGAACATAAGGTTGTCAATGGACTACAGGACCCAAGGCAGCATGGTTTCACCAGGGGAGGCCGTGTCAGACCAATCTCATGAATTTTTTGACTGGGTGACTAGGGAGGTGGTTCAGGGAGGGCAGTGGACATGGCCTCATCTGGACTTCAGCAAGGCCTTTGACACTGTGCCACATAGAAGACTATTACACAAACTGGGGAATATGGGTGTGGGCAGGACAGTAGTGTGGGGGTAGGTAACTGGCTGGGTGGCAGGACACAGAGGGTGGTGGTAAATGGCTGTCACTCCACAGAGGGAAGAGTGACCAGTGGGAACCACAGGGATCAGTGCTGGACCGGGTCCTATCAACATCTTCATCAGTGACATTATGCAGGATCTAGAAGGCAGAATTTCACTGTTCGCTGATGACACAAAGCTCTGTAACAGAGTAGACACACCAGAGGGTGTAGACAGAATGAGAAGGACCTGCAGAAACTTGAAGAATGGTCAAGTGTTTGGCAGTTGAAATTCAATGCAAAGAAGTGCAAGATAATGCATATGGGGCACAAAACCCTGGCACAATATATCAGTTGGGGGTGAGGATATAGCATGCACCAAGCAGGAAAGGGATCTTGGGGTTGTCATCTCTGATGACCTCAAGGTAGGGAAACAGTGTGACAAGGCATCAGGTAAAGCAAATAGGATGCTGGGATGTATAGGCAGGGGCATCACCAGCAGGGAAAGGGAGGTCATAATTCCGCTTACAAGACACTAGTGAGGCCCCACCT
Organism: Neoceratodus forsteri; assembly: GCA_016271365.2. Lineage (NCBI taxonomy): Eukaryota > Metazoa > Chordata > Ceratodontiformes > Ceratodontidae > Neoceratodus > Neoceratodus forsteri. The sequence continues at coordinate 338,379,821 of JADMNL010000026.1, forward strand.
GGAGTACAGTGTACAGGTTCTGGGACCATACCTCACGAAGGACATAGACAGGGTAGAGAAGGTTCAGAGGAGGGCAACAAAGATGGTGCATGGATTGCATCACAAGTCCTATGAAGACAGGTTGAAGGAACTGAACATGTACTCCTGGAGGAGAGGAGGGAGAGAGGGATATGATAGAGACATACAAGATCTTACAGGGAGAAACAGAGTGCAGGAAACACTATTTTTAAGCGAAAAAGATGTTCCAGGACTAGAGGGCATGGGATGAAGTTGGAGGAGGACGATTCAGAGGAAACATGAGAAAGAATTTCTTCACAGAACGGTGGTGGACAAGTGGAACACCTGCCAGAGGAAGTGGTGGGAGCTGAAACAATCACGGGATTTAAGAATGCATGGGATAGACATAAAGGAATTCTAGAGGTCAGGGGTAAGGGGAAACAGACTTCTAGGAAAACAAACTGAACTTACAAGCTCAAATGGGCAGACTGGGTGGGCCATGGGCCCTTATCTGCCAACACTGTCTATGTATCTATGTAGCTATAGAATGAAGTATCATACAAATGGAAAAGAAGCATTTGTCAATGCCGAATGTTGTCTCGCTGGCATTGGCATTGGTAGTGCAGGAGTTAGAGATGCATAATAGGAATGGCAGTGAAGTATTGAACTGACGTCAACCCCACCCCCACCCTGTAGAGACTGACAGGCGTTGGGGTGTGCCTTTGGGTCGACAGCTATAACGCTCATGCCATTTTAAGGGGGACTTAAATACCCATTTGTATCAGTCTGCCTTCTTGGATTATTGATTGTGTTGTATTATTACGAGACTGAAGTTTTATCTGTGTTTTATTATGCGTGTACAGTGCCTTGGAAATTTGAAAGGCGCTTTAGAAATAAAATTTATTATTATTATTATTTTACCTCACCATACCTTGTAGACACTGACAAGTGTCATGGTGTGCTTTGGGGTCTTTGGGCCTTATACTTACCCCATTCCATAAGGAAATATGCTGAGATGGGTGCAGTATAGGAGAATGGAGTGAACTTTAGGGCCAAACACACCAAGGCACACCTCAATGCCTGTCACTGGCTGCAAGGTGGAATGGCGTGAGCATTACAGCCGATGATCCCAAGTCACACCCCTGATTCCTGGCAGTGTCTACAGGGTGAGGTGTTACAATTGGAAACCCTAACGCCATAGGCGTTTGTTGGTATTTTCACTCCAAATTTTCAACATGGGCTTTTTGTGACCCCACCTCATGAAGAGCGGCACTATCAGTTTGTTAGCCGAAAGGTGGTTTTGCACAGCGACTATGCCATTTGGAGACACAGTCACAAAAACACATTTTGGGCAGGATGTGAAAAATGACAACTGTACAGTATTATTCATGAGGAGGTGTAAAAAAATGGCAACGCTGAAAATCTGAAGTGAAAATATGAAAAATTGGTGAAGTCATGAGCATGCATAGAAACTGCGCAACACACATCCATAACCCAATTATTTTAGTTTTTTGTAACCACATTTTCAACATTGGCATTTTGGGACCTCCCCTCGTGAACAGTGGCACTGTGATTTTGTTAATCTGTCCCAAAAGTTGATTTCCCACAGCGACCATGCCATTGTGTGGCACAGGTGTAAAAACACATTTTGGGCAGGATGTGAAAAATGACAGCTGTACTGTTCATAAGGAGGTGTGAAAAAATGCCAGTGTTGAAAATCTGGCATGAAAATATTGCAAATTTGTGAAGTTACAAGGACGCGTGGAAACTGTGCAATGCATACTTGTAACACAGTCATTTTATGGATGTTCATCACCAAATTTTCAACATAGGCATTTTAGGACCTCTGCTCATGAACAGTGTCACTGTCATTTTGTTAATCTGTCCTAAAACTGATCAATCACAGCGACCATGCTATTCTGCATTGGAAGTGCAAAAACACATTTCAGCCAGAATATGTAAAATGACAGCTATACTGTTAATAAGGAGGTGTGGAAAAATGCCAATATTGAAAATCTGGATTGAAAATATTACATATTTATGAAGTTACGAGTGTGCATGGAAACTGCGCAACGCACGCTTGTAAAACAGTTATTTTTTGGATTTTTTTCACCAAATTTGCAACATAGGCTTTTTGAGAGACCACCTCATGAATAGTGGCACTGTCATCTTGTTAATTGGTCCTGAAAGGTGATTCTGCACAGTGACTGCAAAATCACCTTTCCGGACTGAATAACACCATGACAGTGACTGAATTCATGAGGAGAGGTCCCAGTAACCCCATGCTGAGAATTTGGCACCAAAATTCCCCAAAATGCCCGAGATATGTACCAAAATTGAAAAAAACTATTTATACCATTATACGGTACACATCACATTAAAATGTTCCCTCAACTCACTGGTGTAGCATTGTTCAATGATTTTCCTAATCTATGCAGGGTTTAGTTCAATGAATTAGTAAAAGGTTAGTATTGGTTACCAACTAGCTGTTATGTACTATAAGCTTTATTTTCAGCTTATGAGTTTCATTTCAGAAGGCAGACTAAACAACTCTTAAGGAATGCTGTTATTTTTTATAAACAATGCTCTTAAGGAATGCTGTGATATTTATAAACGATGCTCTTAAGGAACGCTGTGATATTTATAAACAAAGTCCTGAAAATGCATTGCATAAACACTGCAGAACAGCTACTGCCATTTCACTAAACAGGTACAAGTGAGTTGAATAGACAGTGAAGGATGGTCGAAAAAAAATTTAAAGCTTCAACAGTTTGAGTTGCCACTGCAGTAGCATCACAAAAAAAAATGCTACACCAGTGAGTTGATGGAACAGTTTAATGTGACTTGTACTGTACAGCTTACTGGCATTTCTTCAGTTCGCAGTCGGCTTTAAAGAGTGCAGACGAGTTCCCGGTCCACTGAAGATCATCTACTTGGGGCTCCAGAGGTAAGTATGGGGTGAGGGGTGTGTGGGGAGGCAGAAGTGCACTGAGAGGGTGGAGTGCTGGGTTGGGGAGGGCATGAGAGACGCAAGGACCATTTTCTTGTTTAACAGGGGAAAAAAGACAACAAGGGTAGTTTTTTTTTTGCAGGTGTTTGTTTGGTAGACTGGGATGGGATCCCAGTGTACCACCTGCAGTATTGGGGGGACTATAGCTGACTGGGATTAGGGCCCAGTCTGCACAGAAACAGGTGAGGGGCATGCATGATGCTGAGGGGGGGATTGGGTTCTCCCTCGGCACACAGCACAAATTGGGGGTTGGGGACATTATGCCATTGGGGAGTGGGCTCCCCCATCGGCAAATTGAACTGGGCAGGGGGGACTGAAGCTGATGGGGATTGGGCCCCCCGTTGGTAAAGAAAGACTGCTAGGGGGTGCATGATGCCAAGGGGATTGGGTCCCCCATTGGCAAAGAAAGACTGTAGGGGGGAATGCATGATGCCAAGGGGGATTGGGCACCCCCTCAGCACACAACTGGAATGGGAGGGGGGCATTATGTCGATGAGGAGTGGGCTCCCACTTCAGGAAATGAAGTGGGTCAGGGCATGCCGACATGGGGATTGGGCACCCCTGAAGTCAGCACTCTGCCTGGCAGCAATCAGTGCCACCATGTTTATTGAACTGCTTCACCAGGAAAGGCATGTCAGGAGGTGTGTTATTGTGCCGTTACGTGACGAGCTTGGCTGTCATTGCAATGGCACTTTTCTTAGATCTGGTGGCCACTCTACATATTGCTGGTGTCAGCACCTGCATGCTGGCTTATTGGGGAATGAGGGACACACCTACTGATGCATGCCTTACATTCGCCCACAGTGACCACACTTCCAAATCTGCTACTACTGCAATATGTTGGCTGGTGCCCAAGCGTGAGCCAACATAAAAATGAGGTGACACAAGTGGAACATTTGTTTAGAACAACTCTTTAGTTGATTAATTCTGGAACGCCCATTCACAGATTTTCCAGGCATAGTAGAACTACTGTACAACATATAAATGATGCAAATGTTGGAATAAGTTACAGAGGTGACACATAGGCAGCTGCGTTTACACATTTTATTTCAGAATCAATAAGGATAGAGGATACAAAAATAGTTAAAAGTAATGAGTTTATTTTGGTCCTTTGTGATTCCAGCGCTGATGCATCAGTAATAGAAGAGGAGGTAGTCTATATAAGGACAGTGGATAATGTACATCCAGTAAATACATTTGTTTCCCTTCAGCCAGTCTCTATTACAAATGGTGAAAACATTTATAAATCAATAGATGATGCTTTAGAATTCATTTTGGACTGCAAAGAAAAAAATGGTTGCTTTTGGATCTGATTGGGCACCTGTTATGTTAGGGAAAGTGACTGGGGGTGTTTGGCAGGATGTTGAAAGACATACATCATTTGTTAGGGAATTCAGTGCAGTGCTCACAAGTTGGAGCTTGCTATAAAGCAATCAGCAACTTCTGTTTCGTACATGAAAACAACAGATGAAGTCTTAATGGGTATCTATAAAATATACCTTGCAGTCTAACTCTACAGAAAGATAGCTTAACAATAAAAACAGTAGTCAGTAAAGTTAAAAGCACAGTGCTCTGGCTCTCTAGAGAACTACCTTGTGCAGGATAAGCTTGACAAATTCTGTAATGAATTGCACTTGCTCCCTGACACTGCTGACAGCGACACTACTAGCACAACTTTGATAGGCTCAGCCAGTACTCTGGTTCAGTACTGTAGATCTGATATCTTCCTTAACTTTGAAAGAGGTTCTTCTCTAGATAGAACCAAGCAGGCAGTGTTATGTGATGTTACAGTCCTTCTTTCATCAACAATTAAAAATTCTGACTCACGATTTTCAAATTTTAAAACAGACATAGTTCAACAGGCATTCAGGATATTTAACCCATTACAACTCCCTGATAACGGTGATCAGCTAACCCTTTATGGCAATGAGGAAGTCAGTACCCTCACAGATTACTACAGTGATGTACTCAAGAACACAATCATAATGTAAACTTGATTGACGCTCAATGGTTAAAGATCAAACCACATATGAAGGAATCACTGAATGAGACTCCAGAATTTCACTATCTGGATTTCTGGCAAAAAAATCTCCATAATGATTCTCATGAACAGCGATTCCCTGATATACTGGTCTTAGTCACTATAGCTCTACTGATCCCAACACAAACTGCAGTGGCTCAGAAAGGATTCAGCTTGATGGGCAGAATGAAATCTGACTGGAGGTCCTGTCTCTTGTGACTACTTCTGAACTAATGTGTGTCAAGCTATCAGATGCTAGAGTTCCTACATTTGACCTGCAGGATGCCATAATACTATGGTTCAAATCTGGAAAACAGAAAAGAACATCTCATGTGAACTCTCAGATTAAACACCTTTGAGCAAGAACAGCTCATTTACAAAGGTTCCACATCAAATTGTAGGTAGACAAACAGGGTGAACACAATTACAAAAATTATACAGTAGTTACAATGAAGGTAGGGAACAAACAAGGGTGAACATCATTATTCATTATAAGAGACTACACAGGTAAGGTAGGAGTACAGCTTAAACCAGTGATCGATGTAGAGAGGCTGGTTCAGACTGAGGACTAAGCAGTGCATCGGCAGACTAGATGTGATGGCATATGAGGGGAAGAGCAAAAGGGAGGGTAGTCTCAGCAGAGTGGGCAGGCTAGAGAGACATTGTCAAGAAGGGAGGAGGGATTGAGAAGTGCCAGTAGGGTAGGGGACAGGGATGCTATAAGTGCTGGTGTTGGTGGTGATGGGGGTGAGGGTAGCAGGGGCTAGTAGAGGGGGACTAGATAGCAGAAATTTATAGGAGAGAAGCTTGAAAGTCTGTGGTTCTAAGAGAGGTGGAGCTCTAAGTGAAACAATTGCAACTACTAGAAGAGGTGAGGTGTACCTGAAGCAACCATTTGAAGGGGCCAATTTTGGGAGTTGTCAGGATATCCTGGTTGAGAGCACTGTACAAGTGCGGAGCCCTCTAGGCAAACGATCTCTGTCCCATTGAGGTCCGACATCTGGGAACCTGGAAGGTTTGATGGATGGGTGTTATGGGTATGCTAAGTGGTCCTGTGCATGTTTAGGAGCTTTTCAACACCTGGTGGCATGAGGCCTAGGAGTGCCTTTTTTGTTAGCAGGCAGGTCTGATACCAGATCCTACTAAGGAGTGGGAGCCATCCAGATTGGGCATATAGTTCACATGTGTGAGTAAGGTGGGCAGCACCAACAAGTAGTCTACAGGTTTTGTTAAGAGCCACCATTACCCTACGTAGGGCAGTAGGGGAGGCAGAGCCATAGATGGCTAGACTGTAGTCAATGACGGAGGTGACTGAGCTGTGGATTGCCAGCCGCAGAGCATCTGTAGTCATACAATGCTTGTGCCTACGTAGTATTCAAATTTGAATATTTCCTGCCTTGGCAACATTCTCGATGTATTGTGTGTAGGAGAGGAAGTTATCCAACGTGATCCCGAGGTATTTGAAAAGCTTGACCTGCTTGAACTGGGCGCCAGAGCCATTCCGGATGGTGAGGGAATGGGCTTTATGCTTGCTATGCACACTGCTGAATAGCATGACCTTGGTTTTGCTGAGGTTCAGGATCAACTTGTGGGCACTGAACCATTCTTCAACCCTTGCAGAGTCAAGCTGTGGTTGATGCTCAATGAGTTTAGGGTCCTGGTGGCTGGTAAAGATGACAGCATCATCTGCATATAGTACCATTCTCTGGTGACAGGCACTAGGAAGATTATACATGAACAGACTAAACAGTAATGGTCCCAGGATGGAGCCCTGTGGTACGCCTGAGAGGACTGGCTAGATTACACAGTTAGTGATTTAGTGAGAAAGTGAAAAAGACACTTCATTTGAAAAATAATCCCCCAAACAACAATTTTTTCTCTTTCCTCTTTACAGTCTGTTTTATGTTACATATTTTATGTTACATATTTCAGAATTCACCACATTACAATGTGAACAGATAAAACTTTGGCCGGACAGGCAAAATTTACACCCCCACCTGTCCCTCGAACAGATATCTCAAAAAAAAATTTTCTAGCCTTGTATAAATATCTATATAACTGAAATCAAGCAGATTACAACCTTGTTATACCATTGTTATGACATCACTCTGTTGTTAACCCTTCTTGATTATGTCATATCAATGATATAACAAAACTGAATGCTCACAACAATCAATGTTCTGCAGAGTAATTCAGTAAAGTAATTTAATCTGTGATTACACAATCTTGGAAGCCCATATACTATAAAATATAATGAATGGCCTTTGGTTAACAACCATGCTGAAAACACTTTGCAAGGTAGCCATGACATCTGAAAACCTCTCGAGCTGCCCTCTCAAGATTTACAATGATGTCATGGCAACCTCTCAAAGTGTTTACAGTGTGGTTATTAACCAAAACCATACATTATCCCTTCTTCCTCTCTCTCTCTCTCTCTCTCTATATATATATATATATATATATATAGGATAATGGATATGATAGGAGTGTGGAATATGGAAAATATTTGCATAAGTGCAAATGTTTGCCATATTCCACAAGTCTCCCATCATGTGTGCGATTTATACAATAGAGTTCCTTTAATAGTTGTAGTTAGTGTTGAAGAACAGTTTTATTGTGGTACTTTTTGTTGCAGTGTGCTTCCTCGGTTATGTGGCTATTTTATGAATGAAGTTTGCTGGCTGATATGTGTGTAGGTTTTGATTGGATGATATGTGTGTAGGTTTTGATTGGATGATGAGGTTGAATGGCTTTGTATGAGAGTTTCTATTGGTTGATGACGTTGGTTGAGTCATGTTCTGTGGTTGGGATTATTGTCCTGTATGAGAGTCTGCAGTTCTGGAAAGTTTGTTGAGTTTGGTATGATTTCTATGTTTTGGTAATGTCTTTTCATTGATTTTAGGATCTGTGCAGTAATGAATTTTCAATATCTGCAGCTATCGTTGTCTCATATAGCGGGTACAGCACGGGTTTTCGGGATTTTTATGGATTGTTTTACAGGTGCATTTAATGAGTTTTAAATGATTTAATTGAAAAAAGTTCCATGATTTGTAATTCTCAGTGGGGTTAAGTGAAATACCTACTAGTTGTGTATCACCTGCTGACATAGTCACTGTTGGTTTATTTGTAGCCATATACAACGACGTCTATGTCAGCAGCATGTTATACAATGGCTGTGAAAATAACACCACTTACTTGATAGCATATCACTTCACCCCATTGTGTGTGTGTGTATATATATATATATATATATATATATGTATGTATATATATATATATATATATATATATATATATATGCATGTGTGTGTATACATATATATATAGAGAGAGAGGGAGAGAGATGGCAAAAAAACTCCATTTAATGCATCAGTTAGGGTTGTTCCACAGTGCCAAAAGTGAGGAAGTTCAGTGTTAGGGTTGAAAACCCCCCTTGGACCCCAACCCACCCCACCAACCAGCATCGGGGTGTGCATTGGGGTCATTGGCCTTAACTCTCACCCCATCACATGTGTAAAGAAGCAGAGGTATAGGCGAATGGGGTGAGAGTTAGGACCGATGACCCCAACGCGCACCCCGATGCCGGTTGGTGGGGTGGGCTGGGGGGTCCAAGGGGGGTTTTCAACCCTAACACTGAATTTCCTCCCATTTGTCGCTGTGGAATGACCCTAACTGATGCATTAAACAGAGTTTTTAGCCTCTAATTTCCCTTCTTTTTGAAAATGATGATGACAAATAGTGAAAGTAATGCAGCAGCGGGAAGGGTCCCACGCTCCCGCCATGTGATGTCTTGTGACATAGTAACAGGAACAGCAACACAAACAGAAGTGCCAACAGTGGCATACATAGTAATGGAAACGTAAATGGTAAAGGAAACGTTAATAGAAACTCAAGCGCAAAGTGACACCAAAGCGAACAGTGACGCAAACAGACATTGAAGCGCGTACAAAAACACAACTGGTAACAAATGAACAGTGATGGAAGTGGTATTTTAAATGGAGATATTAAGTGCCACAGCAAAAATAACGCGAAAGAGAACAAAAACGGAAACGTGAATGCAAGCTCACACGTAAACGTAAACCATAATGCGAACAGCCACAGAACCACAATAGTAAATGCAAATGGTAAAGTTAACATGAAGAATAATGCCAAAGGAAACAGAAACAGAAACGGGAACGGAGGCATGAATGGAAACACAAACCGTAACGTGCATGGTCACGGAACCGCAATTGTTAACGGAAATGGTAATGGTAACTGCAACAATAAAGCCAAAGGAAAGAGAAATGCAAGTGCGAGTGAGTACAGAAATGCAAACCATTACGAGCACGGTCATGGTACCGCAATTGTAAACGCAAATGGTAACAGTAACAGCAAAAATAACGCCAAAGGAAACAGAACCGAAACAGAAATGCAAGCGCGTATGAAAACACAAACTGTAACGCACGTGGATGGTACCGCAATTGCAAATGAAACTGGTAATGGTAACAGCAACAATAACGCCAAACGACAGAAACGCAAGCGAAAATGCAAACCGTAATGCACACAGTGACATAGACGGTAACACAAACGGTAATGAAAACACAACTGGAAACACTAACTGGCACACTAACAAAAGGGCACACCCTTCTTTTCTTCAAAAAATGCATTGGAAAACACAGTGAAAATAAAGAACGTATACATAAAAATGGGCCTATTAAATACTCAGGAACCGTACGACGTTGAAAAAAAATGTAAATTTCATCTCAATTTTGACTTTCTTAGCTAGTTTTGTACTTAGTGCAGTTTTGTGAGGAAAAGTCTGTATCTTGCACCGTTTCCGAGATACGGGCCCCTAATGGCGCGACGGGTGCCGTAATGTTATCCAATGGGAAAAATTGTTAACTTCGGAGTGCCGTCACTGTGCCACCCAGTAATATTTTTTTACCAAACCACCAAAAGACACATCAGTGGGATGTTGGTTTTCTTCTCTCCAAATTTCAGCCCAAAAGACCAAACCGTTATTTTGCAGCAGGGCGGCAAAAGATTCCTGTAGTGCGGCGGATGCCGTAATGTTATCCGATGGGGAAAAAGTGTAATCATTGTAGTGCTGTAACTTTGCTGCCCTGTAATATTTTTTTCACCAACATACTGAAAGGCATATCTGTGAGATGTTGGCTGCATTCCCTTCAATTTTCAGCCCAAAAGACCAAAGCATTCTTTTGTAGCAGGGTGGCAAAGAATTGCTGTTATTTTGCCACAGCTTGGAAAAGTAGTGTCGCAATTTGCAAAAGCTTTCACAAAAATTTGTAGCACTTTCGTGAGTGTGACACTACTTTGTGAAAGTACTTTTTTCAGAAACTTGAAAAACATATTTCTAGGGTGTTTAACCTCAAAATAAAGACATGCCTAGCATCCTCAGGGTCCGACTAGGTAAACACAAAAATAATTGTGTCACTAGAGGGTCCCAAATGCCAAGTATTTTTCTGATCACCAACTGAAAACAAAATGGTGGATTTGCGAAAGTAAAAGGGCCATTTGTGAAAATAAAAACTGCATTTGCAAAAGTGTTGAACTTTTTGTTAACTTTTCCAATTGACTTATAATGGGAAATTGTTTTTTGAATAACTTTTGAACTGTTTAATATTTTTTCACGAAATCTTTGAAAGGCACATCGGGGACCCTGGATGCATGTTTCTTGATGTGTTTGGACTGGTCGCACAAACCGTGCGACCTGTGAAAGCGAGCAAAGGAAATGCATAAAAAGTGTAATTCACGCCAATCCATTGTCGCAATAACTCAACAGCCGTATATCTGACTGGTACAAAACTTGTCAGATCCCAAGATCTACATGCCTAATCATCCTTACAAATTTCAAGCAAATCCATTGAACAGTGGCACAGTCATTAAGGTGCAAAATTTTACCTTTAACTTTAAAAGTGCTACTACCATAATATATATATATATATATATATATATATATATATATATATATAAAATCTATTTATTTGGAGATTACACACCACTTTAATCTGTTCCTGGGTGGGGGTTTCTTTTTTACGTGCTGCTGTATTTTAAGACTAAGTATAGCATTTTCTAAGACCAAACTTAGTGGAACATATTAGTTCTCAAAGAGATTAGCATGTACTAATTGTATAAACTATTAAAAAAGATGCCCTTTTTTCATCTTCCTTCATTCCTGAACCAAGACAGAGGATATTGAAGTTTGTTTTAAAAGTTCCTACCCCCGTGCCATGCCCACCATGAAAAAATGTAATATCTTTCATTTAATTTATTCGTTAACCGGGTAAGAGCACTGGGTAAATCAGTACCCTTTTTCAGGCTCAACCCGGATACATACAATACATGACAACATAGACACATATTTACATAAAAACAATGGACATTAACAAAATCTAACCTATAACATCAAATATTACATTTACATACATCCAAACAAGACAAATATTCTTTTAGCCTAGATTTAAACACTGCTAACGACATAGGAATACATAAATTGCTAGGAAGATTATTCCAAAAAACTGGAGCAACGTTAGAGAAAGCACAAGAACCCTTTTTAGATTTATGTAAAGAAGTTGCAAGTAAACCATTAGAGGATCTAAGACCCAAGCCTGTGCTATGGACTTTAACAAGATCCTGCAATGGATAGCTATGACAACTATTGATTGCTTTGAAAATTTGACAACCTAAAAAGAAAACAAATGTGCTACTTGGAGATAGCCACCCCAAACTAGAGTACAGTAAATAGTGGTGCAAATGGCAGGAAGGGGCCAGGAGGAAACAACAAATATTATGATGTTACTTTCAAAATATTACTTTCCTTAACCCCAAGATTACAATAAAGACCTGCATTATAATCTAAGTGTGGTAACAGGGAAACATGAGCAGTTGCTTGCCGAGTTGATAATGCAAAATACATTCTCAACTTGTACAATATACTAAGTTTGATATTGATTGTATGACTTACTTGGATCACTTGAGGCAACAGAGTCAAACTTGAATCCAGTAAAAAGCCTACATATCTAAATTCAGAAACCCATTCAATATTGTTACCAGACAAATCATGTATCTGAAAATTAGGGTAGAACCTAAGCATAGAAGGTGTGCCGTAAAGCATTATCTTGTTTTTTCTTACGCTCAAGACCATGGTATTTTGAACAAACCACTTACAAATATTTTGAAATTCCATTTCCATTTGGGTTGTGAGTAGATCCCCATTGTTAGATCAATAGTAAACAATCACATCATCGGCATATAAGAGTGTATCACAGGTAGTACATAAAGATGGAAGTTGGTTAACAAACAAAGAAAATAACAGGGGCCCCCGTATGGACCCCTGAGGTACTCCACACTTATTGTAAGTTGATGTGCTTCAGATAAAATTGAATTGATGGAAACCACCTGCATACAATCCAAAAGATAGTCTGAAAACCAGTTAATAACACATGAGGAAAATCCCAAATCAGTAAGTTGGACTTTTAATATGGAATGATCTATCAGGTCAAACACCCTGGTCAGATTCACAAACACTGCCCCAGTCATAACTCCCTGACCAAATCCTCCAAGGACGGTGTTGGTGAATCTGACCAGGGCTGTGCCTGTTCCATGATACTTTCTGAAGCCATGCTACTGTGGACACATTAATTCATAGGTTTCTAAAGAGTGAATAATCAGATCAGAGACCAATTTCTCCAACATTTTACTCAATGGATTTAAAATAGAAATAGGCCTAAAGTCCTCAGCAAGCATGGCTCCAGATTTCTTTGGAACAGGCACTACACGTGCACATTTCCAATCCCTGGGGAAAATTCCAGTAGTCAGATACAAATTAAAAACTCTTGCCAGTGGATCTGCCACCTGAGAAGAAACCAGTTTAACAAAACAGGCATCAAAGCCCCCACCACAATCTCAAACTTATCCGGCAAAGTATGGGGCAATCTAAGAACGTCCATCCTCATCACACGACAAAAGTAAAAGGGTAGATGGTCCAGAGAGCCCGTTGATGTATTCTGAGTCATACGTGACCCTGAAGAAAAGGAAGATGTGTAACAAGATAAGTCAGTAAAAATATTTAACAAATTTACTGTCACACCTGGATCTGTTACCTCTTGATCATGCACCATAAAAGACCTAACTGTTGCCACTTCCTTTGTAGTTAAAAGTGAATTGACAGTAGACCAAAAAGTTTTGGAATCAGACAAACCAGAATCAAATTTGTGCCTATAATAATCCTTTTTTGCATCCATGACCATTTCATTTACTTGATTTCTAAGTGAACTGTAACTATTCAACAAAGGTCCTGGTGGAGAGGACTTGTACATTGACCAAGCCTGGTCTATTAATCTAATGCATTTTTTTTTATTTCCAAAGAAAACCAGTAGTTCTCAGTGCCCCTAACACGTACTTTGCATAATGGGAACAATCGATTTTGAATATCCAGCAATTGAGTACAAAAGAAGTCCTCAACACAATCTGAATCAGGTATCAGACTCAATAAGAACCAATCAGTCTCTTCTAAGGTCTGTCTCAAGCCTCAAAAAATCAACTTTCTTGAATGAACGAGTAAAAATAACACAAGCTGGAATTGTATGCCTTGTATCTTGGTACAGTGTTGTGCTGTTTACCATCAGAAACATGTGGTAGCACCATCCTAATAGATCCAAAGTATGAATCTAAGAACTACATTCAACAGGTAACCTTAGCAGAGAAGGGATTTTTAAAACTAAAATTTTTTTAAATGGCATGGGGCAGCCATGTTTAATGACATGAATGATTAATTCCAAAATTATGTGTAAAAGCTGTTTTAATAATAGCTGACAAAATGTAAAATATATGGAGAATGAATTTTAGACTGTCAGAAATACATGTTACTTAAGCAATAATGCATGACAGGGTGTGTGTTGTCCTGGGATAACTTTACACCTTGTTTGACTGGGCACAAGGCTGCTGGCGTAGTGCATCCAACACTGAGGTGTGAAATTATCCCACCACAACCCACACCATGGAGTGCATTATTGCAATTATAAAATGTCTCATTTGTAAACACGCATGCACATGTGCGCACACGCCACACATACACACAGAAAATAAAACAGATTATTCATTTTTGCACTGGGTAGATGTACTTAAAAAAACAAGTGTTGATTATTTCTTTTTGCCAGTAGGTGAATCTGCTGTGGTGTTACTGTGTTTCTGTGGCTCTGCCCACCCAACCTTCCTTCAGTTGTGCACGGTTGTTTTTTTTATTTCCTCACTCTCCCACCTGTCTTTTTATTGTCCTGTATCTGTCTGTCTCCATCTGTTTCTCTCATCACTCTTCCGTTTTGCTTGCCATGAAGGGGAAAGCCACCTGTTTGCCACCCCCTACTTATTGTTGACATTGTGGTTACAACAGTCTTCCTGTAGTTCTCCCAGTACAGTTGCTGTGTGTTTTGTACTGGGAGATGAAAAAGGAAGAGGACATAAACAGAAAAAATTGGTGAAAATGGAGAGTAACTTAAGCACAGAGTGCTTTTGAACATGTGTGCTCAGTCTGTTTGGGACAGGCAGGGAGAGTTGAAGCCAATCAGAGCAGGGAGAGCTGGCACTGATTGCAGAGATGGCTTCGTGGAAACAATGACTTTACTTTTATAAACAAAATGAAGCAATGTCACTTTAAAAGTGCTGTGTCAGGTTAGACACATCATAATCATTTGCAATGTGTTTTGAGTTGTGCTGTGACACTGGCAGCCAGGGATTTCCATTGACAAAGTTATTGAAGTACTGACAAAAGCCACCACAGCCATGCCGAGTGTGGGCAACTTGGACACAGACTGTGGACTGATTCTCCCCCAACATTTAATAAGGTTATGTGCATACTGGGACTAAATCCATGATATTGTGCTGGGATAACATCACAGGTTTATCCCCAGACTGACCAATCAGAGTCCAGGGATTTTTCATGCCATTTTATGATATCTATTATAAAATGAGAAGAAAAATATATGGGCTCTGATTGGTCACTATTGAACCTTTACAGTGATGTTATCCTAGCACAACATCACACCTATTCAGAAAGCAGCTGTGCTTAAAAATATACATTTCATCTCTTTTTGTTTTGTTTTTTTAACAAGCAAGTCATTTTATAATTTCAGTAATGTAATCCAGGCCATGTGTCATGAAGATGATGTCACTTCTCAGGTGTTGGATGCACTCTGCCTGCAGCCTTGCGCCCAATCACCCAAGGCATGATTTTATCCCAGCATGACTCATGCCCGGTTGTGCATTATTGCTTAATTTAATAACTGGAGAAGTAATAGTACTGTGCAGAAATTTCAAATTGTAATGGAACAGAATTCCACAGAATCTCTGAACATTCCATCTAATTCCACAGAACTGTGTCGGAAGCAGAATTCCAAAATATAAAAAGTGGAATGTTTTCATGGACTAGTAATCCATGGTTTACATGAACTGAGATTACTTTTCCACACTCCATGGAAAATGATGCCATGGTTTATGCTTACAGAAAGTTCTTTCATGGTTTACATATAAACACTTTTTCAGGATTCTGCATAATGCAAAAAGAAATTCCAAAAAGCATTGCAGAAGCAGGTTTGCCAGTCCACTCAAATTCTGCCTGCAGAATTATGCATTCTGCATAGGTCTAACAAGTGTACAGCTGTTTTCAGAGTTCACAAAATGTCCATGTACTGTGCAAAAAAAATGGTTTCACTTGTGTATATTAATCAGAACATTGCATGGAATAAACAGTGTTGATCATTATAATTAGTCTGGGGACAGTGTTTGATATAAAATGCCACTCTAGTTAATGTTTTTGATTTGAAAACCTGTTTTGACAACCTTGTTTCAACCTTTTCCAGGAAGTGTGCTGTGTTGATATTTTATGAAACAGATTTTGAAGGAGTTCAGGTTACTGATCAAGTGCAGGAGTAGTGCTACATTCAAAGGAAGAGTATGGTGCTGCAGGTAAGATTTAAAATACTGCATGGGGAGAGGTGAACCCCATGGCCAGGGCTATTAATTTTTTTGTTTACGCCTGTCCAAGGGACAGGTGTAATGTTCATTTTGCCTGTCCCACAGAATTTGTACCCATCCAACTAATTTTGGTTGACTAATTTTACATATCTGTTTCTGAATCAAGACTAATAACTAATATGTCACTTGGCTGGCATAGTGCCCTAAAAATGACTTAGTAACAAGTGTGCCACCAGTTTTCTGTCCTTCTGCCCTCGATGATCAACTCCCACAGCTCCTGTGTATAGCCTTGACACTAAAAATGCCCCCACCCCCACTTAGTAACCCTGAAAAGGGCTTTTATTAACTTGTATCACCTCCCCGGAGCCGTTTCTTCACTAAAACAGAGTTTTAATGGGCTGCCTCATTCTAAAATTCCTCTCCTTATCTCTAAATATGGAGTCTCACCCTCTTCTGCCTTGACAACCTCCACTAAAGGGGGCTTTCAGATATGGTTTTCTGGCCCTTGACATTGCTCTTATCTTGACGTATCCAGTCCACTCTGTTAGTAGACAGCCCTGAAAAGGATTTTAAATTTGCAGTCCCAAGATTCTGCGGCCTGTGAACTACAGCTCATCTTGCAGTGCTACTTTAAGTGCAGTCCATGGAGAAATGGGAGGGTGTTGGCAGGCGTCGAATGACACATTCTCGCGTGTACGTGCTTGGTGCGCCCTTGACACCTGTACCCTAGGCAACCAGGAAAGAAAAGTGGAAATACCCGAGTGGCATGATGAGGCCAACCAGCTTACAGGATCTGCACCGCACCAGCTAGGCAGCCTCTCACAGCAGACCCTTCAGCAGTGGAGGTAAGGGGAGCCCTGTCCCCCCGCGGAAGGTGGAAATTCTGGGACATTGGGAGACCTGTACTAACGGTAGTGTATGCCAAGGGGATGGGTCAAGCAGATAGGAGCCATTCAGAGAGCAAGGGCCATAAAGAGATAAAAAAAGCCTTAAATAGAAACCATGTTTTGGATAGCATGCATTTGGTTTGTGATTTGCAGCCTAGAAGGGCTCCAAGGGTAGCCAAAAGATATAGTTATAATGTATTGATATTATTAGCAGCAGCCTTTTTTATACTTGCTTTATTGGAAAGCCAGAATAGCAGTGCACAGTGGTGTTGTGCAGTATAACATCTCTGTAATACACCATACACTTATCATGAACTAGAATAAGCAATAATGCACAATTAGGTCATTATTATTATTTTTAACTCATTACTTCCTTGGCAGCCGTTTTGTGTTAGGTAAACAATGGATACTTCATATGGAGCTTTAGGAGGAAATGAGTTTTAACAAGAATGTAGCATAACAAACCTAACCACAAACTATGGAGTGACTATGTGGTTTGACATGACTCCTAAAGGGATCCATGAGCCAGGAAGTACTTCATAATAAGAACTGATTACATCCTATCCCAGTATTTAACTGAGAAAATACTATATATTGTGAAATGGGTACAAAGAATTCAGAAAGCTGATTGGTCAAGAGCTACTTTCAGCTGGGCCATTATCCCAGCACAATGGCCCAGCTGAAAGTACTCCCAGACCAGCAGACTGACCACTCGCATTTGAACCACTCCACCTCTCAAACTGACCATTGCCCGCCACACTTAGAGAGCGGATCACACTTTAATTTTTTTTTTGTTTGTTTTATTATCACGTGCCCGCTCTTTTGTTGTACCACAAGGGTTGGGGGTGCGGAGATTATACCCCACACTAAAGGTATGATTGCCTTGGCTTCCTTTCCCGGTGACCAAAAACTAAATCAACTTAGATCACCTGCCAGCTGTGAGGAATTGAGTTGTCTGTTGCTGCCGCACATGGCAGCTCAAGTCTTCATTTACCTCATCACTGCTCAGCTAGCCTCTCCTCCCTGGTGCCACAGATGCACCATTTCTTTTTTTCTTTTTTTGTTAAATTCAATGGGAAAACCCCCTATACCCCAATGAGATGCTGTCCGCACTGGCCCGATGCTGTGACATGAAGCCAGCGCTCAGTGCTTCCATTTCTTACAGGGGAAAAAATTATGCTGCCACTTGCTAGCAAAGAAATTACAACACAATGTCCAAATGAGATTTATTTTCCTTTTATTAACTTGTTTAACATTTTGTATCTTTTTTGGCAATCAAAATATTGATTGCAGTCATTTATTATGTTGATTGCACGCAAGCGCAAGAAACAGATTGCGGCAGCTTTTCCAAGAAGCAGGTTCTGGAGGCAAGGCACTGTTGTGGCCAGTGCCCCCACAGCCTTTAAAGGCTTGGCCCACTGTCCCCAGTGGTGCGGCACACTGCTGCTGACACTAGTTCAGCCAGCGTTGCACCACCTTCAAACGTTTTAGCTGCGGAAATCCAGGGCTGCCTCATAACTGCAGCGTCATCCGCTGCAGTGAGTAAGTGACCCCTCATTGCAGGGCTGTCCCTTGAACTCCCCATCCAGCTTGCCGACAGGAGCCCAGTCCCCATTGGCATGTTCCCCCCATTTCTTTCTGTGCTGAGGGGGGTGCCCAATCCCCCTCAGCATTACGTCCCACCCCCCAAAAAAATAAGTTTAATTTGCCAATGGGGAGCTCACTCTCCATCAGCATTGTGCCTGCCTAAAGTATTTACCAATGGGGGGAGCCCACTCCCCATTGGCCTAATTCCCCCCAAAGGTTCATTTGCCGATGGGGGAGCCCATTCCCCATAGGCTTAATCCCTCCCCAAACACCCAGCAGACTTGTGCCAAGGGGGTTCCCAATCCCCCTCGGCTCTTGCGCTCCCCCCTTTTGTGCCGATGGGGGTGCCCAATCCCTCATCGGCTGCAACTCTTCCCAAAAAATACCATGTGTCACCTCGGAGCCCACCCAGCATGCCAAATGGTCCTGAAAGAAAAAAAGTCCCATGATGGTTTTATTCTTGTGCCCTGTTAAAAAAAAAAAAAAAAAAAAAAAAGGTCCGTCGCTGTCTCCCTGCCCTTCCCACCCACCACATCCACTGCACCTCCTCCCACACACCCACCATACTTACCTACAGAGTGCTGATTGTGATCTTCATTGGACCGGGAACACGTCTGCACTCTTCAAGGCCGACCGTGAACTGAGGAAATGCCAGTAAGCTGTAAATGGAATAAATAGGTTTTTTCAATTTTGATGCATATCTCAGTCATTTTTGGAAATTTTGGCACCAAAATTTCAACATGAGGATTTTGGGACCCCTCCTCATGAATTCTGTCACTGTCATGACGTTAATAGGCCCCGGAAGGTGATTTCATGGTCATTGTATGGAATCACATTTTGGGACCGATTAAGGAAATGACAGTGCCAGTGTTCATGAGGTGGGCTCCCAAAAAGCCTATGTTGCAAATCTGGTGGAAAAATCCAAAAAATTACTGTTTCACGAACGTGCATTGCGCAGTTGCTAAGCACGCTCGTAACTTCACAAATTTGCAATATTTTCATGCCACATTTTTAACATTGGCATTTTTCCATACCTCCTTGTGAAGAGTACAGCTGTCATTTTACATATCATGGCCAAAATGTGATTTCACACTACCGGCGCAGAATAGCACGGTCACTGTAGGAAATCAGTGTTTGGGACAGATTACAAAAATGCCAGTGACACTGTTCATGAGCAGAGGTCCTAAAATGCCTATGTTGAAAATTTGGTGCTGATACTCCATAAAATGACTCTTACGAGCGTGTGTTGTGTAGTTTGCACGCACACTCGTAAGTCTGCGAATTTATATTTTCACTCCAGATTTTCAACATTGGTGTTCTGCACCTCCTTATGAACAGTATAGCTGTCATTTTTCAGATCATGGCCAAAATCTGTTTTCGCACTTCCGGAGCAGAATAGCGCAGTCGCTGTGGGAAATCCGTGTTCAGGACACTTTATGAAAATTACAGTGGCACTCTTCATTAGCAGAAGTCCTAAAATGCTATGTTGAAAATTTGGTGATGAAAGTCCATAAAATGAGCGTGCTACGAGCGTGCGTTGTGCAGTTTCCACGCACGTTCGTACCTTCACAACTTTACAATATTTTCACTCCGGATTTTCAACATTGCCATTTTTCCACACCTCCTTATGAACAGTGCAGCTGTAATTTTTCACATCTTGGCCAACATGTGTTTTCACTCTTCTGACGCACAATAGCTCAGTTGCTGTGGGAAATCAGTGTTTGGGACACATTAAGAAAATCACACTGACACTGTTCATGCGTAGAGGTCCTAAAATGCCTATGTTGAAAATTTTGTGATGAAACTCCATAACATGACTGTATTATGAACGTGCATTGTGCAGTTTAAACGTGTCCTTGTAACTTCGCAAATTAGTAATATTTTCATGCCACATTTTCAACACTGGCATTTTTCCACACCTCCTTATGAACAGTACAGCTGTCATTTTTCACATCCTGGCTGAAATGTGTTTTCATGCTTTCAGCACATAATACTGCAGTCACTGTCAGAAATCAGTATTTGGGACAGATTAGGATCAAGCAAGTGGGGGTGACCAAGCTCAACTGAGCTCTGTAGGGACTGCTGCAGATTTCTTTGTGGGCAGAAAAAGGCGCCAATGCAGGCAAGAACCCAGTACAAAAGGGCAGCCTGCAGCAGCGGGAGACACAGAACAAGCAAATGAGGAAAGAGGAGTGAGTGAGCTCAAGGGAGCTCTGTTGGGACTGCTGCAGATTTCTTTGTGGGCAGAAAAAGGTAGCAATGCATACAGGGGCCCAGTACATAGCGGCAGCCTGTAGGGGTGGAAGAAACAGAATGAGTAACTGAGAGAGGGGGAGTGAGCGAGCTCAACGGAGCTCTGTCGGGACAGCTGCAGATTTCTTTGTGGGCAGAAAAAGGTGCCAACAGAGGCAGGAGCACAGTACGAAAGGGCAGCCTACAGCGCCAGGAGAAACAGAATTAACGCATAAGATGGGAGTGAGCGATCTTAACGGAGCTCTCTCAGGACAGCAGAGGATTTATTTGTGGGCAGAAAAAGGTGCCAATGCAGGCAGGAGCCCAGTACAAAAGGGCAGCCTGCAGCGCCGGGAGAAACACAATGAGTGAGTGAGGGAGGGGGAGTGAGTGAGCTCAATGGAGCTCTGTTGAGACTGCTGCAGATTTCTTTTTGGGCAGAAAAAGGCACAATGCACGCAGGGGCCCAGTACAAAAGGGCAGCCTGCAGCGGTGGAACAAACAGAATGAGTGACTGAGAGAGGGTGAATGAGCGAGTTCAACGGAGCTCTATCATGACTGCTGCGGATTTCTTTGTGGGCAGAAAAGTGCGGCACTGCATGCAGGAGCCCTGTACAAAAGGGCAGCCTGCAGCGCCGGGAGAAATGGAATGAGTGAGTGACAGAGGGGAAGTGAGTGAGGTCAACGGAGCTCTATCGTGACTGCTGCAGATTTGTTTGTGGGCAGAAAAAGGCAGCAATGAACGCAGGAGCCCAGTACAAAAGCGCAGCCTGGAGCGGTGGCAGAAACAGAACAAGTGAGTGAGAGTGGGGAATGAGCGAGCTCAATTGAGCTCTGTCGGCACTGCTGCAGATTTGTTTGTGGGCAGAAAAAGGCACCAACAGAGGCAGGAGCCCAGTACAAAAAGGCAGCCTGCAGCACCAGGAGAAACAGAATGAGCGAGTGAGACAGGGGGAGTGAGCGACCTCAATGGAGCTCTATCATGACTGCTTCGGATTTCTTTGTGGGCAGCAAAAAGCGGCAATGCAGGCAGGAGCCCAGTACAAAAGAAAAGCCTGCAGCGCTGGCAGAAACAGAATGAGCGAGTGAGAGAGTTGCAGTGAGCGAACTCAAAGGAAGTCTATCGTGACTGCTGCAGATTTCTTTGGGGGCAGGAAAAGGCAACAACCCAGGCAGGAGCCCAGTACAAAAAGACAGCCTGCTGTACAGGCAGAAATTGAAGGAGCTTGTGACAGAAGGGGAGTAAGCGACCTCAATGGAGCTATGTCAGGACAGCTGCAGATCTCTATGGGCAGAAAAAGCCGCCAATGCAGGCAGGAACCCAGTACAAAAGAGCAGCCTGCAGCAGCGGGAGACACAGAACGAGTGCGTGAGGGAGGGGGCATGAGTGAGCTCACCGGAGCTCTGTTGGGACTGCTGCGGAGTTGTTTGTGGGCAATAGAATGAACAAGTGAGAGAGGGGAGTAAGTGAGTGAACTCAACAGAGCTCTATTATGACTGCTTCAGATTTCTTTGTGGGCAGAAGGAGGCGGCAATGCAGGCAGGAGCCCAGTATAAAAGAGCAGCGTGCAGCGCAGGCAGAAACAGAACAATTAAGCAAGAGAGGGGGAGTGAGCAAGCTCAACAGAGCTCTGTCAGGACTGCTGCAGATTTCTTTGTGGGCAGAAAAAGGCACCAACAGAGGCAGGAGCCAAATACAAAATGATAGCCTGCAGTGCCAGGAGAAACAGAATGAGTAGTTCTGTCTCTCTCTTCCATGTCCTCTCATCCTCAGGTTGTATCCCCCACATCTCTGGCTGGTCTGTTGTGGTAGCTTTGCTTCTGTTGTGATTCTTGCTCTCCTCACACTCTCTCTCTCTCTCTCTCTCTCTCTCTCTCTCTCTCCCCCCCTCATCTTGTTTTTTCCTGGTTTCCTGTATTTCCTGTGCTTCCTGAAACTGGACCGATTGTGTATGATGTCTCTGCTTCAAAGGATCCGTTGTTTGTTTCAATTGTTCCACTACTACCAGTTCTTCCTCTTCCTCTGTCTCAACTAAAAAAATCCTCCATCGATGACTCTGACTCTGAAGTAAAGTGGTCCCAGGAAACATTTGGAGACGCAGTAGGCTTTAGTGTAGAGCGGGTTGTATTTGTAGTGGGAGCGTTCAGTCCATCTTGTTTAAATTGTAAATTTGATTTGTTTCACCCCAACTTTTTCTCTTATGTGTTTTTAAGTTCCATGTGAAAACTCGACAGAACACATGGTCCCATTTATCTCATTCCCATTTGATCATTCTGGCTTGTTTAACTTGTTCTTCTTTCTTTTGCATTGTTTCAAAGAAAACTATTTCAAAGTCCAAAAAGTCAGGGCGATCTTTAAATTTTAGGATATTGTTTTCACATATCTTCTACTTTCCTACGCTATCTGGTGCAATTGGCAGCAACTCCCATCTTTTCCACTCTACCTTTCCCTTTGAAAGTGCCATTCTGGCAGCTTTAATTCATGTAAATATTATGTGTTGTGACTCATCATTCTTAAATGTATGCCTGATTGTGTTGTTCTAACTGTTATTTATATTACCTGTAGCTTTAGACCATGTATACCCTGCACTGAATTTTGTATTTAAACTGCTTGCCTGCTAATCTGACACAAACTGTACTTCTATTCTTTGTATACTGACATGGAACCTTTGTAAAAGAGCCATTGACTCAAAGGGATTTATCCAAAATTCTAATAAATAAACATATTTTTAAATTTTCTTCCAATCCTTGTCTGAGGTAAATATAGTCTCTTATTAAGCAATTTACAAACAGCATGGAAGCTTGCTGCATTTGTTCCTCTAGCTCCTTTGGTCTCTCGTCCCCCTGATGCCAGTTACGATATCCGTTATTTATGAGCAGGACTGAGCATAAGTAGAAAGCCGAGTTATTACGTACAATGATTTGTGGAAATATGTACAATTTTTGTTTTTACTGGGTATTAGGTTTGTATTGGTTGTTTTTATTCAATAAAAATGTCCCTTCTCTTCATTGATGACGTAAAATCTAGATAAGACCAAAGTACTGATGTTAGAACTCGGTCGCTGGGATGGGAGGGCGCAGGTTTGTGAGACCTTGGGAGTTGGACTTGGGGACTCCGAGCTGCTTACCTCAGATTAGGTGAAATACCTGGGTGTCATGCTTGATTGCAGCTTGACACTGAAATCTCAAGTGTTGGCTGTGGTCAAAGCCTCGTTTTACCATCTGAGAAACATCACCCCAATTGAACACCTGATCTCCCCTGGTGACCTGCCAACCAACTTTAGTTCACGTCTTTGTGACCTCTCACCTAGATTACTACAATGCCCTATACCTAGGGCAATTGGGGCAGCTGTTTGCCGATTGCAGCTAGTGCAGAATGTTGTAGTCAGGTTATTGACTGGCTCATCTAGATCTTGTCATATCACACCTGTGCTCTGCTATCTGCACTGGCTGCTTATAAATTGGTGGATCTCCTTCAGGGTCGGGTTGCTGACCTATAAAACCCTACACGGCCAGGGACCCAGCTTACCTGCAAGATCTTCATCCCTACTTCCCCCTCCGCCTTCTCCGCTCCACTGACGAGGGATTGCTAGAGATTCCCAGGGTTAAACTGAAGCTTTTGTGGCCCCAACCCTGTGGAATTCTCTACCTCATCAGGTTACAGAGTGCCAGACCATTGACCATTGTAAGACTCAGTTGAAAACATTTTTATTTAGCCAGGCATTCCCTGAATGAGTGTCTAATTTAATGATTTTTAGTACTGATGATGTTATGTATAATTTTATGTAAGAAATGTTTCTGACAGCATGTAAAACACTTTGATTCCTTGAAATTTCTGCTATGTAAATAAAGCTTTGATTAACTGATTGATCAGTACCATGGTATCTCACACTTTCACCTGGACAGTGATCATAGGTGGTCAGAAGGGACTTTGGTTTAACATCTAATCCAAAGGATGGCACCTCAACAGCACAGTACCCCACCCATACTGCACTACAGTGTCATTTGTGGGTATTGCTCCAGGTACCTGGAACCCAGGACCTTTCGATCTTCCAGCCCCAGAGGTGAGCCTCCTACCTACTGAGCCACTGACACTGTGTACTATGCAGGAGTTGCTTTTTGATAAAGGACTGGATAGGGCAAACAAAACCACTCAGCTTTGGTTATGGTCATCTCAACCAAAACTCATGCTTGAAGTCTCTTATACTGTAAGAGACACCCCCGGAGGCTCGCTTAACTTATATACAGTACGCATAACCTGAACCAAGCATTTAACTTAACTACCTGTCTCTCTGATTTGCTTCTGCACTACAGGGTTTAAAACTGCAATATTGTCACTCAGTCACCATATGAACATTGCTAGGAGTGTATTATGTCATTTCAGGAACCTACATCATTTGAAGATGTTGCGGTGTTCTTTTCTGAACAAGAGTGGTTCATTTTGACTGAACTGGAGAAGGAACTGTACAGAGATGTGATGAGGACAAACTATGAAACCATGATTTCATTAGGTGAGGACATTCATCTTGAGGTAATATTGTGCAAAACAGGCTCACCATTGGGAGTTCTGGAAATTAGGCTTGTAATTTGGGGTGTTGGGGTGATTTTAACTTCAATTTTATAAATCCTGGGTTTTGTGCCATGCAGGTGTGAGCATCCTATTTGAGTACGGAACATGTTCAATTCCTACTGCTATTTAGGATGCTAGACCTGTTTTACCAGCTGAAACCAAATGCCCCTCTGTCAGGCCCTCTTTGTTTAAAATAAAGACTTGGGGTGATGTGGGTCAAATAAAAAAAAAAAGAACA
This sequence comes from Neoceratodus forsteri, assembly GCA_016271365.2. Lineage (NCBI taxonomy): Eukaryota > Metazoa > Chordata > Ceratodontiformes > Ceratodontidae > Neoceratodus > Neoceratodus forsteri. The sequence goes on from JADMNL010000026.1 coordinate 338,405,333, forward strand.
CAGCTGCAAAATCTGAGTGGTGACTGCATCCTCTGAAATGCACCAAAACCTTCTTTTTTTTTGTTTTTTCAAATATTTTGGTGCATACATGACTGAACTGAACATCTCCCAGACATTAGATGGTCGAGCTTATCAGTGCAGGTTGCTGAGATGTGACAGAAACGTGCTGCATCTCTTGCAGAATGGCTCAAAATCCGGCTCTTGCCCTATTTTCAGTATCAAATATCAAGATGCCATTTTCTATAGAAGTAGCAATAGAGGCAGTGTTGACTGATGCTCCACCTCCATTTGTGTCTTGCTTTTGCATCCGATACGACACCTATGTGCTGCCCCCTTACCATGTACAGTCACCTGCAAAGTAAACTAATACTGCCTAAAGGCCATCACTGCCTCTGCTTGCATTAGAACCCTGCGAGTATCACTGCAGCAATTTCCCTACCTTGCATCATTTAAACGCATTTTGTGGGTGAGGATGTGGCGGGCGCTCAGCAGCCGAATGCTAGTATGGAAGTGAGACTGAACTTAAAGTAAGTTGAATGACTTACCAATCACTTAAACACGTGTGGCTGATTTTGGTCCTCAGACAAGCAACTCCTTGCTAACAGCTGCCTGCCCTGAGGTCACAGTCACATACTCTATAATACTAGTGTTGTAGAGTACATGACTGTGCTTTTTCTAACCACACACGGTGCAATCGATGCTGGTAAAATAAGCATGATCATGCACCCTCTGTGTTGGCACCTCTATAGAATGAATACTTGTGTTATAGAGCACGTGATCACACTTACTCTGCTCGTACTCAGCACAGTCTGTATTGGTAGAATAAGTGCAATCATGCACTCCCTAACACTAGTATACATTCACTAGAGGTGCCAACACAGAGACACCCCTATAGCTTTTATTTATTTATTTTTATTTATTTATTGAAGTCTTGGACGACACCTGTGAGTGGATGCTCGTTGAGAGGTTCCACATCAGATACATTAATACAGGACACAATATAGTTATAGTAAATTATACATACTGGCCCAGATATTCAAAAGAGTTGCGCATGGCTCAACAGTGTTGCACCATGCACAACCCGGCATGATATTCAAGCGGGATTGCGCCTGGCACAAATCCTGATGCACGGAGTGCATCAGTAATGTATCATGCGCTAGGAGAGAGGCGTGTCCATGCATATTCTGCACATCCTGATGTTCAGCCAGGATATGCTGAGCCCATGCATGCACCAACCCTACACGCGCACACAGGTGAACCAAAAAAAAAGGAACAATGGCTGGCCACCCACAGGTAAGCTGCCATTTTGCAGGGCACAACACGGCAGCTGCCAGAGCTCTGGCTGCGCCTCCGTGGTGGCGCCCCCTATCCCCGATCGAATGCATAAGTAAAAAAGTAAGGTCCAACATCCCTGGTGGTCCAGCGGACCGCTTGCAGTCTGATTGTGGGCTGAAGTTACAATAAATGAGGTCCAATATCCCTGGTGATCCAGTGGACCGCTTGCAGCCCGATCACGGGCATTTGTATTACAAAATAAGTCCAATATCCCTGGTGGTCCAGCGGTACCCCCCCTCCCCACCTGCCCACTGAGCCCCACCGCCCTACTCCCCACCCAGTCAGTGGTGGGTGGCAGCACCTCACCCACCTGCTGCCCCGCTGACTGACACTGTAGGTTGGGCTGTACGTCCATTGATCCACAGTGTGAGCCAATGGGCATGCAGCCATACTGTACTACACATTCCAGATATGTGAATGGATCCACTGGACCACCAGGGATATTGGACCTCATTTATTGTATCACATATCTGGAATGTGTAGTAGGGTATGGGGCTGCATGCCCATTGGCTCACGCTGTTGACCAGTGGGCGACAGCCCTCACCTATGGTGTTAATGCGGCGTGGCGGGTGGCTACAATGGCAGGGTACTCGCCACCCGCCACTGACTAGGGGCAGGAGCTGTGGTGAGGCTCAGTGGGTGGTGGGAAGGGTACCACTGGACCACTAGGATATTGGACTTATTTTTTATACAGATGCCTGCGATCGGGCTGCGAGCGATCCACTGGACCACCAGGGATATTGGAATGCATTTAATTTTACTTCAGCCCCCGATCGGGCTGCGAGCGGTCCACTGGACCACCAGGGATATTGGAATGCATTTAATTTTACTTCAGCCCCCGATCGGGCTGCGAGTGGTCCACTGGACCACCAGGGATATTGGACGATTCTGAAAGCTTCAAATGCCTGTGATCAGGCAGGGGGGTGCATTGCTGCACTATGCAGGGGACGTTGGTCCCCAACGGCTGCTGCCCCGCAGGGCACCAGGTGCAAGTCACCGGGGATCTGCGCACCTGCATGCAAATGAGGCCATAATGACATGCAAATGGTCCCATTTGTGCCTTGCATACATTATAGCCCCATTTGCATGTGCACTTTTGAATATCGTGGTTGTTGCGCATAGTGCAAAAGAACTTGCGCTAGCGCATCCCCCTGCTCCACTCTGGCCACTTGCACTGGTGCAGTGCCACAGTGCCATGCACACTGCGGGTGGCCAGGGTGCAATGTTCAATGATGCTGTGTCATGGCACAGCTCCGTTGAATATCACCCAGTCAACACCCCTGCGCAGGCAAGTTGTGCTGTGCCCAGGCTTGCACCACAGCCAGGTGCAGTCTGAATATCTGGGCCACAGAGTACAAAAAATTCAACAGTACATGGGTTGCAAAGACAAGCAGTTCACAAATTGTGCTAAGGCATTGTACATGGTATGCCAGTGTCCTGTGGAAGAGAGAGAGAGAGGCAGACTGTTAGGGTGAGGTTGGGAGAAGTGGTGGGAACTGGGATAGGGAGGGAAGAGCTAAAGAAAAAAGCCAAGGAGTAGAGGGTGGGGGCAAGTGCTAGGGCAAAGGGGTGGGAGGCAAGTGATTGGGTAAAGACTTAACCTGGAGGGCCAGGAGTTGGAAATGCTGAGGCAAACTAAAGCTGTGGATGCAGACTAGTGGGGGCACTTACAGGTACTAGTAGGTACAGCTTAGTCTGTCAGTTACATTATCAGAGGACTGACTGTAGGGCAATCTGGGAAATAAAAGTATTCAGGCATTGGGGTGGTTGCAGGATCAACCAGATAGTAACTTACACTGCAACTAAGTAACAGAAAAGATTTAACATTGAGGATTGTGAAATCAGGACCTCAAGGTCCCACAGCATTTCTTCTAGGGAGCTGAAGGTTCCCCTTTCAGCTCTTTAACCTTTAGACTGCACTGCGTACTGTACGGACATATGAAATTGCCAGCAGAAATCAACCTCACAGTCTATCGAGTCTGCTCGAGTGTGCAGTTAGCCCCTCATCTCACAGCTGCCCTTCCCACCCCCTCTTCCCAGTATCCCTTCCCCTTACCCTGTCCCAACCCTTCTTGAAGCTGCCCACCATTTTAGAGGACACTGTCTCATCTGGTAAGGTGTTTCATTTGTCCACCACTCTTTCAGTGAAAAAATGTTTCCTCATCTCCCTCCTGAATCTCCCCACTCCCCAATCTCAGCCCATGCCCTCTTGTGTCCCTCCACCTTCTTATCTGGAAAATCCCTTCTGTGTTGGTCTTGTTTATCCCCTTCAGATACGTAAAGGTCTTGATCATATCCCCCCTAACCCTCCTCTCCTCCCTACGAATGCTTATTCAACTATCCCAGCCTGTCCTTGTAGGGCTTGCTCTCTTATCCCTGGATTGTCTGTGTGGCTCTTCACTGCACCCCTCAACTATCTGATGTCCTTCCTCAGAAATGGGCGCCAATACTGCATGCAGTACACTAGATGGGGCCTGGCCAATGACCTATACAGGGGCAGGATAACCTCCCTCTTTCTGGAGGAGAACCCTCTTGCAATAGACCCCAGCATTTTGTTGCTTTTGCTGCCGCCTTCCTGCAGTGAGCAGAGTTGTTCATGCTCCCCGTAATGATCACTCCTAGGTCCTTCTCCTCTGTGGAGCTCCCAAACTGTACCCCATTCAAGTGATAATCCCTCCCCTGGTTCCTGGCTCCTAAGTGCAGAACCTTGCACTTCTTGCCATTGAACCCCAATTGCCATGTTTCCGCCCACTCCTGCAGCTTAGTCAGGTCCTCTTGCAACCCCTTCCACCACTCTGCATCATCAATCACAGCTCCCATCTTGGTATCATCTGCAAACAAACTGATCCTGCTCTGCATCCTGTGTGAGATATCTGCAATAAAAATCCAGAACAGCACTGGTCCCTATACAGATCCCTGTGGTACCCTGCTCGTCACCGCCTTGGTGACGAGCGGTCTTCCCCACCACCACCCTTTGCTGCCTTCTCTTTAGCCAGTTTGTGATCCATTTCCTGTCCCCATATATTCCAGCCCCCTCAACCTCCCATGTGGCACTGAATCAAAGGCCTAGTTGAGGTCTAAATACAGGACATCCACTGCACGGCCCTTGTCCATTTCCCATGTCATCCGGTCGAAGTACTCTACAAGGTTTGTCTGGCAGGAGCTGCCACTACAAACCCATGCTGTAGACCATCCTGGAGACCGTTTTTCTCCAAGAAGCTCACTAGCCTCTCATTTAGGATGGTCTCCATGAGCTTTCCCATGACTGATGTGATTCTCGCTGGCCTGTAGTTTCCTGGTTCACCCTTTGGGCCACTTTTGTGATGGGCATCACATGGGCCATTCTCCAGTCCTGTGGTACACATTCCGTGTCCAGGGAGGTATTGAACAGGTCAGCCAGTGGCCCCACCAGGACCTCTGCCAACTCCCTTAGTACCCTAGGGTGAATGCCATCAGGTCCAGGTGCTTTGTCCACCCTTAATGCCCTCAACCCATCTAGTACCCTGCTCTTTGTAATCCCTACATCTGTCATCTCCTCCCCCCACCCCCCCTCGCCTGGGGTATCTGCCCCCCTCTCCTGTGTGAATACGGAGCAGAAGTATTCATTCAGTGCCTCTGCCTGCTCCCCCCCTTCTCAACCTATGCTCTATCCTTCTTAATCCTCACAAGCTGATCCTTGCTCCTTCTTCTGCTCCCAGTGTAGCAGAAGAAGTCTTTTTCTCCACTTTTGATTCCCTGTGCCAGTCTTAGCTGCCTGGATGCCTTGGCCACCCTGACCAGTCTGGTAACCTCCCTGGACTTCTCCATGAAAGAATCCTTATCTTCACTCCTCCCTGATTTCCTGTACTTTCAAAATGCTGCCCTCTTGGCCCTCACCCCTTCCATAACCTCCTGTGTCAGCCAACTGGGTTTCTTTGCCTTTCCCTTCTTGCTTTTCTTCCTAGTGCCAACCCTTCCTTTTATGATTTATGGTTGCACACCTGCCAGGTGCCTGCCCAAAATTTTCCCCATCTTCTTAAAGTCCGCTCCCCCAAACTCGATCACCCTTGTACCAATGCCCCGTTTCCCTCCCCCATGTTTAGCGTGAACCACACTGAATAGTGGTCACTCCCAGCTAGTGGTTCCTCCACTTCCAGATTCCTTACAGCTTCCCTGTTATCCAATACAAGGTCCAGAATCCTTTCTAACCGAGTCAGCCCCTGGACCAGCTGTGTCAGGAAGCTGTCTTGAAATGCTTCTAACAGGACCCACTCCCTTGCACTCATGGTGGATGGAATGCCCACTCCACCCTTGTATGTTGAAGTCCCCCACCACCACTGTGCTCCCCTTCCTGCAGACCTTCCTAATTTGTTCAGCTAATTCCCTATCCAGGTCACTCCCCTGAGCTGGTGGCCTGTACACCACCCCTATCCTCAATGTCCTATTCTTGGTATCTTGGAATTGCTTCCATAGTATAGTCCTCTCCTCCTCCCCTTCCTCCCTTATGCACTTTATCCCTTCCCTTAGGTAGATCACCACCCCCCATTCCCCTTAGTTCTATCCTTTCTGAATAACCTGAACCCTGGGATCATCATATCCTGGTCCTGGTACTGGGTGGCCCATGTTTCCATGATGGCTGCAATGTCCACCCCCACCACCACCATGAGAGCCTGTAACTCCGCTGTTCTATTCCTCAGGCTTCTTGCATTCAGTGAGACCACCCTCCAGCCTGTCTTCTCCCTTTCCTCCCCTTATTCTCCCCCTTATCCCTCCCTGTGCTGCTTCCCCACTGCCTGTACCCATAACTAGAGGGGTGAGCTCACAAGGCTCCCCTTTCTGGACCATTTTCTCATCAGTGGTCCCCTAGCCACTGCCCCTCCTAGTGTAAATCCACTATTGTTGATAAATATATACCCCTCTGTTCCCCATTTTAGTACCTCCTTCCTCTCCCTGCTCAAATGTAACCTGTCCCCTGCATATAGGTCACTTTTGCCCTAGTCTGACACTAATCTGTACTCCCTGATACTGCACCAATCCCTCAGCCACTCGTTGAACTCTATCCTTTTTTTCCTCACCGTACTCATGCATGATACCAGGAGTACCTCAGAGAATGCCACCAATCCCTCCACCTCCTCACACTGCCTACCCAAATCCTCGAACTTCCCCTTTGCCACCTCCACCATCTCCCCCACCAAGTTATTTGTAATCACGTGCATCACTGTGTGAGGTTTCTTCGTGCCCCACCTGCCCTGCCTGCAGTCAACACCGGAAGAGCCTCGAGCCAGATACAACTGTGCCTTTCTCCCCTTCCACCCCATCTGATCCCTTTCAGTATAGAATCACCAGCACTAGCAACCCCCATCTTCTTGTCCCACACCCCTCTCCTCCTGTTTCCGCTGTCCACATTTCCAGAGTCCACACTGCCCTGCTTCTTATTACCTTTATCTGCACCATTTGTGACTCCTACATATTCCCCCCCGGTTCCACCTCTCCCTCTGCTTCTACCCTGCTCTTCCCCTACCCCCTTCTTTCTTTGCCAGCCTGATGCCTCAATCCTGGGCCTTCACTACCCTTCCCCCCCACCAATCTCTGACACCTCCCCTACCACCTCTGCAAACCTATTACTTGCTACCCCTCGCAGTGGTGCCCATCTCCTCCTTCCACCTGCCCTGAGCCTTCCCTCCACTTACTGTCCCTCTGTTCTCCTTACCCCATCCCCCCACATTCTCACAGGATTTAGCCCTGCTATTCCTCCTCTGCTTCTTCCAGCTACTCCTCCCTTGGTCCCACCTGCCCCAGCCCCACCCTTGCCAGTTCCTCAGAGCCCTGTGCCTCCTCTTCCAGTCTGCTTAGCCTGTAAAAAGTTGGACAACCCCTGGATTTCCATAGTATATTCATGCAAACAGCTGTCCCACAACCATTGCTCCCTGCTATCCTCCCTGTGCCTGCCACCCTCACTCCATGGTGCCCCCCATTCCATCAACTATTCTGATGTCTCCAGCCACCCTTATTCATGCCCCTCCACCCCCCAGTGTAATCTCCCCACAATGCCCCACTTTTCTTCCCTCCGTAATTCACACTTAACTTAAACGTAACCACAATTTCTTATCACACAGCCTGTACTGTAATAGCTGGATATCATATGTGACCCTGCTAGCTTGCTTCTGAGTCCTTCTTTACCCCATTGTTCACTAGTTCATGTATCAGGAATGGGATAGATAGAGAGAATATCTGCTAGGCAAGTGTTACATACAAGGAAATCTTATCATCTACGGGCTAACAAGATCATAAAGCCGTAAGCCCAAACTGTGAAAGGCCTTATGAGCTCTTTCCCTGACATGGTAATATCTCATGAGTATATGATATTTAGCTGGCAGATAACATACTAACATACTAAAAGCCAGCAAATAGGCCTGAAGGTCTGTCGTGTCTGCTCGTAGCCAGTCTCCTAATGGGTGCCTCTTTTCACCCCCAGCCCCACAGAGGTGCGTCTTGACTTCAGTTTTCTCATGTACCTGTCCCACCTTTTCTTGAAGCCCTGCACTGTGCCGTCTTCCACCAGACTCCTGGGCAGTGCATTCCATGGCTCCACCACCCTCTCAGTGAAGTAATGTCTCCTGCATTACCCCCTGTAATTTCCCCCCTCTAGCTTCCACTCATGTCCCCTGGTTGCCCCCCCTTTAGTCTGAACATCTCATTGGCTCTGCCCTTGCTTATTCCTTTTACATATTTGAAGACCCCTATCATGCCCCCACTGTCTCTCCTCTCCTGCAGTGAATACAGCTCAAGCTCTTCCAGCCTTTCCTCATAGGGCCTCCTTCCCATGCCCTGAATCATCCTGGTTTCCCTCCTCTGGAGCCTTTCCAGCAGTACTATTTCCTTCTCGAGGTGAGGTCTCCAGAACTGCACACAGTACTCAAGATGCAGTCTGACCAAGGCACTATACAGAGGGAGGATCACCTCCCTCCTCCCGGACGTTATCCCCCTAGCTATGCAGACCAGTATTCTGTTTGCTTTTGCTGCAGTTCTTCTGCAATTTTCAGTGTTATTCATTTTGATGTCTACCACCACCCCTAGATCCCTCTCGCTCGATGTAGCTTGCAGTGTGACCCCCCCCCAGGAGTATACATGGTCCGGGTTTCTGCCCCCTAGATGCAGCACCCTACACTTCCCTGCATTAAACCTCAGTCCCCACTTCCTTGACCACCCCTCCAGGGTATCCATGTCCCTCTGGACTGTCTCTCTTGCTTCATCCCTGTCCACCAGTGCTCCAGTTTTTAGTTATCCGCAAAGAGGCTCATCCTACTCCTAACCCCCCTCTCCATATCCGACACGTAGGCATTGAACAGGAGTGGCCCCAATACCAAACCTTGGGGGACCCCACTGTTGACCTTCCTGGGGGAGGAGACTATCCCACCAACCACCACCCTCTGTATTCACCCCGTTAGCCAATTTTCTACCCATCTGAACAACTGCTCTCCCACCCCCCCCCAACTGTGTAAGCAGCCCATTGTGGGGATAATTTATGTATAACATAACGTAGGTTTAATTTTTTTCCTTTTGCAATTATTTCCATATTTTGTGGTTTGAGTGTAAGACAAGGTAAAGGTGGTCCAGAGGAGGGCAACCAAAATGGTGTAGAAGTTATAGGGAAGCCATACAAGGAAAGACTGAAGGATCTCAGCATGTACACCTTGGAGGAGAGGAGAGTGGGATGCAACATGACTGAGACCTAGAAGTACCTCTCAAGAATGAACTAGGTGCAGGAGCCTTTTCCAAGTGATGATGAGCTCCAGAACAAGAGGGCATGCGATGAAGTGGGGGGGGGGGGTTAGGAGGAATACAAGTAAAAACATTTTCATTGAAATGGTGGTAGACATATGGAACTGACTACCAGCTAAATTGGCGAAGGCTAGAATGGTGGAGGGCTTAAAGCATGTGTCGGATAAACATTGGGTTATAGTGGATCAGAGGTGGGGGAGGGGGTTGCAGGAGACCACATAGGGTCTACAGACATAGAACAGGAAGGGAGAGACTGGAGGACTTCAATATGTATACCCTGGAGAAGAGCAGGGAAGGGGGGAGGGATATGATGCAGACCTTCAAATATCTCAAGGGCATAAATATTGTACAGGAGGGTAGCATCTTTCAGAGAAAGAGATGTTCTAGAACAAGGGGTCATAACATGAGTCTGGATTGGGGTAGACTAAGGGGGGAGTCCACCAAGCTGCAGTGTCAGCGAGCTATTTATACCACTGACGGGCAGTTTACTATGGTGGCTGCCTGTTTTGTTTGCCACAGTTACATGACCAGTAATTGTCAGAGTTCTGGTGTTTTGGTTCACTGCAACACCCTGTACACAGACAGCCAAGTGAATCGAAACACCAGAACAGTGACAATTACTGGTCATGTAACTGCGGCAAACAAAACAGGCACCCATCATAGTAACACACCTGTCAGTGGCATAAATAGCTCGCCGACACTGCAGTCACAGAACTGCAGTCACTGTATTTGTGTCGCTGTTACAGCATCGCTGTAACGGCATACCACTAAGGGGTAACGTGAGGAAGTATTTCTTCACAGAAAGGGTGGTGGGTGCATGGAACAGACTCCCAGTTGAGGTAGAGGGGGCAAATTTGGTAAGGGAATTCAAAAATGCCTGGGAAAGGCATTGGGGAACCTTAGTGATAGGAAAGAGATCAAAGTTGGAGATCAAGTAGAGTCTGTGGCTTGTGCAGTAGGTAGAAAAAATGGACAGACTGGGTGGGCCTAATGGTCCTTATCTGCCATCAGTTTCTATGTTTCTATGTATATTTACCACTGTAAATAAATTGTTTGTTAACCTTTTTACAATTGTCTTATGAGCGCAGGATTAGTGAGCATATTATTAGCTATGGTCTTTAATTGCATGTATATTGAAATATCATTTTGTTTATGGTAATCCAAGTGTGGGGTGGCTATGAAGGGAGGTGGGTGGGTATGACATACCAGGTGGCTGTACCACTCAAACAACAGGCCACCTACAATTTACTCAGGGTGGGGGCACCACACCATTTATTTTACATCTTGGAAAGAACCCCCTTTTGCCATCAGAAGAAGAACCCAGGCCCCTCAACCTTGCTGGGCCCAAAAGGCAGGGGTAGTAACTAAAAGTTGTACGGTGACCTGGTTACATTCATTATTTTTTTTAACTGTTAAGAATAAACTGGTAAACCACACCGAGTTACTGCAGTGACATAAGTGGCAGAAGACTGAAGCTTGAGTGCTCTAATGATACTACACTAATGAGGTACGGATTACCAGAGAGTGCTTAACAGTTGTTGTTTTTTAGATAATAGTAAAGTGAACCTTGGTTTCTGATTGGCTGAAACAGCCTGCCACCCAGGCTGTTATTTCTTAACAATGGCCCGCTGAATAACAAGGTCCTCCTAGCAGCACCCATCATGTCCAGATATCCCTGTGCCCATGCTCTGCTAGCTGCTATTTTTTACTGTACTATTACTTACAGGATAACCTAAAAGCACCTACACACAAACAATCCTCAAACCAGTCAACAGTAATATAGTACAAAAAACTCTTGTTTTTCTTCTTTTTTTCCCCCTACTAACTCAGACCTCACTCCAACGCTGGCAAGGCCCAGAACCTCGCATCCGCTCCCACTGTTGCAACTGCCACTAACCGGCACCGTAGCTCCATCTCAGACAAAAATTAAAATGAAACTCCTGCTTCTCCATTTACAAATGCTCTGTTTTTTGAAAAAAGCGAAGCACCTCCTTGATTTCTTGCCCCACACCTCATCGGCTGAATTCCGTGTGTCCCCGAATACTCTCGCAGAACACCGCGTGATTCCCACTGTACAGCTCATCCTCTCACTCCCACCTTTCACTCTGGCAACCAAAAGATATATTTCAAAACAAACAGATAACCGAGCAGGACAAACGATTCAAACTAACAGTTCCCCCAACATTGCTGTCAAAAAAGGTGGCACTGCAAGACACTACCAGAAACTCATATAACAAACAGCAGCACCCTCTAGTGGCAGTAAACTGACTATTTTACAGAACCCAACATTTCAGTAAATTTTTACTTACATTTTACACTTTATATAATGAAATTATTATTTAAAAAAAAATGTAATAATATAAGCCCCTCATTATGCCCCTGGACAATCCGTTATATCCCAATAACGCCCACCCTGTTGGGTATTATTACTTACTTATTGTATACAATATAATAGCAGCATGCTTAAAAAATGCAGTTTGTAGTTGGACAGTATCATTGTTGTATGCATTTTTATGTTTGCTTGGGTGCATGCACAAGAAACATGTTGCGGCAGCTTGCTGCAGAAGCAGGTTGTGGAGGTGCAGCACTGTTGTGGCCAATGCCGCCGGTGCCTTTTGAGGCTTGGCCTGCTTTCCCCAATGCAGTGACAAGCTGCTGCTGACACTAATTCAGCCAGCATGCTACCACCTTGAAACGTTTTCGCCACTGCAATCAGGGGCCGCCTCATCATTGCAATGTCAGCCATTCCGCTGCAATGAGGGAGCAATCCATAATTGCAGGGTGGTACCTTGCCGTCCATATGCCCCCACCCCAGTTAATTTGCCGATGGGGAGCCCACTCCCTGTCAGCATACTGTTACCCTCCCCCATTTGTTGTGTGCTGTTGGGTGCCTAATCCCTTGGCATCATGTGCCTCCCCAACAGTTTTATTTTCTGACGGGGCCCAATCCCCATCAGCTTCAGTCCCCACATTCAATTTGCTGATGGAGGCCCACTCCCTGTCTGCATAGGTCTCCCCCTCCAATTTGTTGTGTGCTGAGGAGGTTGCCCAATCCCCTCAGCTCTTCCCCTATATGTGCCCAACAGGGTGCCCAATCCCCCATTGGCTACAGCCCCCAAAACACTCAGGTGGCATGCTGAGAGCCCACTCCAGCGTGGCAATTGTCCCTGAAACCAAAACCATCCCGCAATGTTTTCTTTTAAAAAACTGTAAAACAGAAAGCGGTCCCTCGTTGAGTTTGGTGGCCCCTCTCCCTCCCGCAGCCCCGCGCACCCTGCCTCCCCACACCCCCTCACCCCATACTTACCTCCGGAGTCCGGCGTGACGATCTTCGGTGGATGGGAATACGTCTGCACTCTTCAAAGCCGACCGCGAACTGAAGAAATACCGGTAAGCTGTATAATGGCATAAGAAGGATTTTTTCAACTTTGGTGCATGTCTTAGGCATTTTTGGGAATTTTGGCACCAAATTTTCAATGTGGGGTTATTGGGACCCCTACTCATCAATTCAGCCAATGTCATGGCATTATTCAGTCCTGAAAGGTGATTTTGTGGTCACTGCGCAGAATCACCTTTTGGGACTGATTAATGAAATGACAGTGCCACTGTTTATGAGGTGGGCTCCCAAAAAGCCTATGTTGCAAATTTGGTGAAAAAAATCCAAAAAATGACTGTTTTACGAGTGTGCATTGCGCAGTTTGCACACATGCTCGTAACTTTGCGAATTTGTAATATTTTCACTCCAGATTTTCAGCATTGCCATTTTTCCACACCTCTTTATGGACAGTATGCTGCCATTTTACACATCCTGACCAAAATGTGTTTTCGCACTTCCGGCGCCGAATAGTGCGGTCGCTGTGGGAAATCAGTTTTCGGGATAGACTGAGAAAATGACAGTGACACTGTTCATGAGCAGAGGTCCTAAAATGCCTATGTTGAAAATCTGGTGATGAAAGTCCATAAAATGACTGTGTTACAAGTATGCGTTGCGCAGTTTCCACGCACCCTTGTAACTTCGCAAATTTGTAATATTTTCACGCCAGATTTTCAACACTGGCATTTTTTCACATCTCCTTATGACAGTATAGCTGTCATTTTTCACATCCTAGCAAAATGTGTTTTCACAGTTCCGGCACAGAATAGTTCGGTCGCTTTGGGAAATCAGTTTTTGGGACAGATTAAGATCGAGTGAGAGAGGGGGAGTGAGTGAGCTCAGTGGAGCTCTTTCGGGACTGATGCAGATTTCTTTGTGGGCAGAAAAAGGCACCAATGCAGGCAGGAGCCCAGTACAAAAGAGCAGCCTGCAGCGCCAGGAGAAATGGAACGAGCAAGTGAGAGAGGGGGAGTGAGGGACCTCAATGGAGCTCTGTCAGGACTTTTGCAGATTTCTTTGTGGTCAGAAAAGGTGCCAATGCAGGCAGAAGCCCAGTACAAAATGGCAGCCTTCAGCACCAGGAGAAACAGAATGAGTGAGTGAGAGAGAGGGGAGTGAGCGACCTCAATGGAGCTCTGTCGGGACAGCTGTGAACTTCTTTGTGGAAAGAAAAAGGCACCAATGCAGGCAGGAGCCCAATACAAAAGGGCAGCCTGTAGTGCTGGGAGAAATGGAATGAGCAAGTGAGAGAGGGGTAGTGAGTGAGCTCAACGGAGCTCTGTCGGGACTGCTGCAGATTTCTTTGTGGGCAGAAAAAGGCGCCAGTGCAAGCAGGAGCCCAGTACAAAAGGGCAGCCTGCAGCACCGGGAGAAATATAATGAATGAAAGTGAGAGAGGGGGAGTGAGCGAGCTCAGTGGAGCTCTGCCAGGACTTTAGAGTTGCCCACCTTCCCACCCAGGGTCCTCTGTGGTCCTATATTACAGCAGGGTCTCTGGAGTGGAGACAAAGCAATGATTGGATACTTTTAGGATTGCTGCAATAATACATATTTATTTGTGCTGTTTATTTCTTTAATAGAGCTGAGTAATACTTGGAGTGCAATAGGATTTCTAACTGGGCTAAGTGAAACTATATGAGAGCTGAGAACAAAACGTATGGTAACTGAGGGGTGAAAAACAGACAAGGAGGCTTTAGGATTGCTACAGTAGTACAGTATCTAATGGATGAGATTTGAGACTGAATAAACCCATCTGGCAAGGGAGCAGTAGGGGGACTAGTGTGTATGTGTGTGTGGGAGGGGGCAGAAATTTGAGTAAATATGGGCCTAACAGATGTAGTAGGGTACAGAACCTGGGAATAAAAGCCCATAACATAAGATGGGGGCCAAAATGGGGCAGGTGCCACATGTCAATAGGGCGGGCATCTTTAGAAGGGTGGTGGGGTGTACAGGGTGTGGGTCCACCATGATCCTGGACTGGGCTTGGAGGATGGGAGGGGTGTGTGGTCTGTAGATAACTGGCCAGTTTGTGGGAGGAACTGTGGAGGTTAGGGAGGAGTGTAAGTGGCAGGGCAGATGAGTATGGTAGGCATCCTGGCTGGGGGGGAATAGGGGATGGCAAAGGGGGACAGAGGAAGAACAACTAGGCAGTGAAACTGACCCCAGTATCAGAGGCACTAACTGAAAAGATAGGAGAAGGGAGGAGGTGCCCGAGGGGGAAGGGCCTCCTGATGGGGGAGGAAGAGACCACGGAAAGTACCAGGGAGAGAGCAAATGGCTGTAGGTAGGGAGGAACCAGGGGTGGCATGGAGGGGAACAAGTAGGAGGGGGGAACCGATAGGGGGAAGAGATGTAGGAGGGGTATCGACTAGGAATAGATTCGAACCTCTGCTATGGGAGAGAGAGGAGGGGGAACAGGAACATACTGAAAGGGGAGGACAAGTGGGGCATGAGAGGGATGGCAACAGGTAGGGGAAGAGATAGCGAGCATGAATGAGTAGAAAGGGGCCTAGTAAGGAAGGAAGGAGGGGGTGGTGAATGGAGGAGAGAAGGCTATGGGAAGGGGAAGGATGGGAGGGACATCACTATCAGGATAGAAGGGAATGGGGGCTCTAAATCAACAACAATGGTGATAGGAGAGGGGTTGGAAATTAGCAGGGGAGGTCAACATGGGAAGTCCAGTAGCAAGTAGTCGGGCTGGAAAGGGGTTCAAGGGGGATGGGAGGAATAAGGCAGAGAAAAGGGGTTAGGCAGAAGTAGGGGTACAGATACAGAAGTCACAGAGTGTGCAGCTGGCAGGGGTAAGGAGCAGGGAAGAACGAATACTGGGGTGGTGGAAGAGGCATTAGAAGGGAAAGGGGGTAAGGGGGGGGTACTCATCCTGGGGATTCTATACTGAAAGGGGTGAGATGGGGTGGAAGGGGAGAAAGGCACAGCCATATTTGGGTTGAAGCTATCCCCAGGCTGACTGCAGGAGGGGCAGGGCAGGCACTGCTCAAGTGTGCAGCAAGGGGGAGGAAGAAATCCTCATTTAGTGTTGCATGTAGGTACAAACAACTTGGGGGAGACTGTGGAAGTAGTGAGGGGGAGGTTCAAGTAGTTGGGCAGGCAGTGTGAGGTGGTGGGAGAGTTGGTGCTTTCTCGGAGGTACTGCTGGTACCGTGTGCAAGCATGGGGAGGAAGGGTAGGATTCAGGAGCTCAACTAGTGGCTGAGGGATTGGTGCCACACCAAAAATTATGGGTTAGTGATTAACTGGGGTAGCGTCTGGGGCGAATAGTGACTTGTACTTGGGGGGCAGGGTACATTTGAGCAGGGAGGGGAAGGGAGTATTAAAGGCAGGATTAGAGGGGTATATCTCTACTAAAGTGGATTTAAACTAGTGGGGGGGTAGCCAAAAGACTGAGGTTGGTAGAAAGGTCTGGACAGGGGAGCCTAATGAGCTCACCCCCCTTAGATATAGGTAAAGGCGGAGGCGTACTAACCCTAGGAGGGAGCAGGCAGAGTGGTCTGAATGTAATGCAGAAGGCACCACCACCCGGTAAGAATAAGGAGGAGAAAGGGTGCAAACTACCGGAAGGAGGGACACAGGCCAAGGAGGAGAAGAGTGAGGAGAAGGAGGGGTACGGGTGGAAGGTGGTCTGACTAAATGGATAGAGAACTGGTTACAGGGGAAGGTGTTACAGGGGAAGGTGCAGAAGGTGGTGGTGGTGGGGTAGCTCTTGGCACCCACAGCAATGACAAGTGGGGTGCCACAGGGGTCAGTGCTGGGCCCAGTGCTATTTAGGCTCTTTATCTCCGATATAGCACATGGAGTGGGGAGCAGGGTTAGTCTGTTCGCACATTATACCAAATTGGGGGCGGTGGTGCACGAAGAGGACAGATCGGAAAACCTGCAGGGGGACCTAACCAAACCAGAGACATGGTCAGTGAAGTGGCAGATAGTATTCAGTACAAAGAAGTCTAAGGTAATGAACTTCAGGGCTCAGAACCATAAGAGGGACTATTGGTTGGGGATCAGAGTGGAGGAGAAGGACCTAGGGGTGTTTTTTTTTTTTTTTTAGTTATTTAACCAGGTGAGACACACTAAGCTGAAAGCTTTTTCACAGGCACAACCTGGGAGCACAGGGAAGTTAAGTGACTTGCTCAGGGTCACACAATATGCAAGTGGAAGCTGTGGGATTCAAACCCAGGTCTGTCTGCTGGATGTCACCAGATTTGCAGCTTAGAGCCTTAAACCACTGCGCTATACTGCAGTTGGTAACTGGGAGCATGAATAACTCAGCCCAGTCCAGGAAAGCAGCAGCGAAGGCAAACAGGATGCTGGGGTGCTTGGCATGAACGTTATTGATGACAACCCAAATGCAAACCCCAATGCCTGCCTGTCTCTGCAGGGTAAAGGTGGGGTTGGTTTGAAGTTCAGTACTTCACTGCCATTCCTACTCTGCATCTGTCTAACTTCTGCATTTCCAGTGTTAACACCAGCAAGCAAACATTCGGCATTGACAAATGCTTGTTTAAAGAGGTAAGGCTCTGTGTGATTTATTTATTTTTTATGCCTAGACTGGGGTGCTGTTGTGTAAGCACTCATGACCTGAAACTATTGCCTTACACAGCTCGCTATCCAAGCAGTCTGTGTTTGGCTGGAGTATAACACTGATTTGGGCAGCTATGGGATGAAACAATTCACATTCTAGAATACAAATAATTTCTTAAAACGCTCCAAAGAGTGAATTATCAGTTTTTAGAAACATAGATGAAATGTGCAGATTGTGTATTATACACAGTTTGTCATGCTGCTCCCTCACAGACTGATTTATGTGGACTGACCATCAGACTTCCCAACTGCTATGAATTCTGCATAGCGCTACGATTTTCACACTCAAATTACCCTTGTTCTGCATAGGTTTACTGATGTTCCTCATAATGTTAGAGCGATTTCTGGATACACAAACTATTAAATCGTTGTCCTAAGTTGATAGAAACATTCCTTATCACTAGCTATATGGGACCCACTATCTGTCGACATAATACTGTTTAAAATGAGAAAGTGCTACACATTCTGGCCCTTTGCTATGACTTTTGAAGGCCAGTGCAATGATTTTAAATGCTGAGAGGCTGAGAGGTATGCTGACCATGTATTACAGAAAACAAAAAAAAAGAAATAGCCAACTATGAACTCCAAGGCTGTATAGCAATCTGGAGGTTTATGTGACCACAGACCTCTTGAATGTCTCGCTCGTGGTTCATCATGTTGCCTAAATCCCTTCAGTTTAATTATAGCACTGTAATGAAAGTGATCTTCATCAAGGGTATCTTTTGCATCAGGCCATACCTACAGAACTATAGCCACCAGGCACTAGCACCACACAGAAACTTCTCTAACTAGCAGCCTACAAGGGGGCCGCCCATGACAACATCATACACTGGCAACATGCCTACCATATAAACGTGGATGGCTCTGTGCCCTCCTCAGTTCCTTTACCGCTGTCGACCTTCACACATCGGACTCCACGGAGACACCACTGCTTCAATCAACCACCAGATTTCTAATTTTCACTTTCTTTTCCTTTTCTCATCCTAGTTTTCATGATCACTGTATTTTATAGTGATTTTGGTTTTTAATTTATGCCGACCGACCCCAAGAAACTCTTTTGCTATTGCGGGTGTGGTCAGAAAATCTTCAGTAATGATGACCATGATGCCTGCATCCACTGTCTAGTCCTAGACCATGATATTAAGGCCTACAAAGTCTACTGTGGATTCCACCAAGCTACCCGACGGTACTGCCAGAATGCTCTAGGAAGTTTTCTGCTGTAACAGACAGTTGCCTGAATGGAGAGCTCCAGGCCAGAAGCTCCTGCACCTCTTGAGCCCCATCCATGGGCTACTACTCCTGCAAGGCCTGTGAAAAGTCAGCTGTGAAATACAGAAACTGGGAAAAGGATTATGGTAATGAGAGGTCCTCCCCATTTCGGGGTCATAATCTGCTTTGGCAGTGACCCCCTCTGCCACCCACACCATATCTTCTACAAGGTTACCTCTGTCAGCACCTCCAGCTATTCTTACCTTAGCTGGCAGTGACTTCTTGGTGTTGAGCCTTCTTACACCCCCACTGACTCTCCAGCCCTGCTTATCTGGCCCCTCTTCTCCATGGGCCACCAGTCAGAGAGTTTCACTGGTCCTGCTTTGGTGGGCACTGTTACATAGTCATTGGGGAGCTCAGTCTGCCCCAATGATGTCCTCAGCCTTCACCTGGGCAAAGACGGGGCTGCAGCTTTCCCCATCACCTGCTCAGACCGCCATGTCTCTGCCTGCCCTGCCCTGCCTGTCCCTACCTCCACCTCTGGTAATGCTCCTAGAGGAGGGAGTGTGACCCCAGTTGCTGGGCTTCCTCAGCATGACTTCTTGCCAGACATCCTCCCTCCAGCACTACAGGAGGCAGTGTTAGGGGGTCATTTCTCCCTCCACCTGCCCTGGACAGGTGGAGCAGGATTGCAACAGATGATTGGGTCCTGCACTCATAGAACAAAACAAAATGGCACAGTGGAGCAGACAGGGAACTATACAATAAATGAAGAACAGATAAAACAAAAAAATAAAAGGTTAACAAAATTTTGGGCACCAGGGTTGGATGGGATAATACCACAAATGTTACAAATAATGGCAGACACCATTTGTTACCCTTTCAAAATCCTTTAGGAGAAATCATTGAACACAGGAAATTGCCACTGACTGGAAAGTCACAAGAGTGACACCTAAACACAAAAAGGGTAACAAGCAACAGTTGCAAAATTACAGACCAATAAGCCTTACCTCGGCGCCAGGAAAAATATTAAGAGTCTATTATTAGGGATATAATATTGGAACAGTTGACTACAAAAAACAGTCAACGAGAAACAACATGGTTTTACCAGAGGGAAATCCTGTGTAACTAATCTGGTATGTTTTTATGAGCATAGAAGTTATTTACTGGATGAAGGAGAGGCAATGGATGTGATCAAACTTGACTTCTGCAAGGCATTCATAAGATTCCACGTTAAGCTATTATTGATAAACTACAGAAACATGAAATTGATAACCACATTGCTCATTGGATAACTAACTGGCTCAGTAACAGAGTGCAGAGGGTGGCGGTACACAGATATACTTCGGTAGAGAGGTGGGTGGAGAGTGGGGTTCCCCAGGGTTCTGTCTTGGGATCTATCATGTTCCAGAGCTTCATTTCCGACTTGAGTGACAAGTGTGAAAAATCTAATAGTAAAGTATGCAGATGACACCAAATTAGGGGGACCATGTAGCACTCGGGAACAAATTATTACATTGCAGCTGGATTTGGATAAAATTACAACATGGGCATATAAGTGGGGAATGGCATTTAACACGGAGAAAAACTGTGTTATACATATGGATAAAAACATCACCCCACACCTACATGTTAAACAATGCCATCCTAAAATCCATGTGCAGTGAAAGGGACTTAGGTATCATAGTAGATGCTGAATTTAATTTTAAGGAACCATGCACTTTGGCCATATCAGAAGCAAATTGGGTAATAGGAGCTATGAAACAAGAACATTGAGTTGCAGGGCAGAGGTACTAATGCCACTATGAGTCTTCTACATTATACTTCAGTTGGATTATGGAGGGCCGGTATGGTGTCCCTATAAAAAGATTGACATAGAAGGAGTGGAAAAAGTGCAACATAAAATATCTAATGAATAATAAAAAAAAAAAAACAGAATAAGCCACATTGAGACAGACTGACGGATCTGAATATACACTCCTTGGAGGTCAGCAGGAAGAGAAGGGACCTATTATTACTTTGATATCTTAAAAGATGACCCATTGAGAAATAATCTTAAAAACTGAATATAAAAATACTAACATTACTACAAGAGGATATTCATTACAAGTAAAAGCAACGAAGTTTAAAACAAAAAAAATAAAGTACTTTTTTAACCAACGGGTGGTGAACCTCTGGAATAGGTTTCCAAATTGGTTTGTAGAATGCAAAACCAGAGATTCCTTCAAACAATGTGGACAAATACATCAGAGAGAATGGTGATATGAGATATTATAACAAGGCATGAGGAGCTGTCATGGGCAGCCAGTCCCTTTTGCTCCTTTTGACATTAGTGACGTAGAACAAGACCACACCCCTAGACCTTCTGGAGTGGCCTCCAGATCAACCTCCAGTTCATTCAAGCTACCTTCCAGACCACATTCCCATGTTACTGGAGGGAATTCACACATTGCTGCAAAAGAGGGCCATCAAACCTGTCCCTGCATATAAGTGGAACAGCGGGTTCTATTCCCGCTTTTTTCTAGTCCCCAGATCCACAGGGGATTTATGGTCCATTCTAGATCTGAGAAGCCTGAATTTCTACATGCAGTACAAGAAGTTCAGGATGGTGACCCTCCATGGCCTGCAGCCACTGCTCCATCAGGGAAACTGGATATGCTCTCATGACATGCAGGATGCATACTTGCGTATCAAGATGTGTGCTCCCCACTGGCATTACCTCAGGTTCCATCCCCAGGGAGAGCATTATCACTTCTAAGCATTGCCCTTTGGCATGTTTTCGGTGTGTTTGGGTCTTTACCAAATACATGGTGGTGGCAGCTGTCCTCAGGAGGAAGGGGCCATACGTCTTCCCTTACCTGGATGACTGGCTGCTCAGGGCACAGTCCAGGAAGCAACTGCTCCAGATTCCGAAATGTACCAGCTAGTAGTTTCATGCCCTGGGGATCATGATCAGTCTGCCCACGTCAGTCTTGACCCCTTGTCAGCACCTCCAGTACATTGGGGCAGCCCCTGGATATGACTCAGGGTTTTGTCTTCCATGGCTCAGGCCTAACTGCTTTACAACAACAGGTATGTCAAGGACAGAACCTTCTTAAGGCTTCTGATCCTGATGACTGCAATCATTGTCATGGCACCTTTAGTCAGGCTGCATATGCAGATTCCTCACTTGACACTGAGGGTTTAGTGGGACCAACTACTTGGAACAGCAAGTTCTAGTTTCCTCTCTAGTCAAGAAGGTGCTGCTATAGTGGATAGAACCCTGCAACCAGTTGAAGGGGATTCCCTTCCTCATTTCTTCCCCTCAGCATATTCTCAACTCAGATGCTTTGGGGCTGGGCTGGGGAGCCCACCTGGGGTCTCATCAGACTCGAGGGGTGTGGTCCAGAATGGGAGACTGCCCTCCACATCAACTTCCTAGAGATGAGGTCTCTTACAGGCCTTCCAAACACATCCATCCCTGGGCCATTTGCTGGTGCAGGTGAACAGCATCTGTGTAGTGCACTACATCAACAAACAAGTCGGGGCCCATTCATAACCTTTGCATTGGGAAGCAATGAGGGTCTGGTACAGGGCTCTAGAACATGATCTAGAACTGCCGGTCATCCATGTTCCAGGTACCCAAAATGTCTTGGTAGACAGGCTCAGCCAGCTGCAGTCTCGAATGCACTAGTGGGAACTGCTGACCTTCGTCATAAAAGACCTGATTGACCAGTGGGGTCATCCAAAGTTGGACCTTTTTGTGTTCCTACGCAACGCAAAACTGTCTTATACCTATAACCTCCACCCACCAAGACTGTCTCTCTGTCTGTAACTGCTTGGGACTTATTTCTTAGGTGTGGCCTGATGCAAGAGATACCCTCAATAAAGCTAGTACAGTTATGTAAGAACTTGCAAGAACAGTTGATCTTTGAGAGGATCTCTTGCATCATGTCATGCCGTCCCATCCCTGCTCCCAATCTCACTTTGCTTTAGGGCTTTCTGTGTCTTTTTCTCCAGGACAGTTAACACCTTCTGTTTCACTTTCTTTCTGATGGGACCTCTGTCTCCCCTCGGTTCCCTAGCTGGAGCTCCTCTGTATAGGATCTCATGGGAAAAGAATGGAGGAGGGTGCTGGGCCGCTCACATTTATATTGTAGGGGCATCACCAGTGTATAATGTCATCGTCGGTGGCCCCCTTGTAGACTGCTAGCTAGAAAAGTTTCCATGTGGTCCTACTGTCTGGTGGCTAGGCCTCAGGTGTGGCCTGATGCAATAGATCCAGTTGAAGATCTACTGTTATCTTAAGTTTTTACGTAACTGTATTTTTTAACAAACAACAAGAGGAAGGCAGCTGCATAAAACTCTACCGGTGCCCCAACATAACTTGAAACAGGTTTTAAAAAGCAAAGTAATACATTTATTGCAATAGTACTAGAAATCATTTACAGACACAGCACCCACAACCGCCTACATTTCGCATCAAATTGATGCTTTCTCAAGGTGTGGCTACCTGTTGCCTAGGTACATCTTTTAAAGGGCCTTTTTAAAGTGCCAGTGCTCAATATATGGAAGCAGTAAAGCAAACTACAGTGCACAACTATTACTTGCAAGCAGTCTGTAGAGGAGCCAGTGCTCAGTTGGAACAGGTAGCAGAAAAAAAACCGAACCACCATCAGGAGTATTTGCAATATATACAATTATATAAAAGTTACAAGAAGTACAAAAACATTTCTCTCTAGACTGTTTATCATACAATAAATACTATAAATACAATGGACAACACAAAGAATTTAATCATAGAGGCATGAATCTACATAGTCTAAATTCAAAAAGGTCTTTTGTGGTCGGTACACTGAGTAGCCTGACTCCTTAACTGTATTTTTTTACTCTTACTTTATACCACAAGCACTGGTTAACTGATTACTGTTTCCAATCGTTGCTACTTCTCCGTGTGTTGTTTCCATTTCTGATATCTAAGGATAATAAAAAAATGCATCTCCTTAATTAAGCAATGCAGTGTGACCCAAATGATTCAGGGTCAGCAGGGCAGATCTTACAAGGATCGACTCAAGGCACTGAACATGTACTGTACTTGCTGGAGGCCAGACAAGAGAGGGGAGGTGTGATAGAGACCTTCAAGTTTCTGATAGGAATGAACAAGGTAAACTGAGAGAAACTGTTTAGCATAAGTAACAGTTCAGGAACTCGGAGGCATGAGTGGAAACTAATGGGGGGAGACTGAAGAGGGAAGTGAGAATGTTTTTGTTTTACAGAAAGGGAGGTGGAGCCGTGGAACAATCTGTCAGCTGATGCGGTGGGTGACAATGGACTCAAACACAGCTGGAAGAGAGTGAAGGGCTTAGTGGTTGCTCAGGGTGGTAGTGGTAGGGCAGCGAGCATGGGGATGGATAATGTAGGTTAGAACCCTGTATAGATGGACAAGAGGTCCTCGTCTTATTAGGGTTTATGGGCAGACTGGATGGAAAAGTGGTCTTTTTTTACCGCCACCAACTGTGTTTCTGTGCAATTACTAAAACCTCCTCAATTTACTCGAGAGTGTAATGTAAATGTACCTTTCCACTACGTGTCTGGTATCCCCAGTCCCTCGCTCGGCCCCTCTCCCCCCCAGGCCACGACTGGAAATGAACCCTATCAGACACCGTTTGCTTATCGGATAAAATATTTGCAGCTGGAAGTTTTGCAGAGCTGTAACATAGAATGTGTCAGCAGAAAAGGACCAGTATGCCCATCTAGTCTGCTGTATTTTCCCTGCCCAATCTACAAGCTGGCCAGCCATTTCTGCACTTGTGATGAAACTTCTCTTTCATTGATTGCATTGTGAACACTGCAGTGGAGGCTGTGCTGGTGTTTTATACCTGTGTACTGAGAAATGAATACTTTCTTATACAAGTTTCCTAAACATTTACATTGGGGAGCAATATATATATTTGCTCTGGGTGGTTGGTTGATGAGTTGCCTTTGCCCTGGTAACCATGCTTGGGATTGTGAGGAAGCCAGTATCTCCTGAGTAGTATACTACACAATGCTGCTTGCTGGGTAGAAGTAGCTGACTATAAAATGGACTTCAGCTGAGGAAATCTATTTTTAATCAAGGAAAAGTGTTTTCCCTTTTATTTTCCATAGTCCATAGTAAATTGCAGGCTTGGTGACCACTCAGACTGATTGGTCATGTGACTTTTGCTCTTTGACCTTAAAAGAACATCCACAAGCAAGTGGAGCAAGCGCGCACAGAGATGCACATTTTTCACACATGTCCAGCAGGACTGGTAGGAATGGAGGCATGCCCTTGTATGAAAATTTTAACATACTTGTATGTATAGAATAACTATATGCTGTCAACTACTGTGTGGAAGTGGGGAAGGCCCTGAGATAAATCCAGATGCACGTTGGCATTAAATGTAAGTCCCACCAATAGCAGTCAGATACGATATCTGCATTCAGGTATCTTGAGGAACTACTGCATTAGAACATAATTGTTCAGCTTATCTCAGGCTTTGTGGTTTGTCCAAAACCAATATAAAACAAGCATTTGTCAATGCTGAATGTTTGTTTGCTGATATTAGCATTGGACATGCAGGAGTTAGACAGATGCAGAACAGGAATGGCAGTGAAGTACTGAACTCACGCCAACCCCACCTCCCCCTTGCAGAGATGAGCAGGCTGATGGCATTTCATCTCACCCTTTCCTGTAGAGACCAACACGTGTTAAGGTGTGCCTTGGGGTGTTCGGCTTCACAGTCACCCCATTTCATAAGGACATACGCTGAAATGAGTGCAGTATAAGAGAATGGGATGAAGTCTGGGGCTGAAGAGTCCAAGGCACACCTCGATGCCTGTCACTGGCTTTGGGGTGGGGGTGGAATGGCACGAGCAATACAGCTGGCAATCCAAAGGCACATTCCTGATGCCTGTCAGTCTGTACAGGGTGGGACACTATGGTTATAAACCCTAATGCCACAGGCATTTGTTGGTATTTGCACTACAAATTTTCAACATGGCCTTTTTGTGGCCCCCACCTCATGAAAGCATTTGGAACCTCAGCTCATTAACAGTGGCACTGTGATTTTGTTAACGTGTCCCGAACTTTGATTTCCCACAGCGGCTGTGCCATTCTGCGCCAGTTGTACGAAAACACAGATTGGGCAGGATGTGAAGAATAACAGCTGTACCATTCATAGGGAGGTGTGAAGAGATGGCAATGTTGAAAATCTGGAGTGAAAATATGAAAAATGCTCCAACTTCCCAGCGTACGTGGAAACTGTGCAATGTATACTTGTAACACAGTCATTTAGGGGAATTATTTCACCAAATTTTCAACATAGTCATTTTAAACCTCAGTAACACACTCATTTTATGGACTTTCATCACAAAATTTTCAACATAAGCATTTTAGGACCTTTGCTCATGAACAGTGTCACTTTGATTTTCTTAATGTGTCCTGAATACTGATTTCCCACAGCGACCGTGCTACTCTGCACCAGAACTGCGAAAACAAATTTCGGGCAGGATGTGAAAAATGACAGCTGTACTGTCCATAAGGAGGTGTGAAAAAAAATTTGTGTTGAAAATCTGGAGTGAAAATATTACAAATCTGCGAAGTTACAAGGGTACGTGGAAACTGCACAACGCATGCTCATAACACAATAATTTCATGGACTTTTGTCACCAAATTTTCAACACAGGCATTTTAGGACCTCTGCTCATGAACAGTGTCACTGCGATTTTTATGTGGATTGCACGCATGCGCAAGAAACATATTGCCGCAGCTTTCTCCAGAAGCAGGTTGTGGAGGCGCGGCACTGTTGTGGCCAATGCCCCCACAGCCTGTAAAGGCTTGTCCCGCTTTTCCCAATATCATGGCACACTTCTGCTTACACTAGTTCAGTCAGTGTGCCACCAACTTGTAAAAAATTGCAATCAGGGGCCACCTCATCATTGCAGCGTCAGCCATTCGCTGCAATGAAGGAGCAACCCGTAATTGCAGGCGGAACTTGAAACATTGATATTGTTTGTGAACACTGCAGCAGCTTGCGCCCGTGTTCACAAACAATATTCACCCACTAGCGGGTGCCCAATTCCCTCGGCAGCATTCCCTCCCCGTGTTTGTTTGCCGATGGGGCCCCAATCCCGTCGGCTTCAGTGCCATAATGTTTATGTTGCCGACAGGAAGCCCACTCCCCATTAGCATTAAGTACCTCCCTCCTGCTTATGTTGTCTGGACAACGGGTACCCAATCCCTGTCGGCATAATGTAACACCCCTCCCCTTGTTCTTGTGTGCTGACGGGAGTGCCCAATCCCCATCTGCTACAGCTGTCTCCCCCACAGAAGACTCCCATTGGCATGCTGGGAGCCCACCCCAGCATGCCACATACTCCTGCAAAAGTAAAAACGGTCCCAGTCTTTTTTGTTTTACCTGTAAAACGGAAATGGTCCTCGGCAGTCTCCTGCTCTCCCACAGCCTGCACCCACCCACTGTGCACCCTGCCTCCCCACACCCCACCCCATACTTACCTGTAGAGTCTGGCGCAGTGATCTTCGATGGACCGGGAACACGTCTGCACTCTTCAAAGTCGACCGCAAACTGTGGAAATGCCGGTAAGCTGAATAATGGAATAAATAGTTTTTTTTCAACTTTGATGTATAGCTCAAGCATTTTTTGGAATTTTGGCATCACATTTTTAACATGGGGCTTTTGGGAGCCCTTCTCATGAATTTTGGAACTGTCATGGCGTAATTCGGCCCTGAAAGGTGATTTCACGGTCACTGCGCAGAATCCCCTTTCGGGACTGATTAACAAAACAACAGTGCCAGTGTTCATGAGGTGGGCTCTCAAAAAGCCTATACTGCAAATTTGGTGGGAAAAATCGAGAAAATGACTGTTTTACGAGCATGCATTGCGCAGTTGCTACGCACACTCGTAACTTTGCAAATGTGCAATATTTTCATGCCAGATTTTCAACACTGGCATTTTTTTCAGACTGCCTTGTGAACAGTACAGCTGTCATTATCCACATCCTGGTCGAAATGTGTTTTCACTCTTCCGGCGCAGACTAGTGCAGTCACTGTGGGAAATCAGTGTTTAGGATAGATTAAGAAAATGACAGTGGCACTGTTCATGAGCAGAGGTTCTAAAATGCCTATGGTGAAAATTTGGAGCTGATACTCCATAAAATGACTGTGTTACGAGCGTGCGTTGAGCAGTTTGCATGCATGTTTGTAACTTCACGAATTTATAATCTTTTCACTCCAGATTTTCAACATTGCCATTGTTCTGCATCTCCTTATGAACAGTACAGCTGTCATTTTCACATCCCATTTAAATGTGTTTTCACAGTTCAAAGAGGCAGCGTGGTCACTGTGGGAAATCTGTGTTCGGGACACATTATGAAAATGACAGTGACACTGTTCATTAGCAGAGGTCCTAAAATGCCCATATTGAAAATTTGGTGATGAAAGTCCATAAAATTAGTGTGTTACGAATGTGCATTGTGCAGTTTCCACGCACGCTCGTACCTTTGCAACTTTGCAATATTTTCACTCCAGATTTTCAGCATTGCCATTTTGCCACACCTCCTTATGAACAGTGCAGCTGTCATTTTTCACATCCTGGCCGAAATGTGTTTTTGCTCTTTCGGCACACAACGCAGTTGCCGTGGGAAATCAGTGTTTGGGACATATTAAGAAAATCACACTGACACTGTTCATGAGCAGAGGTCCTAAAATGCCTATGTTGAAAATTCTGTGATGAAACTCCATAAAATGACTGTGTTACGAGCGTGTGTTGCGCAGGTTCCACGCACCCTTGTAATTTTGCAAATTAGTAATATTTTCATGCCAGATTTTCAACACTGGCATTTGCTCACACCTCCTTATGAACAGTACAGCTGTTATTTTTCACATCCTGGCCAAAATGTGGTTCCGCGCTTCCGCTGCAGAATACCGCAGTCGCTGTCGGAAATCAGTGTTTGGGACAGCTTAGCATTGAGCGACTGGGGGGGGGGGAGTGACCAAGCTCAACTGAGTTCTTTCAGGACTGCTGCGGATTTCTTTGTGAGCAGGAAAAGGTGACAACATAGGCAGGAGCCCAATTCAAAAAGGCAGCCTTTAGCATTGGGAGACATGGAAAGAGCGAGTGGGGAGGGAGTGAGTGAGGTCAACGGAGCTCTGTTGGCTGTTGGGACTGCTGCAGATTTCTTTGTGGGCAGGAAAAGGCAGTAGTGCATACAGGGGCTGAGTACAAAAAGGCAGCCTGCAGCAGTGGGAGAAACAGAATGAGCAAGTGACAGAGGGGGAGTGAGCCAGCTCAATGGAGCTGTATCGTGACTGCCGTGGATTTCTTTGTGGGCAGTAAGGGCAGCAACGCAGGCAGGAGCCCAGTACAAAAGGCCAGCCTGCAGCACTGGCAGAAACTGAATGAGCGAGTGAGACGGGGGGAGGAGTGAGGCCAATGGAGCTCTGTCGAGACTGCTGCAAATTTCTTTGTGGGCAGAAAAAAATGCCAACAGAGACAGAAGCCCAGTACAAAAGGGCAGCCTGCAGTGCCAGGAGAAACAGAAAGAGCGAGTGAGACTGGGGAGTGAGCGACCTCAACGGAGCTCTGTCAGGACAGCTGCAGATTTCTTTGTGGGCAGGAAAAGGTGCCAACACAGGTAGGAGCCAGTACAAAAGGCAGCCTGCAGTGCCTGGAGAAACAGAATGAGCGAGTGAGAGAAGGGTAGTGAACAAACTCAGTGAAGGTCTATCATGACTGCTGCAGATTTCTTAGTGGGCAGGAAAAGGCAGCAATGAAGACAGGAGACCAGTACAACAGGCCAGCCTGCAGCCCTGGCAGAAACAGAATGAGCGAGTAAGAGAGGGGGAGTGAGTGACCTCAACGGAGCTGTGTCGGGACTGCTGCACATGTCTTTGTGGGCAGACAAAGCTGGTAACACAGGCAGGAACCCAGTACAAAAGGGCAGTCTGCAGAAGCAGGAGACACAGAACGAGCGAGTGAGGGAGGGGGAGTGAGTGAGCTCAACGGAGCTCTGTTGGCACTGCTGCAGATTTCTTTGTGGGCAGAAAAAGGCAGTAATGCACGCAAGGGCCCAGTACAAAAGTGCAGCTTGCAGCGCCGGAAGAAACAGAATGAAAGAGTGAGAGAGGGGGAGTGAATGAACAAGCTCAACAGAGCTCTATCGTGACTGCTGCAGATTTCTTTGTGGCCAGAAGAAGGTGGCAATGCAGGCAGGAGCCCAGTACAAAAGGGCAGCCTGCAGCACTAACAGAAATGGAAGGAACGAGCAAGTGAGAGAGGGGGAGTGAGCGAGCTCAACAGAGCTCTGTTGGAACTGCTGCAGATTTCTTTCTGGGCAGAAAAAGGCACCAGCAGAGGCAGAAGACCACTACAAAATGTTAGCCTGCAGCGCCAGGAGAAACGGAATGAGCGAGTGAGACAGGTGGAGTGAATGACCTTACCAGAGCTCTGTTGGGACAGCTGCGGATTTCTTTGTGGGCAGAAAAAGATGCCAATGCAGGCAGAAGCCCAGTACAAAAGGGCAGCCTGCAGTCCTGGGAGAAACACAACGAGTGAGTGAGAGAAGGGGAGTGAGCGAGTTCAACAGAGCTCTATCATGACTGCTGTGGATTTCTTTGTGGGCAGAAAAAAGCAGAAATGCAGGCAGGAGCCCAGTACAAAAGGGCAGCCTGCAGTGCCAGCAGAAACAGATTGAGCGTATGAGAGAGGGGTAGTGACCCACCTCAACTGAGCTCTGTCGGGACAGCTGCAGATTTCTTTGTGGGCAGCAAAACGTGCCAATGCAGGCAGAAGCCCAGTGCTAAAAAACAGCCTGCAGCGCCAGCAGAAACAGAATGAGTGAGTGAGACAGGGGGAGAGAGCAACTTCAACAAAGCTTCATCAGGACAGCTGAAGATTTGTTTGTGGGCAGAAAAAGGTGCCAATGCAGGTAGAAGCCCAGCACAAAAGGCAGCCAGCAGCGCTGGGAGAAACACAATGAGCGAGTGAGAGAAGGGGAGTAAGCGAGCTCAACAGACCTTTATCGTGACTGCTGCACATTGCTTTGTGGGAAGAAAAAGGCGGCAACGCAGGCAGGAGCCCAGTACAAAAGGCCAGCCTACAGCGCCAGCAGAAACTGAAGAGCGAGAGAGGGGGAGTGAACTAGCTCAACGGACCTGCATCAGGACTGCTGCAGATTTCTTTGTGGGCAGAAGAAGCCGCCAAGAGAGGCGGGAGCCCCATACAAAAGGGCAGCCTGCAGTGCCAGCAGAAACAGAATGGGCGAGTGAGAGAGGTGGAGTGACCCACCTCAATAGAGCTCTGTCGGGAGAGCTGCAAATTTCTTTGTGGGCAGCAAAACATGCCAATGCAGGCAGGAGCCCAGTACAAAAGAGCAGCCTGCAGCACCGGGAGAAGCAGAACGAGCGAGTGACACAGGGACAGTGAGTGAGCTCAATGGACCAATGCAATCAACATCCGGCATTGACAAATGCTTGTTTTAATCTGTCCCAAACATTGATTTCCCACAGTGACTCTAATATTCTGCACCAGAAGTGTGAAAACACATTTCGTCCAGGATGTGAAAAATGACAGCTGTACAGTACTGTTCATAAGGAGGTGTGAAAAAATGGCAAGTTTGAAAATCTGGAGTGAAAATATTACAAATTTGAGAAGTTACGAGTGTGCATGGAAACTGCACTTTGCACTCATAACACAGTAATTTTTATTTTTTTCACCAAATTTGCAACATAGGTTTTTTGAGAACCCACCTCATGAACAGTGACACTGTCATTTGTTATTTGGTCCTGAAAGGTAATTCCATGCAGTGACTGCAAAATCACCTTTCAGGACTGAATAACACCATGACAGTGACTGATTTCATGAGGAGGCATTCCAAGAACCCCATGTTGAAAATTTGGTGCCAAAAATCGAAAAAATAGCCGACATATCCACATAAGTTGAAAAAAAAAAACATTTATGCCATTATACAGCTTACCAGCATTTCTTCAGTTCACGGTCAGCTTTGAACAGTGCAGATATGTTCCCAGTCCACCGAAGATCATCACTCCAGGCTCCGGAGGTAAGTATGGGGTGAGGGCTGGTGTGTGGAGGTGGGGTGCACAGAGGGTGGGTGCAGGTTGGGGGAGAGGCCATGAGGAACAATGAGGGACCATTTTCTTTTATTAATAGGATTTAAAAAAAAGATGCGGGAGACTTTTGGCATGCAGGTGTGGAATCCCAGCATGCACCTGGGTGTTTGTTGGGGATTGAGCCGACGGGACTGGCTACCCTGTCGGCCATACAGTGTGCTGGGGGGGAGCGCATGAGCACACTGGGATGGGCTACCAGCATGCTACCTGGCTGTTTGTTGGGAGGGCTGGAGCCGATGGGGATTGGACACCTCCATCAGCCATACAGTGTGCTGTGGGGGTGCATGAGCCAAAGGGGACTGGGCACCCCCTCAGCACAGAACAAATGGGGCAGTATCATGGCAAATGGGATTGGGCTACCCCATCAGCAATTGAACTGGGGATTGGGCACATTGTCAGCTTTAACAGGGACTGGGAGAGGTGGCAGCTGTTTGTCAGCTTTGTGGAGACTGTGAGAGGCTGACGGAGAAGGTGCTGCCATGTTTATTGAAAGGGGACACCATACAATGCAGCTGTAATTGGCTGCAGCAGTCAGGGACTGCCCCGCAAAAGCAACTAATGGTTGATGACAGGGTGCTCCCTGATAGCAGCAGCCAGTTTGTTACAAGTTGGTGTCAAGCTACACTACTGCTGTCATGGACAGCCTGATGCTCTATTGGCGCCACGCAGACCAGCCTCAAAATGCACTGCCTGCATTGGCAACAACACTGCCGTGCCTTCACAACTCGCTACTGAAGCAAGCTGCCCCAATATGTTTCTAGTGCATGCATGCAAGCAAACATAAAAAATGGAAGTTTGTAACGCCTCTGAGGATTTTTTAGAAATATTGCGCAATGATGGCACAGTCACTAAATGCTACACATAAATGCTACCCCTAAAGAAAAAAGAATGTGAGATGAGATAGCCATGGAGAAGGTAGAGGAAACTGATTCAGCTAACATACCAGAAAAAAGTGGGCAAGACAATGAACCAGAGGAGTGGTCTGTGATAATAAATAACCAAAACAACAAGCATTTGTCAATGCTGAACGTTCACTTGCAGGTGTTTGCAGTGGTGTTTGGCATGTATGGTGCTTTACCCTAATGCCCTGTGCAATTGCTGGTATTTGCACAATAAATTGTCAGCATGACCTTTTTGTTACCCCCATTGTGCGCTACATAGGCGGAAACACGTTTTGGGCAGGATGTGAAAATGACAGCTGTATTGCTCATAAGGAAGTGTGGTAAAATGGCAATGTTGAAAATCTGGAGTTGAAATATTGAAAATTCAAGAAACCTAGGAGCGTGCGTGGGAACTGTACAATGCACGCTGGTAAAACAGTGATTGTTAGGAATTTTTTCACCAAATTGTCAACATTGGCATTTTAAAACCTCTGCTAATGAACAGTGACACTGTAATTTTCTTAATATGTCCCATACACTGAGTTTGCACACCGACTGTGCCATTGTGCGCTACATGGGAAGAAACACGTTTTGGGCAAGATGTGAAAAATGACAGCTGCAGTGCTCATAAGGAGGTGTGGTAAAATGGCAATGTTGAAAATCTGGAGTGAAAATATTGAAAATTCATAAACTTACGAAGTGACGAGGAATCTGGGGCAACGAGACTCATAAAACAGTCATATTTAGAATTTTTCACCAAATTTTCAGCACAGCCATTTTAAGACCCTGCTCATGATCAGTGTCACTGTGATTTTCTTAATGTGTCCCATACATTGAGTTTGCACACCGACTGCGCCATTGTGCGCTACATGGGCAGAAACACATTTTGGGCAGGATGTGAAAAATGACAGGTGTACTGCTCATGAGGAGGTGTGGTAAAATGGCAATGTTGAAAATCTGGAGTGCCAATATTGAAAATTCAGAAACATACGAAAGGCATGAGGAACCGCCGCGTAATGCACGCTTAGAACAGTCATTTGTTGACTAATTAATGGAATGGTTTTTGGGACCCCCTTCATGAATGATGTCATTGTTATGGTGTTATTCGAGTCAAGGGTGATTTCAAGACAGTGAGTGCGCAGTGCCTGCGAAATCACCCTTTGGGCCAAATAACACCATGACAGTGACATTGTTCATGAGAGGGGTCCCAAAACCCCATGTTGAAAATTTGGCAAAATTCCAAAATGACTGAGATATGCATTAAGTTGAACCCCCATCTAGCCCATTATACAGCTTACCGGCATTTCCTCAGTTCGCGGTCGCGCTTTGAAGAGTGCAGACGATTCCCTGTCCACCAAGATCATCGCGCTGGAGTCCGGAGGTGAGTATGGGGTGAGGGAGGGGTGGGGAGGCTGGGTGCACAGTGGGTGGGTGCGGTTGTGGGAGGGGTGGGAGAGACGCTGCGGGACAGTTTTTGTTTTACAGGTTTGAAAAAAAAAAAGACAACGTGGGATGTTTGCCATGCTGGGGTGGGCTCCCAGCATGGCAGAAGATGGCTTGGGGGGGCCGAGGAGCCGACAGGGGTTTGGGCACCCCCATCAGCAAACTACGCTGGGGGGGCGCCGAGGAGCTGACGGGGGATTGGGCACCTCCGTCGGCAAAATAAAGCAAACATTTGCCACGCTGGGGTGGGCTCCCAGCATGGCAGCAGGATGGCTTTGGGTGTGGGAGCCGACGGGATTGGGCACCCCTCGGCAGGCAAAGTCTGCCACGCTGGGGTGGCCCCAGCATGGCACGAAAGCTTTGGGGGCGTATGATGGATGTACACGGGGAGAGGTAGCACGTGATGAGGGGGATTTGGCATGGCAGCGTGTTTTTCTTGAAGCAGAGGAACACCGCTGTCATACTGAGCTGCTGCACCCATTGGTGCAGGACTGCCATGCCTGCTCAAGGGAGCAGTGCATTGGGTGGAGAGGCACACCTCTAAGTGTGCTACTTTCCTAACGCTCTAGCATGCGCAGTTTAACGAGAAAGGGAAGGAGAGCATTAGGTAACAGTGACCTGCTCCTATCAAACAGATTATGAACCAGTAACTCTGAGAATGATACCATAACACAAATATCACAAGTATAACTGGGTGTAAATGTATCAAACCCTATTATGAATGTACTTGTTATTGGAAACTCAATAGTAAGTAGATGCGACACTATAATATGTGGAAATGACAAAGTTAATAGGGAGGTCAACTGTTTTCTGGAGGCCAAAGTGAAAGACATCAGAGAAAGATTGCTAATGATGATGACTTCACAAAATGATGATCAAACTGTGGTAATCCATGCAGGAATAAATAACATTGGGAAAGACCATGAAAAGGACATTGTGTAGGAAATCATAGAGATGGATAATTACATAAAGCATAGGGGTAGGAGGGCAATCATTTCAAGCATCCTTCCAATACTAAAGGGACACCCAGAGAACAATAAGGCCATCCAACGTATCCATATTAGAGTACAAAACAGGTACTCAGTGGAGGGCTTCAAATTTCTAGATGCATGGGATAACTTTTAAGAGAACATAGCTATATACAAAAAATGGGCTTCACCTAAAACCGTCAGGAACTAAAAACCTGGCAGGGCTAACAAACAAAATAACTAAGAAGCCTTTAAACTAACAGGTGGCAGGTGGGCTAGAAACTGAAAACATTAACAAAACACAACAGACAAGTAGTGTGAATACAATACAACACAAGTTAGAAGAAAAACAAAATATATTGCTATCTTAGCAATGCCCAATCTAAGTTAGAAGCCGTACTAGGCTCAGAAACTAAGACTGACGTGACATTTATCATAGAGACTTGGTGGTCTGTAGAAGATAACTGGGGAAAAGCAGTTAATGGTTTTAAGTTATATAGGTATGATCAGCCAAAAAAAAAAAAGGTGGAAGGGGTAGCCGTCTATACCTCAGATAGACTTTTATCGCAGGACATTACCGAGAAAATCAAAGCTAAAGACGGCACAACTGAAACTCTATGCATAATGGTCACACCCAAGTCTGGTAAAAATATTGTCATCGGATTATGTTATAGGCCCCAAAATGAGAAGAATGAAAATAGCTTAGCTGTAAATGAAGTACTAGTATGAGCATATGCTATGGGGAAGTTACTTTTCATGGGGGACCTAAATTATAATAATACAATGTGGGGGTACTAAGAAGGCTGATAAACATATAAGCAAAGCATTTTTAAGGACAGCATAAGAACTTGACTTAGTTCAACATATCCAAACACCAACTCATGGGGAAAAAACACATTAGACATCCTACTTAGTACACTACAGCTACATCTACATATTGACACATGTACCATAGAGGGCCCCTTATGGACCAGCGATCATACTAGTGTTTATTTCTGCTTTCAAGAAGCTTATGAGGTTAAAAATGGAAGTAGACTGGATATAATTTTAAGTCAGCAGGCAAACAGGGAGGCAGTAGAGTGCAGTGGTTTAAGGCTCTGAGCTACAAACCTGGAGACCTGGGTTTGAATCCCACAGCCCCCACTTGCATACTGTGTGACCCTGAGCAAATCACTTAACTTTCCTGTGCTCCCAGGTTGCACTTGTAAACAAGCTTTCAACTTAGTGTGTCTCACCTGGTAAAACAAAGGTAAAAAAAAAAAAAATACAAGATGAAACAAATAAAATAAAGTGGAATGAGGAGCTGAAGGACTTATGGGTAAATGATATGGGGAAAATAATAAAACAGCATTTCATCAGCCTAAATGACACTTACATTAAGAAAACAAAAACATATAACAACTGGGGAAAAAACAAAATGGTTAACAAAAGAAATAAGACATTAAAGACAAAAATCATACATAGAGTATATGCAATGTAGATCTGAACAGGTCTGGAACAGGTATTAAAATGCTCTTAGAAGATGCACGTCTTCCATCAAAAATGTAAAAGATGTTTTGAAAAGCATCTAGCAACCAACAAAGATAAAAAAAATTTAAGCAAATTCTATGGTTAAATTAACTCTCTGCAAAAATCTGATAGTAATTTGTGCCCACTGGTCTCTGACAACAAACAATAGATGATCCAATCTCCATAGCTGAGGTATTTAACAAATATTTTGTTTCAGTTTTCACTAAAGATGAACCATACCAAGGAATCATAGCCTCACACGAAACCACAAATATTGAGGTATCAGAAGAGAATATCACACAAAGAATAATAGGGCTCAAAACCAGTTACTCAACAGGCCCAGGCAATATCTCCACCAGTGTGCTTAAATTGTTAGTATCGGAGATAGCAAAACCTAGTAAAAACTTGTTTCTAGCATCAGTAACAAAAAATGACACCCCTAATGACTGGAACGCAGCATCAGTTATTCCAGTTCATAAGAAAGGAAGGTAAACTACACAAATTAGCATCCTATTAGCCTGAGATCTGTTAAAGAGAAATTAGTAGAAGCCACATTCAAAGATATGGTACAAGAACATCTGACTAAACACATGTTAACTGATGATGAACAGCATGGTTTCAGACAGAAAAGATTTTGCATAACAAATTTATGTTTTTATGAAAAAAATCTCATCAGCACTGGACAAGGGTAAACCAGTTGACTGTATCTACCTTGACTTGTCAAAGGCTTTTGATGCTGTGCCACACGTAGCTATTACTAAACAGTTGATTAAAATGAATATAGATCATAGGATAATTAGGTAGATCAGAAATTGGATAACTGACAGAACACAGGCTGTATGTATCAATGGATACCTTTCAAAATCTAGACATGTTACCAAGGATCCATGTTTGGACCAGTGCTTTTCCAAGTATTTTGTCTGACATGTTTTATTTATTTATTTGTTTTATTGAAATGTTTTACCAGGAGGGCACACTGAACTATAAGTTGCTTGTCTCCTGGTGCAACTTGGGTTGGGGGGGGGTACATATGGATTAGCTAGCAAACATACAGATAGCATTTAATAAGATGGTGGAATTACATTCTGTTACATTAGTAAAAAGAACATACAATTTAAATTTGTAGGAAGACATACATTTGCCATTCAGCATGTCTGAGGATTTTACATCTTTTACATTCGGAATAAACTTACAATTACTGTTGAAGAAGGTCTCACTCAGTTGCATTGATAGGGTAGCATACAGTCTAGCATTAACATGACTGTGGCTTAAGCATAATAGAGGAAGTGTGACTAAGGATTTCACGCCTAGGGCAACCATACAGAGCAATAAAGTGCATTTTAATTGGTACAGTGTGCTAATACTAGATATAAGTGTAGAGTGATAGGGAAGAGGGGCAGAAGAGAGGTGTGGGTGGTGGGAAATATGGTCGGGGAAGGATAGGTTGAGCAAGAACTAAAAGCTAACCCCCCAGGGTATGGGGCCCATGCAAGGGGGAGATCGAGGTGGAGAAGAAAGGGTGAAGGGTAGGGGAGAGTTGGAGGAAAGAGGGTTAGGTAGTAGGTGGGAGTAGTGGGGGAGGGAAGTAGAGAAGCTTGCCTGTCACTGAAGGTCTTACCAGGATGCTGAGAATCCTGCCAGAGTACAGGCATAAGGCCAGAGCAAAAGGAAGGGTAGCCAGAAAGGAGGAGAGGAGGGGAAAGGCTTGCCCCATGCTGAACCCCTCCAAGATGTTGAAGAACCATGCCAGGGGGCTGGACTAAGCACAGGCAGGTTGTTAATGTAGGTAGTAAGAAAGGGTAAGAAGTAAGGTGAGAGTGAGTGAGAGAGGGAAGGAAAGGAGTTTGCCTAGCACCTCAGCCTCTCCAGGATGCTGAGAACCCTGCCAGAGTAGAGGAATAAGGCTAGAGCCAGAGAGAAGGATGACAGGGATAGGGAGAGGAATGGAAGGCTTGTCCTGTTCTGTATCCCTCCAGGATGCTGGACTGGGCACAGATAAGCAAATTGTGTGGGTAGAATGAGAGGCAGGGGAAGAGGCAAGAGGGTAAGAGGTAGTAGCAGAGTGAAATTGATGGGTAACAGGCTCAAGGGAAGGGAGGATTGGGATGGGAAGGAGTGTTACGGGGCAAGAGTTCATAGGGAACTATTTAGGAAGGGTTAAAACAGGAGCAGCTAGATGATAGAAAGTTGTACAAGGCATTGGTGAAGAAGGAGGAGGAGGAGGAAGAGTGCCATATTTGGGGACGAAGTGATGTCCAGATTTTAGGAAGTGATGTGTGTAGCCTGACTGACTGATGAGAATGATGTGTTGGGGAACCAACAAAGTGTGAGAGTCTACAGAAAAGATGGAGTGGGGGGGGGGGCAAAGAGGGAGTTGGAGAAGTAGGGGGAAGTTTGCAGAGCCAGAATTTGGAAATGAGTTTGACACAATGGCGAGGCACCTATTTGCAAAGAGGGAAAAAGGACAAGGCATGGTAGAGGTCACAATGATGAGTGTTATATGGGGCATCCAGGGCAAAGAGACAGAAGGGGTTGAAAAGAGTGTCCCATCTGGTTAGGGAGGATTTGGGAGTGGCACCATAGACTACATCACAGTAGTCAAAAATGGGGAGGATCATTTTCTGAACTAGTTCATGCCACACCGTAGGAGGAATGCAGCAATGGTTCCTGAATAACGCACCAATCTTGGGGTGCAGTTTTTTCAGGATAACGTCAATGTGGCCAGAGAAGCTGAGGTGTTGGTCCAGCCAAACCCCAAGATATCTAAAAGAGGAGGTGTCCGTGTCCTCAAGGATTGTCTTATCAAAGGTGTGGAAAGATAGTAAGGGGTGTAGCCTTGAGAGTCTGCCTTGTGCCAAAGGTCATAAAGAATTTTTTGGGGGATGTTTAGGAATAGCTGATGTGAGGCAAACTAGAGCTAAACTTGGCGGAAGTCATGCTGCAGGGTGGTTGCTACATCGACTGGGGATTTGCCGGAGGTGAACGGAACGGTGTCATCGGCATACATGGAGACAGAGGAGGAGGGGGAACAGACTGCATTTCACAATGCAGTTCAGAATTTAGCTGGTTGTTGATTATCAGGCCTGGGAGTTGATTATCACTCCCATGCCTAATGTGCAAAAATGTGACAAATCGGTCCAGCAAATATTCTGACATTACTACACTAGCTGACATAATTCAAACAGAGTGAGACAGTGACACTTAACAAGAGGACTTAAATATAATCCACAACTGGGCTACAGAAATAGGAATGCAATTTAATATAGAACAATCTTGCATGATACACCTGGGCAACCAGAATAAAAGGCATAAATATATACTCTGGGTGGTATGGGTCTCAGGGAATCTTTGGAGGAATGTAACCTGGGAGTGATAATCAACAACCAGCTAAATTCTAAATTGCATTGTGAAATGCAGGTGATAAGACAACAAGACTTCTGTGGACTATAAAAAGAAACTATAGGAGCAGGGAACAAGAGGTAATTCTACCACTGTATCAAATTTATGTTAGGCCCATTCTAGATTATGGAAGTCATGTAGGATCCAATCAATAAAGGTGACATCATAAAGATAGAAAAGGTTCAGAGACTGGCAACAGAGATGATTTATAACATCAGTCATGAGACATTTAATGGACACCTAATTGAAATAGAATTAATGTCATTAGAGACTAGGAATTGAGAAGGGATCTCCTTCTGTGTTATGATATCATTCATGATGACTGTCTTTTTAATGAA
Source organism: Neoceratodus forsteri (assembly GCA_016271365.2). Taxonomy (NCBI): domain Eukaryota; kingdom Metazoa; phylum Chordata; order Ceratodontiformes; family Ceratodontidae; genus Neoceratodus; species Neoceratodus forsteri. The sequence continues at coordinate 338,445,292 of JADMNL010000026.1, forward strand.
CTGTGTTTTGAATACAAAATCTGAGAGTCAGGTTTGAGAGTCCAGCCCTTACAGATTAGACCTAAAATATTCAATACAACCAGAAGACCAGCCTTTTATACACAAAGAGTGGTAAACCCGTGGAATGGACTTCCTTTGGAAGTTGTTACTAGTAAAGATAAGGTTGAATTTAAGCATCAACTAGATGCACATATATTGAGTGGACACAACTTGTCTTATTATGGGTGAAAGATAGAAGCAAAAATGGGCACACCGCCTTCTTGGCTCCTTCATCCTCAGTATGCATGTTAGTATCTCTCACATTTAAGTATGTTGCTAATACTGTTTGTTGGTGTCATGCAGGAATTAATCTTTGTTTTCTACTATCCACAGGCTTTGAGATTCCTGAGCATTACATAAAGTTATTTGTGAAAGAGGGAGAACCCCCTCCCTGTGACTCAGAGATCAGGAGAGAGACTGAAGAGGGGCAACCTGCTATAGAAAATGCCACCAGAAGTAAGTAATCCAGTTCTGATATGTAGAAGGCAACAACTTCAGTGCAAAAGCATTTGTTACCATGGTAAGGCATCAGTAAGAAAGTCATGTTTCACCTAAGAAATACAAAATTATTCATACCTTGTCTCTGTTTCTTACAAACAAATTTTAAAAGAAATCGTTCCATTTAGTGGCATCAGCAGTCGAAAGATAAGTAAGGAATAATCACTGCTAAGTGTGTGGCAATATTGTAATAACAAAATGACCTGGGTAGGTTGTTCAACTATCCAGAAAGTGGGGTTATTACGATATTATACAATGGCGAAAAAAAATCCCTAAGCTCCGATTGGTCAGTGTGTGCCTGGGCAGTGATGTTATGTCTGAGTGAAGTCCCGCGGCATACATGACCACATCTTACCTAGGGAGTTTGATGTCTTACAGCTAAAGTAGCACAAGCTTACTTTCATTTAAAAACCTTATTTACTAATATTGTGGGGACTAATGTAGCTGTCATGGCTAAAACATTTCATAGTAAGGCAGAGAACAAGTGTCAGAACATCTCCTTTATACTTTGGGAACATCTATTTTATAGTATTCGTTTTACAGTTTAATTTTTTGAGGAAATATTCCACATGTGTATGCACTGCATCATGGGTATGCAAATACCTAATTGACTGGTATCAATTAACACACTACAGTGATACCAGACGGATTATTTGCATACCCATGATGCAGTGCTTTCACATGGAGATTGTTTCTCAAAAAAAATAAAACTGTTAAACTAATACGGTAAAAGAAATGTTCCCACAGTATAAAGGAGATGTGACACTTGTTCTCTGCCTAACTATGAAATGTTTTAGCCATTTACATTTCCAGGCATATTGACAGCATCCCCCAAAAAATTGCGTCTCAAGCTTGGTGCCTTGTTCAGGAACCGTAGCTGTATCCCCTCTACGGTTAGGCGTGAACTTGTTCAGAAGATGATTCTACCCATCTTCGACTACTGTGATATAGTCTGCAGTGCTGCTCCCAAGTCCTCCCTGGCCAGATTGGATACCCTCTTCAGTTCCTTCTGCTGTTTTGCCCTTGATGCTCCCTCTTGCACCCACCACTGTGCTCTCTATCATGCCCTATCCTAGGAGACTTCAACACAAACTGGCTCTCGCCTGATGCCTGCTCCTATAAGAACGCTGCTGCAGTGCAGCACCTCACCCAGCTTGTCACCACCCCCACTAGAAGTAACTACAAGGCAGGTTCTCACACCCTGCTTGACTGGATCCTGACTAACCGTCCCGAACATATCTCCCAAGTGGATGTGCTCCCTGACACCATTAGTGACCACTCCCCCATTACCTTTGTCTGATCCAACAAGTTCTGTAAGCCCCCCCAAGTTTATATAAGCAAGGGTATTAAAGCGGGGTCTCCTTGAATCATTCAGATCTCATCTCCAAAATGTGGACTGGTCCCCACTAGACACTATCACCGATATTAACACGCTGGAACTCCTCATCTCACAATTCACTGCAGCCTGTGATACCTTTGCACCTGTCAGGAAGATGAAGGTAAGAGGGAACCCAAACCCATGGATAACACCTGAGCTAATATTTCAGATGAAACTGAGGGACCACCTCTGGCACTGTGCAAGAGCCTCATCAAGGCAAGTGAACATTCAAAGATATAAAGCAGCCAGAAACAAATGTACGTGTGCTATTCGAACCTGTAAAAGTAACTACTTCAGGGAAATGCTCACTAACTCCTGGGGAGATGGGAAAAAGTTTTGGTGTAACCTTAAAGATTTCACTGGAAAAGATCCCAAGCTACCACCCACAATGCTTAACATCAATGGAGCCCCAGTTCTTGATCTTGGGGTAATTGGCAACACTTTCAATGATGCTTTCTCGGATCTGGGTAATGTACTGCCACCTGATTTCTTTGACACTCCTAATGCTAGAACTGACCCTGCCGACACTTCCATTGACAGCAGCACCCCACAATTCCATGTCAAAGAGACACCAATTCACCTGGTAAGAACCTACATCCGCAAGACCATCCATAAACCTTGTACCAGCAGTGATTCTCTTGATCTCAAACTTATCTCACTCATCCTTGAAGAAATCCTTTTGCCTATCACAAGGATCTTTAACCTTTCAATTAGATCAGCACAGTTCCCATCTCTCTGGAAACAGGTGCTTGTCACAGCGGTGTATAATAGTGGTGACAGAGCGCTTCATACCAACTACAGGCCTATTTCCTTCTCCCTCCACTTTCCAAAGAACTTGAATGCATAGTCTCGGACCAGCTAGTTGAATATCTGGAGAAATATGAAACCAATGCCCCCAACAGCATGGATTTAGGAAAGGGCACAGTACCACCACTGCCCTTTTGGAGTTTATGGGTTTCATCCACAACACACTTGATCAGGGAAACTGCCGATGCGGTGTTCATTGACCTAACAAAAGCTTTTGACACTGTCAACCACCCACTTCTTCTCAGACAGCTTTCCTCTATTGGTCTCTCCAATGAAGCGCTACAATGGTTCAAGAGTTATCTTGTGAGCCCGTCCCAACAAGTCAGGATTGTCAATACCACCTCAAATTGGAAGCCAGTCCTCTCAGGCATCCCCCAGGGCTCCATCCTGGGATGGTTACTGTTTAGTCTGTTCATGAATAATCTCACTAGTGCCTGTCACCAGATAATGTTACTATATGCAGACAATGCTGTCATCTTTACCAGCCACCAGGACCCAAACCTCATTGAACATCATCTACAGCTTGACTTTGCAAGGGTAGAAAAATGGTTCAGTGCCCACAAATTGATCCTGAACCTCAGCAAAACCAAGGTTATGCTTTTCAGCAGTGTGCGTAGCAAACATAAAGCCCATTCTCTCAACATCCGGAATTGCTCTGGCACCCAGCTTGAGCAGGTCAAGCCTTTCAAATACCTTGGGATCACATTGGATTACTTCCTCCTACATGCAACACATCGAGAATGTTGCCAAGGCCATAAACATTCAAATTCGAATGCTACATAGGCACAAGCATTGTATGGCTACAGATGCTCTGTGTCTGGCAATCCACAGCTCAGTCACCTCCATCATTGACTATGGTCTAACCAGCTATGGCTCTGCCTCATCTACTGCCCTCTGTTGGGTAACGGTGGCACTAAACAAAGCCTGTAGAGGACTCATTGGAGCTACCCGCCTTACTCACACCTGTGAGCTATATGCCCAGTCTGGATGGCTCCCACTCCTTTGTAGGATCCAGTATCAGACCTGCCTGCTAACAAAAAAGGTACTCCTAGGCCTCATGCCACCAGGCATTGAAAAGCTTCTAAACATGCACTGTACCACTCAGCATACCCATAATGCCAGCAATCAAATCTGCCAGGTTCCCAGATGTCAGACCTCTCTGGGACAGAGATCATTTGCCTACAGGGCTCCACACTGGTATAATGCTCTCAACTGGGATATCCTGACTGCTCCCAAAATTGGCCCCTTTAAACAGCTGTTCCAGGCACACCTCACCTCTTCTAGTAGCTGCGAATGTTTCACCTAGAGCTCCTACCTCCCCTAGCACTTCAGACTTTCCTGCTCTTCTCCAATAAATCTCTACTACCTAGTCCACCTCTTTGTTTCCTCTCTCTACCCACTGCTACCCCCACCTCATCCCACCAACACCAGCACTTTGTAGCTCCCCTGCCCCCTACCCCACCCAACTAGCACTTCTCACTCACTCCTCCCTCCTTGACAATGGCCTTCTAGCCCGCCCACTCCTCTGGGACTACACTCCCTATTGTTCTTCCTCAGTCTCCTTTACATTTAGCCTACCTATGCACTGCTTAGTTCTCTATCTGAGCCATTCTCTCCTTGTCTATTCACTGGTCTTAGCTCTACTCCTACCCAACATGTGTTGTCTTGAATTATGAATAATGATGTGCAACCTGTACACTCTCTTCCATCTGTGCTACCTCTGTATAATTTTTGTAATGATGTTCACCCTGTTTGTCTACCGACACTATGACGTGAGACCGTTGTAAATTAGCTGTTCTTGCTCAAAGGTATTAATCCTAGAATTAATAAATACAAATAAAAAATCCATCCCCTGTCTTACAAACAGATGACTCTCCCATTGCACTACTGTAAATTCACCTCCAAGCACTGGCTGGATGAACTCCCTTCCTACCTCTCCCCCTCATTTATAACACCCCCCACTTCCTCTCACTCCCATAGATCATCCGACTCACATGCTGTGGAAGTCCCCTGCAGAGTCACCCTCATTGGCCAGTCTGGTTACTCTCACCACCACCCAAAAATGTGGAATTCCCTCCTCTCTCAAATTTGTCACTCATCCTCCTACTACTACTACTCCATCAGCTCTGCCCTGAAAAACTTCCTGGCACCTAGCTGTTACTGCTGCAACCCTCCCTAACTCCCTGACAAACCCTGCCTACTCCTCTTCAGTACCTATGCAATGCCCCTGCTGCAGCTCCACCCCACACCCACCTAAAAACCAGCATTCTTTCCCTTCCCCCAATTCCTTCCCTTCAGACTTTCCATTGTTCTCGTACTGTGATTTCTCAGTCATCCAAAGTTGTACCAAGGGCCAGTCCCTACCCAATCCTTACACCATTAACCCAACTCTTCCCTCCACTTCTCCACATCCTGAAGGGCTGGGATTCGGCCTCTCCTCTCTCTCACCTTCATCCTCTCTTCTGTTCTTTTGAAGCCTATTCCCCTTCGCTGCCTACAACCTGCTTCCTTCCTATCATACTCTTCCTCTCACTGCCACAACCTGCTCCATTCCTGTTGTGCTCGACCCCTGCCTTGTTCAGCCAGGGTCCTCAGCATACTGGAGGGGTGAGGCCCCAGCAGGCCTTTCTCCTCCTACCTCTCCTTCCCTTCCTCATTCCATCCCCTTCCACCCCTTCTCTGCCTACTGACATACCTGCCTCTCTCTCACCTTCCCTTTGTCCCCTGTGCATAGCCCTAGCTATGGCTGATGCCTAATCTCTAATGCACTTGTAGTTAACTTCCACTTCTGTTATACCTTAACCAATCTGTTCTGCCTGTGTTTACTCCTCACTAACTTCCCTAGATCAAACTACAACAATTATTTTCAGCCCTTTTCTAGCTATACAGTTATGTGTCATTTAGTGTATGCCTAATGTTATTTTGTGTTGTTGTATCTATCTAGTACAAAAGTGTTGGCATAGTATCTATCTAGTTAAAAACTGTTAGCATCCTGCTATTTCATTTCTCCTGTACAGTCTGCTGAAATGATTCAAATGTAATCTACTGTAAATTTATATTGTGTACCAACTCTCTGTAAATTGTCCTCATGTTTTCCTAATCCCCCCCCCCCAGGTCTCACTGGGAGTTGAGCAACTTGTTGCTCAGCATGCCTTCTGGGTGAAACATTTCAATAAATAAATAAAATGTGCTCATTTCCCCCCCGCGAAATAAATAAATAAGAGCCATTGTATAATAGCAATAATACCCTCCAGGGTGTGTGTCGTGCAGGGATAACATCACTTCACAGGTGTTGGATGGACTTGGCCTACGACCTTGTGCCCAACCACCTGCGGCATGATGGTATCTCAGCACAACACACACCGTGTTGGGCAATATTGCTTAATTGACATACACTTATTTTATAATATTATAACACTTTCACCATGTAATGAATAAGTGTAATAATCCACTCTGGGTATCTGTCAGGACTGTAATAACCTCACTTGCCAGGTGGTGGAACAACCCATCCTGGTCGTTCAGTTATTACTGTATTGCCACACACCTGACTGTGGATTTTCCCTTGCTTATAAAATTGGTCAGAAGGTTTGTGGATCCTGACTGGCCGAGAGGTATGGTGGCCCATGTACATATCAGACAATAATGTGCAAACCAGTACCTCTTCAGCCACCCAGGGCTCATTACAAAGACAGATCCCTGTGCCATCCTGCCTAATCCTCTGCTGTACCTGGATCCAGTGAGCATGAAATGTGTGCAGTCAGGAGGCGACTTTCAAATAAAATCCCAACCCACTCCTCCGCTGCCACTTTCCAGATCCGTACTTTTCACAAAACTGTAAGTATCACTTTAATTTCAATGCCCTAAAGTTCCATAATTAAAAACCAAACAGGTAGTGTGTGTGTGTGTGTGTGTGTGTGTGTGTGTGTGTGTGTTTGTTTTGAGGGGGAGAAACAGAATATATGTGTGTGTGTGTGTGTGTGTGTGTGCACACGTATGCCAAAAGAGACAAACACAAACGTCCTCTAATGGCAATTCTATATATGTTCTGAATTACAAATGCAAGGACTATTTTTAAATTTTTCTGCTTTAATTAACATACTTTTTTACACCTATGCTTATGAGACTTCTTTTATTCATTAATGCACTTGCCAGGAGAGAGTTTTCACAGGGGGACCCATTTTATAAGCAGAATAAGGCAATTCGAGGTGTGGCTTATGGGCTAATAAGAGCACTTCCCAGGTGCTAAAGGCACTCGGTTCAAGTGCCTTACTACGCATCTGGGGCATGCTGTTATCAGCCCATAAACCACATCTCGTCATGTCTTATTCCTTACATAAGTGGAAGGAAACAGTACCCCTTAACTTGGATGACTGGGGAAAATTGACTTTAAAAACTGCTCTAAACAGAAGAATGAGTCATATTGCAACCAATAATGCTTTGATAAAATTTGGAAACTCTCTTTTTGAATGGCTAGACCAGGGCGAGCTGATGAAAGAATTACATTTAAAATAAAACTTGTTCTGATGCGCTGAACCGAATTAGTTGATTGACATATAAAGTCAAGTTTTTACTACAGGTATTGTCTATGTGAACAAACACATGCCATATGCTGACCAAAAAACATAGAAACATAGAAGTTGACGGCAGATAAGGACCGCAAGGCCCATCCAGTCTGCCCATTTCTTTTTTCTACTTTATAAATGTGCCATCGGCCTTGCTCTGTCAGTGGCCTATCTATTCATACTCATTTGTATTGCTCCCTTATGCCTATCCCATGCCTGTTTGAAGCCCTGCACTGTATTCATAGCCACCACTTCTTGTGGTAAGCCATTCCATGCATAACCAGTTTGCTTATAAATAAGGGATATGTAACAGGGAAGTGTGGAATACTTGATTTATTTTCACAAGAGCTGTTTAAACTTGGGTAACCTCACGAGTGGTGTAAGCCATGAGGATGTGCCCAAGGTCAAACAGCTTGAGTGAAAATAAATAATGTATTCTACAAGGTCCCTGTTACGTGTTTCATTTTAAGCAATAGGGATGCTTTAGGATCATGCAGGGAGTTTTTTTTAAATCGTTTAATTCATTTTTAATGTGAACTTACCTGAGCGTTTTGTGGTTTTCCCAGGGTAGCTCTGCTTGGCATAGTAGTTGCTAAGCAGTTGCCATGGATGCTCCAACTCTACATTATGGACAGTGCATAATGGAAAAGTCTGATGCACTATTCTTTTGTTTTTGCATTTGGGGGGTATTTGTTCATCAAAAAGTAACACAATTTGAATTTTCTGCCATTTTTTGCTTATTATAAAAAATCTAAAAGGTATCTATAAATGAAATGCCTCTCATTTAGTAGATGTTTTTGTGCCGAACAACTTTTGTGCTCAAAGTTTAATGCTATCAATTTTCGTTTTAAAGTTATATGTATTTGTTTGTCAAGAAAGTGGCAAACAAAGCCAACTATTCTGCTGTTTTTTGCTGATTATGAAAAACTAAACGGTATCTATAAATGAAATACCACTTACTTTGTAGATATTTTTGTGCTGGGCAACGTCTGTGCTTACAGTACCATTCTATCATTTTTTTCAAAGTTATTCACATTTGTTTGTCAAAAAAATGAAACAAAATAGTATTTTCTGCTGTTTTTTACTAATTACAAAAAAAAACAAACTAAAAGGTATCTATAAATGAAATACCACTCATTTTGTAGATATTTTTGTGCTGAACAACTTTCATGCTCACAGTACCATGCAACAATTTTTATTTTAAAGTTATTCACATTCAAATATATGATTAGTACTGCTACTGAGGCCGAACATTCTAAATCGGTTAATGATCTGGCAACTGTGTACATAAATGAGTGATGACATAGTAACTATGTAAATAAATGAAATTTATGTACACAGTAGCTCAAATATCAGGATTTATGGAATGGATATTTTGTCCACACCTATTGCATAAATGTAATTATTTGTTAGACTTTTACATATAGTCATTGCTACATATTGTATATATTGAAAATCAATAACATTTTAATAAAAACACACACATACTCCAATAATGCTAAGCATCATGGAAAGTGTATGCAAATTACCATGAAAGATCTCAAGCTAGCTCGGCTTTCAGCAGGACTGAATGCTGTCAAGTAGCTATTAACACACATCATGCAAAGGCTGAGAATAGCCGATACAGACATGTATTTGTCCTTCTCTTCAGTGCACCTCATCTGTATTTCAGCCCATGAAGCAGAGTCTGCCTGTTTTCGTCACTGACAGGACCAGAAAAGGCTTTTTTTGAGACAACATAGGTGGGGCTAAGTTGTGGTGAAACTTGTTTAAATTTATGTGTTTTACTGTTGACTGTAGGGTAAATCTTAGACTGCCACAGTAGCTCACATTTAAGGGCCATGTTAAAGAACTGTGTTGTGCCCTGAGTTGTGTGTGTGTGTGTGTGAATATAATTCCCTGGCCTGGGGCCTCAGCTAGCTGATAATTGGAGGTGGGAGTTGGTTTTGGCTTGCTGGCATTGGCTATCCAGGAAGCTCTGACTCTAAATTTGAGCACTCATCCAGCATGTCTCATCATGTTTGTGCCCCTTGCCAAGCTTCATCCTAAACTTGGCGCGTTATATAGAAATGAAGATTGTCTTTCCCTACAGGTTGCCGTGAACTTGTCACAAAAATGGTACCCCCTGCCCTTGACTATGGAGACATTGTCTATGGGTCTGCCCCTCCCTTCCCTAGACAAGGTGTAGTGCCTTTTGAAGGTTTCATGAAAAAATATTAAACAGTTCCAGAGTTATAAGGCTCTAAAATTTGGCATTGGATAAATGTCTGGTGCGAAGCAAAAATTTTTGGTTCATTACACTGTTTGTTTTGTGTAACCAGGGTATGGGTTTAGGGTTTGTTGTTATTAGCGCCCAGTGCCTCCATTTTGTAACCCACTACCTGGCTAGCCTGGGTTCAGGGAGAAAACCTTCGCTTGGTATCAGGGCTAGGTTTTTACTTCTGGACAGGGGCACCCAAGTAATTCTGGACACAGGAAGCAAGAACTGTGAATGTCCAAATCAGGAGTGGGATTCCAAAGTGGGGTTTTTATTCACTTACAAACAGGAATACAAAGCAAGATGGACCCCCACGGGGCTACACTCAGGGGTGGTACAGAACTATAGAGGTCAGAGCACATCTTCTTCATCATCACAACAACTTTTACCCTCAGGTTCTGAACACACTGGGCTCTCAGCCTGAACTGGTACTCTCTCTATCCTGGATTCCCTGGCATTGCCCTCGGCCAGCTCTGGTACACTCTTCCATATGGCATGGACATTTCTGTTGGTGGCTCCCTCAACCACCCATGAGCACTTCCTAGCTCTGAGGAAAAAACACACATCCTTAATCCCATGTCTGGGTACTTTCTGCAGACACTGGCCAAGTGCCTGGAAGAAAGCTATAGGTGCCCAAAATGAATCCGTGGAGGTAAATCTGGTTACTCCAGATGGAGCGTCTTCCACCTCTTGTCCCCAAATCCATACCTGGCCATTCAATTGGAGTCAACACCTTTCCTTTGAAACTCTCTGTTTGCAGAATGCTATCTCAAAATGTATATCACATTTAACAATCTACTGTTTTTGGTAACTAGTGTCCTGACTTGCAGCGTTCTCTAAGTGGCTATGTCCATCCCTGCAGACCCTCATTGATTAGATGCATTTCAAGACATACACATAACTTTAAGTACTGTACTTGGCTGTCCTTTCCTGACCCAAAGTAGCAGATACTTTACACAACTGTCTCGCTAAAAACATAGGCTCTCTGGCAGAGTAGACTCACCATGGTTCGCAGGTGCCCCCGGGCTTCTCTCACAGGAAAAAAAACATACTTCTTGTGCCTCAGCACAAATTCTCTCATCAGGCAGCTTTTCTTCCTCCAGCAATGCCAGGGGATTGCCCCTGAAGAGCTAGTCTGGTCCTCTCCATCCCTTTCAGGGATGGGGCACTGGAACCAACTGGGGGACAGTCTCAACCACTTCAGCAAGTTTTCTTCTGTGTCCTTCTCTAGGGTGAGAACACACACCCTCTTCTGTGGTAGCTCTGTTACAGAGCTGGGCTCTAAGGGAATGCCAACTGCAGTGCACCTCCTCCCTCCACTGAGTCTCCCACTAGACTACTATAGACTGCCTTTGAAAACCCAAATGTTCTAACCCAACTCCCAGCTGCAACATTCCACTGTTGCATATGCTGTTGCGAGACTTCTATATGATGTCATCCCTCCAGCTCAGCTGAGACTGAGGACAGAGTGAGACAGTGTGAAACCCATTTAACTGGTGTCTCACAAGCTGCCTTTCCCTGAATGCCACTAGATCTAAGTTGGATTCTAGTAACCCCGGGTGACAAGGAGGTTACATTTCCATCACTAGGCTATACTACCAGCCCCAACAGTTTAGGTAGCATGAAATAAAAACGGGCCTCATGAACCTATATTTTTTGGGGAGGGTTTGTGCTGGCTGCCATTTTGTTTCTTCATTTTGGTTGCCACAAAAATATGAAAACACATATAAATGGACACTTTGAGAAAAACAAGATCATGAATCTTGCCAAATGAGATGATCTAAGGAAGAATCTGATGGTTTGCTTTTTCAAAACATGCCAGAAACAGTATTTTCTGACTTGTGGATTGTCCTTGTCCTATTTTTCATTAGATTACTAACATAAAAAATTTGCCAACAGAAAAAGGCCATTTGGTCTAATGAGTCTGCTCGATTTTGCAGCTAGCAGCCATATTCTGCAGCTGCCCCTCACCTCACCCCCCCTCCTTTTATCCTCCATCTTGCCCTGTTCTAGCCCTTTTGAAGCAGTTCACTGTTTTATAGGCTACCACCTCTGCTGGTAATGCATTCTACCCTGCCACCACCCTCTGTGTAAAAAAGTGTCTCCTCATTTCTGTCCTGAACCTTTCTCCCCTCTAATCTCATGTCATGACCTTGAGTGTCCCTCCCCACCCTTACCCTGAATAGCCCCTCCATACCAGTCTTGTTTATCCCTCTCATGTACTTGAATGTCTGTCATATACCCTCTGTCCCTTCTCTCCTTCAGGGAATACATGTTCAACCCCTTTAGCCTACTCTCATACGATAAGTCCCCCAGTCCCTGGATCATCTTAGTTGCTCTGCGCTGCACCCCTTCCAGTAATGTACTGTCCATTTTCAGGTACAGGCACCAGTACTGCATGCAGTATTCGAGATGGGGTTTAACCAATGATCTATACAGTGGCGGAATCACCCCCCTTGACATTGTTCCCCTTGCGATGCAACCCAGCATTTTTGTTGGCCTTTGCTGCTGTCTTCTGCACTATGCCAAGTTGTTCATTGATCCCATGATGACCACCCAGATCCTTCTTCTCAGTCTCTGCCAGCTGCACTCCCCCCAATTGATAGTTTCTCCTTGGATTTCTTGCCCCAAAATGCAGTACCTTACACTTTTTGGCAGTGAGCCCAGCTGCCAAGCATCCAACCAGGTCTCCAGTTTTTTCAGATCTTCCTGCAAACTCTGCCACCCCTTTATGTCATCCACCACTGACCCATCTTGGTGTCATCAGCAAACAGGCTAATCCTGCTCTTGATGCCCATAGAAATGTCTGCAATAAATATCCCAAATAACACTGGTCCCAGCACCGATCCCTGTGGAACCCACTCGTTACTGCCCTTGGGGATGAGAGTTCCCCTTCCACCACCACCACCACCCTCTGCTGCCTTCCCTGCAGCCAGTTTGCCACCCATCCCACCATTTTTACTCCCACCCCATGCCTTCAAGTTTTATTACAAGTCTCCCATGCAGCACCAAATCGAATATCTTGCTGAAGTCCAAGTACAGGACATCCACTGCATGGCCCTTGTCCATTTGTCTAGTTACTCAGAAAAACTAATCTACCAGGTTGGTTTGGCAGGATCTGCCTGTGACAAAGCCATGCTGTCTGCTGTCCTGCAGTCCACTAAACTCTAGCAGAGACACCAGCCTCTCCTTTAGGATCATTTCCATTAGTTTTCCCACAATGGACATGAGGCTCACCAGTCTACAGTTCCCTTGTTCATCTTTGGGGCCGCTCTTATGCAGGGGAACCACGTGAGCCAACCTCCAATCCATGGGTACACATCCTGAATTCAGTGAGGCATTGACTAGGCCTGTCAAGGGCACCACCAGGATCTCTGCTATCTCCTTTAGTACCCTGGAGTGAATGCCATCTGGCCCTGGCGCCTTGTCCACCCTCAGCACTTTCAAGCCCTCCAGCTCTCTACCTTCTGTGATCACCCCATTCTGATCTAATGTTCACCATGGCATCCATTCTGTGTCTGCACTCCAGTCTGTATGCTGCACTTTATCTTGAACTAATAAACTCCTTTGTAGCCTTTTTTAATAAACCCATAGCGAGACCGTACCAAATAGATTATTTTACTTATACATTATATGGGTAAATATCAAGGTTAAAACCTGCAACCTTTTTTAACCAATGATCTACAATAAAGCCATATCAAAATAGCAACAAACAGATAAACTAGCAGTCTTTTTTAAAAAAACATCTAAACTACTATTCTTTGTTGGAAATAACCTAATACTGAAAACATAACATAACATCTTCGTTGGTGTCTCACTCTCTTCTTTGTTCCTCCGTATGTTTCAGGTCCTTATATAATGTGTATATCCACCCAGTGCATGACTTCCAAATGAAAACCATCTGTTCTCCCCTCCACCCACCCACTGTCTACATCCCCAAAAATATAAAAGGCCACAAGAAACAAAGTGCAAGCTTTTTGTTCAGTATCATTTCAGAAGCTTGACATTCAGAATACCGACACCCAGAAGACCGAGCCCAATATCCCGACATTATGGTTCGGTCAACGAATCGCCATCCCGACTCTGGAATACCCGACACCCCAACTTGCAAGGATGCAGAGTTGATTCTATTATTTTAGGGGGGTGCATGGGGCATAGCCCCTCACCCATCTACAGACGTGGCATGATTGCAGTGCCTGGCATTCCAGAGTCGGGAAGGCGATCTGTCAGCCAGCTGTAATGTCGGCATGTTGGGCTTCATCTTCTGGGTGTCGTGATTGTGACTGTTGGCATTCCGTCATATATCCTCTTGTTCTACTATGAGCAGATGATGGGGGGAAGCTGCCCTAGCTGCACACTCATTTACTAGAGGCACAGGGCTTTGAAATAATTCTAAGAGAGAGAATCACTCTTTCATGCTCCATGTAGAGTAGTTCTTGTATCAAAAAGGTATGTACATTTTTTAAATGCTTTTCTGTCTGCAAAAAAGGCTACACACACTTTAGTTTTTGAATCCTGTAGTTTTGTCGTGCTGCAGTTTTATTCAGTATTTACGATAAGTGAAACCTCCTGACTTTTTCTACAAAATGGTCCCTTTGATCAGGGGGTTCGCCATGAAAACAAGCAAGCAGTAGCCAGCCTTTTAACTTCTCAGTACCTCAGACCATGTCAAGGCTACTCAAGGATGCTAAACCACACACACACACACACACACACACACACTCCCCAGTGAGTCCAGATGTCCATATAACAAAAAGCTTCATTATTCTGCTAGCTAATAGTATCCAATGTTTTCTGGCTTTTAAAACTTGTAAGGCTTTTTTAACACAAACACATGTTTCAGGGGGCTAAGGGGTATAGAATGAAAAGCAGATGGTTTTGTTGTGCACTCAATTTGCAAAATATGCAATCAGTACTACAGACTTGCTTTCTTGAACTATAAAGCTGTAAAAATGATAAAAGAACTACAACACTTTTTTTTTTATACATATTTTTCTCCCCCGGGCTCCGGTCGGCTTGGAGATCCTGACCAACCCTCCAGCCCTAACACCAGACATCAGGCCAACCTTCCTATTCCCCCATGGATTACACCCCATGGCGGGGTGGTGAGGAACTCCCCTTCCTAGCTCGACTCACCTGAGCAGGATCTGGATGAGGAGGCACCATTCAGATCGGGCTGCGGGGGTCAGCAGCTCATGCTGCCCGACCAGAGCCACTTTTTTCATTTTTCTTCCTGCAGAGTGCTGGCGTGCAATGTCGTCCAGGCACAGCTTGCCAGTGTCTGTTGCACTCCACCCCACTTAGGGCACTGCTCTGGTAATGCCCCGGTCATCACCAGGGGCCACTACAGGGCGGGTGGCTCCCTGGATCTCTCCCCGGAACAGGACAGCAGTCCTCTGGATGCTCAGTCCTATCCCTCCCCTGACAACCCCTGGCGGCCCGGACTTGCATCTGAACCCAGGTCGCTAGCATGGCGTGAAGTGTGGCGTCCAGCGCCTCAACTCTCAGTGCCACCTGGCTGGCACACAACACTTATTTTTAATTCTGGCTAGTTTCTAACTTTCTAAAAAAGTTTCAGAAACTATTTTTCTAACCAACAAGTTGGTCCCTGATTGATGTGGCGTTATATCCTAGGCAAGCAAGTTTGCTCTGTTTTCCTATAGAATCCGTACAAGTCTATGGGTACGATGTTCCTGTAAATTGCTACAGAGCTCTGTAAAATACAGAGCCCTCTGTAGATCCCGAAGTCCTGAGACATACGTGTGCGTACACACATACACACACACATACATTTTAAAGCAGTGTCTCGACCTGGTGATGAACTCATTTACAAGGAGATCTTGGGTATATGATGGCTGTAAATGGATATAAACGAGTGCAACTTTTTTTTTCATATATTTTTACACTGATGTACAGATGCATGATAAATACATAATACTTTTTTTTATAAGTCAGAAGGGGGCTTACAGAGGCAAATGGCTTTCCCTCTGTGGGGTCTCCAAACAGATCTCTGAGATTCAAAGTGTCTGCATGGTGATACAGCCTCCTAAATACTGCATTCCAGGAAACCTCCAAGCCAAAAAGCACTTACACACCCCTGCACTTATACCCCTGGCCAACAGGGGAAAAATAAATAAAACTACACAGTCCTAATACAGGGATGGAGGGGGCTCAGGTTCAAGCTAGGATGGTGGGAGCAGGGGTTCGAGGGGTGGGGGATGGAGGAAGGAGAAGGAGGGACTTCGGCTCGAGCCAGG
Organism: Neoceratodus forsteri; assembly: GCA_016271365.2. Lineage (NCBI taxonomy): Eukaryota > Metazoa > Chordata > Ceratodontiformes > Ceratodontidae > Neoceratodus > Neoceratodus forsteri. The sequence goes on from JADMNL010000026.1 coordinate 338,461,090, forward strand.
ACAGCAGGGACAGGTGTTCGAGGGGCGAGATGGAGAAGGGAGGAGGAAGAGGGACTTGGGTTTGAGTCAGAACAGCATGGCATGAGTTGCAGGGGTGGGAGTAGAGGAGGAGGGACATAGGGGCTCAGAAAAGGGTGGTGTTGCTTCATTTCTGGGTTCGAGTGCATGTCACTTCCTGGGTTGGAGGCGGAACTTCTGGAATTTGAGGATGGACTTCCAGTGCATCACAGGGATGATTCTGATTGGTCCAGTTTACACCACGTCCATCTGTCAAATGACATGACGTTTGCTGATTGACTGAAATTTAAATTCGGCAAGATATAAACCTATACTACTAACATCCACTAGAAAAGGCAGATGGGACCACAGTTTAATATCTCATATGAAGGATGGCACACCTGACAGTACAGCATCCCCCTAAAACTGCATTTGGGTGCCAGCATATTTTTATTTTATTTTATTTATTACATATTCGGAGAGTACCTTTGAGTCACAGACTCATTTACAAAGGTTCCACATCACATAGATTGTATGCAGACAGACATTACAGCAAATTAACTCAGAGACAGATGCAGATTGTTTACAAGGAATCAAATCAAGCTAACTTTGAAATACTAGGATTACTTATTAGAGTAAATTACATTGTACACATGGATCCCAATCTTGATGTGGGGCAAGAATCTGTGCCCTTCTGGACCAGAGGCAAATGTGCTACCAACTGAGCCGTGCTGACATGCTTGTGGGGAAAGACTGTGAAAACTATCCTTTAAATGGAATTAGTGCAGTGCTGAAATATATTTGATACATGTAAGAGAAAAATATTGGATAGAGTTGCCTGGTACCCGGAAGAATTAACTCCACAGTTAAAAAACGTTGGTTTATATCATAACCCCAGCAGCGTAATATTATACATGATACATGCTATATATGCGATACCCCCAAGTGTCTAGCAGTACCCAGACGGTAAAGGGGAGTTGGCACCACACAACCCAAGTAAACACAGCCCAAGGAAAAAATTAATGTGCTCATTACCTGGTTCCTCTGATGGCAGCAAGATGGCTTCACTAGATTTGGCAGCAAGCACAGTAGTTCCAGTGATGAGCTACAGGGGGCAATGGTGGGCAGCAGGCACACAAACGCACAGTTCAGATTTATCAGATTCAAAGTCCACTCCAAAATTAAAGTTGCAAAAACAGATTTAATGAACCAGAAAGGTAACGAACCACTCCGCGGAGTGTGGAGGTAAACATACATGGTGGGGGCACTTCATAGAAAGGTGCCTGGTTTCCCTTCAGCAACAGTCTCTTTTGTCAACAGACTGATTCATTGCATGTAGACGCTCTCTTGAGCTGAAATTGCTACATTCCTGGCAGCAGCTATATGGTGGACCAAACCAGGCCACATATAGAAGTAGCTTCTACTTAGCAGCACTTCCATTTCATAGCCCTTCTTTTCAATCCAGTTCCTTACACAGGCACTTGCTTACTTTCCATTCCATTCTCTAATTCTCGAAACTGGGCACTTACTGGGGACTATGACAGCATGAGATGTTTCTACTGTTCCAATCCCACTTCCAAACTTGGCCTTATTGTAAACTTTCTCCACTGGGGGGTTACTTTACATTACATGGAGCCTTTTCTTCACTTCAAGATCTCAGCCCCAGAACTCACATGTGAGTTGAAATGTTCTATCCTTAGCCTTATTCAAAATGGCCACCTGGGGCTGAGTGATACAGTCACTAGGTGTTCTTTAGCAAGAACTGAACCACCAAAGACCTACCAGATACCAAATAACTGATGCCATGACCCTAGAATGGCTTCCCGGGGAATTCCGCATCCTGATCTGGAAACCAGCAGCACCTCCGCTCATGCAGCAATTAAAGTTTCTGGACTGCTTTCAAATAGAGGACAACTGTTTGTGCCACATGGAACACCTGGACAGTCTGCCACCCTGCCTGGGTTCTAACCAACTATTCCCCACATGGACCTTCTCTTGCCTCTACATGCTGTCCAACTCAAGAGTCCCAACACTGTAGCAACTTCTGAACAGGGGAAAAAGAGTAGTGCTGCCACTACTACACCCACAACAGTCCAGGCTATGACCTCTAGACTGTATCCAAGGCCCAACTTGCCATAGCAGGCCTGCTTATGGACACACACTGACTCCACGAGCTGCACCTGCCCATGGGCTAGACTATTTTAAATAATACAGGGCTCCAATTGGTGCTGACCCTACCAAGGTGCCGGAAATCACTTGGTGGGCTGTCTTGCTACTTTTTCTTCATGGGCTCCCAATTGCACCTACAGGCCCTGAACTTTCTGCTACAATGCTCCCCTTGAACTCTGATGGCCCGAACTGCCGCATTTTTCCATAAGTGACACTTCAAGGGAAAAGTGCTAGGGTGGCAAGCGGCCCACACCAGCCCCACCATGTCCCTCTGGCTGAACTTGCTGGGTGATCCCCCAGCTCCTCTCTTTTCTGCTTGAATCCTCTAGAATCTAATCCCTTCCCTGTTCATACCCTCTGAGGGATGGTCCCACCTAGTGTCAGCAGACAGGCCCACATCCCAGACCTATCGGCATCATAGCTCTCTGCCAAACTGCACTTAGCAACCAAAATTAACTTGTAAGAGACCAAAGTGTGCTTACATATAATATTTTAAAATGTTCTGTTGGAGTGAGCAAGTCAGTTCTACTTTTATTTTGATATTTACCAGCCATCCCCAGAGCAGACTCTTCACATCTGAGTTATTTTGTAATACAAAATTAATTATCAGTGGTGGCTTGCAGGGATAGATGCCTAGGGTTGATGCCTGTATTCTGTAGGTTTATCATTTGCTGTGAATCTCTTGGAAGAAGAAATATTGCCCAACCCAACTTGTTCATGGATTAGAGGACGGGGGCTCTGCTTTGAAAATTTATTGGGGTCAGGGGGTCTGGGTAGTCCAGTAATGTGTAACCTACTGTAGGATTCTGTGTGTAACATAGAAACATAGACACTGACAGCAGATAAGGACCGCAAGGCCATCCAGTCTGCCCATTTTTTCTACCTTATGAATGTGCCATAGGCCTATACTCTGTCAATGGCCTATCTGATTCATACTCATCTGTATTGCTCCCTTATGCCTACCACATGCCTGTCTGAAGCCTGTACTGCATTCATATCCACCACTTCCTGAAGTAGGCCGTTCCTGCATCCACCACCCTTTTTGTGAAAAAGAACTTCCTCACATTTCCCCTTAATCAGCCTCCCTCTAATCTCATGTTGTGTCCTCTTGTCCTGCTATTTTTCTTATATTGAAACATGTTATATTCTTTCACCTTGTTAATGCCCTCAAGATGTTTGAAAGTTTTGATCATATCACCTCTCTCCCTCCTTTGCTCTAGGGTATACATATATTGAGCTCCGTTAATCTGTCCTCATAAGTTTTCTTTTTTTTTTTTTTTTGCAGGTGTTTTTTCTCCTGGAGCCTCCAGTTGGCCAATCTATCCTCGCATCCCTTTTCTCCAGTCGCCATCTGACCCATACAGGTCTCCATGGAGGGCAACCACCCAATTGCCCTATGGCTTAACCCCCGTGGCGGGGAGATAGGGGGTGGCCAACTTCCCCCACCTAGTATGGATCCACACTTGGTGACCCCTCCTGGAGCTGGTACAGGTGCTCACAGATGGCCATCAAGCCGCTATGACTGGATGTACCCTTTTTTCCGCTTTTCTTCCCAGCAGGCTCACGGCATGCAATGACGCCAGCAAATTGGGTGCCCGCATGCTCCCGTGTGTGCCCCAATCAAGTGTCTGCCGTGTTCTGCCCCCATGGCATGCAGCTTCGTGCCACTGAGCCCCCAGCCTCCACTAGGGGTCAGGCGAGGCACTGGCCATAGAAACCCCCTCCCGGAGATGGAGAGCAGTCCATCGGATGCTCAATCCATCTCCTCCCTCTGACCCATTGCAACCCATGCTCATTCCCTAACACTGGTCACCGGTGTGGCGTCCAGCGCCTCAACCCTCAGTGCCACCGTGCCACTCATAAGTTTCCTGATGCAGTCCCTGCACCATTTTGGTTGCCTTTCTCTGGACTGCCTCCATTTTGTTAATGTCCTTGCGCAGGTGCGGCCTCCAGTACTGTGCGAAGTACTCCAGATGAGGCCTAACCAGCATCTTGTAAAAAGGGATTATTACCCTCTCTAACAACTTGCGATACCCCTACTAATACACCCCAACATCCCTCTAGCCTTACCTACTGCTTTAGTGGTCTGCTTGGATGATTTAAGGTCATCTGTGATGATGATGATGACCAAGTCTCTTTCTTCCCTTGTGACTGCCAGCAACTCCCCTCCCAACCTATAGGTGACTTCAGGGTTTCTCTTCCCTATGCACACGATCTTGCACTTCTTTGTGTTAAACCCCATTTGCCACTCTTCCAACCATTTTGTCAGTTTATGCAGATCTCTTCTCATTCTGCCCACCCCATCTGGATCATCTACTTTGTTGCAGATCTTGGTGTCATCTGCAAACAGACAAACCTTACCCTCCAGTCCATCTACAATGTCACTGATGAAGATGTTGAAGAGGACTGGTCCCTGAGGTACCCCACTTGTGACTTGCATCTCTTCTGACTGTATACCATTTACCACCACTCTGTTTTCTGCCCACCAATCAGTTTACCACCCAGTTGACCAACTTCTGACCCACCTGGAACCTACCCAGCTTGTTAATCTTCTATGTGGAACAGTATTGAAAGCTTTGCTACAGCCAAGGTAGACAACATCAACTGCTCCCCCTTGGTCCACCACTCTGGCTACCCAGTCAAACAAATCTATGAGATTAGTTTGACAAGACCTACCTGTTTTAAACCCATGCTGTCTCAGATCCTGTGTTCCTATGGATTCCAGTTGTTGCACTGTCCCTTCCTTAAGGAGTGCCTCCATAATCTTGCCCACTACTGAGGTAAGACTGACTGGTCTGTAGTTCCCTCCCTGCTACCAGTCTTGTGGAGCGGGATCACATGAGCCCTTCTCCAGTCTTCTGGGACCTCTCCTATGCTCAGAGACTCACTAAACAGTCCTGATAATGGCTTTGCTAATTCCATCCTTAGCTCCTTTAGTACCCTGGATGTATGCCATCAAGTCCTCATTGCCTTGCCCACCCTGAGCTTAGCAAGCTCTTGTAGGACCCTTTCTTTTCCATGGTGCTGCGCTGTGGGCCCTGCCCTACCTTCTCCTCAGTAAATACTGAGCTGAAGTATCTATTTAGGATAGATGCTTTTCCTTGGTTCTCCTCACGCTCCCCCTTATCACCTTTGATCTTAGCAATACCTCCTCTGGACTTTTTCCTTTCACTAATGTAGCTATAGAAAGTCTTGTCACCTTCTTTTACTATTCGTGCTAATGTTTCCTCAGTTTGGGCCTTTGCCTGCCTTACTGCCTTCCCTGCTTCCCTTAGGGAAGTTTGGTATGCCTCCCTATCTTTGTCCTGCTGCATTCCCTTATATTTCCTGAAGGCCAGCCTTCTGGCTCTGACCTTTTCTGCTACTGTTTTTGAGAACCAAACTGGTTTCCTCCTCCTTTTGCTCTTGCCTTTCTCTCTAACACAATGGGATGTTGCTTCAAGCATTGCATCCTTAATGAATGCCCACTTTGCCTGTACTCCTGCACTGTATTTCTTCTTGCCAGGGCTAGCTTAACTCTGTTGGCCATCTTATCAGAGTGTGTGTATACAAGCTAAGTAAAGGTGACATGAAATGTTCCTCTCAGGAACTTCAAATCATGACAGGTCAACTTCTTACCTGCACAGATTAATTATAAACTCAGATCTTCTGTTTGCTGGTCCCACTGTCCTCCTGGGGCTAAGCACAGTCACAGAGGATGGTATTTATCCCTGGGAGAACAGTAGGACCAGCAAACATCTGATCAGAGCTTATAAAAGCTCTACCATGCACTGCAGGCTATTGATTCTCCCACTGCTGCAGCCCAGCTCTAATGTCAGCTGCAGGGCATTTTTGGATTTCTGTTTTCAGAAAATGCCATCTTGGAAGTCAATAGAATCAGCCAGATACAATCTACTATAGTGCAGTAAACAGTAAGTGAAACAATGTTTTTGCACACAACGTTTAAATTGTGATCAGCCTCACACATGGGTGTGGGGCTCTTAGTTCTAACTCATCCCCTTTAACAGCCTTGCCATCTTCAGTTCTTAAAACAGTATTATAACCACATCTTACTTTCCATTTTATTGCCCACAGCTCATGATGTCACTGGCCAGCCTTTCTTTAGGAAACTCACAGCCAGTGGTGCATCCTTTTGTGTTGGCAAAGGCACTGAGAAGAAAAAAAAAGCTTACCAGAAGGCAACAAAGTCGAGGCATGAACAGCAGAAGGGAGGAGCAGGCCGGCCGGGCAAAGGACAGGGAAGAAAGAAGGGCCCAGCAAACAGAAGCAAGAAGGAACAGTGGGCAATGCACAGTGAAGAGACAAGGAAGAGTACCAGGAAGAGAAGCCAGAGAAGTAAGAAACCAGAGGTAGCCAACATCCGAATATTGGGCACCCAGCTTGAGGGCATGCCAAGACGCCAAAGTGGCAGACTTCAAATGCTGAAAGAGCAGGCCACCAGCTTGGGTGAACAGAATAAATTTCAGGAAGGTGGCAGTAGTTTTGGACAAAAAAAGCAGCAGGTTCAGTTCTGGAAGGAATGGCAGTCACAGCAAGTTCACTGGGCAGAAGGGAGCAGAGAAGTTTTCCAGGAAGTGGCTGCCGAGGTCCACAGCAAAAGTGCAGCAAGTCTAAGAAGAATGAGGTGCAAAAGGGAGGAGAAAATGGGACCAGGAGGGAGAAACACCAAGAAGCAGAAAAACTCCAGCAACCCACTGTGGCAGGAACAGAAGGTAGGTATAGGAAAATGGTTTCTGAGCTGGCAACAGTTAAAGGTATATGTATCCAAATGGGCACTTGAGCATGCGATAAAGCATGCAGTATGCTTATATAGTATTATTAGTATTCCATAAAACTAAACAAATTAACTAATCTACAGGTTGAAAATTCATAGGAAAATATTTAATTTCTTAGTAAATTATTTATAAAACAAATATAAGTACTCTGTCAGTTCGTGCATTGTATCTTCAACAGATTGTTGCCCTGAAGATTAGTCCCCCTCCCAGGTGGCTTTGTCCTGCTTGTCACTGCAATGTATGTCTCTGGGGAACTGTTACTCCAAGACCCATGCCCAGCTGGGTAGTACTATATCAGTTCGAGCATGTATCCCCAGCAGATTGCTATCCTGAAGATTAGTCCCCCTCCCAGAGTGGCTTTGTCCTGCTTATCACTGCATTGTATATCTCCTGTGAGCTGTTACTCCAAGTCCCATGCTGAGCCAGGTAGTTCCTGCAGGACAGCCTCTCAGGAGAGAGTGGAATCTCCAGAGCAATTAGTCTGAAAATGTATGATCTAGCAGCATAGAAGTGGTGGACATGTGGGAAAAGGAGACAAGGAGTTATGGTGGAGAGGGAGAGCAGAGGTAGGAGGTTGGGTGGTTGGACAGGGAGGAAATGATAAGGGGGAGAGAGAGAGATATGGAATGGACAGAGGATGATGGTGGTGGGAGCAAAGAGAGGGCACAGGAGGTAAAATATTTGTTGATGACTGAGGTGATTTCAAAGACAGATATCAGTGAGCCTTTAATTTGGGGACTGTTTAGGGGGATCAAAAACCCAGTGAATAACATTTCATAAGTTAGTCAGGTGCTTAAAGTTGTTCTGGATGTTTGTAGCAATGTAAACAGAGAAACCTAGAAAATGTGGCAGAAAAAGACCATTGGTCCATCCTGTTTGCCCAATGTTACCATACTCTACCCATGATCTATCAGATAGATTTGTTTTCACCCTCATCTCAACCATCTGACTCCCAAATTAGTTTGATTTAGCTTCTCTAGAGGTGTCGGTGCTTGAATTACCCAGGTGTTTATAAAGCAGTAAGGACTCAGGGGAGCTAGAGACCTTATCCTGGCACCGCACAGAATCACAAGCTTTTATGGATGGCATCACATCTGCTGAGATCCCAGGAGGGGAAGAACCTCAAACTTGTGACTTTCAGACTGGGGCATGTTTGTCTGAGTCCGATAGGAATTTAGTGCAGGAAAAGGATGGTGCTCCATCCTATCATGTCCATGGACATGATATTGGGAAACCAGTAACCAAATCTAAGGCCATCAAGCAGAGCAGTCAGGTTGACTGACAAGAATACCTTGCTCCAGATGTACTCTGCCGGGGGGGAGACTTCAAGTGGATGGAGTTTGCAAACAAAGTATACCATCTGATGGTAACTGAAAGAGTCTGTGAGAATGCTACATCTGATAATACAGTGGCCATGAGTAGAAAGGTCCTAGTCTATGAGGTGGCAGTTAGGAGAGTTAGGGATTGAGTCCTGCAGAACTGGAGATCAGCTGAGAGAGGTTTATGGCTTGAATTTTTGGAACAAACTATTTGGACGTAGAGGGAGAGGTAGTTTTCATCCAAGTCCCCAAGGGACATGAGCTCACCAGAGGATGAGATAGACAGCAGAGTAAGGAAAAGAGGTCGCAGAGTGATTCTGGGCTGTATATGCAAACAATGAAAATTGGAAGGAGAGCAGAGGACCACAGCATGCACACGAGAAAGGTATGTGAGGATGGAATGACAGACTGATACATGACGTTACAGTTGAGGCTACAGCAAATATACATCCCCTCACCAAAGTCCACCTGTAGATGGCATAGTCAGGAAGTGTGATATCCACATCACTGACGATGGCCTAGAGTCAGGTCCCCAAGACTACCAGTAAGTACACCATGCCAGTGCTGCTATCCATAACTTCAGTTGATCAGACTGTAAGTATCAATCTTTGAGAGTTGAATTGTATGGAGGTGTAGAGTGAGCAAAAGGAGGAGGAATGAGGTATGGGAAAAAGAGAATTGGGGGAGTTTTGTGGAAAGTAACATTAGCTTGCTAACTTTCAACTCATGGCTCACTGCTTTTCAAAGGCCTGGGGATTCATTGTCCAGCTCTAACTGAAATCCTAAGGGAAGAGGACAGTGTTCATGGAGGAGGTAAGTGATAAGAGGATATTATCTATGACAAGGTGCAGACATTTGACTAACTTGCAGAATGGCATGAAGATCCTTCCATTCAAGAACCAGCCTTATAAATCTTATTTAAGGGGATGAACCTGAGTAGTATATATTTGGATTCCTCAAGGATGATGTCCTTATTGGTGTTAATTGCTTAGATTCCTTCTTCTCCAGTCCTCTCATGTGAATCTGTGCCATCTGTGAAGAGTGTAGATCTGGACCCAGATCTCACTGCCGGATATGCTAGGGTTTGTGCGAGAGTTTGGATGCTGTAAGCACGATGGGGAGTCGATTCCTTATGTTGATGTTAGATTTTTATAATCATTGATCATTACTTGGGTGGTGAGAGGTCTTGGAGGTGAACCAGGACTACCTTAAATGTCCCCATGCAGAAGCAGTAGTATAAGTCAAAAAATCTTGAGTACGCTTAGGAGCACAAATATAGTGTTTTGATTCTTTACGTTTTGCGGTTTAAGAAAATCAAGCTGGATATGTTACAGCTGAAGATAATTATTTATGATGTTTGACCAGGAAAGGTACACTGAGTTGTAACTGTTCTTTCACAGGTGAGTGCAGGGGGATGGATTATGTGGACCAGGTTTTGATTCACATGAAAAGTGTTGGCCAGGATACTTGGGGAAAATTCCCTACTCTTACGATGAGTTTCATGGGAGTCTTTAATGGAGAACTGCGCTGAACATGTAAGTCGCTTTTCCCAACAGAAGCTTGTTTTTTGAAGTACTGGTTACATTGCTGTAATTGTTACATCTATACAGGCCTCTTAGTAACCTCAGTGGGTGTTTCTGCTTTACACTCTGGGATTAAGTGCCATTTTAGAATGGTATATGTAGTTTATGTCCCTCTCAGCCACGGAGTTCTGTAATAGATCATAAATGCATTGTACCAACAACAGAGAGTGGAACAGGGATATAAACTACATCATATAGTTCTAAAACGTTTTTTACAGCATCACATATATCAGAAACATCCACTAAGGTAGCTAAAAAGCCTGGATAGCTAAAGCAATAGCAGAACTTGAACCAGTACTTAAAAAGCACTTCTGCTGGGAAAAATGACATCAATTCAGTGCAGTTTTCCTTTAACGTCCAACCCAACAGCCACCAGAGATGGCCTTACAGGATCTCTTTTTTAACAACTCATCTGGAGAGCTTCTCCCTAGTACCAGAGTTGAATTAAGGCAAGTGCTGATGGGGTCACAGTCCCAGAGCCCCAAAGGCTTTGAGGGCCCCATCTCACTGAGCCTTCTGGTTTATTTTCTTGTTTGTTTTTTTTTGTTTGTTTTGGCTTGCTTAGTGAGATGGAGCAAGTGAGATGGAGGGCGGGTGGGGGGCACACACATACGTTAGGTTTTTTCATGTCTGTTTTTACATCTAATCTGCTGCATTTAGTCCCACTATCTCCCTCCCCCATCTGGTGCTGCTTCAGATTTATGATCTTTTTCTTCCGTGCCTTCTTCTCTCCCCCTCCATTATACTGTCATGCTCTATCTGCTTTATGTGTTATCTCTTTCTTAAGTTCTGTGCCTTCTTCCACCCCTCCCTGACTCCTGTATCAAGTATCACTGTCTCACTTTGCCTTATCTGATCTCTTACTTCTATTCATTCATTCCTCTGCTCCTTCCCCTCCATCATTTAGCGCTGTGTGCCCCCTCTTATCAGGTGCCATCCCCCACTGAGTGAGCCCGTTACAACCACCAGGTACCTCCTGTATCCTGTCACTTCCAAGTCATCAGCACTTTGTCATATGCAGGGGCACTGATTTCCCACATCTCATTGGCCAATGGAATTCCTCCCATGAAAAACAAACTAGCATTTGCTCTCTGAGTGTCTGTGTTCTGCACTTTAAAAGCCAAGGCTGCACAGCTGAGTGTTCTTGTTGTCCAACCTCTTGTTTCCATTTTGTGACTTACAACCAGTGTTTGCTGGAGCACTGGCAGAACCGAACTTGTTGGCTTGCTGCTGTCCTGTGCCTGCTTCCCCAACTCTGTTCCTGCCTACAGTACTACTGCTAGAAGCCCAGAAATAATTATTTGTTCCTCTTCCAAATGCCATTGGTAAGTTTGGTGATGGCCAATTGAAATAAATATGTCTTAGTTTGTTATCACATTCAGGAATCATTGTTTGGGGCATCATGCAGCTTCCAGTTATTAAGTAAATAAAAACAGCACATTTTCTGTCTGTCATTGTGGCTTAAAATTCTAGTGTGCAATGTAACTATACAGCTCAAATCTGTTGTGAGCTCCATGCATGGCTCTCCCAGCTTAGTGGGGATCACAGCTGTGCCAGTTCAGTATACTTAATGTACAGTATGATAATCACAATGATATCAATCATCATACTGTACTGTGCATTATGCATGCTGAACTACTACACTATGTCTTGTAATGGTTTTAGGAGAGGTAGAAGGTGATACTTTTCTTGTGTGGTGGTGGTTCCAGTGAGATGGAAAACAAGAGGCATATGCTACTAGAGTAATGTCCCCTATTTGAAAGAACTATGGTATGAGGACGCTTGTGTAGACAAACCCTTGTTAGAGCTGATACGGCTGCATATAGCTGCTCATGGAGTTCCAAGAGCTGAGCGAGAGCTCCATGAAAACTGAGCTCACAGCACAAAATAACACAGAGCTCAAGATGGCTGCTGTACTTTCGCACATGTGCAGTGCTTCATGCATATGCATTGAAGCATGGCAGCCATCTTGGGTATGGCAGCAGTTGCTGCCTTGTGCTCACATGCATGACTCTGGAAGTCAAAGAGAAAAATAGTGCTCAGGGGGGGCAGCCGGTCACTCTGTGGATGGGGGTTCCATCCATGGACAGGAGGGCAGGACAAGACACCACACAGCACCAATGATGTGAGCTGTGTGGACAACACAGCAGAGCACTGCCGGAGATGTCAGGGACTATTTCAGATCATGGTCCTCTCCCTTTCCCTCTCTCTTACGATGATCCCAAAATGCCTGCAGGCTCCAACCACACAGTTGTAAACATGTGTCCAGCTCACATCAGAAGGTGATGATGTGTGCCGTGGTGCCTATGCTGCCTAAAGGAATGGTGATTTAGGGAGAAAATTGGTGATTGTCATGTTTTTTTTTTACTATCAGTTTAAGACTAATCTTCCATACACCATGTAAACCTCTTATGATGATGTCATTTGTTATGTTATTCACATAAAGATTTAATCTTCTCAGGAATTTCACTATTTCAGAAGTGATACTTTAGCTAGCTGATATGTGCTGCAGTACAGAGAAACAGATATGTGTGAGAAACACATCTGAATGGCTTCCATCTCTCTGTCAAGTTGCTTTAGTGGGCTGCTGTATTTTTGCATATTGATCTTGGCAACCACCAGACTGCCAGTTTATGGAGCAAATTGCATTGCCTCAGTTCTGGTCTGTAGGGTGCTAATGACAGTGCACCCATCATTAGGGTACCAACTTCTGGAGCTCCCCGCCTCCTCTCTGAGGTACGTCCCCCCCGGAGTTGGTATATGTAAAATGAGGAAGCCTGGGGAACATAGCCCCCTGCAAAAACAGGGGCCAGAAACATGCAAACATGGTGCCCTAATGACTGGGCACACTGCCATCAGTGTTCTGAATGGGTGGAACCATGTTGCCAAGCAGTGGGATATTTCTCCACCTCCTTGCGTTTCACCACCCCATCTGTAAAACTGGGTGGAAGCAGGATCCTGCCACGGAAATGAAATGCAGAATCTCAGCTGGCCAATCCTGGATAAATTTATTGCGTAAAGAAAAAGTAAGTAAAGACGATATAGGTTTGCAATATTGAGTACAGACCCAACTATTAATCAGCGGCACTTCAGCATCGACCTGCTACTTGTTTTGCAATGTGTGTTTGGCAGCTGCTTTGCACTGAACTTCATGTAGACTTTTTCTGCAACATGGAGTCTTTTTCACAATAAAGGACTCCTGAGAACTATGTCCACTGGGGAGTAAGTTGTCTTTGATCTCCAGAATCATGCAAGTGGAGATGAATGCTGTCTCTTTACCTTGTAACTGAATTAAAAAAACTGCTGATTAGAATCTATGATTTACATTAACTGGAATAATAATCAGATATTATATAAATCATGGATTTATTTTAAGACACACATAGAAACATAGAGTTTGCCAGCAGAAAAGGACTATTTTGCCTACCCAGTCTGCCCAGATGTTCCCTCCCTAATCTGCCTCTGTAGACCCTATCCTGTGTCTGGCAACCCACTACCTCTTTTTAATATACCCCATGTCTATCCAACCCATCCTTGAAGCCTCCCACTATTTAAGCCTCCACCACGTCCACTGGCAGTCTGTTCCTGGTATCTTACCATACTTTCAGTGAAGGAGTATTTCCTGCACCTCAGACCATGTCGGTGACTGGGGTTTGGATGTATGTGGACTTGGGTCAGTCAAGGAGGGAAAGGACTGACCATCTAGATGGCTGCTCTCCAGTCCCAGGGATGCAAACATTAGGTGACCTTGTACTTACTTTTTCTTTATGGTTTATAAGGTTGATTTTAACTAAACAAAGGGGGTGAGCGGTTGATCTCTTGGAAGATCCATTTCAAGGTGCCATCCTCACTGAATATTGGTTGGAGGTTTTTAATAATTCCACATAGTGGGTCCAGATCTGGGTTGTAAGTGACAACCAACAGTATTTTGGGGGTGGCAGTCTTATCTTTGTATTGTAGTAGTTCTCTTGGTATCTGCGTAGCACATTCCACCACTCAGTCAATTTCTCTAGAGGAATGCCCCTGCCCAATAAATGTTTTATTTTATTTTTTCAGTGTAACCAGGTGTTCATCCCTGTCCTCCTCATTTGAGCAGATACAGTGGTATAGAAGCGCGCCTGACTGTACATTACAGATTTTTTAGTGTTCCTAGGGTGATTGCCATTTCTGTGCAAGTACCTTTGTTCGTCTGTCAGTTTCCTGTAAATGCAGGTCTTTAAGGTTCCATCTTTGATGGTACCTGTGGTGTCCAGGAAATTAATACTGGTGTCAGAGTACTCCAGGGAAAGTTTAATGGATGGGTTGAGGTTGTTAAGTTCCTGATGGAATTCTTTGAGAGTGCCGGTACCCTTTGTCCAAATTATAAATAGATTATCAATATAACAGAAATAAGCAAGTAGGTTGTGTGTACATTGTTTGAGGAAATTCTCCTCCAAATTCACCATAAAAAGGTTGGCATACTATGAGGGAGGGTTTGAGTGCGCGGCAGGGGGGAGGCTGGCAAAGACTGACTGCGTAGGGGTAGAGAACGGCAGCTGCTGACACATCACACACAGAAGTGTGTGAGGACATTGGCCTCCTGAGAGAAAAGCAGCAAAGATGGAGATTTGAGCCACCAGTGAACCCAGCTACCCAGTAGCCCCTGCACTCCATCAGATACCAAGACCATACCGCATTATACTGGAAAGGCATGTGAGCATTGCTGCCTGTTTACACAAGCGTCCAGTTACATACAACAATCATGAGACATGACATAGGCTAAAACATTTAACTCACAGTGAGGGTTAGTACGATGGTACATTAAATCAGGATAATGTAGACTAAAGGGCAAACCATGAACTAGCCTTGGTGAATTAAAAAATACAAGGCAACATTAAGCATTCAGTAAGGGTTTAACAATAATGTAATATAACAGTGGGAAACAAAAAATGCAAGTGCAATGTAAAAACTAGCCTTGGTGGATTTACTACAAGTGCTAGAAAGAGAGGGTAAGTGCTAAAAAGAGAGATTCTCAAAAGAGGTTGCAGGAAATGTTAGGGAGAAAAAGATAGCATTCAGAAAGTATAAGGAATCACAGAAGGAGCAGGACAGGGAACAAAAAAAGAGGAGGGGTAGTACCTAAACCAAACAATAGAAGAACTCTGGATTGGGGGGAGGGGTTGATACCAGTCCATTCACAGAAAAAAGGTCCTGAAAGAACACCTAAAACTCAAGGTGAA
The DNA here is from genome assembly GCA_016271365.2 of Neoceratodus forsteri. NCBI lineage: Eukaryota > Metazoa > Chordata > Ceratodontiformes > Ceratodontidae > Neoceratodus > Neoceratodus forsteri. The sequence continues at coordinate 338,476,152 of JADMNL010000026.1, forward strand.
AAAAGCAATGGGGCCTGATGGGATTCACCCCAGAATTCTAAAAGAACTAAGGGGAGAACTAGTGACACCACTGACTACCCTTTTTAACAAATCATGGGAGGATGGTGTGGTACCTGAGGACAGGAGGAATGTTATTCCTTACCACAAAAGTGGGAGCAAGGTAGAGACAGGAAACTACAAACCTATTGGTTTGAACACGGTGGTAGGGAAAATTATGGAATCACTTCTGATGGAAAGAACTGTTGAGTACCTAGAGGTCAGCGGGGCACAGGATCCAAGGCAGCATGGATTCACAGTGGGAAGATCATAGATGAATCTAATAGATTTCTTTGACTGGGTGACCAAAGTAGTAGACCTGGGAGTGGCTGTGGATGTGGCTTACCTTGACTTTAGCAAGGCATTTGACACAGTCCCACACAAAAGATTAATAAACAAGTTAGCCAGCCTGGGAGTGGGTCCCAGGGTGGTAGCTTTAGTAAAAAATTGGCTGGACAACAGGACTCAGAGGGCAATAGTAAACAGAGTCCACTCCAAAAAAGGGGTGGGGTACCGCAGCATTTAGTACTGAGACCGGTCCTCTTTAATGTCTTTATAGGTGACATTGCAGAGGAGCTGGAAGGAAAAGTATGCCACTTTGCAGATGACACAAAGATCTGCAATAGTGTTGATACACAATGTGGTGGAAAGAATGAGAAGGGACTTGGCAAGGTTGGAGGAATGGTCAAAAGTATGGCAGCTTAGCAAAGCAGGTGCAAAGTAATGTACCTGGGAAAGAAAAACCCAGGGGAAGAGTACACAGTGGGGGAGGAGGTACTAACAACAACAAAAATGGAAATGGACCTGGGGTAGTCATATCAGATGACCTAAAGGTAGGCAAGCAATATGAGTAGGAAGTAAGGAGGGCTGCGGTATACTGGGATGCATAGGGAGAGGCATCAACAGCAGAAAACAGGAAGTTGTTATCCCTCTGTATAGACAGTTATGAGACCCCATCTGGTGTACTGCATGCATTTCTGGAGACCCAATCTCCACAAGGACATAGACAGAATGGAGGCAGTCCAGTGGAGGGCACCTAAAATGGTGCAGGGTATTCACCAGAAGCCATATGAATAGAGATTAAAGGAGCTTAATATGTATACCCTAGAGGAAAGAAGGGAGAGGGGAACATGATAAAAACATTCAAGTACCTCAAAAGAATCAACAAAGTCCAAGAGGGTAGCATCTTTCAGAAAAAGAGATGTGCAAGAACAAGGGGGCACAATTTGAAGATAGAGGGGGATGACTCAGGGGCAATGTGAGGAAGTATTTTTTCACAGAAAGAGTAGTGGACACATGGAATGACCTTCCAGAGGAGGTAGTGGGGTCAAAAACAGAAGGGGAATTCAAGAATGCATGAGACAGACATAAGGCAATTCTAGTTGGGGTGAGGAAGTAATCTGTTGGTTAACTAGGATCTGCAGCTTATCCAAAAGGTAGGGAAATGGACAGACTGGGTGGGCCAAGCAGTCCTTATCTGTTGTCAAAGTCTATGTTTCTATGAGACTGGAGTGTGGGGATATGACTGAGACTTTCAAATATCTTAAGGGCATAAGTAAGGTGGAAGGGAATAGCATCTTCCAGTATAAAAAGTACAATGGAACTAGAGGGCATGACATGAAATTGGAGGGGGTTGCATAAGGGGTAACATGAGAAAGTTATTTTTTACAGAGAGGATGGTGGATGTGTGGAATGCCCTGCCTCAGAAGGCAGTGGGAGCACATACATTAGAGGGATACAAGAGGGCATGGGATAGGCACCAGGGAATCATACGTATGATGGGGTGCATAGCTGAGGTCACTGACCTAGTAAAGACAGCGGGAGCAAATTGGTAAAATGGGCAGACTGGAAGGGCCTTGTAGTCCTTTTCTGCCATTAACGTCTATGTTTCTGTGTACCTGCAATTAGTCAATGACATCATTAGGAATTTAAAAATGGACAATAAATCAAATAAAATTTCACACAAAAAAATAAAAATAACAAGTAAAATATTAACAAAATTTCCATCATTAGAAGTGGCTAGTGTGCATTATTCTATCCAGTGGCCTTTATTTGAAAGTTCCATTCACTTTCCAAGGACACCAGTCCATCCAGGTTGCCCACTAAAAAAGTGCAACCACGCTTTCTTAAATTTCAGTGGCCCCTGGAGAAAATTGTAGTGCAAAGAAGTTCAAGGGTTCAAACCCATAATTAACACAAGAATTACATAGAAACTTAGACTTTGATGGCAGATAAAGACTGCTTGGCCCACCCAGTCTGCCCATTTCCCCCTACTTATTGGATAAGCTGCAGATGCTAGTTAACCAACAGCCTACTTCTTCCTAACCCCCACCAGAATTGCCTCATGTCTGTCCCATGCATTCTTGAATTCCACCTCTGTTTTTGACCCCACGACCTCCTCAGGAAGGCTGTTCCATGTGTCCACCATCCTGTCCATGAAAAAATACTTCCTCACATTGCTCCTGAGCCGTCTCCCCTCTATCTTCAAATTGTGCCCCCTTGTTCTTGCACAAGATGCTACCCTCTTGGACCTTGTTGATTCCCTTGAGGCACTGGAAAGTTTCTATCATGTCCCTCCCCACTCACCCCTTTCCTCTAGGGGGATTCTATAAAGCATTTTTGTATATTACAATTCAGAGAGTTAATGGGATCTCCCTAACACCACAATACCGTTTTCTCAGAAAAACATAGGTGTCAGTAGAATACTCCGCAAACTATATCAGCCCCTGTAACAGTAAGTCATCTGTTTAAACCAGTACAAAGTGATCAGCATTTCCATTCAGTACAGTGTTTCTAATTCCAAAATTAATTTTAGCAGGTACCGAGACAACATGGTAGCTTGGCAAAACTGGTCCTGTAAAGGATACCTACAAGAAGCCCAGGACTTGCAAGCAGAACAGAATACAGTGATTTTGTAATTTAATATCCATACCCAAAGATCTTTAACTCAGCAATTCATCATCATTTTAAAACAGTTTGGAGCTGTTGCAGTTCGTAGGAGTATGCCTCCTCAGCCATCAATAATCCGGTGCTTATTCAATAAATAAAAGGTGTAAACATTTGAACTTCCCACCAAAGCCTGCTGGATTTTTATTTTCAAAAACTGCATTGGTTCTCCACTAAGGTACTTCCTAATAATAGTTCAGCACCAGTTGTTCGGGGACCCCATATTTACCCTCAGTTGCCAGGGCTCCATTTAAGCAGCACCACAAGGTAAATCTGCTTCTCAGCAGTCACTAGACCCTTGTGGCCTCATACAAGCTCATTAAAAACAAGGAGTTCAAGCTCTGTATTGTTTAACACTCCACTAAACACTAAAAGCACTTGTTCTGCAAAAAGTACCAGAAAGTTTCAAAATGCTCGGCGTACCTGCATGGTACTGCTTAGCTTCCATAAAGCATCTCTACAACATCACCACAATTGAGGCTATATATTATCTGTTTGTTTGTATTTTCTAAAGGCACCATCCACATTTTACTTTATCATTTACTTATAAGGGTTTCCACCTTTTCTGAGCCCCCATCTTAAATCCACTGGGAGGCGAGTCACGTTCCAATACTGTGGGCTCTGGGCCACACCGTGAGTTCCCCAATTGTCTTGACAGCAGGGTTATGTAAAGAAGAAGACATAGCGCTCATCTGAGTGTAACATCTATTATCTTATTTTAAAATGAGGAGCTACCCCATTTCCCCAGGCAGCCATATCATACCTGCAATAAACATAATGGTGCATATCAGCATGTAATGTGCCCTTCCAACCGAGAATTTTTCTCTTGATAACCTGGTGCAGGACAATCTCCATTTCTTCCTTCCTTCAGTTACTCTCTCCTCTGTGTCTCTTGGTTCCAAACTTTGCCTGAAACTCTGGACCAGTCCAACATGTCATAGGCACACCAAAAAGATACCGGCAGCCGGATCATCAAAACCAGACAAACCGTTTGATTAACAGCCAAGAAACAACAAGAATATAACACAGTTAATCAAGCGGCTTATACTGAGGGCTACTCTGATAGGAAACAGCAGCTTGGTGAGGAGCAGAGCAGCAGTACGGCCACCTTGCTGCTCCATCGCCCCAGTGGCTACACTCTAGAAATACAGAAACAGATAATGATAGCAGAAAAAGATCCGAGGTCCATCCAGTCTGCTCAAGTTCCCTATCACCCCTGGAACCTACTGTTCCTCCAGGGTACTAACCCTCCCCATACTCTCTCCATTCTCCTCCTTGGTCCTGTCCCCCAGTAACCATTATTCCCTTCATTATGTCCCAGCCCTGCCTGAATCCCCTGTTTTTGCACCCACCACCTGTGCCGACAGACTGTTCCTAGGTTCCACCACCCTTTCTGTAAAGTAGTACTTCCTCGCATTTCTCCTGAACCTACTTCCTGTTAATTTTCATTTGCGTCCACATGACCACGGATTGGTATTCAGAATAAATAGTTCCCTGCAGTTCACGTTATTATTTACTTTGAGGAACTTGAAGGTATCTATTATAGCTATCCTCTTCCTCCTGGTCTCCAGTGAGTTCTTATTTAGTGCCTTGAGGCACTCCTCATAGGCTCTGTCCTGCTGCCCCTAAATCATTTTTGTTACTGTGTTGTACTGTCTCCAACCTATCTTTATCCTTTCTGAGGCGAGCACTCCAGAACTGGGTGCAGTACTCTAGGTGAGGCATCATCAGGGATCTGTAAGGGGGAAGTATTACCTCCTTTCTTCTGCTATCAGCACCCCTCCTGATACATCCCAGCACCCTGTTAGCCTTGCTATAGACCTTGTTGTGCTGACTTGATTGCTTAAGCGAGTTGCTAATGATAACTCCCAGATCCTGTTTCTCAGCTGTAGTGATAAGTCTTTTTCCTCCCATCCAGTATTCTGTCTTGGGATTCTTTTTCCATAGGTGCATTACTTTGCACTTTCTAGCATTGACTTTTAACTGCCAAACCTTTGTGCTCCCCTCTAGCTTTTGTAGGTCTCACTGCATTTCCCATATTCCTGCATCACTATCCACCCTCCCACATAAATATTGAAACATAGAATCTGTCAGCAGATAAGGACCATATGGTCCACCTAGTCTTCCCATTTCCCTACTCACTGCTTCAGCCCCAGATCCTATTTGATTTGCAGCGCTCCTGCTCTGCACATCTCCAGGGTACCCTTAGGTCTATCCCATGCTCTCTTGAACCCCCATAATATTTTCACATCCACCACTTCTGCTGTAAGGTTGTTCCAAGACTCCACCACCCTTTCAGTGAAAAAGTACTTCCTAACATTACCCTTTAGCCTTCCACTCTTCAGCCTCACATCATGCCCCCTTGTTCTTGTGAAGAGTTTTCTCTGAAATATGCTCTCCACCTGTACCCTGTTTATTCTCCTTCGGTACTCGAAAGTATCTGTCATATCTCCCCTCTCCCTTCTTTCCTCCAGTGAACAGATATTAAGGTCCTTACGTCTTTCCTCGTAGGGCTTTTGGTGCAGTCCATGTACCATCTTCGTTGCTCTTCTCTGGACTGCCTTTATTTTGTCAATGTCCTTCTGGAGATGTGGTCTCCAGAGCTGGACACAGTACTTCAGCTGAGGCCTCACCAATGATCTGTACAGTGGCATCACCACCTCTTTCCTCCTGCTTGTTATGCTCCTCCCTATGTACCCCAACATTCTGTTTGCTCTCCCTATCACTTTTTCACACTGTTTGGTGTCCTTCAGGTTGTCAGATATAATAACCCCTAGGTCTGTTTCCTGACTTGTGGTGGCCAGAATTTCCCCACCCATCCTGTACTCATCACTTGGATTCCTGTGACCCAGGTGCATGATCCTGCACTTTTTAGTATCTCATAGTTTTGTGTCATCTGCGAAAAGACACAACCTGCCCTGGATTCCTTCTCCAATGTCGCTAATGAACATGCTGAAGAGGACTGGACCCAGGACTGATTCATGTGAAATCCCACTCATAACCTCCTTCTCCTCTGATTTAACCCCAATGACTACTACCCTCTGCTGTCTCCCCTCTAGCCAGTTACCTGCCCAGTTCACAATGAGTTTAGCTGCACCCAGGTCTTCCATCTTTATGAGCAATCTTTTGGGAGGTACTGAGACAAAAGCCTGTATATGCTCAAGAGTTTCAGAATGTTGGTGGTTGGATGACCTGTGTTGTTTGTATCTTTGAAACCTTGTTAATAAAATAAATTTGCAAAAATAAAATCTCTACATCAGCCATTTTCCTTCCCCTCTCTCACCTTATGAACCTTCTTTTTACCCCTCAGTGCTGTCCCTCAGCTCTGAAAAGTTGCTAAGGTTCTTCCCCAGGTAACTACAGGTCAATTTCCCTGCTACCCTCTCTTCCTAAGCTTCAAGAATCCATTGTCTACTATAGGTTACTGATGTTCTTGTCTCCTCAAACTTCAGTTCACCATTTCAGTCTGGTTTTAGGAAGAACCACTCCACCATCTCATCTCTGCTGCATGTAACTGGTTCTGTCCTCTCTGGGATGGATCAGGGACACATCACTGTAGCCATTTTCATTGGTCTTGCTAAAGCTTTTGATTCAGTGCCTCACCTGCTCCTACTGGACAGTCTGAACTCTGATGGTATTTCAGAATCTGCTGTGGAGTGGTTCCATTCTTACTTTACAGACCAACAGTCAGTTCAGATGGGTGGCATCTTGTCCTTCCATCTTATCCTAGCGGGGGCTGGGTCCCATTCTCAGTTTTTTTAAATGACCTCTCCTCTGCCTGAGTCTTCTCACACATCACATGTATGCAGATGACATGGTCTTCTACACTTCTGGCCCATCAACCTGAGCTGTTATGGTCCCACTTCAGCACGACTGCCACAGTGCATTGTGTTGGTTCCAAGTCAACATGCTCTGGGCCAACACAAAAAAGACTGTGTACATGATGTTTGGCACCAGCCAGAAACTGGTAAGCCTTTCTCTTCCCCCTGTCCTCTCCACCTTGGATGGTGTCCCCCTTGAGGCTGTGCCTGCCTTCATGTACCTAGGGGCATGGCTTGATAGTAAGCTTGACTTCTCTGTCTATATTGATGCTATCCATGCCAAACCTCACCCCAGACTCTGCACCCTGTACCACAACAAAGACTGCCTGTCCCTTTAGGTCTAATAGGAGCTGGTAACCAAAATGGTCCTCTCGTTTTTTGACTATGCTGATGGTGATCTATGATATAGCTCTCTCCTCTTCCCTTGCCAGATTTGACACCCTCTGCAAAGCCTTCTATTGCTTTTCCACCAAGTCTCCATTGTGCACTTAACATTGTTCTCTCTATTCCTCTCTTTGCATCATCCCTCTACCTTTATGCTGCCAGCCCTGTTGTGTACTTCTTTCATTACCAAATACTAGTTTCAGACTTTTCCCTCCTACCTCTTCTCACTCCTCTCTCTGCCCTCTCCTCTTCTTGCTCTGTGCTTCAGGGATTGCCATTTTCCATCCTTACTCATGTGCCAGGTAAGCTGCATTCTACTACAGTCTCCCCTTCCTCTTGAACCTACTCCGTTCTTCACTCCTCTCCATGCCTTTAGATGCCCGCTAAGGCATATTCCTGCTCCCCCTTGTAACTTCAATCCCACTCTTGAACCTCCTGACTTTTTTCTCTAGGTCTCCTGTCCCCTTCTCCATGACATTTCTGACTGTGCCTACTGTGCTCTATGAGATGCTTAATATTATACACTCTACCATGCATTGCTTATTGTAGACATGTAATAACCCAAGTACTGCTCTTTTGTTGATTTGTACTTTAGATGTTTGTAATTGCTTTTTATTTCTGTACTCCCTGCCCCCCCAACCCAGGTCACACTTGGGGGAGGGGAGGGAGGAACCCCTAGTCTTAATTACATGCTAACAATTAAAAGTCACAAAGAGGGTCCTATGTTCCTCCAGTTAAAACCTGTTTGCTACCTTAGCACCTCGTATATGGAGCACCCTACCTTCTGCTCTTCAAGAATTCTCTTCACTTGGTGGATTTCAGTAAGGCATTAAACTTGTCCTGCTAGAGCGCAGCCTCTTTGCTTGTAATTGGAGACTTATTAATGTGATTATATTTTGACTTTACTTACTTATTCTGACTCATATTGTACCCTGTTGAACTTTGTCTCAATATTTTGTCCAGTCAATGAGTGTTATTAATATTATGTCATATATTTGTACTCTGTGTTTGGCCAAATGTATGTATTGCCTCACTGATCATGCATTTTTGATGATACTATTAGCTGACTGTGACCTGAACCTGTATATTTTACAATGTGTTCCCTCATTGTTATATATGTAATTAATTCCAGGTCACCCCTGAAAAAGGGACAGCAATATTTCAGTGGGCCTACCCCGTTAACACAAGAAGTAAATAAATGCATTGGTAAAGTTGGTAGTTTAGGTCAGGAGTTTGCATGTTATGGATTTTATGACTCTCCACTTTTATGAATAAAAATGTTTTTTATTACAGTGATGCAGTAGCGCCACTATAGTTAGGGTTAAGTAGGCTATCACTTTAATAGCTTCACCCCTATTCAATGGATTTGCACAAACTTTTGTAAGCATGACTTTAGGGGTAAGATCTCTTGACAGGCACTGGGTTCAGATCACAACACCAAAAGCAGCATGGTCAAGAACCGCACTGTCAAAATGTTGTTGGCAAGAAAAGCGCCCGTCCAGTACACTGACTACAGCAACATCGGCAATGGCAGCAGTCACAGAACACAGGCCAAACCACTACCATGTGAGTAAACCAGACCACAACTTATGTTTTGTTGAGGACTTCACCCCTCCACCCCCAATTTTTAAATAATTAACTTTGGGGGGGGTGAAACTGGAGATGGGGGGAAAGTTGGGGAGGGGGGTCAGGATTCAGCCATATAACCCAAAAAAAAACACACTTGCAACCAGTAGGTAAAAAACTGTGGCCACAAGATTCATGAGACTAGGAACAGAACCCAGGTCTCCCGAGCCGTACTACCTGAGCTGCTTCTGTCTTAGCCCTCTCTTCCACGTTAGCAGCTTGGCTGGCCTCCACACCTTTATCTATTTCTCCGCTTCTTCCCTTACTTGCTCTTCCATTGCCTGAACAGCTACAGGGGTAGCGGTAACTGACTTGCACTATTCTACCCTGTCACTATTCAGGCTTTATGCGGTTCCTGAAGCACGATTTAGAAAGTGCTATTCAGAAAATGCACTTCCAACCTGTTACTTCTTGACATGCCAAGTTTCATTTTGCAGGTTCTAAGATCCAGATAGAGAAAAAAAGTGAAAGCATTGAGGAGTTTTGCTGTTTTTTTGTCTTTCTTTATTGCCTAGCATGCAGACAGTTTGGAATTTTAGTATGACATTTTCTGTGTGGAAAGGGTCAGGCCCACAGATGTGCCTTTCATTGGTTTGTTGAATAAATATTAATCTGTTCCAGAGTTATAAAGATGTACAATTTTAGTTCTGAGCATGCTCAGTACACTTTTTTGGGTAGCTGTTTTATTCAAAAAAAGAATTTTGCCATACAAAAAAGGGTTTTACTTTGTATGGGGATGTAAACTTGTTTTGAGAGAAAAAATTTATTTTTCCACACAGCTGCCATCTTGTTTCTTTTTTTTTTAATTGTTGATAGCCCATAAAAATCATGTAATGGAAAGACACCAGCACATGTATCTTGCTAATCAGGAACAAGTTAGCTGGATTCTGCAGTTAGTTTTTGGAAAAGTAACTCAGAAATGTGTTTTAACACATTTAATTTTTTTTTGTTTTTGTGAAACAATTTTTTTTTGTATGGCCATACGAAACAGGAATAGGGCCAAGCAAAACAACATTACCTTAATATGAAAAAGAATTTGGTCTTAGATTTTTTTTTCTCATTCTTTTTTCACATGAAGGAACCTTGTTTTGTGAGAACAATCCAATCTCATAAAAAAGGATTCCTTCATGTGAAAAAACAATTTTGACTTAGTTTTTTCCACATTTCAACTTTAATAAATCATAACTCTATTCCTATTTGTAGTTAAGGGACAATCGATATATCAAAAGAAAGGCCTTTATGAGTGCTACAACACTAACACATACTACCTTACAAAAGAAATCAGGGACCATATAAGAAACATAACAATTTAAAAATTACAATCCCACAGGATAACGCTGCAACCGTAAGCAGCTGTAACTTGTTCAGTCTTTGAAGTTAAGGGACTGTGTATATACTGTATGAGAAAGGTCTCAATGAGTACACACTAACACATAATTCCCTTAAACAGTCATGTGTATGCGTTGTACCCCAACATTATATCCAGTCTTCACCAGGGTGCCAAATCCACAGTGAAACATCTGATCATCATCAAAAATACATCAACGGTGTATCTTGTGCTCCACTATAACCATAGCAAATTTCAGAGCAAACCAACAAAAGTTTACTGACTTATGGGTAAAAAAACAAAACAGAATTTTTTTTGCCCATATACAATCAACTGCTATAGTTGAGAGGACACTTAGTCTGTTTTTTCCTTTGAAGCGAGCCCCACAAAAAAGAAATACAACAAAGCACATATGCCCTTCGCTTCACAGCCAGATGGATGTGTACATCTATGGGGATGGAAGAGCAGTTCCAACAGAGCTGTTCACGCATGTTCAAAGGGATCTGGGTGAATGAGGATATGATTCTACTGTCTGAAAAAGTAAGGTCATTTTCCCCCCAAAAACCTGTGTTAATGCATTAGTTAGGGTTCAGATTAAAGGGACAAAAATCCTTGACTTCAGGAAGGCAGATTTCAGAAAAATGGAAAAATGCCTAGAAGTGGCACTGGTCACAATAGGGTGAAATTATGGGGGTCAGGGAATAGTGGGAGGTGATCAAATCAGGGATAGCAATGGTGACATAACTCTGTGTTAGACATGTTAGCAAGTGGAAGAGAAGGAGGAAACCATTATGGTTTTCAAAGGGGGGTAGCTGATAAAATTAAAGCAAAACAAAAGTGGCATTCAAGCAATACAAAAAGACACAGGACAAAGGGGACAGAGAGAGAGAGAGAGAGAGATACCAGGAGAAACAAAGGGAGGCAGGGTGGGCAGTTGGGGAAGCCAAGGCACAAATGGAGGAATGCATCGCGAGCTCAGTGGTGAGGGGGGACAAAATCTTTTACAGGCACAACAGGGAAAAAAGGAAGGCAATGGGAGGGATTGTGAGGCTGAAAGGGGAGGATGGGTGTAGTGTAGTGGATGATAAACAGAAAGCAGACATACTGAACAGATACTTCTGCTCAGTCTTCACAGAGGAGGGGGGGCAGGACAAGGGCCAGAATCAAGCAGTAAAGGTATAGAAATGGATACAGGTCCCTTTCCAAAGGAAAGGGTCCTAAGTGAACTGGAAACAATATGAGTTGATAAGGTTATGGGACCAGATGGAGTGCACCCCAGGGTACTGAGGGAGCTGAGAGCAGAGTTGGTGGAGCCACTGACAACCCTGTTTATCCGGTCACTGGAAACAGGGGAGGTACCCAATGACTGGAGGACAGCTGATGTAGTCCATCTTTACAAAAGTGGAAACAAGAAGTCACGTGATGCAGAGCACTGAGAAGCTGCTTTCTCCAGAATGCCCGACCGCCCATCCTCCTAAACAACCCAAAACACAAACAACAGCATGAACTTCAGAAAACTTTGCTGTCCTACCAGTTAGGAAGGCTGTGTAGACTTCGCGCAAGTCTTGATGGAAACAGAAATGAGAAAAGCGATGCCGAAGCATATCCCACCGGCAACTCTGGAGAAGGCCCCAAAAAAATCCAAGGCCTCAGCTGTACAACAATCCCAGACTCCTACGACCGGGAGCATGGAGGCAGAACTCCTCACACTAGCCAGATTTCTGGAAGAATTCCATCCATTTAAAGCAGAAATGAAGGAATTAGCAGGGGAGATTAAAAGTATTACCAGCTCGCTGGAAGACCTGTCTCAGAGAACCTCAGATAATGAGGTACGTATACGGTTTTTGGAGGGGAGAAACGAGAGAATGGAACCCGTGTTGGGGCAGATGAAACAACGTATCACCAAGTTAGAACTTAAAGTGGAAGATCTTGAAGGCCGAAGTCACCGGAACAATGCGGTAATTATTGGTTTACCCAAGAAGGAGGAGGGTTCAGAACCGATAAAGTTTGCTCAAAGGTTCGTGAGAAAAATAGCAGGTCCCTCTCCATTTGGACCTGGCTGTATTATAGAAAGAGCCCACCGTGCTCTGCGCCCATCACCACCACCACAAGGAGCACCCCCACGTACCTTCATCTTCTGATTCCTAAATTACCAGGAATGGCAGCACTTTTTAGCGAAAATTAAAGATATAAAAGAGCTACAGTCGGAAGGTACAATGATAAGGGTAGCCCAAGATCTACCCCTGTCAATCCGGCAAAGAGAGCATCTTTTACCCCTGGTCAAAAAGTTAATTGCCACCAGAATTAAATTTAAGATGGGCTATCCGGCTAAATTTCAAGTTCAGATAACTGGTGCCTGGAACACCTTTGATAACGTGGAACACGCTACAACCGCACTCCAAGCAGCGTTGCCTGACTTTTTCAAAAACCCCTGAGATTTCTGGGGGGGTTACCACAAGTTTAAAAAGCACCCAAGATCTATTTTGGTGCTGGTTGTTGCCCGTATGGTTAATATTCCTAGTTGGGGCTTGTGGACTGGTTCGTGTGGCTCCTATTTCTTCAGTCGACCTCCGGATGGAGAAATTTTCCTTTACACCAAAGTGGGATTTTCTTTCTTCCCCTCCTTTACTGTCAGCTTCCCTTACAGTTCTGCTCTAGTTTTGCCCAGCGGTATTTACGGTCGTCTAGAATAAAGAAATCAGCTGTCAAGCTCAGATTCTGGTGATGGAAAACCAGAGTGTTTTGATTCTCTTGGGCTAACTCATGGAGGGGAAAGGTTGTTTTAGTTAAGAGGCTTCTACATTGCAGCGGTATGCATGTTAATTGTGGCATTTTGCCACTAGATGGAGCCAGAATGGAGGCAGTATAGCGCAGTGGTCTAAGGCTCTGAGCTGCAAATTTGGTGACATCCAGCAGACTAGACCTGGGTTTGAATCCCACAGCTTCCACTTGCATACTGTTTGACCCTGAGCAAGTCACTTAACCTCCTTGTGCTCCCAGGCCGCTCCTGTAAAAAAGCTTTCAGCTTAGTGTGCTATACCTGGTTAAACAACTAAATAAAAAAAAAAAAAAGAAAGAAAAAGAATCCGTATTGCTGCTTTTTTCCACATTTCAACTTTAATAAATCATAACTCTATTCCTATTTGTAGTTAAGGGACAATCGATATATCAAAAGAAAGGCCTTTATGAGTGCTACAACACTAACACATACTACCTTACAAAAGAAATCAGGGACCATATAAGAAACATAACAATTTAAAAATTACAATCCCACAGGATAACGCTGCAACCGTGAAGCAGCTGTAACTTATTCAGTCTTTGAAGTTAAGGGACTGTACTACTGTATGAGAAAGGTCTCAATGAGTACACACTAACACATAATTCCCTTAAACAGTCATGTATGCGTTGTACCCCAACATTATATCCAGTCTTCACCAGGGTGCCAAATCCACAGTGAAACATCTGATCATCATCAAAAATACATCAACGGTGTATCTTGTGCTCCACTATAACCATAGCAAATTTCAGAGCAAACCAACAAAAGTTTACTGACTTATGGGTAAAAAAACAAAACAGCATTTTTTTTGGCCATATACAATCAACTGCTATAGTTGAGAGGACACTTAGTCTGTTTTTTCCTTTGAAGCGAGCCCCACAAAAAAGAAATACAACAAAGCACATATGCCCTGCGCTTCCACAGCCAGATGGATGTGTACATCTATGGGGGATGGAAGAGCAGTTCCTGAAGCAGAGCTGTTCACGCATGTTCCAAAGGGATCTGGGTGAATGAGGATATGATTCTACTGTCTGAAAAAGTAAGGTCATTTTCTCCCAAAAACCTGTGTTAATGCATTAGTTAGGGTTCAGATTAAAGGGACAAAAATCCTTGACTTCAGGAAGGCAGATTTCAGAAAAATGGAAAAACGCCTAGAAGTGGCACTGGTCACAATAGGGTGAAATTATGGGGGTCAGGGAATAGTGGGAGGTGATCAAATCAGGGATAGCAATGGTGACATAACTCTGTGTTAGACATGTTAGCAAGTGGAAGAGAAGGAGGAAACCATTATGGTTTTCAAAGGGGGTAGCTGATAAAATTAAAGCAAAACAAAAGTGGCATTCAAGCAATACAAAAAGACACAGGACAAAGGGGACAGAGAGAGAGACAGAGAGAGAGAGATACCAGGAGAAACAAAGGGAGGCAGGGTGGGCAGTTGGGGAAGCCAAGGCACAAATGGAGGAATGCATCGCAAACTCAGTGGTGAGGGGGGACAAAATCTTTTACAGGCACAACAGGGAAAAAAGGAAGGCAATGGGAGGGATTGTGAGGCTGAAAGGGGAGGATGGTGTAGTGTAGTGGATGATAAACAGAAAGCAGACATACTGAACAGATACTTCTGCTCAGTCTTCACAGAGGAGGGCAGGACAAGGGCCAGAATCAAGCAGTAAAGGTATAGAAATGGATACAGGTCCCTTTCCAAAGGAAAGGGTCCTAAGTGAACTGGAAACAATATGAGTTGATAAGGTTATGGGACCAGATGGAGTGCACCCCAGGGTACTGAGGGAGCTGAGAGCAGAGTTGGTGGAGCCACTGACAACCCTGTTTATCCGGTCACTGGAAACAGGGGAGGTACCCAATGACTGGAGGACAGCTGATGTAGTCCATCTTTACAAAAGTGGAAACAAGGGGAGTCACGTGATGCAGAGCACTAGTTAGCTGCTTTCTCCAAGTGCTCCGACCGCCCATCCTCCTAAACAACCCAAAACACAAACAACAGCATGAACTTCAGAAAACTTTGCTGTCCTACCAGTTAGGAAGGCTGTGTAGACTTCGCGCAAGTCTTGATGGAAACAGAAATGAGAAAAGCGATGCCGAAGCATATCCCACCGGCAACTCTGGAGAAGGCCCCAAAAATCCAAGGCCTCAGCTGTACAACAATCCCAGACTCCACGACCGGGAGCATGGAGGCAGAACCTCACACTAGCTAGATTTCTGGAAGAATTCCATCCATTTAAAGCAGAAATGAAGGAATTAGCAGGGAGATTAAAGCATTACCAGCTCGCTGGAAGACCTGTCTCAGAGAACCTCAGATAATGAGGTACGATAATGGTTTTTGGAGGGAGAAACGAGAATGGAACCCGTGTTGGGGCAGATGAAACAACGATCACCAAGTTAGAACTTAAAGTGGAAGATCTTGAAGGCCAAGTCACGGAACAATGCGGTAATTATTGGTTTACCCAAGAAGGAGGAGGGTTCAGAACCGATAAAGTTTGCTCAAAGGTTCGTGAAGAAAATAGCAGGTCCCTCTCCATTTGGACCTGGCTGTATTATAGAAAGAGCCCACCGTGCTCTGCGCCCATCACCACCACAGGGAGCACCCCCACGTACCTTCATCTTCTGATTCCTAAATTACCAGGAATGGCAGCACTTTTTAGCGAAAATTAAAGATATAAAAGAGCTACAGTCGGAAGGTACAATGATAAGGGTAGCCCAAGATCTACCCCTGTCAATCCGGCAAAAGAGAGCATCTTTTTACCCCCTGGTCAAAAAGTTAATTGCCACCAGAATTAAATTTAAGATGGGCTATCCGGCTAAATTTCAAGTTCAGATAACTGGTGCCTGGAACACCTTTGATAACGTGGAACACGCTACAACCGCACTCCAAGCAGCGTTGCCTGACTTTTTCAAAAACCCCTGAGATTTCTGGGGGGGTTACCACAAGTTTAAAAAGCACCCGAGATCTATTTTGGTGCTGGTTGTTGCCCGTATGGTTAATATCCTAGTTGGGGCTTGTGGACTGGTTCGTGTGGCTCCTATTTCTTCAGTCGACCTCCGGATGGAGAAATTTTCCTTTACACCAAAGTGGGATTTACTTTCTTCCCCTCCTTTACTGTCAGCTTCCCTTACAGTTCTGCTCTAGTTTTGCCCAGCGGTGTTACGGTCGTCTAGAATAAAGGAAATCAGCTGTCAAGCTCAGATTACGGAAGGTGATGGAAAACCAGAGTGTTTTGATTCTCTTGGGCTAACTCATGGAGGGGAAAGGTTGTTTTAGTTAAGAGGCTTCTACATTGCAGCGGTATGCATGTTAATTGTGGCATTTTGCCACTAGATGGAGCCAGAATGGAGGCAGTATAGCGCAGTGGTCTAAGGCTCTGAGCTGCAAATTTGGTGACATCCAGCAGACTAGACCTGGGTTTGAATCCCACAGCTTCCACTTGCATACTGTTTGACCCTGAGCAAGTCACTTAACCTCCTTGTGCTCCCAGGCCGCTCCTGTAAAAAAGCTTTCAGCTTAGTGTGCTATACCTGGTTAAACAACTAAATAAAAAAAAAAAAAAGAATCCGTATTGCTGCTTAAGTTGTCTACAGGAGAAGAAATCAATCCATATAGAGACGCTATGTGGATACCACGCATTTTGGTTTTAATATCTCAGATATCCTTGCATATTATTGATAGTTGGATTACCATTTACTAATTTTAGTGAGTTATATTGCTTGTTAAATGGATATAAAAAGATGGTTATGGGATTAGCCCAGCAATGTTTGCATTAGACTTAGTTAAAGATAGGTAGAATATATTGTTACAATAACTATGTTTGCAACTACATGACTGGGGATTACAGTTCTTCCGAGGGACGGGGTAAGAAGGATAACTATGGGGGCACCATGGACACTTTGTGGTCATATTGCCTTGTACTATGAACAGGTTTAAAACATCTAGATATTTATATTATTGAACTGTTACAATGTTACGAGGTTACTTTACTTAGTAGGCTGACAAAGTTCTGTAGCGAGGGGCTGTTGTGGTGGAACAGAGGGAGGGGGCTGTGGAGGATTGGCTGGGTGGACTGCTGTCATGGACCATGATAGAATGGGTCAGGATTGGGGGAGGGTTTGGGTTGTTTTGTATATATTGTGGGGGGGTGTTAAAAGGGCAATTGAGATTTTGGAAGGGGGGTGGGGTGGGAAGCACAGATCACAGAAGAAAAAAGAAAAGGAAGAATGTTTCTACAGCATATGAATACTCAACTGCAATTTCAAGGAAAGAGATACCAGTGGCTAGGCTTATTATATTTTCCAGTTGGAATGTAAAAGGGGCCCGGCATAAGTCTAAACAATATAAGATCTTAAAACATTTAAATCATCTAAAAGCCAATATAATGTTTATACAGGAGACCCTTTTACTTAATTGCAAAGCTAACAATATGAGGCGTTTGCAGGTAGGACAGGTGTTTACTTCTGAAGGTAATACCCAGAGCAAGGGAGTGATGGTGATGATTCACAGGTCTGTGCCCTTTAAACCCCTTCAAGTAATCCAAGACACTGCAGGAAGATTCATTTTGGTTAAAGGAAAATTACATACCCTAGAAATATTGCTCGGGTCTATTTATGGCCCAAACACAGATACACCAGGTTATTTTGTACAGATTATGGAAGCACTAATGCCCTTTTTAGACATCCCTATAATCATAGGAGGGGATTTAAATCTGGTATTGGAATCTTCATTAGATAGATCCAGGCCCTCTTGTAAGGGTCTTTCTCCAGCCCAAAGAGCGGTCAGAGAGCTTCTAGATCAAGCGGGCCTCTGTGTTGTATGGAGAATTCTCCACCCAGAGGCTCGGGAATTTACTTTTACTTCTCAGGTACATGGCACGGCATCCCGGATTGATTACATTCTTGTTTCGCATAATCTCCTATCAGGAGTAGTGGATTCAAGCATTGCTACTGGACCACCCTCCGACCATTCAGTTGTTTCTTGTTTAACCTCCTTTTCATCCCTCCCTAAAAAGGGTGTCAGATGGAAATATAATAATCAGTTGCTTAGAGATCCTGAAGTAGTAAAATACATCTGTTCCCAAATATCTGAGTTCATCTCAAACAATTCCAATTCCACTAAGCAACCAGATATGGAGTGGGGAGCACTCAAAGTATTTTTGAGAGGAATCCTAATTGGTTTGGCATCTCGGAGAAAGAAGGAAAAAGATAGGCGTATTTCCGAACTCCTCTCTCGGATTTGGGATAAGGAGGCCAAGCTTTCTTCTCTTTCATTCGAGGTTGATAGACAGGAGCTACTTAAACTGTGTGACATATATTTAAGTTTACTAGGAGAACAGGCCGAGTTAGCAATCATTAAAACAAAGGCGATATATACTGATCAGGGGGAGAAAGCTGGCTGTATGCTGGCAAGGCGCATTAAGCAATTAGAATCCACCAGACTAATAGCTGCTGTTCACTCTATTGAAAATAACATCAGAACTTCCCCAAAGGAAATTGCTGGTGAGTTCAAGAACTACCTTGAACATCTTTACAGCGCAATGAAAGATCCCCCCTCAGAGGAAAAATTGCATTGTTATTTAAGAGAATCACACTTGCCCTCCCTTTCGGAGCACCAACAAGCTCAGCTTATTACCCCTATTACCCAGGGTGAAATAGAGTATGTTACTAAAGTCTCTCCCTTCCGATAAAACCCCAGGCCCAGATGGATTTTCCTCTAATTTTTATAAAGTTTTCTCCAAAGAGTTATCTCCATTACTCATAACTCTGTTTCAGTATATTCTCAGTGGTCAAGCAACTGATGTATCACTGTTCGAAGCGCTTATTGTTCTATTACCCAAACCAGATAAACCTCCCGACTCGGTCTTAAGTTACAGACCCATTTCACTTCTCAACCATGATATCAAAATTCTTGCCAGACTGTTGGCAGACTGTATAAGCAAGGTTCTTCCTGGACTAATTGGCGCAGAGCAGGTTGGTTTCATGAGGGGGAGATTGTCGGCGGACCACTTGCGGACACTTGCACATGTCTTCTCTGTGTCCAGGGAGATGGACCAACCATTGGTGCTGGTTTTCCTGGATGCAGAGAAGGCTTTTGATAGGGTCCATTGGAGCTATCTGCAAGTCACAATGGAAACTTTTGGCTTCCCCTTGGAATTCCAGAACTGGATTGGCTCTCTATGTAAGTTCCCCTCTGCTAGAATTTCCTGTAATGGAGTCACTTCATACTCCTTCAAGTTATATGTGGGAACCAGGAAAGGTTGCCCACTGTCTCCACTTCTTTTTAATTTATACCTCAAACCTCTCATTAGGTGGATTTTACACGATCAGGAAGTGCGGGGTATTCAGATGCACGGTCACATCACTAAGGTATCTGCATATGCAGATGACCTTCTGCTTCACATATCACATCCGGCCTGGTCTATACCTGCACTACTAGAAATTATACAGCGCTTCAGTGAAGTTTTCAATTACAAATTAAATGCAGAGAAAATGGTGGTATTCCCCCTTAATAACAGAACTTTCAAACATGAAGTAGTCGCCTTAGGGCTATCCTGGAAAACCGAAGCTATAAAATACTTAGGGCTCACCCTCACAAGGAATCCAGCCCGTACTCAACAGCTAAATTTGGATTCTCTGATTCATGTCATTGAATTAGACTTGAAAAGATGGGCAATGCTTCCACTTTCTTTATGGGGGAAAATTAACTTAATTAAAATGAATGTTTTTCCCCATTTGTTTTACCCTCTAAACATGCTAAACATTTGGCTCCCTTTAACATGGTTTAAGAGAATTCATGGCATAATTACTCATTTTATTTGGAACTACAAGAAATCTAGAATGGCTTACCATAAATTAGCTGCTCCTAATTTAGTTGGAGGGCTAAGACTCTCTCATTTCAGAATATATTACTGGGCCAGCCATGCAAACAAATATCTCAGATGGTTGCAGATAATGTATTCACTGGATCAAAGTATATATGTTCCATTCTGGTTAAAGTTGGAGTTATCTCGCATCAAGGGGCACGGCCTTTCCCCCAAGGCTATGTTGCACATTAACCCAAGTTCCCTACCTGCCGTTCTTCAGAATTCTCCCATTGGTATTTCTATCAAAACCCATTTGCAGTTATGTGATTTCTTAAAATACAGTCATACTAAGGATTTATCACAACCTATAAGAGGTAATCCCTGCCTCCAACTTGACGGTAAACCTCTCAATATCTCCTGGCTTCCACAACTTAGAGACTGCCAACTAACTGAATTAGTCTCAGTGGAAGGGCAGTGGCTCTCTTCGGTTGAAATTCTGAACAAATTTCAACTTCAACATGCTGATATATTTAAAGTGTTTTAACTCCGGCACCTCTTGCTAAAAGTGATGGGTACGGCTTTTCCGATTATGCCAAAAGTGCATTTCCAAACAGAACTAGGCCCTTATCAGGCACGGCTCATGCTGTTTCCAAATTGTACTGCACTTTATATAGTTGGGCCTATCCTCAAACTCTTGCACCAGTCAACTTTTGGTCTTGACTATTTCCTGATAAGACGTTTAACTGGACATCATTATGGCATAGTTGCCATAAATATATATCACAAGACAGGCTCAGACTGATGCAATTTAAACTATTGCATAACATTTATTACTCTACCCAGAAGTTGGCAAGGTTAGGCATTATATCCTCCTCCATACATATTAGATGTCACCAAGGGAAGGGGGATCTTCTCCATATTTTCTGGAATTGCCCTAAAGTAGCCCCATTATGGTCCACAATTAAACAAAGGGTGGATCCTCTTCTGGGTCTGAATGATCACTTTACTGCGGAGGTATGTCTGCTGGGGGATGTCTCATATATCCCAGTGCGAAATAGAAAATATCATATGGCTTTAATTTCCGCATCAGTTAAAAAGGTGGTCCTCAAACATTGAAAAGACACTTTAGAAATTACTTGTACAGAGTGGTTACAGGAAATACTTGCCAATCTTAGAACGGAAAGAACCATCGCTAGTCTTCAGAACAAGTTACCAAAGTTTAATAAAATTTGGAGTCCCCTACACATGCTATATTCCTTACAATCTTAGGAGAATTTCTTCCTTATCCCAATCGTAACAGGTGTGGGAATAACCTGCTGTGCTTGAACTGTGGGAGGGAGGGGGGTTATGGTGTGGGGGTGGGATGGGAGTAGGTTAGGTAGAGAATAGATCCTGGCACTATCTGGTATATGCATGCATGTTAAGTTGACTCTGTACCATTGTCTTGGATGTATTCTCAGTATTGGAAAACTTTAATAAAATTTGAATGGAAAAAACAAAAAAAAACAAAAGTGGAAACAAGGAGGAAGCAAGGAACTACAGACCGGTCAACCTGATCGCAATAGTGGGATAGATCATCTAAACACTGCTGAAGGAAAGGACAGTGGAACACCTGGTTGTTAATGGCATACAGGATCCAATGCAACATAGTTTTACCAGAAGGAGGTTGTACCAGACTAACCTAATTAAATTCTTCAGCTGGGTGACCAGGGAGGTGAATGTGGGGGACAGTGGATGTGGCCAACCTGAACTTCAGCAAGGCCTTTGACACTGTGCTGCATAAAAGGCTGTTAAGCAAATTGGGGAGCACAGGAGTAGGAAAGCCAGTGGAAAAGTGGGTAGAGAATTTGCTGGATAATAGGACACAGAGGGTGGTGGTAAATGGCAGTCACTCTACAGATGGTAGGATGGCCAGAGGGGTACAACAGGGATTGGTGCTAGGTCCAGTCCTTTTCAATGTCTTTATCAGAGACATTGTGAAAGACCTAGGATGGAAAGTATGCCTGTTCACTGATGACACTAAGCCCTGTAATAGGGTGGACATGCGAGAGGGTGTGGATAGAATGAGGAGAGATCTGCAGAAGCTTGAGGATTGGTCAGGGAATTGGCAGTTAAGATTCAATGCTAACAATGCAAGATAATGCATGAGGGGCACAAAAATCCAGGAACAACATATCAACTGTGGTGGTGGAGTGGAGGGGAGGGAATAGAAAGCTCTAAGCAGGAAAGGGACCTAGGGGTTATAATTTCTGATGACCTCAAGGTAGGTAGGCAGTGCAACAAAGTAACTTAAGCAGAGAATCAGGAATATCTGGTTTAAGCCAAGTTTCAGAGAGTCCAAAGATATCTGAGGAATACAGTTTGACCCATGCTTCAAGTTCAGGGAAATTAGAGGAAATACTTCTAATATTCATATGGGGAATTTTTAGGCCCCTCAATAAAAACAACTGCTGGAAAGTGATAGGATTTGCCGCATCAGTTGGACCCGGATTGGGCTCAACATCACCAGAGAGGGATATGTGAATTTTGTTAATCCAAGTTACAAGAAACAACTGAATAGGATACCTGCACTTATTTAGATCAGGAAGGGTGACATAGCTAATGTAGTACCCAAGTCTGGCAGGGCAGATGAGTTTAAGGGCCCAATTAGCAGTACTGTGAGGCCTGTCATAGGCCAAGAGACTGGAGTAATGAAAAGAAGCATTATATACATTGTGTATATGGGTGCCATGAGGAATCATATCCACCAGAGCATACAGAGAAAGCAAAAATAAGCACAGTCCAACAGCAGACCTGAAAGCACCCAAGCAGTTCTTTGGTGAAGCCATAGATTCAAGCTCCTTCTTGTAGAAATTGTATAGGGTAGTGTAGCAAACTTGCTATCATAGTGGGATGTAACTAACAATGAGCACTAAATTCACCACTAGTTGTAAGACCCACCTCTGATTGCCCAATAAGCCAACCAGAGAACAACAGGGGCAGAGCCTAGGCACATATGGTAAGAGATTTCCTAAACCATTCTCTTTTAAATACCACCAGCGCATATACCCTGGTGTACAGCCGTATAAATGTACTGAATATGTGGAAGAGATAATTTTCTTTGGGTATATCTGCTTCTTCAAGTCATACCTGTAGGATTTATAGCCATGTGGCACTAGGACCAGATGGACACTTTTCTGTAGCAGGCTATCAGGGGCCCTCACGCTGAATATAGGAATCATCTCTTTGCTGGGTTGATGTTCCCTTTCCTTCCTTGTGTTATATTTGTCCTTTCACCTTGACCTCCTGCCCTGTTTCCCCCTGTAAGTGTTCCTCCTGTACCCTCCTGTCCCTCCTCTCAGAGGGTATCTGCCTTCTATATCTATTTGAACTGAGGTTCCTGGTTGTTCCTCTGTTGTTTTGTCTAAAAAAGGTCCTTTCCATTGAACTATTTGAACAGTGCTCTGTAAAGAGCCAAGATAAAAACTAGAATGGATTTCTATGGTTTCTATTATGATATCCCATCATTCACAACCCCAACACCCAATTGCCTGACCCCAGAATCCCATAATGCAAAATCCTAACAGTATGATTTTGTTTGTATTTCATGTTTTGAAGGGCTTTGCCCCCCGCACCCCCACAATTACTATAACTAACTAAGGGGGAGGGGCAAATTCCCACTGTCATGATTTTGTGTTTCAGGCTTGTGGTGTCAGGCAACTGGGTGTTGGGATTGTGAGTGACGGGATATCCTCATGATACCTTTCTATGGCCATAAGATAAACAGTACAAGGCAATGCAAAGTGTGTAATATTGGCAAGGCACATTTTTCCTGATTAAACTCAGCGTAGCTCAGTTGATAGCACATCCACCTCTGGACCAGAAGGTCGTGGATTCTCGTCCCACACCAGGATTGGGCTTGCACCTGAAGAATCGCTGGCATCTGAGTGCAGTATTGGGGGTGCTGTACTGCTGGGGGTACTGTCCTTCAGATAACACGTTAAACTGAGGACCCTTCTACCCATCCTGGTGTTGTCCTGGTGGGTGTCCAGGTGGAAGTAAAGAACCCAGGGCACTCTTTGCAAAGAGTAGGGGACATTCCTGGTGTCCTGGCCAAAATTCCCCTTCCCATAAACCAGTTCATGCAGTTATCCAGGCTGTGTGTGGGTAATGATGTGCGATATGGCCACCACTACACATTCAGTAACTTCACTACCGGTCTAGCAGTGCTTGTAAAGCATTTTGGGATACACTGTGTATGAAAAGTGCTATATAAATGCTGATTCTTCTTCTACTTTCAGAAATGAACAAAGCATATAAAGTGGCACTTGACATTGAAAAATTAAAGCACTGTGTGCTAAGCTGGATGCTTCCAAGTTACGGGGTCAGTCAGGCTCATTGAGCAGCAGATACGATTTTGGTTAAATATTCTTTGGTGGAGGCAGCATTTAGTTTAACAAAATGAAAAACTCATTAATGATTATTGCATTTTTTCTAGACATGATGCATAAGGTAAAAAACACTGAATTTGTTCAAGACAAATGAATATTGGTGCACTTTAGGACCGTATGGTAATTAACAACCCTATATCTGAATTTTGGAGGTGGTATCATATAACAGACTGCAACCAAGTGTAATAAATGTACAGTATATAAATAAATACTGCATTTTTTCTAGGAAGTATACAGAATGTATAAAAGCAGAGAGTGTGTAAGAAAGACAGATAATTAATGATTCACAAATTGCGTGGTAATCAACAATTTAATCTTTTGAAATTAAAAATAACAAAATACTAAGAAAGAAAATGTTTGAAAAGAATATCCTTAAAGAATATTGTGAAAATTTCCAGAAAACCTAAAAAGGCCTTTGAAAAAGCACTAATGAAACCATGTGAAACGTCAGGGCGAATGAGTCAAACAACTAATAAAGAGTTTTGATAAAAGAATACTGTTGAATTGTGTGAAGATTTGAAGTGACCCTACCCACTAGATTTATTTGATGCTATTGGATACCTCAGGGGATGCAACAAAAGACATATAAGACCATTTCCCTTGGATTCCTTATTTAAGGAACTTTTTTCAAGTTTTGTTTCGGTCAGATATGTCTGTTCCGAGATCCAAATAGAGAAAAAAGTGAAAAACTCGAGGGATTTTGCTGTTTTTTTTGTCATTGCCTAGTGCACAGTCAGTTTGGAATTTTGGTATGCAATTTTCAGGGTAGAAAGAGCATGACCAAGAGTGGTGCCTTTCATTGGTTTGGTGAAGAAATATTAATCTGTTCAGGAAGTTATAAGGATCTAACATTTCATTCTGAGGATGTTCAGTACGCTCTTTTGGATAGCGTTCTCATATGAGAAAAGAATTTGGCCATACAAAAAAAGATTTTGTTTCGTGTTGGAGTAACCTTGTTTTGTGAGAAAAAATTATTTTTCCATATGGCCGTCATATTGTTTCTCTATTTTTTTCCCCCAAAACTTTTTTTTTGAAAGCCTAGAAAAATCATATCGTGGAAAGATCCCAGCACATGAATCTTGCAAATCTGGACCAAATTAGTTGGATTCGGCATTTAGTTTTTGGAAACAAGACACAGAAATGTGTTTTTAACACATTTTTAAAAATCTTGTTTTGTGAGACGATTTTAGAAATATAGAAAATGACATAAGAAGGAGGCCATAGGTCCATCAAGTCTGCCCTTGGGTTTCCCAGATCTTCTATGGGTCCGGAGACCTAGCCCCCAACCCACTTTCAGTACCCTTGATACTTATGTGAGCCCTTGTGCTATCACACCCCCTCTTGGAAGCAGCCAAGGTTTTTGATCACACCACCTCAACAGACAGTCTGTTCTATGACTCAGTGACCCTTTTCTGTGAAGTAATGTTTTGTTAGATCCCTTTTGAAGCTTCTACCCTAAAGATTTGCTTCATATTCTCTAGTGGTTAAGCCATGGACCCTGTTAAAAAGTTCAGAATACGGCATTTTATTAATCCCTCTCAGAAACTTGATTGTCTCAACTATGCCCCCTCTTTCCCTCTTATTCTTGGGAGAATACAAATTCAGCATCTTTAGATGCACCTCGTATGAGAGCCTGTGAAGGCCCAACACCATCTTAGTCACACTCCTCTGCACAATCTCCAGTCTATCCCTGACTTTCTTCAGGTGAAGCCTCCAGAACTGGACACAGTACTCCACGTGAGGCCCACAAGAGACTTATGTAGCAGGAGGATCACCTCCTTGTCCCTGCTGTCAAATCGTCTTCCTATACACCCTATCATTTTAGTTGCTTTACTGTAAACTTTGTTGCATTGACTTGACTGCTTTAGGGTGTCACTTATGATGACCCCTAGATCCCTTTCCTCATTGAGACACTTAGTTGGACCCCATTAAGATGATATTCTGCCCTTGGGTTCCCTTTGCCTAGATGCATTACCTCACATTTCTTCGCATTGAACTTCAGCTGCCAGATATTGGACAATCTTTCTAATCTCTGCACGTCTTTTTGCAGGTCCTTCACTGCAAGACATCCTATGCATGTCTGAGACCTGGCTTAAGCCATCAGTCCCAAATAACCTGTGCAATATAGCAGGCTGCACCCTCATTGAGAGCGACAGGCCACCTCACAAGAGGGGAGGTGGTGCCATGAGCTACCTTAAGTTTCACTTTGACGTCTCTACCCTTACTTCTTCCCAAATTCCCGCTGCCACCACCTTTGAAACACCTCATGGTATACTAATCTTAGGCAGTTCTAGGAAACTGCACATCCTCTGTGTATACCTGTCCCCAGCCACGAGTTATCTGCTTCCTCCCTTATAGACACAGTCGGCCCTATTGTAGGTAACAATGACTTTGTGATCCTCGGTGACTTCAATATCAGCTGAACAAAGTACTTACTCAGGAAGAGTCAACAAACCACAGCACCTCATGTGGTGAAGGATCAAGTACAGAGATATCCAATGGTTGCTTAAAAATCCAGGCTTTAGTACTCCAAAAGGACGCTGGAGGATTTCCAGCACAAACTATTAAAGTACAACACATGTAACCAGATGAAGACACCACCAAGATGGCTCCCCCTTGCCCTCTTCCCCAGGGACTGAGTCTCACTAAGTCAAACATTTTCTAGCTCAGTCCCACTCTTTCTCAAGAGTGGTGTCTCCATCTGGTTACAAGTGAACACGCTTTACCCTGGTTCACCAGTTATCTTACAAATAGCATGCAAAGGGCTGAGATTAGATCCTCCTACTCTATCTCCCTACCATCCTAGGCATGCCCCAAGGCTCAGTCCTTGGACCACTGTTATACTTCTTGCACATAAACTCTATCACTGCTTCAAGCAGAGTAGCCCCCTTCTCTGTGCTGACAATTAAGTGTTTATCAGCCATGTCCTGGACATAGTCAACATCAACCATGCTGTGTCCTCTGATCTCCAGGTAGTCCAGTCCTGGCTCAATGAAAATAAACTCCTAATGAACCTTTTCAAATCCCAGGCAAAGTTCTGTGGTACACCTCCTTGGTTACATAGAGTAAACACTCCCTTTTCGGTGTCCTGGCAAATGGCGCTCTTCTTGACACAGTCACATCCTTCAAATAGATAGGAATCTGAATCTCTTCCTGGACTTCACCCTGCACATTTCCTCCACATGTAAGGCTGCAAATTCTAATCTTGGTATAGCCTATTGTGCCTGCAGTGACCTCTCCTCTACTGCTAGGAACACTATTGCACACATACTATTACTCTCTAAACTTATATTCAGCCTTACAGTCTTTGCCAATGCTAACATTCTCAGTGGGATATAACAATGTATGCCACTTCACTCTTGGATGTAATCACTTCACGCACCACTGTCTTCTCTACAACAAGCTAAGCTGGACCTCCCCTTCAGCCCTAATGGACCTTACACTAGGGAAAATTGTCCAAAGTATATTAAACAACCAAATGTTCCTCTCCCTTACCGCATACCTTGAACCCTACATTAGCTACTACACCCCTACAGCCTTGGGCACTGACCAACTGACTATCCCCCCGGTATGGTGAGATGTCTTTCCTCTCCCCTCCCCCTAAGCTATGGAATAGTATACCTGTCTGTGTGGCAGGATCGTACCGCTGGCACCTTCAGCAGTCATCTCTGTGCTTATCTGCTTCTACGTTCCCAATGTGCCTGACCGTAATTACTAACCCTGTACTACCCCCATCTTATGCCCCCAACATATGGACAAACTTATCTGCACCTGCCTGTAGGTCTTAGAGTCTAGTACCCATGTCTGTCTTCAGTGACTCTTGTTAGTAATGTACTCTTTTAAGAGCTGACTTGTTGCTGCAGACATCATTACTTGCAATCACTTTTACTATATGTGTACTTGTCAAACCTGCAGTGACATCTTTGCTCACTCTACCCTCAATGAATCTCTGTAAAATTGTACAGTACTTCTTTTACTCATTGTTATTTGTATGTATTACTATGCACACTTAAATTACCTAGCATTTACTACTACTCATAATTACGTCATGTACAAACCTGCCTTGTCATTTGTTTACCTTATATTATCCTGCCATTGTAACCTCCCGGGTCATGCCTGAAAATAGCCAAGTGTCTTCCTAATGCACCCTACCTGGTTAACAAAAACTAAGTAAATAAATAAAAATAAATACCCTACAAAATAATTCAGGGTCCATATAAAAAACATAAAAATATTTAAAAATTACAGTAACAAGCTGCAACGTTGTAAATCTTTGGAGTTTAGAGACAATCTATGTATGAAAAAAGGTTGCAATGAGGACTACAACACTAACATGTAATACCCCCCACCCAAAAATCGAAGGGCCATATAAAAACACATTAAAATTAAAATATAAAATTCCCGTAGGATAACATTGCAACTTTAACAAGCCATAACTCTGTCCTGCTGTGGAGTTAAGGGACACTCTATGTATAAAAAAAGGCCTCAATGAGTACTACAACAGTAACACATAATCGTCCCCCCCCCAAAAAAAAAATTAGAGGCCATATAAAAGAATCATAAAAATAAAAAAATAAAATTTTCACAGGATAACATTGCAACTTTAACAAGCCATAGATCCATCCATAATTAGAGTTAAGGGACAATGCATGAATCAAAAAGTAGTCTAAATGAGTACTACAGCACTAACACATAACCCCCTCAAACATTTGTGAGGTATGCACTGCACCCCAACATTACCTCCAGTCTTCACTATGGTACCAAAACCACAATGAAAGTCCAATCATCATCAAAAATGCATCAAAGGTGTATATTGTGCTCTGGCATAACTCTAGCAGATTTCGTGTCAAAAATACATCAACAGTGTATCTTGTGCTCCACTATAACCATAGCAAATTTCAGAGCAAACTAACAAAAAGTAACTGTTTTTATGGGTGAGAAAACCCAGATAGCCCCATTAAAAACAAACAAACAAAAAAAACAACTACAACCAAGCACATAGGCCCTGCGCTTCCACAGCCAGATGGATGTGTGCATCTATGGAGGGACGGAAGAACAGGGCCCGAGATGGATCTGTTTACACATGTCCTGAAGGGATCTGGGTGCATAAGGATATGATTCTGTGATCTTAAAAAGTAAGGACAGTTTTCCAAATAAAAAACTGCATTAATGCATTAGTTAGGGTTCAGACTAAAGTGACAAAAGTATGGAGATGTGGCATTAGGGTTTCCAACCAGAACTCCCACCCCTCACCCCCAAGCAGGAATAAAAAAAATTATGATTTTAGATGCCCTGACTGTTGGAGAAACAAGGATGGGGTTCTTAACCTTAATGCTCAGCCCATTCCATGACCAAATAAGGTGACACGTGTTATGTTTTCTTCAGGCACGACCTACAGGTTGTTGGCAACATGTGGGGTGACACAGTTTTGTATGTTTCAAGACTATATCACAAACGCATGAGTGTTAGGGTTGAGAACCTCAAGGAAGACCCCACCCTTAATTTGTTAACAATTAGGACAGCAAAACCCACAATATTTTTTCCTTTTCCTGTTTGGAGGGTTGGGGTAGGGAATTAGGGTTGGAAACCTTAGCACCACATTTCCTTGCTTTCGTCAATTTAATCTGAATCCTAACTGGTATATTAATGCAGTTTTTGTTTTTGTAAAGAACATACAGTATATTAAATTCTAGCACCTAGTGTCAGTTAAATGCTGATGCAGTGTGCAAACCCTTTATTCAGTGGTGGCTTTTATACTGTGTATGCTTGAACCTTTCTTGTTTTGGAGCGTCACTTTTTACAGCTGCATAGGTGGAGCCCTGCAGATGTTTTGCAAGGACTAAGACAGAGAAAAGGGACTGTGAAAGCACATGATTGGACTCCTCAGCCATGTGCTTCCACAATACTGTGGCCAAGTTTCCAGTCAGCTACTGTCAGTGCGCCCCTCCCCTCTATGGCCACACGGCCCCCCCACCACCTTCCATGGGGCACTGTTTTTTCTGCCTGTCATTTCCACAGTTGAGGGTGGAAAAAATAGCCCTCTGTACCCAAGATGGCCACTATGCGCTTATTGCGCATGCACAAGAATATGCACATGCACTTCTGTCATGGTGGCCATCTTGGGTATGGCAGACTCATTCTTGTGCATGCACAGTGATTATCAGTCCCTACGCATGTACAAGAACTGCGTAAGTATGGTGTCAACTGTGCAGGGAGCTCTGAGTACTCTTTGACTCTGGCTCACAGTTCTATAGCAGCCGTGTTGGCTCTGACCAGAGTTTGTTTGCACTCTACCAACTATTAAAATGACTTTGAGTTTGTTGATACAGATTAAAGATTTGTTTTTTAAACTGAGCAGAGTAATTTTAACCCTTTGTCTTCTGCAGCATACAGCTGGACCAGCAGAAGTAAGAAAATATTTGCATGCACTATATGTAGCAAGAGCTTTCCTAACCCCAAAGGTTTAACAGTACACCAACAGACTCATGCAAGAAAAGGATTTATAAATGTGCTGATTGTGAGAAGTGTTTTCCTCGACTTGGCCTTCTGACAGCTCATCAAAAG
This sequence comes from Neoceratodus forsteri, assembly GCA_016271365.2. NCBI lineage: Eukaryota > Metazoa > Chordata > Ceratodontiformes > Ceratodontidae > Neoceratodus > Neoceratodus forsteri. Next base: position 338,506,865 of record JADMNL010000026.1, read on the forward strand.
AGTCATGCTAAGAGAAAATTTCATGAATGTACTGAAGGTAAAGAGAACTTTAGAGGCATGGTTGTATTTAAAGAAAATCAGCAAATTCACAAGAGAAGCAAACCTTATAAATGTGCAGATTGTGACAAATGCTTCGCTAAGCGTGACTATCTCAAAATACACCAGCAGATTCACAGTGCAATAAAAAATTATGAATGTATGGAATGTGGGAAGAAGTTTGTTCAGTCAGGGCAGCTCACTGCCCATCAGCGTACACACACTGGGATAAAGCCTTATAAATGTACTGAATGTGGGAAATGTTTTGCTTACTTATCCAATCTCAGGAGTCATGAGCACATACACACTGGTGAAAAACGTTATAAGTGTACAGAATGTCAGAAGAGTTTTACTCGTGGATCAGCTCTCATACAACACCAGTATTTGCATACTGGGGAAAAACCTTATAAGTGTACAGATTGTGTGAAGTGTTTTACAAATTCCTACCAGCTAACTTACCATCGGCGTGCACACACTGGGAAAAGACCTTATAAATGTACTGAATGTGGAAAGAGTTTTGTCCGTTCAGCTAATCTCAAAATACACCAGCGTATACACACCGGTGAGAAACCTTACAAATGTATGGAATGTGGGGAAAGTTTTGCTCAGCAATCCAATCTCCAAAGACACCAGCTTAAACATACTGGGGTAAAACCTTACAAATGCACAGAGTGTGGTAAGAGTTTTGCTTTTTCAACAAGTTTCAGATACCATCAGCGTATGCATGCTGGTGAAAAACCATATAAATGTACAGAGTGTGAGAAGAGTTTTAGTAAGTCATCCCATTTTAAAAGTCACATGAAGATTCACACAGGGGCAAAACCATATAATTGTACAAAGTGTGGGAAGTGTTTTGCTTATTTATCTAATCTCAAAAGTCATGAGCACATACACACTGGTGAAAAACCTTATAAGTGTACAGAATGTCAGAAGAGTTTTGCTGATGGATCAACTCTCATACAACACCAGCGTATACACACTGGGGAAAAAACCTTATAAATGTACTGAATGTGAAAAATGTTTTGCACGTTCTTTCAGTCTAACATTTCACCGGCGCATGCACACTGGTGAAAAACCTTATAAGTGTACAGATTGTCAAAAGAGTTTTGCACATAGCTCAGCACTCTTAACACATCAACGTATACATACTGGAAAAAGGCCTTATAAGTGTACAGAATGTGAGAAGAGCTTTGCATACTCCTCAGCATTCAAAACTCACCAACTTACACACACTGGAGTAAAACCTTATAATTGCATTGAATGTGGGAAAAGTTTTGTTACCTCATCCAATCTCACAACCCACCAACGTATACACACTGGCATAAAGCCTTATAAATGTAGTGAATGTGGGAAGAGTTTCATTAGTTCATGCAATCTCAGAGTCCATCAGCGTATCCACACTGATGAAAAACCTTAAAAGTGTAAAGAATGTGGGACTTTTTTTGCTCAGCTGCACAGTCTTCAAGCACACCAGTATAATCACACTGGGGTAAAGCATCTCAAATATACAAAATGTGGGAAGAGTTTTACGCTTACCTCCTCTCTCAACTGTCACCAGCATGTGCATATGCACATTGGGGTAAAAACGTAAATGTACAGAATGTGGTAAGAGATTTCCTCAACCATCCACCCTTACATATCACCAGCATATGCACCCTGGTGTACAGCCATATTAATGTACCAAATGTGTGCAAGATATTGTCTTCCTCTGAGATACTTCTTTCATCTGGTCACACTTATAGGACTTAGAGAATCAGGCACTAGAACCACACAGAAACCTGTCTGGAGCAGTCTATCACGGGGCTGCCCATGCTGACATCCTGCCCTATATAATTGTGGGTGGCCCTGCTACCTCCTCAGTTCTTTTCCTACCATAGATGATACTTGCTAAGACTCCACGGAGACTTAATCATTCAGCTGACCAGCAAAACTTCAGTATTTTTTATTTTCTTGTTTTAGTGCATCCACTTTAGTGTAAAGTGTTGTTTTTTTTTTTTTTTTTGCTGGTTCATGTTGAGAACAAAAGATACCACCTTTCTCTTCCATTGCTGCTGTGGAAAGAAGATCTATGCCAGAAATGAACATGACCTTTGGCATTGACCCCTTGTGCCTCCCAGGCCTCTGCTTCTTCCAGGCCTATTTTGGCAGTGAGTTCTACCAGTTCTTCTCTGGCTGGCAAAGGGCCATAGACCATGGGTTCTCCCAGGTTGTCATAATTAGCCCTACCACCTTAGCCTCCTGAACCCTTAGGTTAGCAACCTTTGTGCTCCACCAGTTCACCATCTGCTGGCGTTGATCCTCCAATGTCGGGGCCTCAGCTGCCCTTGTCATCACTAAGATGGACACACTAATCACTGTTGGTGTCTCTGCTCCTCAGCCTTCCTTCAACACTCAATCAGTACTCTCTTTCTTCATGACCTTCATCCAACATCTTCTCCCTAAACCAGGGCCATCATTGCCAGGGCCTGGTAGGGCCAGCCCATCACTGATGCCCACATGACTACAGAATCTTGTGTCTGCTAGGACAGCACCATCAATGATTCCATTGTCACCACCCTCAGAGCCTGTTAACATGGAATATAAGTATCACCTAGACCTCCTCCCTCTAGATAGTGATGATGAGGAGAAGGATCTGGAACTGTAAAGATCTGGGTCCACTGTCTCTACCAGGAGTGAGGGCTACTTGATGCATACTCCACAGTTCCCCCTTGATGATGCCTCCTTTTCTCGCAGTGATGAAGCAGCTTCAGGCTGCTATGGAATTTGAGGCAGTAGAAGAGGATATTACAAGGAGAAACCTGGTGAACTACCCGGCCCTCCAAGATTCTCCCCCTAAGATCATACCCCTTATGGTGCCTGCTCTGGAGGATGCCATTGTGGCTGCAGGGCACTGGTGAAGCTTGAATCTTGCCATACCCAGAAAGGCTGGCAAGTTACACCAGTCACCCTCAGAGTGGTCATTCTTTGTGGGCCATCCTGAGACTGACACAATGGTGAACAAGAAGGCAAGAAATCCTTAAGGCCCTTCAAACTGTAGCTGATGTAGGCAAGTGCCTCCTCACGTGTAATTATGATGTGACCGATGTTGCTGCTAGGGCAGTGGCCATTGCCATTTGTCTCAGGAAACACTTTTGGCTGAGGTTGTCTGGATTTGTTTTAAATGTCCAGCAATCCATCCATAATGCCCCTTTCAGTGGGAACAAACTCTTTGGGTCAGATGTACATGATATCAATCACCTGCATGTCTAAGGGAGGGCTTTGCAGTTTGTCCACTCCTTCTTCCATACACAGCCAAAGTATGGCAGGCATTCTGCCTTTTGTAAGGTGCCTTACAAAGCTGGGACAGGTTAAAGACCCCAGAGAAAATTCAGAGTAGGGTCTGCCTTGCCCTTCCCTCCCTCTACCAATGGTACTCACTCCAAAAGCCCCAGAAGTGGTGGTGCAGCCAGGGTCACCACTCCTACATCAGCAAGACTCCTTGCCTAACCCCCCAAGATTCAGCCAGGAGGTGATGGTAGGGAGTTGTTTTTCCCTCCAACTCAACCAGTGATGGGAAATCACCTCAGATGATTGGGTTCTGCAACTGATTGAGCATGGCCATGCTCTAGAAGTGCTGGAACCTCCTCCAGACCATCCACCTGTCCCCTCAGTATACCCCCAGGCCACATCCCGATGCTTCTAGAGGGAGTACACATTCTGCTAAGAAAGAGGTTCTTACAAACTGTACCCCAGGGTCTGAGGAACACAGGGTCCTATTCCCACTTCTTCCTCATTCCCAAACTCACAGGGGACCTGCGGCCAATTCTAGAACTGAGGGAAATGAACTCCTACATACAATACACGAAACTCTTACATACAATACAGGAAGTTCTGCATGGTCACTCTACATGGTCTGCTGCCTCTTCTGAAGCAAGGTGACTGGGTATGCTCCCTGGACATGCAAGATACTTATCTGCATATCAAGGTGTGCCGCCCCCACCAGAGATACCTCAGGTTCATGTTCCGGGGCAATACTACCAGTTCAGCTTATTGCCTTTTGACTTGTCCTCTGTGCCATGGGTGTTTATCAAATGCTTAACAGTGGTGGCAGCTGCTCTCAGAAGTGAAGGGCTGTATGTCTTCCCCCTATTTGGATAACTGTTTAGTCAAAGCCCATTCTAGGGAACAACTGGCCCAGACCCTGTGGTACACCAGGCAGTTGTTTTAGGCCATAGGTATCACAGTCAGTGTGCCCAAGTCCATCTTGATCTCTTATCAATGCCTGCAGTACATAGGGGCAGTTCTGGAAATGGCTCAAGGTCTCGCCTTCCTACCTCTGGACAGGGTGGAGAGCCTAATTGTTCAGGACCATTTGGTATCCCAAAGCAGGTATGTCACAGCAAGGACATTCCTGTGGGGTTTAGGCCTGATAGCAGCTGCCATTGTCACAGTGCCTCTGGTAAGGTGGCATATGCAATTCCCCTGTGGACCCTTAGAGTACAGTGAGATCAGTGTACTGATGATCTAGAACAGCAGGTCCTAGTTTCATCCCATTTGCAGGGTTCTCCACTGGTGGATGAACAACAACTTGCTCCAGAGGATCCCATTCCTTATTCCCCCTCAGCAGATTCTCACCACCAATGTCTTTGGGCAAGGCTAGGGAGCACATTTGGGTCCTCACTAGACTTGAGTCACATGGACGAAAGTGGAGACTCCTCCATATCAGTGTGCTGGAGACAAGGGCCATTCTGTATGCTTTGCAAACCTTCCAGATGCACCTGGCCCCAGGGCCCCTGCTGGATAACCTGATTTATAGTGTACTATGTAAACAAGCAAGGGGCAATTCATTCTTACCTGATAAGCAAGTAAGTGATGAGAATCTGGTACTGGGCTCTAAACACAGTCTAGAACTGTCAGCTGTCCATGTTCCAGGCCACCAAAATGTCCTGGCAGGCAGGCTAAGCTGGTCACAGTCCAGACTGCATGAGTGGAAGCTGCTGACCTCCATAGTGGAAGATCTGTTCGACAGATGGGGTCATCCAGAATAGGACCTTTTTGTGACCTCACTCAATGCAAAACTGGCACTTTTCTGCTTACTTGATCCAGGGCCTGGAGTTTTCTAGTGAGTCGTGTTGTCCTACTCTTGGAAAAGGAGGTTCCTTTAAGCCTTTTCTCCACTTCCTCTGATGTAGAGGGTGTTAATCAAGCTCCAGATAGAGGGGCCACTCCAATTCTTGTGGCATCTTTCTGGTCTCATCAGATATGGCTTCCTTTACTGCAACAATCAGCAGTGGAATCTCCAGAGCCCCTGCCCCAACAAACATACAAACATACGAAATTGCCTGCAGAAACAGGCCTTATGGTCTATTGAGTCTGCTCAAGAGTGCAGCTAGCACCTCATCTTACAACTGCCCATCCCACCCCCTTTTCCCAGTATCCTGCCCCAACCCCTCTTGAAACTTCCCATTGTCTTATAGGACACCATCTCATCTGGTAAGGTGTTCCATTTGTCCACCACTCTTTCAGTGAAAAAAATGTCTCCTCATCTCCTTCCTGAATCTTCCCCTCCAGTCTCAGTCCATGCCCTCTTGTGTCCCTCATCCATACAAGGGCCTGCTGTCACAGGAACAGGGAACCTTGATCCATCTAGATCTCATGTCACTTCACCTCCATGCATGGCTCCTGAGGACATAGCCATTGCGAGATCTGGAGTGTCTCCAAAAGTGTCTGGCATCCTGGTGGCAGCCAGTAAACCCTCCACAAGTGCTACCTATTCCATGAAGTAGAAGTGGTTTGCCCTGTGAGCTGCTTCACTTCACTTCACTTGTCCAGTAAACCAGATCCTTGAGTATCTGTTTTCCTTGTCAAATGCTGGCCTGCAATACTCTTATTAAGGTGAGCCTGTCTGTTATTTCAGCCTTCCTTGCAACAGTTGAGAGCCATACAGTGGCAAAACTAGACATGACCCATGCTTTTCTGAGAGGCATTCTACATTTGAAGCCTCCAATCCCCAAATCTTAGGACTTGAATTTTGCTTTTGAAAAACTTACTTTGGCTCCTTTTAAGCGAGCTGCGTCTTGTGAGCTACACCTTCGGTCATGGAAAATGTTATTTTTAGTTGCTATTTCTTCTGCGCAAAGGATTTCTGAACTGCAGGCTCTCGTGTGAGCCACCTTATTTGATTTTCCACAAAGACAGGTGTCTTTGTGTACTAACTCTTTAAGTTTTTGACTAACGTGGTGTCTGAGTTTAAATCAAACCATCCAACTGCTGGTTTATTATCAAGAGCTTGCCAATACAGGGGAAGCTTTGCTTCATACTTTAAATGTGCATAGGATACTTCGGTACTATACCCATCGCACTGAGGACTGCAGGAAGTCCTAACAGTTATTTGTTTCTTTTGTCCCTGGAAAAGAAGGCGTAACAATCTTTTAACAGTTTGTCCAAATGGTTGGCCAACTGTATTACTTTCTATTATAGGTCGGACGGTAAGGAACTGTTGTGTGTGGCCATTCCACCAGAAGAATGGCCACTTTCGTTGCCTGTTTCAGAAATGTTTGAGCTGTAGAAATCTGCACTGCTGCAGCTTGGAGTACTGTCCACATTTTCACCAAGCACTGTGGTTTGGACATTGCCTCTAGAGGAAGGACTGGGTTTGGTCTATCTGTGCTTTAGGGCCTGCTCGCTTAGATCTCTGTCCTCCTGCCACCCAGGCTATCTCACTAGCTTTACTGTTTGGGACTCATCTTATAGGCATGACCTGATGGATGAAAGATATATCCCCTAAGAAGATAGAACAATTATGTAAGAACCTACTGTAACAGTAGATTTGGGAGGAAATCTTTTGTCGGGTCATACCGTTCCACCCTCCATTCCCCCCTTGAGGTTCTGAGCTTCTTGGCTCCTGTGTCTTGTCCCAGGATGGTTCACCTGCTGCTTCAGCCTTCTCCACTAGCTGGGCACTACATCTGTCACCTTGGTTCCCTAGAGGGAAGCTAGTGAGTATGGTCTGTGGCGGAAAACTGAGGAGAGAGTGGAGCTGCCTACATTTATATAGAGAAGGACATTGGTATCTGTCTTCGTCATGAGTAGCCCCTGACAGACTGCTACAGAAAAGTTTCCATGTGATCCTAGTGCCTAACGACTGTAAGTCCTATAGGTGTGATCTGATGAAAGAAATTCCCCTGAAGATCTACTGCTATGGTAAGTTCTTAAGCAACTGTTGTTTCTAAGCCATCCTGTCTCAAACACCACCAGTGTACACATACTGCTGTAAAACTATATAAATGTGGAAAATGTGGGAAAAACCTTGCTCACTCTTCATACCTCATATGCCAACAGCATGTACTTCCCTTCCCATTTCCCCCAGGTCACACCTGGAAAACAGCCTCGACTCAGTGTGCCTCTCCCAGTTACCAACTTATTAAAATAAATACATTTATGTAACAGGTGTGAACCTAAATGGACTCTGATAAATCCATTTATCTAAGTAACTGTTGTAGACCACCTAATTGTGACACCTAACTGCTGCACTAACCACTGTGCCACCTGACTCTTCTGCATACACACTGCTTCATGTTTTTATTGCAAATGGTATTGTATTCAGCATGACACTGTCTATAACAGGGCATTGTATACACACACACACACACACACACACACGCTGACACACTCTGTTCCTTGTGTGTCCTTGGAAATATGAGCTGTGACTTTTTTGCCATAGTCAGCTTCTGCCGCACTAACTTATTTGTTAGAATAAGATTATTAGAAGACAAACTAACTGTGTTTTTGCAGCTCAGACTGGCATGAGCCAGCTTGCTGTAGTCAGTGGAACCAGCCTGAAAAATGAAGCGTAAGAGAAACACCGAAATGGGATCATGTCTTTTGCCTTATTTGGTAACGTAACTGTTATTTTGTGATCATTTGTCCGTAACAGTATACCTGCAGACTGCACACTTTGCCAAACTGAGTAAAACTAAAGTACAGTTGATCAGAAGGATGATGGGCTCCAGTGCTCCTGGCAGGTAACTCCTGGTTGTATTTTGTGCTATCTGGCAATAAATTGCTTATTACCTGTGACCTCTTTGGTCTTGTATTGTGTTTCCGTCTAGAATCTGCCAACATTGTATTCATACATTTTGTTTATGTATATAGTTACTACATCAACACTCGTTTATGTACACAGTTACTATGTCATGAGTGCCTCCCCACCCTGGCTGTCAGCTGGCACTGCATTCAGTCACTTTCACATTTGTTTTAGCCACATTGTGATAGGAGCACTTCTCTTGTTTTGGACTACCTCTTATTCAGCAAAAGCTATGTAAACCTGTGCAGCAGTACCCTTCCTAGTATAAACCCATACTCGAAACTGATTTTTCTGTCCCGAACTTCTACGGTACACTTCCAGTTCTTGCCACTCCCTTTTCCCTCAGTCTGCCTCCATTCAGTTTAAAGTGCAGCTGACATCTCTATACCTGACTCTCCTTTGTCGTCCCCAGCTCCAGGACTCTTGCAACAGCTGAACTGCCAACATTATTTAAAAAAAAAAAAAAAAAAAAGGAAAACAAATGGTTTTAATTACATGTTTGTAACATGGGCATTAACCCCTAGCTGAAAACGAGTAGACGGATTGGCTGAAATAAATCAGGTGATCACTTTGCAGTGGGTATTAATCCTGCACTAATGCCCGCAATGGAAATGCCGATGTCGGCCACATGAGAATAAAGCGCACAGAGTTCTAGTGTCAAGCACCGTTACCACCACCAAGAAACATGCTACACATGCTGAAACGCATAGTGTACATCCCACTCACCCACCCAGGGTTCATTGTAGGTCACAACTGGATAGTGAAAGAGAGCAGAAAATAAATGGAGAATTTTATAGCAATGTTCTCTGTGTGGAGTGAAAGGCATAAGTCGCTGGGTAGATGAGCAGTATGGGAAAGGGGATATGACAGCCGCCAGCAGCGTGACACGAACAGGAAATGAGGCAAATGCATCTGTGATGGGTAACAGTAGTAACTGTGATGTTATTGAAGCAAATGCTAAGTGGGTCTCCCTTGCAGGAACAGTTAATGATGCAGAACTACAGCCAGAATCAAAGGGGGGAAGAAACACATTAACAAGATAGGAGACAGAGACAGAGTTACCGAGTCTTAAAAGAGAGGAGAAGAAAAAGAAACATATTGTGCCCACAATGGAGAGTAGTCCTTATCTAGCTCACGGCATGCACTGTTATCCCAGGAAGACCTAAACAGTCTAGAAAGGAAAAAGGTAGAACCGAACACTCACAAGAACACAGCATGGTGCTGTAATGTGTTTAGCGACCGGCTTACAGCCAACAAGCTATCTGTAGACATCAGCACAATATGTATCTCAGATCTAGCTAATATTTTGAGAAAGTTTTATGGCTGTGTTAGAACAGAGGAAGGGAAGGAGTACAGTATCGGCTCATACATAAGGCTACAAGCTGGGTTGAATCACTATATTAACAGTATGGAAGTGAACAGAAAAGTGAATATTCTCAAAGATCCACAGTTTGTATCAACAAATAATGTATTTACTGCTGTACTAAAGGAATACAGAAGAGGTGAGCAAGATGTGGCATCACACCACCCTAGGATTTCAGAAGCCAATTTGAACAAAATAAGAAATTCTCCAAAACTATGTCCAGAGTCTGCGTATGGGCTCATACGCAGACTCTGGTTCAAATTACAGCTGGAACTAGCGCGGAGAGGGAGAGAGGGACAACGACAGATAAAGCAAGACTCCTTTATTATAGGGAGAGACGAAGATTAGCAGAAGTACATAGCTGTCGCATTTAATGAAATCACTAAAAATCAAACAAAATACAGGAACAAAATAAGCAAGCTCTGCGAGAAGTTGTCTATAGCAAACCTGGCAGCAAAGATTGTCCTGGAGCAATGTATAGGGAGTACATAGATAAGTGTCCCACCAATGCTTCTGCATTCTATCTTCACCCAATCAAGTTGTCACAAACAGTGTTAGATACCAAGTTGTGCTGGTATACATGGCAAGCTATGGTGAGAAGTTTTTTAGGCGACCTAATGCCACAAATCTCAGCCAATGCACAAATAAGCATGAGATATAGGAATCATAGCATTAGGAACCCCGCTGTACACATACTATCAGAGGCTGGTCTCGCATCAAGAGAGATAATGTCTGTTACTGGACATCGATGCGAGACCAGCCTGAGAAGTTACTGTGCTCCATCGGCAAAAGACCGGAAGAAGTGGTCAACAATACTGACCAGCAACATGCCTGTGAGCAGCACATCGGCGAATTATCCTGCAAACAGCACGACAGGATCGGAAGTGCAACAGGTCGCCCAGACAATGCGTGAGCGGCAAAATATAAATGCACAGGAAGGAGCAGTAAACAAAAGGATGATGGCACACACAACACAGCAAAATGCACAAAGAGCAACCTTACCCATCAACAGGGCATGGCAAGATATTCCAGCGGCTGAACCGGACGTCAACACAAGAGAGGAAACGGAACAGGCACAGTACGTACTTCACCGCAGAAAGCACCATTTAACCCATTTCAACTGTAGCAGTTCACCATAAATGGGCCGGTAAACTTCTGCTACTATGCCACAGAAAATGGAACCCACACACACGAGCAGCACTGCAATCAACCCAGATGAGTCTGTGTAAAAATTTTTCAATACTCAGTTAAGAGGTATGGCAATTGTAGCAGGACAAGAAAGTGGTACCATTATTGGAAGTGTAATGCAGAACTGAGCATCACGTGGAATGGATTATGCAGATTACAGCCACGTCTGGTAGGCGACACACCGAACAGCCTCAGCATGCCACAAGACATTAAAATATAAAAGTTTTGTACATGTATTTTTTGGAAAACATGCCAGAAGCACAGCAATCATTGTCTGTGCATATGTAAGGCAGATGTTATTGTATGCAGAAAAATCCACCACTATATGAATAAATATGGTTGTTCAAAGAACCAGAATTTGTCATAATTTATTGTAAAAGATGACAGAATGGAAAAAGATGCAACAAGCAGCATATATGAGATTCACAAAATATCACAGAAATAAAATATTGCAACATGCTGCCCATGTTACAAGAACATAACCTGTACTATATACTAGCTACCTGTACTATATACTATGTATTGTATAATCTCATCTCATTTTAAGTATGTATTCTTCTGGGTTGTGCCTGAAAATAATCAACTTTGGCTAGCACATCTAACCCAGTTAACAAAAACTAACTAAATAATTAAATAAAAAATTAATCTCCTCCAGAGTTGGGCTTCACTAGTAGATTAATGCCTGGTTGGTGGTTGAACACGCTGCCTGCGGCCTCGTGAATCAACCCTCCCAACCAGGCATTTATCCCTAGTAGAGCCCTCCTCTGTCAGGGATTATTGCTTACTTAGAGACCATGCCTAAATGTACAGCTCACAGTCATTTACTCTGCCAGTGCTGACAGAGATGCTTGTGAGTGATGTCAAGTGGGGAAACTGACTGGCACTGTAGACTAGCGCTGCTGTATGAGTTGGTTGGTGAGTATGGACATCAAAGTCTGAAATATAGTTCATAAAGTCCCATCAGAGTTTAAACACTAAATTAAATCAATAAGGTGACTTCACTGTCCATGTGTTCCAAAATATGGAAATAAACACACATGAATGTGGAAGTTGGCTGGTCACATATAAGCCAAATTGATTGTGAAGAGCATTACAGATCAAGACCATAGATCTTTCATGTTAATATCCTTATGATCATAAACTGACTAGCTTGCTGTCTCTGTTTTAACAACCCTAAGATCCATTTAATCATAAACCATCCCATGTCAAAACAGTGAGTAAATAGCAATGAGTGTAGTAAGGGCGAGGACAATTTGGCGACTACAAAAATGGTGGCGATAAATGTAGGTACCTGCATTAACAGCAACATTTGCATTTATTCGGGGGACTTTCACCCCACACCCCACCTGTGGGGGCTTTTCCTCCCGTACCTTGCTTACTAATTTAGCCAACTCTATCATAGCACCTCGGGGAAGGGGAGCCATTGTTGCCATTAATGCAGTTGCCGTAATTTACCATCACTGTTCTTGTAGTCACCAAATTGCCGTTGCCTTTATTTCAACACAAGCATTGCAGTGCTTGCTGGCTTGTTCTCCAGCACAAAGACCTGGTAGGTAGGAGGCTGGAACTGAGGACTGCTGTTCATGTTTCTCTTCCTCCTGCTATTCCTTCTTTCACCTTTCCCCGGTTGCCTGTGGCAAATGCTTCACCAAGCCTTAATCCTCAGATGATCACAGTCTCGTATGGAGGCAGACAGCTGAAGAATTGGCAGGCCTCCCTCTCCAGAGCACCCCCCCCCCGTGCACCTGTTACAACAGAGCTGCAGCCCCACAAATGCATCCTGTCTAAGGCAAGTGCTGTTGGATGTGAAAAGCATCCCACTTCTGTAGGAAAATTCTGAACCCTAGGCACCATGACAATGTGATTGGTACCCTCAGGCTTCCTGCAACAACTGTTGTAGTCAGATCAGGTGGTCCCCATCATGCAAGCAAGCTGTGCGCTGCTACATCTTGCCTTTCCTGGGGCTCATGATGTCCATGTCTGAGCTCAATTTCCTCTGCCACTTGGCAAGACACTTCTCTCCATGCACAAACACCTCAAATCGACCCATGATTAAGCTGCTGAAGTCATGGTAGGGCTGCTCGGTCCCCCTATCTGGAATTCTCTGTGATATAGAATGGGAAAGGGTTGCTGGCCAGCTGGGAACAGTCCAAAATCTGCTAGGCAAAGATGGTCCCATGGAAGAAAGTTCAAGTGCCCCGAAATTCATGATGAACTTTAGCGCGATGACCTGATCCAGGGTACAAGTGCCATTCACTGCCCACAGCCTGGTGAACACAGTACTGGGCTCCTTTATTTGCAACTGGAGATTTTTCAGAACCAATCGCCCATCTGCCAACCTTTCTATGAAATAGTACTTTCTTATATCCCTCCTAACATTCTACTCCCCTCCACCCCCACAATGCCAAGCATCGTTCCCACTGGACTTCTTTTACCTTCAAATTGTGCCTTGGCCCCCTCCCCACCCCATCCCACCATCCTTTCTTTTTTGGTACCATCTGCTCCCACATAACTCTTTGCAGTAATGACCCTCACTCCTTTCCCCTTTCCCCACATGACATATTCTGAGGCCAAACAGCTTTTTTCTTCTGTTTCCCCTAGCCTCTGGTCTTCCCTTTGCTATTTATTAATTTGGTTTTTGTTTACCGTATAGGGTACACTAGGCAGTACAACCTGGGAGAGTACAAAGGTAAAAAAAATGGTCAAACAATCAAAATACATATTTACAGCTGGAGAGTTTTCAGAGCCAATCACCCATCCTCCAACTTCTCTTTGAAGAAGTACTTTTTTGTATCCCTCCTAACATTCTACTCCTCCCCCTCCCTCCCTTCCCCTGATGCCAAGCGTCTTTCTCACTGGACTTCATTTACCTTCAAATTGTACCTTGGGCCCCTCCCCACCCTTCCTTCCTTCCCTCCTTGTGATACCATCTGCTCCCACATACTCTCTTTGCAACAATGATCCTTTCTCCCTTCCCCTTCCTCTTGCAGGCCAAGCAGGTTTTTCTTCAGTTTCTCTAAGCTCTGGTCTTCTCTACGCTATTTATTCAGTTTCTGTTTACCAGGTAGGGTACACTAGGCAAGTAAACACCTGTTTACAGGTACGACTCGAGAAAGTACAAAGATAAAAAACGGTTAGCCAATCAAATACATAGTGCAAATAGGAGCCAACAGAACTGGCAAGTGATGCAACATAGAAACATGAGAAATAGAACATAATAAAATCATGGCTAGCGAAGATACATTCCCACAGGAGCACAATTCATTTAACAAAGCTAAAGCAGAGAGAGAGCACAAAACTGACATAGGTGCAGGTGAACCTGACTGGACATAGAAGCGGGATGCAATCACAAACCAGGTTAATAACCTGGACATGAGGTACAGTAGTTGAGACAATTCTCAGTACAAAGTGCAAGTGAGATCGAGATGTCAGGAATACTATCCTCAGCAGGAGCAAGTGGATGACCCCTTTAAGTGTCTCCACAAGGCCACATTTAACAGCTCTTGAGATGGAAGGATGGAAGGCTGTGGATGTGTAGTGGAAGGGAGTTCCAGACCTGCAGAGTGAAAGTGGAGAAGGCCTTTTCACCCATCTTGGTTCAGCATTTGGGAACATGGATGACTGATGAATGATGCCTCTGAAGACCTGAGTGCATAGAATTGGCAAGGAGCATAGAGAGAGGGTTAAGGGAGTGGTATGACATGAGGATCTTAAAGACTTGTCAATAAAACCCCCAAGGGAATAATGCTGGGAAGAGGCAGGAGAAAGCCAATCCACAGAGGCATTAAAGGAGGAGTGGTGGGTCAAGGGGGGATGCCAATAAGAAGTAACATATTATTTAAGCAATAAGGCATGACAGGGGGTGCGTTATGGTGGGATAATGGCCCACCTTGGGGGGGTTAAAGCACAGGGCATAGCACCACCCAAGAAGGGCTGTTAACCCACCATAATACACCCCCTGGAGTGCCTTATTGTGACTTTGAAATTGGTCATTTTTAGTAAATGTTGTGTCTTTTTTAAACGTAATACTTTTAGTTGGGCTGTTGTGCTGAACGCTGCTCTTGGCCAATCGGGAGCCAGCATTCTTTCTACCCATTTCATAATGTAGGTCACTTCCCACTTGTGAGGGGCAGCTCTGGGGGCATGAGAAAATATACAATTGGCTATACTGGAGACAAGGAAGGAGGACACCCTGGGAGTTGGTGAGCCTAGCCTTGGGTATTAGGGAGCTTCTGGCATGGTACGCAAGCCCAAGTCTGTAATTGACTGGTTTACAGGCCAAGGAGATATGAGGAAAAAAGTCAAGGGTGAGGTCTAGGGCGATGCCTAAGCTACTGTACAGTGGAGTGGGGGATCCACCCTGGCAGTGAATGGAAAGGGATTCAGTACAGTATCTGAGCCTAGCTGGGTTCCCCAAAAACATGGCTTTAGTCTTGAAGTTAAGAACAAGCTTGTTTCTAATAAGGTATACCTGGATCTGGGAGAAGTCCTGTTGTAAATGAGTGCTGACTGGGAAATTGAGGGAATGCTACAGAATAGAACAATGTAGTCCATGTACGTGATTGCGGAACAGTGGGCCAGGATGGTTGTTGATACAGACAGGAAAGAACGCTGGACCTAGTATGGAGAACTGTGGGACACCAAGGTTGACGGGGCTAGGGCAGAGACTGAGTTGCTAAAGTTAACGTACTGCTGTCTTTCCATGAGATAGGTCTGAGACCAGGAGGTGGCATGGTTGGAGAGGCCATTTGAAATGAACTTGGAGTGGAGCAGGGAGTGGTCAGCTGAATCAATAAAGATGCCTCCAGTGAGGAAGCCTTTGTCAACGGTGCACTCAACATCATTAGTTAGATGAATCAGTGCAGTGGTGACACTGTGTTCTTAGCAAAATTTGTGCTGATCGGGGGAAAGACAATTGTGTCTCTGAAGGAAATCGGTCAGCTGAAAAGCAACAACCCTTTCTAGCAGTTTGCTCAAAATAGTGCAGCTGACCTGTGGTTATTTACTAGTTTCTGTTCACCGTTTTTAAAGACAGAACAGATTTTTGTAATTTTCCAGTTATCTGAGATTATACCAGAGGCAAGGGATAAGTTAAAAATATGCATGAAGGGGGAGGCTAGGATTGGTGCACCAAGTTGCCAAAGTGTGGAAAGGATCATATCAGGACCAGTACTGCCACGCAACGGAAGGCAATTTAGTAGATAGAGGATTTCATCAGGTAACAGTAACCTTAACTGGAAGGGGCTTTACAGTAGGGGGTGAAGAAGGTAGATCGGGGCTGTTAACTGGGGGAGGGTTGGAATACCCACAGAGTGGACTTAGAAGGCATTGGCGATAGTTGTGGAATTTTTGTGGTAGACCCCATCTATTAGCAAATCATTAAACAGCACTCTTAGCTGAGCAGCCTAGAAGATCTTTAATATTACCCCAGGCAGGAACTACAGTTCCCAGCCTCGGTGAAAAATTCCTCACAAAAGAAAGCACTTCTGGCAAGGCAGGTGGCCCTTTTACATTTGTTCCTAAGTGCCTTTCAGCTCTGTCTCTTCCCCTCATCCTTAGAACCATCCTTCATGACGTATCTACTCACCTCTGTACTTGCCCTGACAGTATAGAGCCCTTCCTGTTATTACTTTCCTTTGAACTCAGTTTAACCCTGGGTTTTTGATGTTCCAATCCGAATATGTTAATGTATCTGTTCCATTGGTGATGGCAGCTGTATGTTTACTTTGTATTTACAGTACCTCATCATACACCAGTGGTAGCTTCTGTATATTCTGTATTAAGATTCTTTATTTTAAAACTGTAATTAATTATTTATTTTATTTCATTGGACTTTATTGTCAGGTTGTGCTCTACTCCCTTTTCCCTTCCTCCCAGGATGCATCAGCAAATGAGCTGTTACCAGCTCAGTATGTCTTTCCGGGTGAAACGTTTGAAGTTAATAAATAACTTATTGAATACATAAACATAAAAAGATAAATAAATAAAATAAAGCCAGTTTCCAATAAACAGGGTGGACAGCTCCTCTTCAAATTTAGATACAAAAAGAAATGCTAGAGCTGATAGTTTGGACCCTCTATTTCTCAGATTGGACTGTCCCCTTCTCACTGTCCCCATTACCCATCTCTTCGACCTCTCGTTCACCCATAACAATCTACCACTATTATGAAAACAGCCAATAATCCAGGTATGGCAGCCATGATACACACACTGCTGGGCCAATGCCATCAGGAAAGGGGCAGCCAGCCCCAGGCAAAGAAATATCTCCTTCAGCTCTGTAGCCTCGTGGGCAGAGCAAAAGAATATCTCAGACAGATAGCCAGTGCAAAATGTTTAGTTCACAATCACTGGTGAAAATACATAGTCTTAAACAGAGACAGACATTGGGCTATCTTAGTCTCGGCAAATGCAGGTAGACCAATAGTTCTTAGACTTTGTCACAGTGAGCCTCCCCAAATCCATGGAAAAGATTTTGAGCCTCCCCAAAAAACTGAAATAATCTTGGGCCTCCCCAAAGAAAAATAACATACTGTACTTCACGCAGTACACCATGAATAAATTGAAACCCTTTTGAGTACTTGGCTCACATTCAGTTCTTTGTGTTATACTGAAGTGGAACCTTTGAAAAAGAGCTCATGTGCTCAAAGGTGTTATCTGAATAACAAATAAATAAGATAAACAAATATTATTATTCAGCTTATTGTAACCCCCCCACCCCAGGCCAGCCTACTTGCTCTGCTAATTTCATTCTTGAACCATTGTTACCCCTTGTTGCAGTACCTTCATGGGTGGGAATATCTTCTGTTTTCCTCTATATGAAATTACCTTCCCACATACTTTGCCTCTCCCCTTTCCTGCTCGTGTAAACTTCTCTGGGATTACTTTTGCTCCTTCCTGCTATTGCTGTTAGCACTTCTATGCACAGCCTTGTATTTGGGCTGTTCTGCCATCAGTCTACTTTTTCAGACTTGCTTGAGCCTCCCCTGGAACAGGTTGGGGCCTCCCCAGGGAGGCTGGCCTCACCATTTGAGAACCCCTGAGGTAGACACTACTGCACAACTTGCTCTGATTTGCTGAGACTAAGATAGCATGTTGTCTGTTTTTATTTAAAAGTATGTATTATCACCAGTGATTATGAAAAATAGTTCATATCTGCCCACCCCATTTAAAACTGGTGATAACAGCAGCCTTATTTATAGGCCTATGTCTATACTTTTCTTCCTTTCTAAGTGTACTGAGGGCTGTTGAAGGGGGTTGGAAGCCAGTCAAGCTCCAAGGGTGTTGCTGTCCAGAAACATTAACATTGGGAACTCAAATCTGCTACCTGTCAACTGTTGCAGGCTTCCTGTTCTGGGAGTCTCCTCATGTTGCTGTTGTGCTCCAACTGGCAGTAAGATCTAATAGGAGAAGGCAGAGCTTGATTGTCATATCCAAGTGATTGAGCCTTTTGATCTCGATGGGACTCTTCAGTGACGTTCTTAAAGCAATACTTTTAAAGTGTTCTACACGCTGGTGTCCCATTTAGTGAGTGGAATAGCAAAGAAGTGAAACAGGTGAAAAATTGGCATCTTAAGCATCAGAAGAGGAAGTGGGGACTCTGCTGATGACTACGGTAAGGTACCTCTGTTGCTCCTGTTGTTGTCACTGATGGGACGGGGTAAGATTACGAGTAGGCTGAGTTAGTGAATGGTTAAAGTGTTTAAATGTTATGGGTTAAAGTATCTAGGAGTTTTAAATATTTAAGGTATTAGAATGAAATTTAGTGGTAAATAGCAAAAATTGGAACTAGCAACATATACTGTACATTGTTAAAGCATACTTGTATTTGTGAAACAACAAAGTTGTGCAGTTTTTAGTTACATGTACAGTGGTTAGTGTCAGTGGCTCAGTAGGTAGCACACTTGCCTCTGAGGCTAGGAGATCAGAAGGCTGTGGGTTCTATCCCCACACCAGGCACTTGGGCTAAATCCCAATACTGACACTGGGTAGTACAGCATGAGGGGGTGCTGCACTCCTGAGGTGACATCTTTCAAATGAGACATTAAATTGAGGTCCCATCTACCTGTTCTGGTGGTAGTTCAGGTGGATGTTAAAGATCCCATGGCACTTCTTGAAAAGAGTAGGAGAATTTTTTTTGAGTAATTTGGAATTCATTACCAAAACATACAAATAAAATATAACAGTACATTCAACATCAAAATCACGTAGTTCAACAGTTCATATACTTACATAATGTTATGTACTGCATCTACCCATATTTCTGGTACCATTCTTCACAGTTGACTCACAAATGTGCCATCCTCACCTTTTTATATTTATACATATCATTTTTAACAATCCACTGCAGCATTTTTCTGATGTTGGCCATTATCTCTATCTGTGCCACCCTTTTCTGTTGTAAAACCTGTATGCATCTGGCCTGCCACATATGGTATCTTATGACTGCTAAAATCAGAGACGTATTTTCCTGGTTGCATCTCCCTTGTAAGCTACTATTAAAACCATACATTATGTCTGGGTATGTCAACTGTAACAACTCAGGCTCATTCCATTCTTTCCCCAGCAGTTTCCAGAATTCTTGAGCAGAAACACCTTCTTTAAATAAATGTGACTGCATGCGTTTCATATATCTGTGTGCATGTATCCCGAGGGCAGTATCTATCTGCTAGCTGCTTGTGTTTATGATTACCTTGTACACTAAATCTGCCCAAATTCCCTAACCATATACTATCCTATGCATTTTGAGGTATCCTTGGATTGTTAAGCTGACTCAAAACCTGCACTTGCTGGTTTACAGGACAAGGGGAAACTCTATGGGGGTATGATTTGCTTCTTCTAGGATAGCTCTATAGATAGCTTTCCTATCCATAGTAAGGAAACAATGTGGTCCCAGTCCCCATTTAACAGCTTGTTTCAGGCTATCCAAACCATACCCTGGAGTTTGAACACCTTTCCCTAATAACCTTGTGTTATTCTGTTCCCAGAATGTTCCATTTGGTGTCAGCCAAGCTAATACTAATGGCTTCCTTAGCTGCATTCCAGGTTTCAGAACTAATCCACAATTATAACTCCAAAATATACTAAAAAAGAAAGCCACCGGATTAATCATCCCCACCCCCCTTCTGCTATGGGTTTATATGTAACTTCCCTCTTAATAGGGTTCAATCATGACCCCCAAAATCCCTGAAAGAAAATACTAAACAATTTTGTGAAAAGATTTAATGGAGGTGGAAAAATATAACATACATAAAAAAAATTGGTATTAATAAAGATTTTATCAACACCACCCTCTTCTTCTTACCAAGCAGCATACCCTTCCAATTGGCAATTATTCATTTTGCCTTTCCAGTACATGCTACCCAGTTAACGTGTGCCATATTCTGCACCCCAAATGTTACCCCAAGAATCGTAATGGGTTCATGTGCCACTTTTATCCCTCCTATCAGACCTGATGGTGGTATAGATGTAACCCCTAGTGGGACCCCTAACTTTTCCTAATATTTATGCTGGACCCTGATATGTCAGCGTACGTGCTTAACACTTCTACTAACTTGGTCTTACTGGTGTGTACCCCTAATGTCAGTGCCATATCATCAGCATATGATAACATTTTAATCGGGGGTTCCTGGTCAGATAATGTAATACCCTGAATCTCTGGAGTCTTATAAGTAAGCCTAATTAAAATATATATACAGAAAACGTATAGTATGGGGCTAAGGAGCATCCTTGTCTGACCCCTTTACCAACCATAATCCATTTTCCATACCACCCATTCATATTAGGACATAATGACATATTGCTGTATAATTCTCGTACTCATGCAACAAAGGCTGCTGGGAAGCCAAAGGCAGCCAAGACTGCAAACAAAATTTCATGAAAAATCTTGTCGAATGCCTTCTCCTGATCCACACCCACCACCCATCCCTGTATGTTATGTAAGTCAACTTAAGCGAAGATCTCTCTTAGAACAATGATGTTATCTCTCATCTGCCTTCCTAGTACTGCACAAGTCTGTTCTGGGCTAATTAGGTATGGTGAAACTGTATTCAATCTGTTCATTAAAATTTTAGCAAGTATCTTGTGATCTGTATGAAGAAGGCTTACCGGCCTCCAATTCTCTATATTCTCATGCGGGCCTTTCTTATGAATAAGTACTAAAACCACTCCTTGCACAGAAGCTGCAAACCTGGAGTTCTGCAACATGTAATTAAAAAGAAAAGCTAAAGCTGGTGACAGTTCTTCCTTGAATTGTTTGTAAAATCCTGCCCCTAGTCCAGCAGAACCTGGAGCTGCCTCAGATTTTAATTGAACAGTAACTTGCAGGATTTCCTCCTCTGTTATATCTTGGGGAAATGACTCATTTTTATGTTGACTTGTGCTTGTGAACCAGCCAACATATTGCATTAGGAGCAGATCTGGAGGTATGGTCACTGTGGGCGAATGCAGGGCACATATCAGTAGGTATGTCCCTCATTCCCCAGTAAGACAGCATGCAGGTGCCATACCAGCAAAATGTAATGTGGTGACCACATCTAAGAAAACATCCACTGCAATGAAAAGCAAGCTTCTCATTGCAGCAGCACAGCCTCCCCATGTAAAGATGGTGACAGAGGTGCCCTATCCCCCTGTCATATTTCCTGACCCACTTCATTTACTGACAGGGAGCCCACCCCACATTGGCATAATGACCCCCCCAAGTGTGTGCCTAGGGGGTGCCCAATCCCTCTTGGAATCATGCATTCCCCCCCACAACAGTCTTCCTTTGCCAATGGGAGGGCATCCCCTTCCGCAACAGTCCTCTGTCCTTGTTTATTTAGCCAATGGGGAGCCCACTCCCATTGGCATAATATGTCTCTATCTTTTTGTGTGCCAAGGGGGTGTCCACCCCTTGGCTCTTGCTCTCTACATGTGCCAATGGGGTGCCTAACTCCATTGGCTACAGTCCCCAAGAAAATAATCAGGTGACATGTGGAGCCCTCCCCAGTGTGCCAAATATGCCTGAAAAACAAAATCGTCCCCTGCGATTCCTTTACCCTGTAAAAGAAAACAGTCCCTCGCGGGTCTCCCTGCCCACTCCCACAATCTGCACCCACCCACTGTGTACTCTGCCTTCCCACACACCCTCACCCCATACTTACCTCTGGAGTCTGGCGTGATGATCTTTGGTGGACTGAGAACATGTCTGCACTCTTCAAAGCCAATCACAAACTGAAGAAATGCTAGTAAGCTGTATAATGGCATAAATAGGTTTTTTTTCAACTTTGTTGCATATCTCGGGCATTTTTGGGAATTCTGACACCAAATTTTCAACATGGGGTTATTGGTACCCCTCCTCATGAATTCAGTCACTGTAATGGTGTTATTCAGTCCTGAAAGATGATTTTGCAGTCACTGTGCAGAATCACCTTTCAGGACTGATTAACAAAATGACAGTGCCACTGTTCATGAGGGGGGCTCTCAAAAAGCCTATGTTGAAAATTTGGTGGAAGAATTGAAAAAAATGTCTGTTTTACGAGTGTGCATTGCGCAGTTTCCATGCACGCTTGTAAGTTTGTGAATTTGTAATATTTTCACTCCAGATTTTCAAAATTGCCATTTTTCCACACCTCCTCATGAACAGTACAGCTGTCATTTTACATATCTTGGCCAAAATGCGTTTTCGCACATACGACACAGAATAGCACGGTTGCTGTGTGAAATCAGTTTTCGGAAAAGTTTTCGGAAATGACGGTGACACTGTTCATGAGCAGAGGTCCTAAAATGCCTGTGTTGAAAATCTGGTGATGAAAGTCTATAAAATTACTATGTTGCATGCGAGTGTTGAGCAGTTTCCACACACACTTGTAACTTCGCAAATTTGTAATATTTTCATGCCACATTTCCAACACTGGCATTTTTCACACCTCCTTATGAACAGTACAGCTGTCATTTTTCACATCCTGCCCAAAATGTGTTTTACACCTGTGGTGCACAATGGTGTGGTCGCTGTGGGAAATCAACTTTTGGGACAAATTAAAAAAATCACAATGCCACTGTTCATGAGGGAGGTCCAAATGCTCACATTGAAATGTGGTTAAAAATCCCAAAATAATTAGCTATGGACGCATGTTGCACACTTTCTATGCATGCTCATGACTTCACCAATTTTTTTTATATTTTCACTCCAGATTTTCAATGTTGCCATTTTTTTACACCTCCTCATGAACAATAAAGTTGTCATTTTTCACATACTGCCCAAAATGTGTTTTCATCTCTGTGTCGCCAAATGGCATAACCGCTGTGCAAAACCACCTTTTAGCTAACAAACTGATAGTGCCATTCTTCATGAGGTAGAGTCACAAAGCTCATGTTGAAAATCGGAGAAAATTGCTCAAATACATGCTCACGGCGTTAGGGTTTCCAGCTGTAACACCCCACCCGGTACAGACTGACATCAGGGGCGTGAATTTGTATAATCGGCTGTAATGCTCATGCCATTCCACCTCCACTCTGCATCCAGTGACAGGCATTGTGGTGTGCCTTAGAGTGTTCGACCACAAAGTTCACCCCATTCTCCTATATTGCACCTACTTCAGTGTATTTCCTTATGGAATGGAGTAAGTATAATGCCCAAAGACCCCAAAGCACAACACAATACTTGTCAGTGTCTACAGTGTAGGGTGGGGGTAAAATGGCATGAGCGTTATAGCTGACAACCCAAAGGTACACCCCAATGCCTGTCAGTCTCTGCAGGGTGGGGGTGGGGTTGGCGTCACTTCAATACTTCAAGGCCATTCCTATTATGCATTTCTAACTCCTGCACTACCAATGCCAGTGCCAGCGAGACAACATTCCGCATTGACAAATGCTTGTTTTATTTATTTAGCTTTTGTTGACCGGGTAAGTGCACAAGACAAATACTGCCTATTTTCAGGCATGACCTGGGGAAGGGGATACAGATGAATGCCAACTGACCTTGAACCAGATTAAGCTGTTGGTGGTACTTTGAGTGAATACCTGGGGTAACCGTAATTCTCTAAGTACATTTGTCTTCTTGTTACCTATTGCTTGTTTCCCAAATAATAATTTCACTCTTTCATCAATAATTGCTAAAATTCCTGCTGGTGTAGACATTTTCTGCCCAGTAGGGGACAGTAATGCTGTAATTACTCTAGCTTTAACCCTGTCCTGACATTCCTTATATGGATCTAAGTCCCCTTTTTTAACCTGAGTCCCAAATCTAGTTTCTTGTTCTAATGATTTTGCTCTACAGTATTGTATTTCTGTCATGAGTTTCTTAATGGATTGCATCTGTGATCCATAATTCATAGTGGAGGATTCTGATAATGAGATGAAGTGCTGTAGTTGCTGACGAAGTTTCAAATACTGCAAATATACTTTACTATGAGTGGAACTAGCTGTTCTTTGGAAGAACTCCTTCCATGAAAGTTTGGTGTCTTCCCACCAAAGTGAGAGGTCCTCATAGCACTCTACCACCGACAATCTAGCTGTCCAATTATGTTGCCATAATTTTTGTGCTTTTGGATTTGTTAATAAGGTATCGTTTAACCTCCACTTTTTTTTGCATCTTGGGGTGTCTGTCCAAGTCACCCTATCTTTTATCATTGCATGTTCTCAGTATTCCATCACTTTTGTATATACCTCCAGTACTGTTGGTAGTTTGGATAAAAAATAAAATATATCCTGGTCTTTAAAGCCCCCTTAAAGAAGGTGTACCACCCCGATGAATGTGCACTATGGTATGCATCTTTTAAACCTGCAGTGGTAACTATTTGTTTTAATGTACTAGAGTTGCAAACCATTTTTGACATTTGCAACCCCCTATTTGATTGATCTAGCCCACAATTGTAATCCCCAGCCCCACAAAACCAACCTGGATGTATACAGAAACGGTTTTATTTTGCAAAACAGAGAGTCTCTCAGTACATTTGTTTGAGGAGCATAAATTGCCACCTATCTAAGTCGTTCCCTGTGATATGATCTATCCAGTAACAATGCTATCCCTGGGTATATGTCAGTTTATGTCAGTTAATCTTGTAACTTTTATATCAGGATTGGAGAAGAGAATACCTACTCCATCACATGTATCTGTGTCTGTCGACCAGAATGATGCCCCCAGTGGCCATGCTCTAGACGCCATCTGTAATTCTGAGTGAGTCTTTATTCTAGTATCCACTAAACATATGATATCACTGGCAGTGGATTGTAAAGAAAACAATGTGCCAGCTAATTTTCTCCTATCTTTTATACTATTAACGTTAATAGTGGCAAGAGAGATGGAGCCCATTGATCAATAGGAAAGGGAAGGAGACCGCAACTAATCATGCCAGTCTCAGGATAATCTAGCTTTCCTACTCTGTCTGGTCCTTTTTACAATGGAATCTGATCAACTGCCATCCTCACTGTCAGTGTTAGTATAGCTCAGAGTGGTGTGTGAGTCGAGGTGCAGAGAGGGCAAATTAGCATATGTTGTTGTAAGTGGTGTCCCATTTTGTGAGGCAAGACTGCGGTAGAGGGGCAAAGGATACGAGCCTGTAGTGAAGTGTGGGTAGCAGTATCCCCCTGGCTAGGGCAAGCCGGGCAGCAGGAGTGAGACAACTCTTAGCTCTGTAGGCAAACCCAAGTTTGACATTTGTGGCTTTGCATATGCTCCAAAGATGCATGGAGAGGTCCAGTTGTGGGTCTAGGGTTATGCCTAGGTACTTTATGGAGTCCACGGCCTGTGGGGGGGTGCCATTGGTACCCCAGATGGTTAGGGGATCTGAGCAGGAGTTGGTTTTGGCCATCGAGCATTACCTGGGTCTTTTCCATGTTGATGGTCATCTTATGGCCTTCTTGCCAGTTTTGGATAACAACAAAGTCAGAGTTAAGCCTGGAGTTGATGAACAAGATATCTTAGGAGCTGGTAAGTATGACAAGATCATCCGCATAGAGGGTGGTGTGCCCATGGATAGGCACTTAGGGCAGGTCATTGATGAATAGTGAAAACATGATGGGTCCCAGGATGGAATCCTGGGGGACCCCACAGTGAGATGAGGCGAGGTCAGAGAAAGCATGATTGAAATTGGTGTATTGCTGCCTGCTCTTAAGGTAGTTGTTAAACCAGGTAAGGGCTGGGGGGGAGAATCCATGAGATTGTAGAGTGGAGCAGAGTAGGGAATGATCCACCCGGTTGAAGGCCGTTGAGAGGTCCATGAAGATGGCACCTGTTAGTTTACCTTGACCTGTTGCGGTCCTGCTCTCAGAGGTAACTACTGCAAAGTGCAGTGTATGTACTATGCCCTTTTCTGCAGCCATGTTGCTTGCTGTATAGAGGAGCGTGACTCTGAAGGTAGTGGGAGAGTTGTGAGGCAAATACCTTTTCCAGGAACTTACAGACAGAGGAGAGTATGGCAATGGGGCGATAGTTCTTGATATCTTTGGGGTCACCATGTTTGAATACAGGGACAACCTTGGCCACTTTCCAAATGTCAGGGATGGTCCCCGAGATGAGGGAAGAGTTGAAGATGTGCAACATAAGCCAGGCGAGGAGTGGAGTCCTTAGGTTAAGCAGTTTGGGTTCCAAGCTATTGTGTCCCAGCCCAGTGTGGGGTGAGATGCCCGCAAGTAGTTTCTGGGCCTCCATGACAGAGTCTTGTTTAAGGTAGAAGGGCGGTCGGTGGGTAGTCACTCTTGGAGGCTTAGGGGTGGGATGCTTGGAGGAAGAGGGAGCGAGGAGGGTAGAGAACATGGAATTAAAAGCATTGGCAATGGTTTGGGGGTTATTGCAGTTGACTCCATCTATGTGCATGTCTGCTAGTGGTTCAGTGGTTGACCCACCCATCAGATTTTTAATGTTTTGCTAGAAACTCTGAGGGTTTTTGGCTGTGGCTAGTAGGACAATTCAGCAGTATTTTCTCAACATATTAACATAGGATTGGTCTTGCGAATCCGGGGACTATGTCCCAGCATCACTTAGTTCCCAACTAGCGTTCTGCAGTGCATGTTGTGGGGACCAATTTGGGCCCCCTTGTTCCTCTTTGTTTTGTTGGGCTCTGCAATTCCTGGCCCTACTGAAACAGTGTTCTGAGACACTACTTGTTGTGAGTTGTGGCTCTTGTTCCATCCAGATCATGATTTATCCTTCGAAAAAGTATGCACCTGAGCATCCTGTAGCGAGCGAGAGCTGGCCGACTCTTCCAACCTGTCAGCTCCTTGCTTTAACTGTAATCCTGATTTGGAGTACATTTTAATATTTTTAGTAACAGTTCCTCATTTATCAGGCTCTCGGCACACAGGGAGATCCCCGCTTGTACTGCCAGCCTGTTTTTGCCTTTCTCCCATAGCGTTGGAGCACTGGACATCCAAAGGTAACTTTGCATCTGAGATAGGCTGCATCTCTACTGCCACATCAGCAGAGTCCTGGCTCCCTCCTGTACACACTTCTATAGGATGCTGTGCTATAACGATTGTTTCAGGAAGTTTTGGCGGCTCCCTTTCTATTTCTTGATCTCTGTCAACAATTTAGTTTTTTTCTTTATTAAAGCAGATTTTGCTTTAGTCACAGTTCCTTTTGTAGATTTCTTCTGAAGAACAGAACCTTCTTGTTGCATAGATTTCTGAATCTTTTGTACCTCCATCTTGTCACTGTCGGACTCTGCTGTCTGATATTCAGCAGTAATCAATTCTGTCTCAGCCTCTTGTGAAATAGCAACAGGAGAGAGGCCAGCTTCCCTGAACCCTTGACACCCATTTCCTCCAGTGGTTCAGCAACATTGGTCATTCTGGAACAGAAAGTTGAGAGTCCTCCTACAGGTCAGTAGGGGAATTTCCCCAGTACCCTGGTAAAATTTCCCTCATTCACTAAAAATACCACCAACAGCTTAATCTGGTAAAGGTCAGCTGGCATTCCTTTGTATCCCCCTCATGCCTGAAAATAGGCAGGATTTGTCTAGTGCACTTACCCAGTCAACAAAAACTAAATAAAATAAAAAATAAATGTACTAAGGACAGCTTAGCCTTACTGAATTGTACTGAATATTGTGAAAGGAGGAGAGGAAGCACAAGGAGTGCAGGAATGGGGAATGTGGGGAGTGGTGCACTGCAGTGGTTGTCAGGAGGCAGTCTT
The DNA here is from genome assembly GCA_016271365.2 of Neoceratodus forsteri. Taxonomy (NCBI): domain Eukaryota; kingdom Metazoa; phylum Chordata; order Ceratodontiformes; family Ceratodontidae; genus Neoceratodus; species Neoceratodus forsteri. The sequence continues at coordinate 338,534,624 of JADMNL010000026.1, forward strand.
CTGGGAGACCTTCGGGACACTGTGGTGCTGCTGCATCTGTATGCATCTCTCTGGCTTGGAGGGGTAGATCTCGAGAATTGAGGCTACATTGGTTATGAGTCAGGAGGAAGTCACGAGACTCTGGGCTACATTGAATTGGAATTAAGAGACCTTTTCCCTCCCAGGGGCCACCAAATCTGTCACCGTTACCTCAAAGGTTGCCAGATAGGAGGAGCAGTTGGACTATGGTGGGCTCACTGAGGGAAGGGTTGGTGGGATCTGGAAGGCTGGGGGGCAGCACGCATATTCCTCAGTTGCAATTTTTACCACTATAAAATGCATAGGCTGCTCTGGCAGAGCGGGATTGTCAAGAGAAGACACCTGTGACAGTACCTAGGGAGGAACTAACTGGAGTCCAGAGAAAGAGGAAACAACTTCCAGTGGGGGCTCAACTGTCAGTGGGATAGAGATGGGAATAGGAAGAGAAGGGGAGAGGTAGGTCAGATGCCTAGTCAGCACCACAGCCTGCATGGATGGGAAATGTATCTTAAGGAAAACTAGAGTGATTTGAAAGGTAGGGGAGTTAGATGTCATTGTCATCCTGGGGACAAATGATCTGGCTGTGGAAGGGGTAGGAACAGTGTAGGAAGAATTTAGGGAACTCAAAAGAAGTCTTAGACAGGTAGCATATGTTGTAGCTTTTACAGAGGTACTATCTGTCTAAGATAGGGGAAAGGAGAGGCAGTTCCGCATCAAGGCTGTCAACTAATGGTTGAATGACTGGTGCAGAGCTGAAGGGTACAGCAACACTGGGGACTGGGTGCCCACCTGGGAGGATAAGAGCCTATACAGAGGTGATAGCCTGCTTCCATCCAGGAAAGGAACCAAAATTCTCAGTGGCCAGTTTAAACATTACTTTAATGACATTTTAACTGACGGGGGGGGATGGGGAAGCACAAACTACCCCCCACACACACACACACTTGTTGAGTTAGAGTGCAGGGAGATTCCAAGGGGCTAGAGTCCCACAGTGGAGCAAGTTAATCAAGGAAGTACAGGCTTAGAAAAGGAGGAAGGCGGGAACAAAGCAGGAAGAAGAATGGGGGAGGAAGGGAGAACAAAAGGAAATAGGTGATGGTTACAAGAAAAAAACCTAATAAAATCAGGAAAGCCATGTGTGCTAATGTTAGAAGCCTGGGAAATAAGATCCAAAACCTAGAGACCATCATGACAGAGGCCAAGTTGGATATTCTGGCCATTATCAAGTGATGGTGTACTGACAACCGTGACTGGGCTATAATCATACCAAGCTACACGATGTTCCAAAGGGACAGAATAGGTAGAAAAGAGAGGGGGGATGCTTTATGTGAAGGAGAGCACAAAAGCAACAGAAATACAGGTAAATCAGGGTGAGGCAGAGGTCCTGTGTGTCACCCTTGAGGCAGAAAATTAAGCCACTATTCATACAGGTGTGATCTCCAGGCCACCATCACAGGGGAGGACATAGATGAGGTAATGTTAGAAGCAACTGACAAAATGGCAGAAAAGGGGGTGGAAAACTTCAATCTGCTGGACATAGACTGGAGCTTCCCGGCTGCAACTTCGCCTAGAAGTAGGGACATCCTGGACTCTCTGCAGGGGGCATTCCTTAGGCAGCAAGTTAAGGAACTCACTAATGATGGGGCAATACTGGACCTGGTGCTTACTAATGGACAGTGTGGCAGACGTCAAGGTTGGTAGCCATCTGGGGGCCAATGATCACTGTATGGTGTGGCTCAATACCATAACAACTGCAGAATCTAACTACACAGTGGCGAGAGTCATGGATTTCAGGAGGGCTGATTTTACTAACATGGGTGAATATAGGAATGACCTGACAGAGGATGATGACCTGTGGGGGTGGAGGAAGTGGTTCGGGATAAACGAGTGCATAGTGATGGCAACAAACCTCTGTGTCAAGCAAGTGAGCAAAAGTAAAAGAAAGAAGAGACCACTATAGTTCTCGAAAGAGGTACCAGAAAAGGTAAAGGCTAAAAGAGTAGCATTCAAGAGGTACAAGGAGACCCAGAGAGAGGATGATAGGGAGGAGTATAAAGGAAAACAAAGAGAAGCAAAGAAAACTAGAAGGAGAGTAAAGGTGCAAACTGGGGAAAGAATAGCTTGGGGGTAACAAATGGAGACAAGACATTTTTTAGGTATGTTAGCATAAAAAGGAAGGCAAAGGGAGGGATTGTACAGTATGATTAATGAGGAAGGGGATGACAGTATGGAGGAGGATCAAGAAAAAGCAAACATCTTGAAAAAATACTTTTGCTCAGTATTCACAGCAGATGGGGAAGGGGCAAGTCCACGGAAAGGTGCCAGGAGCTTTAATGGGAGGGAAATGGACATTAGTCCGTTTACTGTGGAGAGAGTCCAGAAATACTCTCTAACCTGAAGGTTGACACAGGTATTGGGCCAGATGGAGTACATACATGGTTTTTGAGGGAGCTCATGGAGTGAATAGTGGCACCTCTAATGGACCATTTTAACAGATTACTGGAGATCAGAGTGGTCCAAGAACATTAGAGAAGGGGCAGATGTACTCCCAGTTCACAAAAGTGGTAGCAAGAGGAGGCGGGTAATTACAGGCCTGTCAGCCTGACATTGGTGGCAGGTAAGTTAATGGAAATCCTACTGAAAGAAAGGACTTGGAACAAATTGTATCCAATGGATTACAGGACCCAAGGCAGCATGGGTTCACAGAAGGAAGGTCGTGCCAAACAAATCAATCTGGACTGGGTTGCCATCACAGAAACCTGGTTCAATGATAACCATGACTGAGACACGATTCTACCAGGATACTGTCTATTTTGGAAGGACAGAACTGGTGGTGGTGGGGTATAGCTATGTGTATAAGGGGGAATAAAAATGTCTTACTCAAAATGACAATACTGAGAAACCAAATCACTTTGGGTCACTCTGGAGGCAGACAGTGGAGCAGCAGTTTGGGTAGGAGTGTTCTACTTATCCCCAGTGACAAGTGTGGAGGGAACAAGGAAATACTGGAAACCATACACAAAATGAGTGACAAAGGGGAGGTGATAGTGGAGTAAATTGAGGTACCCATACAGCAAGTTCAACCAGAAGCAAGTACTTTCTGGAGGCTCTGCATGTAACAGGCCTGAAACAGCTTGTAAAGGACCCAACAAGGGGGGAGGCTGTCCTTGACCTGTTACTACCAAATGGGGATGATATCACTGAGGCAGAGGTTGGGAGCCACCTGGGGTCCAGTGACCACTGTATGGTGTGGTTCCAAGTCAAGACAAAAATAGATATAAAGCACTTTAAAACTAAAATCATGGACTTTAGATGAGCAGACTTCATAAAAACGAAGGAGGGTCTTAAACAGAGTTTAGCAAATATTACTGGAGGGCGATGGATGTTGAAAAATACTGGGCACTACTCAAAAGGGCTAGACTACATACTGCAAACCACTGCATAAGAAAGGTGAGAAAAGCTAAAAAAAAAAACGAAAACCGCTTTGGTTTTCTAAAGAAGTAGCCATTAAGGTCAGAGAGAACTGGTCTGCTTTACGAAATACAAACAAACCAAATCTGACAAGAACGGAGATGAATACAAGGAAAAACATAGGGACGCAAACAAATAAATCAAGACAGCAAAGGCAGCAACTGAGGAGAAGATAGCCAAAGAGGTCAAAAAAGTGCCTGTTTTCGGGGGTGACCAAGGAGCATTGGGGGGCTAAGTGACTTGCTCAGGGTCACACAGTACCCAAGTGGAGGTTGTGGGAATCAGACCCAGGTCTGCTGGATGTACCAAGCTCATTCACAGCTCGTTACTCTAACCTCTAGGCTATACTGCCAGCCCCACCTTTTACAGATATATCATTGAGAAAAGAAAGACATCAAGGAGGTATTGTCAAACTCACAAAGGAAGATGGGGAAGACACCAAGATTGACAAGGACAAAGTGGAAATCCTCAACAGTTACTTCTGCTCCATAGTCACCAAAGAGGAGGAAGGGTGCGGACCCAACATTGCAGGGCACAACAAAGGAGGCGTTGGAGTATACTCAGGTTCTTTTACAAAAGATAGGAAACTCAATATACACAAGGTCATTGGACCGGATGAAATTCACCCTAGATTGCTAAAAGGAACTGGCAGCTCCCTGGGCAGGTGTTTTCAACTCATCATTTGAACTGGTTGAGGTCCCACAGGACTGGATGAGGCCACAGTTATTCTTCTACACAGGAGTGGGAGCAAGGAAAGTACAAGCAACTGCAGAGCAGAAAGCCTCACCTCAGTTGTGGGCAAAATAATGGAAACCCTTCTCAAGGAGAGGATGATATCCTTTCTAGAGGACAACCACAAATTAGACACAAAATAGCATGGCTTTATCATGGGAAGGACATGCCAAACCAATCTAATTGACTTTTGTAACTGGGTGACAAAAATAATAGACCAGGGAGGTGGGATAGACATAGTATACCTGGATGTCAGCAAGGTTTCCAATTCTGTCCCATGTAGAAGGCTACTCAACAAGCTGGACAGCACTGGAGCATGACAACAAGTGGTGAACTGGGTACAGAGCTGGCTTACTGGAAGGACCCAGAGAGTACAAGCAAATGGCTCATAGAAACATAGCATCATAGACTTTGACAGCAGATAAGGACTGCTTTGCCCACCCAGTCTGCCCATTTCCCTACTTGATTGATAAGCTGCAGATCCTAGTTAACCAACGGCCTACTTCTTCCTACCTCCCACCAGAATTGTCTTATGTCTGTCCCAAGCATTCTTGAATTCCCCCACTATTTTTTGACCCCACGGCCTCCTCAGGAAGGACATATCTTGAAGGACTAGAGGGGAAGGTGAGCTTATTCACAGATGACACAAAAATAAGCAATAGGGTAGACACTCCAGGTGGGGTGGAAGAGAAGAAGGCCGAACTTAGGGCGCTGGAAAAATGGTCAAAAACATGGCAACCATATTTTAATGCAAAAAAATAAATGCAAGGTCATGCACCTTGGAAGGGCTAACCTGGGAGAGGATTACTACCTAGGAGGAGTACAACTGGAATCCTCTAAACAAGAAAGGGATTTGGGAATAATTAGCACAGATGACCTAAAGATGTCCAGACAAAGTGAGAAAGCAGCACTACGGACATATAGTATGTAGGACTACATAGGCAGGGGCATTACTAGCAGAAAAAGGGAGGTCATCCTGTCACTCTATAGATCTTTGGTGAGGCCACACCTGGAGTATGGTGTACAGTTCTGGAGATCACACCTTAAAAAGGATATTAATAAACTGGGAAAAGTACAAAGGAGAGCTACAATGAGACACAGACTACAGAACAAAAGTTATGAAGAGCGTCTATATGACCTGAACATGTACTCCCTGGAGCAGCGGAGGGAGAGGGGAGACATGATTGAGACCTTCAGGTTCTTAAATGAAATAAACAAGGTGCAGGTTTAGGACCTGTTGCAGCAACAGAGTCACACAAGAACAATGGGGTACAACATGAGGCTGGAGGGGGGCATATTCAGAGGCAACATATGCAAGTTCTTCTTTACTGAAAGGGTTGTAGAAGCATGGAACTGCCTTCCTCAGGTGGTGGTGGTGGTGGTAGTAGTAGTGGTATAACATTTTATTTAGTTTCAGGCATCCTTCCCCAGAGACTCAGGGCACCCTTACAAAAGATAATAAAATACTCAAACAGCAATGAGAAATAGACATACAACATATAAAACTCTCCATACATTATAAAATCTAAGACTGTAGTGAGGGAGGCAAACACGGTGGGAAGTTTAAAAAAGGCTTGAGATACTGTAGCTACAGAGGCACCATAACACTGATTAGCAGTTAAGGGACAGGGGTAGGCCTATGGGTGGACTAGATGGGACCTATGGTCTCCTTCTGCTGTCACTTTCTATGTTTATGTGATAGATTTCTTTGACTGGGTGACCAAGGAGCTACATAAAGGAGGACCGGTGGACGTTGCTTACCTGGATTTCAGAAAGGTTTTTAACATCATTCTATGTAGGAGACTGGTAAGCAAGTTGGCAAACTCAGGGGCAGGCAATAAGGTGGTAACTTGGGTAAGAAACTAGTTAGTGGATAGGATACAGAGGGTTGCGGTAAATGGAGTGCAATCCGAGAAAGGGAGGGAAGGTGACCAGCAGGGTATCTCAGGGATCATTGTTGGGACTGGTCCTCTTCAATATCTTTATAAACGACACAGCAGAGGAGCTGCAAGGAAAAGTTTGCCTTTTTGTAAATGGCACCAAGATATGCAACAGAATAGACACTTTGGGTAGGGGGCAGAAAGGATGGGCAGGGATCTAAAAAGACTGGAAAAGTGGACAAGTGTCAGGCAGTTGGGTTTTAATGCAAAAAAGCAAAAAATAGTGCACCTGGGCCATGGAAACCCTGGAGCAGATTACAAGATAGTTGGAGTGATAATGATGAAGACATAGCAGAAAAGTGACCTAGGGCTAATCATATCAGATGACCTAAAGTTGGCCAGGCAGTGTGACAAGGTAGTTGGGAGGGCTAGTGGAATGCTGGGGTGCATAGGAAGGGGTATCACCAGAAGGAACAGGGAGGTTGTGCTGCCTGTATCTAGAGCACTGGTAAGACCCCACCTTGAGTACTGTGTCCAGTTTGGGGGACCACTCCTCAGGAAGGACATAAACAGAGTAGAGACAATTCAAAGGACAGCTACCAAAATGGTGCATGGTCTTCAACAAAAACCCTACTAGGAAAGGCTAAATGAGTTAAACGTGTACAGCTTGGATGATAGAAACCTTTAAATACCTCATGTGGTTAGTTAATAAAGTACAGGAGGAGGTATCTTACAGAAAAAAGGTGTTCCAGAATGAGGGGCAAGACATGAAGTGGGGGGTCATTGCAGGAGGGATGTGAGAAGTACTTCTCAGAAAGGGTGGTGGATGCCTGGAACAGTCTTGTGGGGGAAGTGTGTGGGGGGAGAGGAAACAGTGGCAGGGTTCAGAAATGCCTGGGAAAGGCACAAGGGTATTGTAACGGTATGGAAGGGGGAAGAATAAATTGCACTACAGATTAAATAGACTATGCAACAAAAAAAATGACGATTTAAAAAAAATCATGGGCAGACTGGACGTGAGCTCAGCAGGCCTTATCTACTGTTACATTCTGTGTTTCTGTATATCTATGTCAGTATCAGAAAATTGGCAAACAGACAGTTACATGAGTACCTCTATAAAGTGATCACTCCCTCCCCTTCAGTCAGGCTTTAGATCCAAGCATAGTATGACCACTGCTCTGGCTAAGGTCATACAAACAAAATATGTTTTGGCAGAAAAGGACTGCTTGACCCATCTAGTCTGCATAGATGTTCCCTGCTTAATCTGTCTCCATAGACCCTAATGGGTCTCTGGTAACCCTCCCTCCTCACTGCCTGTTCTCTAATACACCCCTATGTCTATCCCACGCATGACTGTAGCCCCCCCACCATTGTTACCTTCTCTGCTACTGCTGTCAGTCTGTTTTAGATGTTCACTACCCTTTCAGTGAAGAAATATTTCTTCACATCTCTCTTCTACTTCTCCTGTTCCTGCTTAACTGCATACGCCCTAGTCCTGGTGCCTCTTCTCATTTGAAAGAGACTTCCCTCCTACGCCCTGTTTGCCCCGTGTGGTACTTGTAGGTCTTATCATGTCACCGCTCACTCTTCTCCCATGCAGGATGTACATGTTGAGATCCCTTGGTCTCTCATCATAGGGCTTCTTGTGTAACCCCTGCACCAGTTTAGTTTCCCTCCTCTGAACTGCCTCTACCCTATGTCCTTTTATGAGGTGCAGCCTTCAAAACTGGACACAGAACATAAGGTGAGGTCTCGCCAACAAGCAACACAGTGGCAACACCACCTCCCTCCTCCTGCTGTGCATACCTCTTCCTATGAACCACTGCATCCTGCTAGCCCTACCTACTGCTTTGTCACATAGCCCTACCATCTTGAGGTAATCTGATATGATAACCGTAGGGTTCCTTACCTGATTCGTGACTATCAGTACCCCCCCCCGACAAAATCGTATACTCATTACCTGGGTTCTTGTGCCCTAAGTGCATGATTTAACACTTTTTGGCATTGACCCCCAAATGCCATGCTTTAGACACCTCCTCAAGTTTGGGGTCCCGTCTCATTCTCTCCACCTCATCCTGAATGTCCACCCTATTGATGATTTTGGTATCATCTACAGAAAGGTATACTTTTCACACCAGATCCTCAGCAATTTCACATATGAAAACATTGAAGAGGACTGATCTCAGCACTGAGCCATGCGGCACCTCACTGGTTACTCTTTCATCATTTGAGTGAGTGTTGTTTACCACCACTCTCTCTCTCTCTCTTGAGTCTCTCCTCTCTGTTAACTGCTTTCTAAAATTCACCATTTTGGATACCACTTTGGGCTGCTTGGTTTGTTTATCAGCCTCCTGTAGGCACAGTGTTAAAGCCCTTGCTCAAATCCAGATAGGTCACAATCACTGCCTTTTCATGATCTACTTCTCTGGTCACCCAGTCAAAGAAGTCTGTCAGATTTGTTTGCCACCCCCCCCCCCCGGGGTGAATCCATGCTGCCTGTGATCTTGCAACACACTGGATTTAAGATGCTCTGTCAGTCTTTCTTTTAGTAGGGTTTCCATTAACTTCACCACCACTGAAGTAAGACTGACCGGTGTCTAGTTGCTAGCCTCCTGGAACCATGTCAGCTCTTCTTGTGTCATCCAGAATGATGCGCGTTTCCAGTGAGCTGCTGAACAATGCTGTCAGTGGAGCAAATAGCACATATTGAGTTATTTTAGAACTCTTGCATGCATCCCGTCTGGTCCATAGCTTTGTCCACCTTCAGAGTTGCAAGTTCCTTCCATACTCTTTCTTTTTAAAATGGAGTTGTGTCCACATCCCTTCCCCCCCCTGTCCCTGCTATTCCCTGGTGGTCCATCCCCTCTTCCTCCACCGTGATGACCGAGCAGAAATATGTGTTCAGGATGTCTGCTTTTTCTTGGTCCTCTCCTGTACAGCCCCCCACCACCACCACCACACACATACACACACACCTTTCCAGTCCTCACTAGCCCTCTCCTTGCTTTCCTTCTCTCTCTTATGCATGTGAAGAAAGTCTTATCCCCATTACTGACCCCTTTGGTGATTCTTTCCTCTATCTGTGTCTTTGCTCCCCTCACCACTTTGCTTGCTTGTCTCTGCTTTACTAGGTATACAGTACCTCCCTGTTCTCCTCACTCTGTGTTTACTGAGTGTCACCCTTTTTTCCTTGCCACCTTTGACTCTTTCTTAGAGCAACACATCGGTCTGCAATGATTGGCTCATTGCACTAGATAAAAACGTGTCAGTGGTGCCATCTTTTTTAGGTCTCAGTAAAGTTTTCGATATGGCTAAGCATATCATATTACAGTACTGCAGAAGAATTCTAAGAGATGTGTCAGGCCCTGCAGGCCTTCAGGGAGAGCTCTGTCCTCCATGATAGAAACACAAGGACCACCAGTGCTGGTCGTGGAACTGGGAGAGATCATGATCCTTCTGGTCTCTCAAATTACCCAACTACTTGACTCCTGTCAAACTTTTTGTGGTCAAGGGCCTGGTCAAAAGCTCCATGGTGCTCCCATCAGACTTGTCAACCTCTGCACCAGCTGATCAGGAAGTCAAGATTTTCTCAACCCCATCAACTGGTTTTTGGAAGGGATGACAAGAAATCTATCTCCAAGGCTGCAGTTTTTCCAGTTCTCAATCAGGAGGATGAGGAATGGTCAGTGTTCCCAACCAGCTCCACTTTGGAAGAGCCTCTACCTGTGATCATTCCACCCAAGGCTTTGCTTCCCCACACACCTTGGCATGTGGTCTATAATGAACCCCCAAGTACTTTAACAGCTGTCTAAAATAAATCCAGGAGTGGATGGATTCTAGCTGGCTGAAGTTGAACTCAGAAAAAACAGAGGTATTGGTTATGGACCCTGGTCAACAGATAGGGGGGTTGGGTGGTGTTGCGTCCTCTGAAATATTTCTTGGATTTCTCTCCTGACCTCTGAATGGGTGCGTAACCTGGGGGTGGTTCTTGATGATAGACTGACACTGCAGTCACAGGTGTCGGCTGTCATCAAGACTTCCTTTTATCATCTTAGGAACATCACCAGGGTTAGGCATCTTGTTCTGTCTGACGACCTTCCAACTTTAGTCCACGCCTTTGTGTCCTCATGCCTGGATTACTGCAACTCCCTTTATCTAGGGATTTCTGGGGTTGAAATCCATCACTTGCAGCTAGTGCAGAATGCTGCAGCCCGGCTTTTGACAGGTTCTTGCAGATCCTGTCATATTACTCCGGTGCTGCGTGAACTGCACTGGCTGCTGATATGGCGGTGGATCACCTTTAAAGTCAGCTTGCTGACTTTCAAATCCCTACACGGCTTGGGCCCGGTCCATCTGAAAGAAAGAACTCCTGATACCTTACTGCCCCGATCGATCATTCCGCTTGGCTGATGAGGGGTTGCTAGAGGTTCCAAGGGTGAATCTGAAATCACGTGGTGCTCGAGCTTTTTCTTATGCTGCCCCCACCCTTTGGAACTCTCGAACCCATTGGTTACAGGAGTGCACTTCTGTGGAGGGATTTAAGAGGGGTTTGAAAACTTTTCTTTGGGAAAAAGCATTTTTGAAATACTGATTTGTTTAATAACCTGGTTCTGTTGAATATTTTAATGACTGTTTGAATTGTTTTAATTGTTGTTTATGTAAGGCGCCTTGATAATTGAAAGGTGCCATATAAATAAAAAGTATTATTATTATTACTTCTACTCTGCATTGGCCCACAGGTCAACAGTCAATGTCAAACTTTTGGTTGAGGTATGGCTTGGGCTTTCGTTGAGCCAGGAGGCATTGCCATTGACATTCCTCATCCTCTTCATCCTCGGGTGAGGAAAGGCCCTATTACAGTAGAAAAGGGGTCCACCCTCTGCACTAAAGTCCCAAGAATTGCTGCAGTCACAGTGTTGCAGCAGAAAACTGGTGCATCAAAGGGGTTTAATGGAGCATCCCATTAAGCTCCCCCCCACCTGGTGCAAGCCTGATCCAGCCACAAAGTTGGGAGAAGCCGGCAAGGATGTGGCAGAGGGTAGAGCAACCAGTGGGGGTGTCAGTGTGGGTGATGGAGGCATGGCAGCTGTGGCTCGGTACAAGAGTGGCACTGGGTAGATGTGCCTGGCCAGTTGGACTGACTGCTAGGATTGGGTACGCCCTGGTAGGCATGCATGAACCCTGTCTCATACCGCCAGGTGCCACCAGTCCTGTAGGTGACATGGTCCCCAGCAGTGTAATCTGGCATCAGCATAGCTTTATACAGTGGCCTGTTTAGCAGGGGAATGTTGCAGTATTCCAAGAACTTCCCCATTCACTGACTGATCCTAGTACCCTGCAGCCTATGCCACCTGCTACGTGGTGGGGACCATGTCATCTATGAGTGCCAAGGCTGGTAGAACCTGTGGTCTGGGACAGAGTCTGTGCATAACCAGCACAGTGTACCTGGTCCAAGTGGTTAGATCCAGCCAGCCATGCCACCTCTACCAGGTGCCACCTCTGTACCCTGCCACAGCAGCTGTACCCTTATTGCCCAGATTGACAACCCACTGGTCCCTCTTTCCTGGTTTCCAGCCTTGCAGGCTACCCCCACTTGCCTCCCTCCAGACCACTGGTGCAGGGCCCTTAGACCAGCTCATGACTGGTCTAACCTCCGCCCCATCATGCAGCCATGGCGGTGCTTCCAAAATTCCAAATAAGGGGATACAGCAGCTCCACCATGGTGCAAGCACCCCTTACATCCTGGCACATCACCTCTTCTGCTACAAGGATAGTACAGGTGAAGGGTTCAGCATATGACATTCCACTTTCTACGCAGCCCGTGTTCTAAAATCAGGATTGCTGTAGCATGTAGTGCAAAGTGCCACTTGTGTCAAGTCTTTTTGGTGCAGGCACCTTGTGGCAAATTTCCACTTTTGTAAATCTAGCCCTCTGTCTTTGTGGAAATTCAAACAAGGAGGCTCGCACATTAGAGCCTGTAGGTCTGAAATCCTTTGAGCAGAAGTGATAGCAATAAAAACAGCGCTTTCAAAAACAGAAAGTGTAGGCCACAAGTCATAGCCAGTTCAAAATGAGTCAAAGTGAGCTTTTCCAAAATAAAATTCAGGTCCCAAGCTGGTCTGGATTGCAGTTAGGAGGCTTCTCAAGAATGTGCAGGCTACCTCCAGCTGAGCCATTATACGACCATCTATAGGCATATGAAAAGCTGATATAGTAACCAGGTGCATTTTGATTGAGGAATACTGCAGATCTGAATCCAATAAGGCTAGCAGGTACTCTAGAACCTGAGAAACTGGACAGGTAAATGGATTCAGGTAGTGAGAAGCAGCCCATAAAGTGAACCACATCCATTTCATTGAATAAGTAGACCTGATGGTTAGTTTTCTAGCACCATTCAGAACATCTGACACTTTTGGGGAAACTGCAAAATGGGCTACGGCTATGTGTTCAGGAGCCATGCATACAGATGAACAGACTTTAGATCCTGATGGAGTAGGGTTCCCTATTTCTGTGATAGCAGAACCTTGCATGGGGCAGAGGTACTGATGGTTCCATGGCTAGCTGTTGCAGCAGGGGGAAACAGATCTGATGAGGCCATAAGGGAGCAATGAGACCAAAGTGGCTTCCTCCATTTTCAGTTTGAGTAGTACTCTCTGAATTGGAGGAAAGGGAAGGGGATGAAGGCATATAGAAATGTCCCTTTCCAAGAGAGGGACAATGCATCTCATCAGAAACCTCCAGGCCCTGGAGTGAGCAAACAGAAAAGTGGCAGTTTTGTGTTGTGTGTGGGATGCAGAAAGGTTCAACTCTGATTGAGCCTGCTGCTGTTTCCAAAAATTATACCCATGGCAGGCATTGCTGAGGCAGGTACAAGAGGTGCAGCTGCTGTGAGTGAGCCTGCTGCTGTTTCCAAAAATTATACCCATGGCAGGCATTGCTGAGGCAGGTACAAGAGGTGCAGCTGCTGTGAGTGAGCCTGCTGCTGTTTCCAAAAATTATACCCATGGCAGGCATTACTGAGGCAGGTACAAGAGGTGCAGCTGCTGTGAGTGAGCCTGCTATTGTTTCCAAAAATTATACCCATGTCTGGCATTGCTGAAGTAGGTATGAGAGGCAGAGATGCTCTAATTGAGCCTGCTGCTGTTTTCAAACATTATACCCATGGTGGACATTGATAAGGTAGCTATAAGAGGTGCAGCTGTTCTGGGTGAAGCTGCTGCTGTTTCTAAAAATAGCAGTGGGCATCAGAGTTACATAATATAAAACTGATGATAGGCAAAAGAAAACTAAAAGTAATGTGGCACATGTGGCTGGCATGGTGGCAGTGGTGATGGTTCTATTAGTTTTGTACACAACATAGTCATCATATTCAGTATCACTGTTTACAGGTTGTTGTTCATGTTCAGGGTCAGAATCACATAATTCAGTGTTTGGGAGAATTGGGAAATTGTCAGCATTCATTTTGAGAAATGTAAGTTGTTCCACCTTTACAGGACTTAGCACTGTTCTTTGGCCACCGACTGTTCCTCCAACTGCACTAACTATGCATCAGTCCTGAAGGGGCTGCAGAGGTCAAACAACTTTTCACTGCATACATTAAAGCAGGAAGTTCCACCTTACTGGAATTCAACATTTTATATGTTGGAAAGGCTTCTTGAAAAGAAAAAAAGCTGTACATGACTACACCATGCAGAAACAAATGGGTAAAGTAGACATCATGCTCCGTTCCAGTAGTTGGACTCTGCTTGAATCTTTGGACACCTTATTGGAGCCATTTGAGGCTGCCATACATGATGTCAGTGTGGACAGTGCAACTCTAAGTCAAATTCTTCCTCAAATAAGATTTCTTCACATTTTTCTCAATGACCTAAAGAGAGACTTTCAGTCCAAAGAAGACACCACTACTGTTACATTGGCAGATTACCTGAGTCTCAGACTGTTGACCGATCAGGAATAAATGCCATGTTTAAGAATACCACCTTTGACTTGGGTCATCTGCCAGTATAAAAGTGGTGGTGTCTTCTTTGGACCATCATTGTCATCTGGGACATAGCCTGGGCTCTCTATTCCTTGTCCCCACTATCACCACTATCTCTATCAGCATTTGCTGCCTCAGCATCTGAACTTTTATTTGAGAAGGCTACCTCCCTGCATGCTGTTTCAACAGCTGAAAGTATCCTGGCACATGTGGCAAAATGTTAAGTACCTCTGAGTAACTCCAGTTGTTATTTCTGAAACTACCATTATGTCATTGCTAACATGCTTTTTGGTTCAGAATGACATTTAGTGCCAGTACTGGTGATGTTATTATTACCATTGCTATGTTCTTCGTTAATGGTATGATTTTATATTGTCCATATTTTATTTATTTTTTTATTTAGATCATGGAATAAATGCTGTTGAGCTATCAGCTCTTTTACATAGATTCCATGTCAGTATGACAGACAAGTTACAGTGAAGAACAGATTACAATATCACAAGAGAAACAACATAAGGTGGCATTGTACAATGTATGCCAGAGATTTAGGTTAATACAAGAATTGCAGACCATTGGGACACAAAACAATAACTGTAAGATCAGCCCATCAGGCCTTGTCCAGGAAGGATTCAGGTGGGAGGAGGGAATGAAAGTTAGGGTAGGAAGTGAGGAAAAATGAGGGTGGAGGATAGGGGAAAGGTGTAGAAGTGGGGGGGTTGGGAGTAGAGTTGAGAGAAGAAGTATACAGGACAGTGGCCATAAGGGCAAGCTCAGAAAGCAGGTACTAAGTTCTACTTGGGGCCTATGCAAAGGGATAAGTAAATTTTAATGGAAGCAGTCACAGCAGGCATTAGCTACTAGGTGCTGACTGAGCTTTGGTGTGAATGAGCCCAGTGTGGTTTGAGTGGAGACTTCATAATGTAAAGAATTAAACCAGAAAGGGGCTCAATAGGCAAATGATCTTTGTCCAAAGGAAGTGTGGCAGCAGGGGATCAGAAAGATCTGGTTGTCTGAGTCTCTGGTTCGACGAGGGTTGCTGTAAGGGTTAAAGAGCTTCTGAATCCCTGGGTGGGCATGAGACCTAGCCTAACCTTTTTTACAAGCAGGCAAGTTTGGTAGGTGAGTCTGCCTTTTAATTGGAGTCAGTTAGCCTGAGCTTATAGGTCACAGGTATGCATAAGGTACACGGATCCAGTGAGTAGTCTGCAGGCTTTGTTAAGCACCATTGCAGTGCATCAGAAGGATGTGTCAGCAGCCGAACCATAGATAACCAGCCCATAATCTACCAGGGAAATGATAAAGTTGTGGATAGCCAAGTTTAAGGATTCAAGGATCAGGCTTTGTCTGTGCCTATAGAAGAGCCCAATGTGAGTGTTGACTGCTTTGGCAGTATTTTCTATGTGGAGAGCACATGACAGATTTCTGTCAATGATAACACCCAAGTATTTGAAGTGCTGTATTAGCTCCAAGGGTGAGCAGGTGCTGTTAGTGGCTGTTAATGGGTATAAACAGCTGCACCTGCAGCACCACTGTGCTTCCTTTTAATAGACTTAGACTGGGAAATATGAGACATAGTAGACACAGCAATCAAAGAAATTGATATTATTTCACTAACTTTTGCAGAGACAGACAGTGTAGCTGACTACAGTATGTCACAGTAATAAATTACAGGGCTCGGGGCACCTAGCAAACAGGGTAATACAGACTAAATGGCTTTCACTATGCTGCAGAAACATACTGTGTAGCTGACTATGTTACAGTAATAAATGACTGGACTTGGGGCATCTAACAAACAGTGTAATACAGCCTATATGGTTTTTACCATGCAGAGAGGCACACGATGAAGCTATGTCATAGTAATTAATAACAGGGTTTGGGGCACCTAACAAACAGTGTAATACAGCTTAAATGCCTTTCACTATGCTTCAGAGACACACAGGGCCTGATTTTCAAAGAGTGGCGCAGGGCTTGCATCAAGCCCTGCATCAACCTCAATGTTTGATGCAACTGTATCAAACTCCTTTGAAGCAACTGCATTCAATTTTAGTACTTTTGACACAGTTGCAACATTTTCCTCAATTTATGGCATCTTGTGCCAAAGCTTAAGTGCAAGCCCCATACAAAAAGCCCACCAAATGGCACAAGTTAGACCAGGGAGGAACTGGTCTAACTTGCGACATTTGGCACACTGAATGAAAATCACTATCAGTGCTAAAAGAATGCGACAAGCCCCCTGCATCATATGTTCAGTGCATCAGGAGTTTTCGGCATTCACAAGAATTTTGAAAGTAGGGTCTGTAGTAGAGCTATCTGTAACAGTAATAAATGACAGAGCTTGGGGCACACAACAAACTGTGTAATATAGCCTGAATGGCTTTCACTATGCTGCAGAGAGACATACAGGGAAGCTGTGTCACAGTAATAAATGACAGGGCTTGGGGCACCTAAGTTCAGACAGTATAATACAGTATCCTGTGTACAAGGCGACTGCTATTGACCACTTTCAAAAAGGGTGGCTCAATCACGGTACTTTTGCACAGGGCTACCTGGCAGGGAGGATGACAGCATAGGGGATTCAGCGACTATAGTGACAGGATGTTGTTATGCATACATGCGCGTAGGGATGGGTGGGGAGGGACCATGCCATGTGATGGGTGGATGGGGAGGGAGGGTTTGTGGGGAGTAGTGTGGTGGTGGTCTGCCAAGCTGGCCATGTGGCTTGGTGGGTTGGTGCCAGGCTCGGGTTGGGAGGGTACTGGGTTCAGTTCTGAGCGCACTCATTTTTGCACCTTTTTTTTTTTTTACTTTTACATCCCCCCAACATGCACCCCCCCCAAGTTGAGAATGTTTTAGTCATGGGGATGCAGGGGGCACGGCCCCCAGCATAAATAACAGAACACATACTGTACATCTCAGGTGCTGTCTTGATCTTTGCCGCAAGTCTACATTGCCGAAATTCATTTTTTGGCAATGTAGATGTGCCCAAATGGTGATCACTATTACATGGTTGCCATTATCACATGGAACTGTGTAATATGGCCTGAATGGCTTTCACTATGTTGCAGGGAGGCACAGTGTAGCTGACTACAGTATGTCACAGTTATAAATGACAGAGCTTGGGGCACCTAACAAACATTGTAATACAGCCTAAATGGCTTTTACTATGCTACAGAGAGACACACAGTGTAGCTGACTACAGTATGTCACAGTAATTAATGACAGAGCTTGGGGAACCTAACAAACAGTGTAATACAACCTAGATGGCCTTCACTATGCTGCAGAGGCACAAACCAGGTGCCAGTGCCTTGTTGTCTGTGTCTTTTTGCCACCCTTTGTCTGTTCTCTACTCAGCACCACACCATCCACCTCCTCAACTGAAAGGATGATCCTCCCTCCTAAGATTGTTTCAGTCCCCAGCCCTGACTCCCACTCCCTTTGCTCCTTCATGGAGGTTTTTTTTTGTATTTTTTTTTATAAGTTTTCAACATGATTTAGTGGCAAAATGCAGAGCGAGCACCTGATTCTTTCCACTCCCTCCAGAGTCCACCTGCTATCTGCACAACACAGGCTCACAGCAGATGGAGCACAGAAACCACTGAACAATCAGGTTGTTAGCTCATTATCATGTGCTCCTAATTCTTCTGTGAGCTCATGAAGGACCCCACAGGCTGCCCTTTCATGCATGTTTCCAGCCTGGGAAGTCCTGGCAGGAGTCCCAGGACCCCACAGGCTGCCTGTAATGCCTTCTAAAAAAAATTACCTATCACGCATAAGCTGTGTCAAAACTACCCGACCCAAGAAGTACACTGTTATGTCAGGTAGGGTAGTTCATTTACTGAACTACCCTACTCAGCCAAAAATCACCAACACCCAACCTACCTGATATAGCTACTCAACAGGTAGTCCATGCATATCTGTGATGTCACAATCCGTGAATCACTGTGCTGATGATGTAGTGGGGGGAATAAAATTAAATATGTCAGCTGTCGGGCAGAGTGCTATTCCACATATCCAGCATAATACTGTCACATAGAAAAGTTTCTAATAAGCAAATGGAACAAGAAAAATAATTCAGAAATAAAATGTTATACATTGCTACTTCTTATAATTTTTAATATTTTCCTGTCTGTTATTTTTGGTGCTACTAGCTTTTTTAACCCTTTCACTGCCAAGGGGCTTGTTGCTAGAAATACAGTATTGATTTAAACATAGTGTAGTTGAGAGAACCATAAATGGGTCTGAGGTTCTAAAAGGTCTATAAGCCATAAAAGTTTTAATAGTTATTAGGAGCTTTCAGGACCTTTTAGTTCAAAGTGCAAAAACTTTGACCATCGTCGTCTGTCCTTAAGCTATTGTCAGTGAAGAGAAAAGATCTAAACAAGGGTTGCAAGTTCAGGTCTATGAATGAACTGAACACCTCAGACTTTGGGTGTTCAATTCTTTTGGACCTTGGAGAACATTTCTGGGAAATAGGCAGACTTTTGATTTGACTGGTTTGCCATGGTCCAAATGGGGCAGACTGGGTGAACTGATTGAACTGCTGACCACAGTACACACCTGAATTTGTGAAATGTACCCAGGAACTGGGCATTTATTCACTAGATTTATTTTCCTCACTAATTCCTGCTTTCTCAGGTTGTCTCTCCTGGCTGACGTCATTGTCTCCCATCCACTGAATCTTCACTCTTACTTTCAAATGTTCCCATTCCATTTCCCATCCCTTTACTTTGTACTTTTTATTTACGTCCTTAATAAGAATGTGAATTAAACATAAAGGGATGAGAAATGGAACATTTAGAAGTAACTGCCGAATGTGTAGCAGATGAGAGAGAATACCAAGAGCTAGGAGAAACAGCCTGGGAGTTAGTGAGGAGGACTGTCAGAGGAACCAAGGAGGATGTAAACTTGACCAAAGAGAACTTTTAATTGCTAAGTGGGCTGGCATATCAGTCTAAAAACCTGGGATCTCAAAGGTACAGTATTGCATTGAATCCTTCTCACCTTGGCAGCCTTTTCTGATAATGCATATTTAACTTGGGACAATAGTACAATGCTCTTGTGCAAATATAGAATTTTCATTGGTGTTGTACTTTGTAAACTGATACAATGCAAACACTGATGGCATGGCATTTGCTACTACTAAAGTTTTTTAAAATAACTTTGTCAGATTTGTATCTGGCTTCATAGCCCATTACCTTAAGTTCATGCTAGCCTTTTGCAGTCCAAAGTAGAGTTTTTTTTATGAGGTTCTGTGCAGGAGGGTGTTGCATGATAGGCCTAAATCCATTTATATGGGTTCATATTGTATATGATATAATGTACCTTAGAATTAAGAAACTGTCTCTTTAAAAGGCTTTAGGATGAACTTACAAAAATAGCCTTAAGTGTTCTAATGACTAGGGTGAATCTGGTATGTATCCAGATAAGGGAGACTGTTTTATTGAGTCAGGAAAACATAACTCTTATGGAAAACTGGATATCTAACTTTCCATGACAGGAAGAGGTCAGGGGTTAAGCCAAATGCATGGACCAGATGTCACTGGGGTTAGGATGGAACCACAGTGACATCTACAGGGAAAGGTACACTGTTGCACCCTATCACACAGGGGGTGTGGCTTGAAGATGACCAGCATATATAAAATCAGACACATTCTAAATTCAGAGCAGCTGAATAGTGATTAAGTTGGAAGGCAGAATAGCCTGCCCAGCTGGCATTTACTTGAAGACCAGAAAGTATATGTGTAGGCCTGGAAAAATCTCTAAAACCAGACCTGAGTGTTGGGAAAATTGTCTCTTCACACACTGAAGAGAAAATTCTGATCTTTAAGTCTGAATTTTGGAAACCGAGATTTTTCACCAAGGACAGTACCTGAAAATTTATTTTAAAAAGAATTCAGAGGAATTGACTTGCATACAACCTTGCTACAAGATTGTTGCTTAAGGACTCATCTCTACAAGGACATTTAAAATCTTGTCTGAACTATAACCTCAAAACAATGTATAGTTTAGAACGCAGTATCTAGTGTTTTCTGTAACCCATTCAGTTTTACTTTTGTTATCATCTGCATTTCAGAGTTCTTCTAAATTGTAGAGTTTTCTGTATTGCTTTTATGTTAAGTAAACTTTTATGATTTTCTTATCAACTGAGTCTCTGCCTGGGGTCTGATTGTGTGATTTAACATTTTAAACAGAAGGGTTTAGAAAAGACTGTGTACACCTAAAAAGATAGAACTGCTCAGCTATCATATAAAACTACCTAGGCAAGATGTAGTCAGTGGCTGTGGTAGGATTCAGGAACTGAAAGTAGTGCCGAGTCAAGAGAACTCAAAACTACAGAATCCACCCTCCCACTGGGAAAAGGAAGGTTTGGTGGTAAGTCTTTCTGAAACTCTTAATCCTGCTCACGAGTTCCTGAACAGGGGGATCCTCTCTGCAAACAGGAGGCCCTACCAGGCTGCCTGGGGTTTGGGGTCCAGGAGTGCATGACAGAGGGAAGGGATCATAACTGGAGTCAAACCCATGGCCAGGTGATCTGTCCCACTTTCCAGTCTGCCGCCCCCACACAGAGATGTTCCGTGATGTCTAAGCCAGGAGATTGTGGAGGAATGACCCACAGAAATCTATGGGGAAAAGATTTCAATACATTTTCTGTATGATTAAGCAAACCTGAAGAAAAATGAAAGCCACCAATCAGCTAATAGGGCCCCTATTAGTTAATTGATGACTTACATTTTTCCCAGAGTTTGCTTAATCATACAGAAAAATTTCGGAAATGTTTCACCATGGACTTCTATAGGGCACACCCCATGCTCTCCCTGCATAAATGTCACAAAACGTCTCAGTGCGGGAGTGGGGCCAGTGGACTGGAAAGTGTAAGGGATCACCTGGCCATGGGTTCAGCTCCAGCTATGAAATCTTCCCCTCAACACATGACCTCATAAAAGAATCTACTTTGGGATGCACAAGTCTAGCATGTACTTGAAGTAATGGGCTATGAAGCCAAAAAACAACACACGTAAACTCTGATAATTTTACTTTAAACTGGTACCTTGAAGTCAGCCTGTCCATGTGCTGCCTGTCATGTCAGAGTAAATTAATTGGTCAGTTACCCAAGAGCTTGGTCATGTCTTGTGTTCCCACAACCCAAGCATACTGCAGAATGAGCTGTCCACCCCCCTCCTCGGGGAGGTTACAAATCAGGAGACAGAATTATCCGGCAGACATGAACACTTCTCAGTAGAGCAGAACAAATTTAAAGTTATACTGGCTTGTTAGAATCACAGTCAACAATGGAACAGAGAAACTCCTGAATCAGTTTAAAATCACCTTTCCTGACAAAACTTTTCATTACCCATTGTTTGTAATGGGAGGTGAACCAGGGGAAAACTAAACAACAATTAGATGAACTTTACTCAGTTCTTGTGGTCGAATTCTGCGAGGTTCCTGTAGCCCTCATCTAAACACAACTTAAGGTGCTTTTACACACAGGTTTTTAAAACGAAATAAGCATTACCTGTGTGGCGCTGTTGTACTCTGTTGTGTTCGGGTTTCCTTGTACACCCTGCGAGTATTCCGGCCAATCCTGCCTCCATTTGTTTCGGCTCCTCCAGAGTTTGCTGCTCTAATGGCAGTTTCTGCAGTGCTACTGGAATGACCGTTTTACACAACCAGATGAAACGAAACATGGTGCAAACCTTGCCCGAGAAGCAGAGATTGGTTTGGTGAGAGCGTTCCTCAAGGGAAAGAAACAAATGCACTTTACACACAAGGGATGTAACGGAATACTGTTTCCATAACAGTTATTCCGTTACACAAACCTGTGTGTAAAAGTGCCTTTGGAGTGATACTTCACTACCTCCAGCCTCTCTTTGCATCTTTTTACCAACATAACTGCCATCTTACTAGATAAAGACCTGCTGGGGGAATATAGTATGGGAATATAGTATGTTAATTAGAACTTAAAAAAGGTTCTGAAAAAATTACTGGACACAAAATTGCAGAGTTTCTGCGATGTTCTGAACTTATTTGAAACTGCTCCCCCATCCCTTAATTATCAATGAATAAAGTTTTTAACAGTTTTGAATTTCTATGTGTATGTATGTTAACTTGTTTCATTACTTATCCTGCAGTGCCATCTTGTAGCCGCTGTTTTTCTCCCCCCCCACCTTTTTTTTTTTCACTTTATTTCTTTCTATTTTCTTACCTCCTTGGCTGAGGGGGGGTTTACCTATGGTTTCCCCCTTTCCAATCAGCCCTCACGGTCTCCTGCCCCGGCCACATCCAGAGCTTGATTCCCCTCCCTCCCTAGCCTCTCGGTCACATCACAGTGGGTACTTACCCCACCACCGCAGAAACCTTGGCGCCTGGGCTTGGGGGGAGCTAACATGGGTGCATCCATGGCGGTGCTGTCTGTGCCAACCTTTAAGCATGCTGAAGGATTAGTTACTTTTCCCGGCCCACAGCACGGATGTGCAGTGATGTCAAGGATCCTGATGTGCAATCTACCACGCACCTCACACCGACGCCATGCATGTCATTCTCCACTGCGGACCGCCACATGCACTGACCCCCAGCCACCACCAGGAGCCAGCACAGCCATAGTTCCCCCTAGCCACCCTCCCCGAGGAGGAGAACAGTCCCTAGGACACTCGATCCTCCTCCCCCTAGCCACCACCCCAGAGGAGGAGAACAGTCCCTAGGACACTCGATCCTCCTCCCCCTAGCCACCACCCCAGAGGAGGAGAACAGTCCCTAGGACACTCAATCCTCCTCTCCATGGCCAACCCTCAAGGTTGCTTCTTCCCCGGGTTGTCGGCGTGGCGCCAGGTGAGGCATCCAGTGCCTCAGCCCTCAGTTTCTCTCCCTTTAATGAAAAGCACATTGATTATAGAATTATGCATGATTTTCTTTTGTTTTTGCTCTATAGCATTTCTGATTGTTTATTATATTCATTGTATACTATGGCCCATGGTTGTATAGCTTCTGATTTTAAATTAAAAATAACCAGACTGAGTCTGTAATAGAAGTAAAGTTCAGACTGTACTGTGCACATCCATACTGTAGGCACTTAATGGGTTAATGTCTGTAAGAACTAGAAAATAGGACAAGGCAGCTTAAATATACAGGCCTTGTGGGGGGGGTGAGACCTGGATTTTGATCTTTTTTTTTTTTACCATAAACTGTGGCCTCCCTAAGAAATATTGCTGTCAACTTTATCTAAAACTTATAAGTAAGCATAGGTTGAGCAAGTAGACTGCTTATGGGCAAACAGGATAGATGAGTGGTCTTTTTATACTGTCAGCTTCTGTGTTTCTTTGAACCTGTCTGTAAATTGAAACAGGAGACTGCTTTATTCAGTAGTGAAATGGTTAACCTGCAAAGGCATCTAGCAAACAGTGGGAGGAGAATTAGGTGGCCCTGCCCCACAGACTGAGACAGTGAAACACAAGCAACCCAGCAGATGTCAGCCAGAAGGAGAAGAGGGACCACCTTTGTAAAGTAGCTTAACTGGTTGTCGTTTTAAGCAGGTTAGTAGCTCCAGTGTCTTGGCAGTAACTCTACAGAAAGTGAATTAAGGTGGTAACGATCCTTCCATGACTTCCTGGGTTAGTGAGGAGAAGGGAAAATGCTGTGTTATTGTGCTAGGCCTTGAACTAATCCAGTGCACTGCTGGGATCTAGATGAACCCTGACAGATGTGGTTAAGCTGCTAAGTGTAACTGAACATGTGTGCTATTTGCTGTTAGGCTGTGCTTGCCCAAACCAAACTAGACTTCTTTAGAACATACTTCACAACCTCTTGCCTCATAAATCAGGGAGAAGGCTTTAAGAAATCAGGGACATATCTTAAAAATTGGTAATATTCATTCAGAAAGCTGCTAGAACAAAGTGATTAGTGTAAGATGCATTTCCTGAATAAGAACAAGTCTGTAACTAATGACTGACATTATTTCTGCATAAAATCCCCACTGTTCAGTCGCAAAAAATGCACATTTTATGAAGGACAGAGGAAAATCTTGAAGCAAAATCAGGGACACCCTGAAAATCAAGGACAGTTGAGATGTATGCTTTAAAAGCCGAAGAGTAATCTGATGAAAATCAGATTTTTACAGAAGTCATTTCAGTGCTATTTTGTATATTTGCTTTACCAGGAAAAGGCTTCATTGAGAGATGCTTATTTGTAAGGAGCTCCTTCCTAGTTGGGACACTCGCCAATACAGCAATAAATTAAGGACAGAATGTACAGAAATTAATAACTGAATGCAGAACAATACACACAGAGTACAGATATAAGATAACATAGAGCAGTATATACAGAACTTAAAATTAACCACAGGAGCAGTTAAAAAAAACACACACACACACACACACACACACACACACACACACCAACAGTGAGGGATTCAGTATTAGAGATGTGCAAAGTTGGGAAAATCCATGTATTAACTGACAGATTTCCTTTATTTTGTGAAGATAGTTCACCGTGTAAAGTCTCAACTTCACACCTTCAAAAAAAAACTCGCCAAAATGTAGTTTGACTTCCGTCGACAGAGTTTGTCAGCTCCACATTTTACAGGTTTTTAGTGATCCCCAGCCATCCCGGCCAGTTGTACAATTAAAATTCCCTGGTGTCCAGAGCCCTCTCAACACCCCACCAATAGCCGATTGCCAATCACCAGCTGATGTATAATTAAATTCCCTGGTGTCTAGTGGCCCCCCTGGTAGCTGATTGCCTGCCCCATTGCATAATGAAATTCCCTGGTATTTTGTGGTCCCCTACAACCCCACTCCAGCAGGTAGTGCCTCACCACTCCACTTCCACCCACCCTGACCCCAAGAGGGCAGCTGGCACAGCCCTTCCACTCTCCACCACACTGGCCACCTGACTGAGCTGTCAGTGAATGAGCGCATACTTGTGCAAGCAGGTGCTCATTCATTGACACCTCATGCCCATTCATTGAGCTCTTTGAGCTCTGTCAGGGGCACAGACAAGAGTAGAGGGCTGTTCTGGTCACCAGTGGGGAGGGGTGCTGTGGAATCCCGAGGCCCACAATGCCTTCCCCCCCAATCCCACCTGCTGCTGGCATCTGGACAGCCCTCTGCTCTTTTCTGCACCACAGACAGTGCTCAATGAATGTGTACAAGCTGGTGGCCTGTCAATGAATGAGCACGTGCGTGTACAGGAATGCACTCATTCATTGACAGCTCAGTCAGGTGGCTGGCATGGTAGAGAGAGGGGAGATTGTGCCAGTTGCCTGGTCGGGGTTGGGAGGACAGGGTGGTTGGGCACTACCTGACAGGCTGTGGGGGTGGAGAGGACCACAAGGCACCAGGGAAGTGGGGGTGGAGAGGACCACAAGGCACCAGGGAATGTAAGTGTACAGTGGGCCAGCAGTCAGCAGGGGGACCACCGCTAGACTATTATGGTTTAGTGTAAGAACAACAGCGGAAGTCAGCTGCACAAGGGCAAGAGTCCTGGATTTCAGAAGGGCTTACTTTACGAAGATGGGGAAATACTTCTGAGAAGACCTGGCAGGAGGAGATGTCAAGGGGTGTGGTGGGCAAGTGGGCCAGATTAAAATGGAGCATCGTAAGGGCAACAAACTTGTTCAATAGGCAAATAAGCAAAAGGAGGAGGAGGAGGATACCATTGTGGTTCTTCAGAGGTAAGTGGCAGAAAAGATGAGGGCAAAAACAGCGGCATTCAGAAGGTGTAAGGAGACCCAGAGAGAGGAAGAGAGAGAAGCATATCTTGAGAAACAGGGGGGAGCAGGCAAGGCAGTAAGTAGAGCGCAAAAGCACAGGCTGAGGAAAGAATTGTCCAGACAGTATCAAAGGGGAGAAGACATTTATTCAGGTGTATCCGTGAGAAAAGGAAGACCAAGGGAGGGATTTCATGGTTAAAAAGGAAGGAGGGGGGCTGTATAGACCAAGAAAAGGCAAGCATCTGAAAGGGGAGGGACTACAAATAAGCACCAAGATCATGGTGGGTAAGGAAGTGAACACCCGTCCCTCTGAGGAGAGGGTCAGGAAAGCGCTCATTAGTCTGAGGGTGGACAGAGCCTTGGGATCAGATGGGGTGCATCCAAGAGTGTTAAAGGAACTCAAAGGGGTGCTAGCTGCACCCCTGACAGACTTTTTTATCAGTTCGCTGGAGACTGGCATAGTCCTGGAGGACTGGAGAAGAGCAGAGGTAGTCCCACTTCACAAAAGTGGCAGCAAGGAGATGGTGAGAAATCACAAGCCTGTCAGCTTGACATCTGTCATAAGGAAATTGATGGAAACACTGTTTAAAAAAAAAAAAAAAGATTCATGGAATACCTGGACACCAACAGACTACAGGACCTGAAATATCATGGCTCGACAGAGGGGAAGTCGTGCCAAACAAATATGATAGATTTGTTTTTGACTTACAACCAGGGTATTGGACCAGGGAAGAACTGTGGACATGGCCTACCTGGACTTTAGCAAGGCCTTTGACACCATTTCACATTGCAGCCTGGTAAACAGGTTGGGTAGCATGGGGGTGGGCAATAAGAGGGTAACCTGGGTAAGGAACTGGTTAGAAGATAGTAGGCAGCAGGTGGTGATTAATGGAGTTTGTTCTGAGGAGGGGGAGAGTGACTAGTGGGATACCACAGGGGTCAGTATTGTGGCCAGTCCTCTTTAATGTCTTCATTACTGACATAGCAGAGGAACTAGAAGGGAAGGTCTGCCTCTTTGCAAATGACACCAAGATCTGCAACAGGGTGGATACTCTAGAGGGGGTTCAAAGGATGGAAAGGGATTCAAAATGACTGGTGGGGTGGTCAAAAGTTTGGCAGGTAAGGTCTTATGCAAAAAAAAAAAAGGCAAAATAATGCACTTGGGACCCAAAAACCCTGGGGTGCAGTACAAAATGGGAGACGAGATACTAGCTACAACCAAGCAGGAAAGACACCTTGGGGTAATCGTATCAAGTGACCTGAAGCTGAACAGGCAATGCAACAAAGCGATCAGGAGAGCTAGTGGGATGCTGTGGTGCAGAGGTAGGGATATTACCAGCAGGAAGAGGGAAGTGGTATTGCCATTGTACAGATCTGTAGTATGACCCTACCTGGAGTACTGTGTCCAGTTTTGGAGACCACATCTCAGAAAGGACATAGACTGGGTGGAGGCCATACAAATAAGGGCTACCAAGATGTTACAGAGTCTACATCAAAAGTCCAACAAGGTTCCAGCCCAGTGGTGAAGAGGGCTGAGGCACTGGTGCCTTAGCTTTTCCCACGTCAGCGACCCATGTTCGAGAATGAGCATGGACCACCAGGGGTTGTGGAGGGGGTAAGGAGTTGAATTGAGTTGCCGTCCTACAGCTCTCCTCTGCTGGGGAATGAGGGGTTTCCCTGGCTCTTGGCTGCCACCAGGTGGAGGCTTGGTGGCAGGGCCAGGCCTAACGGGGGACCTGGTGCTAGGCTGGATGGGAGGAAGAGGCCATCACCAGAGCCTCAGAGCGCATGTGCGCCTCCACATGCATGCATGCATGTCTGTGTACCAGGGTCTCGGGATAAGGGGAGAAATTAAATAAAGGGAGCATCAGGGCAGGTAGGATGATGAAAGGAGAAACACATATGGGGGGGATAAAAGAAAGTCCAACAAGGAGAGGCTAAAGAAACTAAACATCTGCACCCTAGAGGAGAGAAAGAAGAAGGGGGAATATGATCAAGACCTTTAAATACCTCACAAGGATGAATAAGGTACAAGTGGGAGGTATTTTTCAGAGGAAAGGATGATCTAGAACAAGGGGCCACGGTATGAAGCTGGAGGGCAGGTAGGTTCAGGAGAGATGTGAGGAAATACTTCTTCACAGAAAGTGTGGTGTGTGCCTGGAATAGTCTTCCAGTGGAGGTGGTAGAGGCAAAAACAGTGGTGAGATTCAATAAAGTCTGGGATAAGCACAAGGGAATCATAAGGGATAGGTAAGGGTTGGAAAAGAAAGTGCCATAGACCTGGAAGGGTCTACAGCAGAAGCAATGCAACAAAAAAGGGCAGACTGGATGGGCCAGGCAGCCCTTATCTGCTGTCAGTTTCTAAGTTTCTGTGTTATGCAAAGTCTCCCCCCCCACCCCCACACACACACACACACACAGCCTAGCGAGAGAATGACGGCAGACATTCTTCATCATGGAGTGGATGGAGGATCTACGTAGGACTCACTCCAGTCTTAGTAACTGTCCTCCCAGCCCACATCATTAGTCCTGCTGATGTCTAACACCCCCATCATGCCAGCATGAATTATATTCTTGGCTGGTCCACAACCCCTAGCCTAAGCCCTACCAGAGAGAACAAGTCTCAGAACATTGCCAGCTGAGAGATCACATGATGCAAGCTGCCTGGAGGCTGTGTCTACCCTGGGCTCCTACCATCCATCTGATATAACCTGATTTTAAAACAACTTTAGAGCTCTACTTTACACAATTGAAGTGGCTGGAGACTCCCCAACCTCTGCATATCGTTCAGATTCACGTTTCTTGGCATTGCAAAGCTTTACCGCGGCGATGGAGGCGGGGATGAAACAGGCCGCGATGTGGCAAACCCCACCTAACACACCTGAGAAGCTCTCCAAGAAAGCAAGGAGCCAGGCCTCTGGGAATCCGAATAAGGTGGGTAACTCTGCTTCCCCGATAGTGCCCCTATCTGAGGAAAGATTCCTTCAGGAATTCTCGCCCTTTAGAGAGGCACTGGATAACATTACTTCTGATCTCAAATCTATTAAAGGAGATCTCGCTACCTTAAGCAGCAGAATGAACGACTCTGAGGCCAGAATCACCTCCCGAGAAAGATGGTGTGACAAAACCGACCCAGAAATTACTTTGTTGAAACAGCAAGTCCGGAAGCTCCAACTCAAAACGAAGGACTTGGAAGGGCGTAGCAGGAGGTATAATCTCCTGATTATTGGGCTACCCGAAGCAGAAGAGGGCCCGGATGCCATTCTATTCCTTCAGAAATTCCTCCTCAGTCATGGGGCCTTCACCATTGAACCCCCAATACCACATCGAAAGAGCACATAGATCTCTAAGGCCGCAGCCTCCACCAGATTCTCCTCCCCACCCGATCATCATCAAATTTCTAAGTTATTTAGAAAAACAGCACATTTTCAACAAAGCCAGGGATCTGCAGGCCATTACCTGGGGCTCCTCCAAAATAAGAATTGCTCAGGATCTCCCGCTTGAAACTAGGCAGAAAAGATCTGCTTTTCATCCAATCATGCACAAGCTAATCGCGGCGGGTATCCGATTCAGGATGCTGTACCCAGCCAATCTTAAGATCACAATTGACGGCTCATCAACCACCTATGAGACACCTGAGCAAGCTATTAAAGACTTAACTTCTAAGCTTCCTAACCTCTTTAAAGAGGGTTGAACTTGCTATAGTTTCATCAAAAGGCTATACTGGCTCTGTCTCCTTTACATTATTATGCAGTTATTTTTCCTAATTACCTGTACGCTTCTGTTGGGAAAGGTCGGTCTAATTTGCTTGGTGGGGGGTGGGAGTCTTGTCGATCCTGATTTTGAGGGACTGTTGACGCCCTGAATTTCCTAGGGCTGTTACCGGAACCTTTGTGTTGAGCTATGCTCCAGCTGACTGTTTCTGGCTACGGACCACGCTAGGTCCCACAAGGAAATATACCCCCCTGGGCTTCCCGGTAGTGGCGAGATGTTTTACTTCCTAACTGCTACCCGACCTAACACTCCTTGGGTTCTAGTCCTAACTGTAAAGGGCTCACATCTTGGACTTGAGTTTACATACAAGGGTAAGCGCCCACTTCTCCGTATTATGATGGAAAGTGACAGAATTCCCATGATTAGGCTGTTCTTAGCTGCCGGCTTTGTTAATCTTCTATAATCCTCCCCTTGATCACATCAGGGCACAGTTCCCAACTATTATGGTCAAAAGAGGATGGTTGGGAGTGGCCCGGGGATGGGAGAGGCTCATAGGAAGCTGCCTCATGAGCTGAGAAAGGGGAGATACGGCAATCTGCAGGAGACTTCTATGGGGATCTGCCATATAGTCTACTGGGTGACACAGTCAGTCAGTTTACTTCCCTATTCTCATTGCACTAACATATCAGGAAGGTATTGGTGCATTGTGCTCCTGGGATCTGCCATTGGGGTCTCAGTTCCAGGTACTTATTACCGGGTTCCTTGTGTCCCATTTACCCAAACTTGGAGCTACTTTGTATATAGTTCATGGGGTTATTTTTTTCACTGGAGAGGAGGGGTCACCTTTGGCTTCAGGACACGACTCCTCGACTACAGCCCAAGGTTACTAGCTTTTCTCTGATAGTTTCTATATTTCAGGGTTCTGGCTGCTGTTTTTTATATAGAGTGTGCAGGCTTAATTTGGGCACTAGAGTGTGCTATAACACTTTTTTAGTTTGGTGGTTCACAATTTCTCACTTATCCAACCTATTGCTCATATATGGTTAAGGTGGAGATTAAAGTAGCTTCCTGGAATGTGCGAGGGCTCAGGGATAAAACCAAAAGGCACCAAGTCTTTAAACACTGTGAACTACTCGGGATTGAGGTTCTCATGCTTCAGGAAACCCATTTGGCTAACAAAGAAACAACTGGCTACTCAGATCTGGCTTCTCCCAAGTTTTCTC
Organism: Neoceratodus forsteri; assembly: GCA_016271365.2. Lineage (NCBI taxonomy): Eukaryota > Metazoa > Chordata > Ceratodontiformes > Ceratodontidae > Neoceratodus > Neoceratodus forsteri. Next base: position 338,565,344 of record JADMNL010000026.1, read on the forward strand.
GGCAAGTGGATCTGAAGCTAGCAAGGAGGTGGCTATCCTAATTAAGAATCATGTCTCTTTTCTGGCTGAAGAGAATCTAGCAGACCCAGAGGGCAGATTTATCCTGGTCAAAGGCTGTCTCAACAACTGTAGTATCGTGCTGGGATCTGTCTATGGCCCAGTCGGAGGGAGTCCGGAATTTTTCATGACTCTGGCAGATAAGATAGGTAATTTTTTACCCTCACAGTTAATATTAGAGGGGGACTGGAGGGTCCGACCATGCCAAGCTCTTGACAGAACTTACACGCCAATAAGGCCAGCATCCCCAGCTCAAAAAGCTCTAGTGGACCTCATGCAACTTTTGGGGCTATGCGACCCCTGGCGGCTTGCTAACCCTTCACTTTGTTCTTTTCTCAGGTACATAACTCATGGTCCAGACTAGACTATATTCTGATCAGTAAGTCACTTCTCCCTGGTCTCTCCCAATCAGGTATTGAACCGATAGTGCTGTCAGACCATTCAACAGTCTGGGTTAGGATCTCACCAGACCCTAACTTTCAGCGAGACACCATTTGGAAGCTAAACACTCAGCTCCTCAAAGATCAACAGACCGTCTCTCACATTAAAGACCTGATCTCTAACTTTATGGACCTTAATAAAAACTCTATCCCGAGGATAGACTCAATATGGTGTGCTTTGAAGTGCTACCTTGGGGGGAATTAATCAAAATTGCCTCAGTGAGGAAAAAACACAGGCTGGATCAGGTCGCTTTGCTGCTAATCAAAATTAAGGAATTAGAGCACTCCCTTTCCCCCTTCTCCCCTCTCAAGTTCATTAGAACCCTTAGTAAAGCTAAAGAACGAATGCACAGACTTACTGAAAGAAAAAGCTGAATACACCATATTAAAAACCCAATCCAAATACATTGACCAAGGCGAAAAGGCCGGTAGATTATTAGTTCTCAGATTACGTAAAACAGCTCAAGATTGATCCTGATGTTGCAAACCCAGGAGGATGTAGTCAAGACTTCTCCCAGAGAGATCGCCCAGATCTTTGAAGGATTTTACAGTAAGCTTTATAGTAGACACCCCCCTCCAGCGTCTCCGGGGATTTCTGCTTATTTAGAAGATCTTGACCTCCCTCGCCTCCTCCCACATCATAAAAGGTCTCTCAGCTCCCCCATCACATTACTCGAAGTAGAAGAGGCGATTGCCTCTTTAGCTCCTGATAAGGCACCGGGCCCCGATGGTTATCCATCTAATTTTTTACAAGACCTTTAACAGGGAACTGGCCCCTCTCCTTCTCAGGCTTTATGAATACATGTTTGAGGCTGAGGTTGTGGACTCTACATTATTAGAAGCCACAACTGTGTTAATCCTTAAACCAGATAAACCACCTATGGATCCCGCAAGCTACCGCCCCATTTCTCTCTTAAATTGCGACATTAAGATCCTGTCCAAGATCTTGGCCGAGAGGATCAAAAAGATCTGGACTCATCTTCTGAGCCCAGAACAAGTTGGATTTGTGCAAGGCCGTTCCCCAGCTGACCACCTTAGGACCCTCTCCCATATCTCACATGCATCCCAATCATCTTATACTCTGATGGCCTTAATCTCCCTTGACGCTGAAAAAGCGTTTGACAGAGTTAATTGGGATTTTTTATGGGCAACACTAGCAAAGATGGAATTCCCAACTTCCTTTATACTGTGGATTCAGGTTATATACAAATCTCCCTCGGCCAAGATCTATTGTAATGGCATACTCTCTTCACTTTTCTATCTCTTTACAGGTACTAGACAAGGCTGCCCCCTTTCCCCCTTTCTGTTCAATCTGTATTTAGAACCTCTCCTTCAGAGCATTAAAAGATCTCCTCATATCCAGGGTTGTCCGGTATTACAACATGAGTTGGTCCTCTCTGTCTACGCAGACGACAGTCTCCTCCAAGTCGCTCACCCCGAAAAGTCACTAGCACATGTGGTCCAAGTTATTATGCAATACGGCTGCCTCTCTTACTATAAACTGAATCTAGCAAAATCAGAAGTGTTCCCATTAAATCCCTTCACACACAAAGCTAGTTTTGCTAGATTTGGTATGAGGTGGTCCCCTAAATCGATCAAATATCTGGGCATCCGCTGGCTGTTGAGGTGGGTTGAGTCACTCCCCACCACCCTGCCGTGAAGGGTAAGTCGCGGGGTGCACAAGGGAGGGGGTATGATGTTCAGGGATGGCACTGGGGGAACAACGGATGGCGGGGGTTGTAGCCGGAGCTGTAAAAAAAAAAATTAAAAAATATCTGGGCATCCACCTTACTAATGAACCACTACTACTCAGGAAACTTAATTTAGATGATCTTATGACCAACATTCAATTAGACCTCAAGAAGATGGTCCAAACTCCCTATCTCTCTCAGGGGTAGAATCAGCATCATTAAAATGAACATTCTGCCCCGGATTTTCTACCCTCTTAATTTATTGAGCCCCAGGCTACCCCTTTCATACTTGCAGCACCTGTGTTCTACCCTCTCGCAATTCATTTGGCAAAATAAGTCTCCCAGATGTTCTTTCTCCAAGCTTTGTCTTCCTAAAGACAAAGGGGGACTTCGTCTCCCTAACCTACTTTTTTACCACTGTGCAGCTCACCTTTCCAAACTGGGCAGATGGCTTCAAATAGGGCAGAAGGACCTTCCCCGATCTGGCTCCAAATTGAAAGACAAATACTCATAGAATCTCATCTCTGCTCTCTGACCATATTTTTTCTTCCCACTTCGGCACTCCCGTCCTCATTATTAAATCCAACCATCCTCACTTCCCTTAAAACCCTCTGTCAGTGCCTGCAATACCTTAAAATCTCACCAAAGAGAGACTTAGCACAGCCCCTCATTCTCAACCCCAACATTCGGTTAGGAGGCTCAATGATTACCTTAGAATGGCTTCCTCAAGTTTGAGAAGCCGTGGTTGAGAACCTATACTCTCGGGACTCCCTCTTAGCTTCTCCGGATATTATGGCCAAGTTTAATCTCTCCCCTAGGTGTATCTTCAAAATATACCAGCTGAGGCACCTCATTAGCGCCAAATTTGGGACTGAGTCCCGCCACTCACAAGTGGGCCCTCTTCTCTCTCAAGTTCAGGAATTAGCTTCCAAATCCCATGGAATCTCCGCTATATATTCCTACCTGATGGGTCTTAAATTTCCGGACTCCCTCCCAGGCTCTAGTGTCTAGACTTCTCTCCTGCCTGACCTCGTTCCTAATTGGTCACGAATATGGATTGATCTACACAGATATCACACTCAAGTTAGGTTTAGACTTATCCAATACCATATTTTAAATAACATGTACTACACTCCGGTCAAATTAGCTCGTCTAGGGCATTTGCCCCTCCCTCTCTGTACCAGATGCTTGCAATCAGAAGGAAACCTGCTCCACATCTTTTGGCAATGTGAAAAAGTAACCCCCCTGTGGAGCTCCATCCAGTCCAACTTGGACCCTTTTTTGGGTCTTGATGGTCTTTTCACCGCAGAAATATGCATCCTGGGTATCTATTCCAAAGTTGAGAACCAGGAGCGCGGATTTCACATGGCACTTATCTCCATGGTGATCAAAAGACTGGTACTTAAACACTGGATGGACCAGCTAACCTTAACATATGCAGAGTGGCTGAAAGACCTATCAACCTGCTTTAATATGGAGAGACTCATGGCCAGTTCTCGTAACCGTATGGATGTGTGTCATAAAAAATGGGATAGACAATATATGTTGTATCTACATTACAGCCTGTTTGGTTCTGTCTCTGAAGCTCTCTTCCCTTATCTATTTTACCACCAATCCTATGTGCCCATGATATTATGTTAATAACATATGATTTGCCAAGTATGCACACTCTGGGTGGGTTAGGGTTGGGGGGAAGGGGTGGTTGGGGGCAATAGGTTTTTTTATTTTTCTGATTTCATGTTTCATTCATATTTTGGTAAATAGAGAAGTGTTACCTAGTCCTATGATAGACTCGATGTTAACCCGTGTTTTGGTGTAACTCTGTAAAACTAATAAAGTTAAATTTAAAAAAAAAGAACATTGCCAGCTATTTGGGGGGTCTGGATTTAAATGCTGTTAAATGGATGGGCCGACAGCAAAATATGGAGACATGATTAGCCTAAGCAAGCTCCCAGCTAGTACTCGCATCAAGGTAGGGATCAATAACAGTAGTGAAGACCAACTTCAATGCCTCAAGTGGTACGAGACTGCTCTAACACCCAAGCAACCTGCGTTTGCATCCAGCACTCTGGACAGCAGACGAAGAGGCTGGCAGGAGCAAAAAGGTTTATCTAGTAGGAGGCGCCCCCTTCTGGGGGGTCCAGTGGTGCATGATGGCTGCTTCTGCCAGTGGCATGATGACTGTTCACTATACAGCCGGGGTGGCCTTATTCTATCAAGCAACCCCATGATGTCATGGCAGGTTTGCTCATGGTCCGATTTGATTTTTCCTGCTACTTACTGAACAGGTATGTGATGTAAGAATTTGTGGTCCTTCCCTGGCTCCTGCTTTTGTGGGCACAACAAGCTCCACTGTACAAATAACAAGGGTGGCTAGGCCATGTAAAGCACCAGAAATAAAACGTTATTGCACTCAGGAGTAACAGTCAAAACCATGCTGGTAGCCAAGGAACAAAGTAGTGGTGCTTACTTTATTAGTAGGTACGACATGTCGCAGTGACAATCCCCACAACACTCACTTCATGCCAGAACAGATGGATTCAAAACAGCAGTCCTAAAAGGAAGGGCCCCCCTCAGCCTTGTGTTCTGTTTATCTGTGTAGTTTATAGGCATGAACATTGATTGCCTCTATTGCATCCTCCTAATTTCATCAGGATTTAAATGTAGATGAAGGTACTTATGTTTGATGTGAAAACCTGTTTGACTCCATTGCAGATGTCATGCCCTGACTCATGTAAGTGTAACCCCTGGGTGGCGCCACCCCCAGGGTTACACCCCTGCCTACTACCCTGGACATAGGCTGAAGGGTTTGGGTTCGCTAGCTAATAACATTTTTTAAAACCTTTGCGCAGTGCCTCCACTCAGGGTGCTTTACGTGGGTGAGATGGTGCTGGGTGTAGCCCCCTGAGCTGCTACACCACCCACGGTGACCAGTTACCCTCCTCAGACATGCCCCAAGACACAGCTCCCCACATTTCAACATTTTGAATTAAAGGCTCTCTCTAATAATATGCTCACACAGGATTTCAAACAACAGCAACAAGATGTTTATTTTGGGGGGAATAAAGGAGCTACGAAAGGGAAATAGGAGGAGTAGAGGATATCTTACTGTATTTACACACATATACAGAGATCATTTTGGATTTTGCTGATGAACCCTCTAGCTGGGTAGCTACATATTAACAAGCAGACATAAATCACATTTTACCATTCGACTTAAGACATCCAGAGCCCTGGCTGTCTAGCTGCTGATAAATCAGATGTTAAACATAATTATTAATAACACCCACACTGGTACCAGTCCCAGATACAGCAGAAACCCCACAATCTCATACCATACTGGTTAAGCATTTGCGGTTCACACCCCCCTTCTCTTTGTTAGTATCAATACACATGCACCGCTGTAATGCCGTTCTCAGCACATGTAACCAGCTGACTGTACACCTCTATATAACTTGTATCATAATTGTATTTTCTACATTTACTGCATTGTGATGTATCCTATGTTATGTAATCCCGGGTCGCCCCTGGAAAAGGGACCTCCGGGGCCCAGTGGGCTCACCCGGGTCACCAAAATTTAATAAATAAATAAACAGATACCACAGTCCAAGATGTTGCAGGCCTGATGGAGTTGCAGCTGGTCAAGGTGGCAGGCTATTAATTTGAGGATGGGTTAACTTGGAACCAGATTTTTGTAAAGCAGCAAATTACTATTTACAACCACAGCAGGGATTGCCCTGCACTTTAGCAGACAAAGCAGGGATTGCCCTGCATTTGCAGACAAATCAGGGATTGCTCTGCACTCGCAGACTTCTGAACATTCCAGAACAAACTATGTGGATCTTACATCCAGAACATTCAGCACAATATTTGAAAGTCCCATCCAATGCAATGAGAGTGATGCTTCTGTCAAGCATCCTAAACACAGTTTAAACACGGTCACATCCAGTACTTTATGTACCAAAAGGTATCCATCCAGAGTAAGTTGGCAACAACACTTTTATCAAGCATCCCATACTTTAGTCACAGGCAGTCACATCCAGTACATTCTATATACTAAGAACATTATCCACAAGTGGAGTCCTATCCAGCACGTCTAGCCATTTAACACTTGTACCAAGTGCTCTTCGACGAAATTCAGTGCAGACACAGGTACATTCTCTTTAAGGTATCTTTGACATTAATATGCTCTAGGGCCTCCTGTCTCATGAAGTGGCAAGCGCATCTTGGCAGACAGCTTCATGATAGCAGGACTCTAACCCATAGCTACACATTTATATGATTCACTAAGCCCAGCATCTTGCTGCACCTGCAACTTAGCCATTTGGGCCGCAGACAAGATGCATCCATTACTTGAACTAGGCAGTCTCTTATGGGGTTAGTAGCCCAGACTGATGACTTCAATACTTCACACTTAACAGCACACATTTCTTAATGGAGCATAGAGCCCCCAAGATTACTTGCTTAGCTTCTCCCTCGCACCTGGGGGTATGGGGGTACTCACTTAGGTCCTCCATGGGTCTCATCCGCAATCGAAGGCATCCTGAAGACTTCTTCAGCTCTCTCACCGCTGAGGTACTTGGTCAGCGCTCTCACCGCTGCATGATGTCATCTGGTCTGGTCAGCGCTTTCATTGCTGCTGGACATCTGATTCTTCGGTCCACATCTTTCCCCAACATGAGAGGGAAGGCTAGCCTCTGGAGGACGGTACTGGCAACCTCCAGACTAGCTTTTGCAGAAAGCCCAATTATTGTAACTAGTTAACTGTTAACTGAAGCAAATAACAAATGCCCCCTGAAGACTGAAAGGGTTTGAATTAAGTGGCCCAGGCCTGATAGCATGGCTGGAGCCTGAGCCCCTCCCCCATGGGGGGCTCCCAGCAGGCTGGAGCCTGCTCTGCTGCTCTCTGTCTCTCAGATCTCTATCTCTGAATCTCCAAACTGGCAACATTGTCTCTTTATAGAGCTCCTAGCTCGACTCCTGATTGGTAACAGGGATGGGGTGACATGTCTCCAAGTTGCTGAAGGACCTGTCCGCCAGAACACTCGAGGCACAATTGGTTTGTGGAATTTGTGCCTAAAATAATGTCCCTGTAAGCCCCCATAAGCACTTGGGTGCTTACCCATGAGATGCAGTGACTGTCCCTCAGGTTCTGGCTGTCTACTGCTGCAATTCCAGTTGGCTGTACTGCTGGCAATAGCTACTTAACCCACTGTCCCTTAGAACAGATTAGATACAGTCCTGAATAATGTCCTGGTGCAGCCAGAAAGAAGTAATTATTTGCCCCACATGCCCCACAGTTCTATAGCTTAAAGGATGTACGTGCAGTCGTCCTCCTGGCTGTACTACACATACTGTGGCTCACATGCCCCCCCCCATTGAATTCATGTCGGGAAGTGACGGGGGGTGGGTCCTGTGTGTGGTGTTTTAATGATGTATTGATTGGGTGCTGTGTGCAGGGTGCTATGTATTCACTGATGCACACAGTAGGCTGGTTATAGTGTAGCCACTGCTTCTGGCTGACTCTTATGGGATGATTTATTTATTCTTTGGTAACTGGGTCAGGCCCACTGGGTATGAGGCCCATTTTCAGAGGCAACCCATGTGCACTGAGGAGGTTAAGTGAATTATTCAGAGTTACAGTATGTAAATGGAGGTTGTGGGAATCAAACCAGGGTCTGCTGGCTGTATCAAGCTCATTCACAGCTTGTTGCTCTAAACCGCTAGGCTATACTGCCGGGCCAATAAAAAAACATTTTCAAGTATATTCTGGGAGCACAGGGAGGCTAAGTGACTTTTTCAGGGTCACATAGTATGTAAGTGAAGGCTGAAAGAATCCAACTCGGGTCTGGTGGATGTACTAAGCTCATACACTATTCATTGCTCTAACCTATAGACTATACTGCCAGCCCTTTGGAAGCAGTGCTACACTGAAAATTTAAAGAAGGCATGAGTTTTGTTTGAATTTTTGGCTTAATAAAAGAATTTATAAATATTACTGTTCAAAATGGACTGTCCTGTGTGTATGAAAGTGTTACAGTATTGGTCCCATACCACACTGGTCATGGCTGTCACAGTGACAGAATTAGATGCTGTCTTTTGCTACCGATGCAGAATTTGAAAGTCAGACTAGGACGGCCGTAGAAAACAAAATTGAAAACTTAAAGCAAGTTGATACTGTCTCCTGGTTAGTGTAGTTTGTTCCTGAGAAAATATTTTCTGAGTGCATTCTGTCAACATTTTGAGTACTGTCTGTTGGAATATATTGTGTATCTCTGCTATGTTTGTCTTTTGTCATGTGCAGTTTGTTTGATCACATACCTGATTGATTAAGTCGAGCCATGGTCGGAGGCTGGGTGAGAGGCACATGAATTACAGATGACTGAAAAGTCCCTGCTGTGCTGCTGCATTGGACTTCAGACTATGAGAAGTGAGGAGATATGTGAATGAATGTTGACATCATCAAACATAGTAACACCTAATTGCGGAAACACTGTGTTTGGTCGACGCAACAATGCCGCAAGCGGCACACCGAGCACATCCAGTGCGCACCCCCCCAGAGCGACACAGCGAGGATGCCACACGCCCCCCCCCAGTGTCAGCAGGTGAACCGGCAGTGTGATGAAAGAGGCGCACCACAATGACACACACAGGTCCGCTGTTGGAAGAGGCATGTTGGCTGAGTATGTGGAGAGCGCCAAGGGGCACAGACTGCTGGTGGTGTCTGGGTACACCTACCAGTGAGAATGGACCAGGGGTGAGAGAATGTACTGGAAATGCTGCAAATATGCAGAAGACGGATGCAGGGGCTGGGCACTCACCATGGGCGAGGAACCGCCGGTACTGACAGGCACCCACAACCATGTGCCTGACTCCACAGCTGTTGGGGTCCGCAAGGTGAGGGCGGCGGTGAAGCAGAGGGCCCGGGACATGAATGACATGAGCCAACAGCTGGTAGTGGCATGCTGCTCTGGCATGAATGAGACAATTGGGGGATGCCTACCCCCGTAATCCTATTGAAGCGTTCGGCACAACGAGTCCGGAGGGGCAGCAGACATGCAGTGGTGGACCCCAGCAGCTGTCGGAGCTCACCATACCCGACGACTACACCAGAACCCTGACAGGTGAGCCATTCCTGCTGTATGATTTGGCAGGGCACTGAGGCCAGCATGGAACACAGGTTCCTCCTCTTCAGTACCGAGAGGAACCTTGAATTCCTGAGCTGAAGCCCAGCATGGCTTGGGGATGGCACATTCCACTTCTGCCCCAGGCTGTTCCAGCAGCTGTACATGCTGCATGGGGTGGATGGGGCAACTGTACTGCCTGCAGTGTATGTTTTGATGGGGAGGAGAACAGCAGCAGACTATAGTGTGGTGTACAAGAAGATCGCAGAGCTGTGCCCTGTAGGCAGTCCCTGCCGTATGCTCATAGACTTTGAGCTTGCCACCTACAGGGCTATCCGCACTGTGCTGCCTGCCATGGATGTCCACGGATGCTTCTTTCACTTGTGCCAGTGTGTCTGGCTGCACATTTAGCAGCATGTGGAGCTGGCACGCCTGTATTGCTCTGATGACGTTTGTGCTGTGCACCTCTGCATGCTGCCAGCTCTTGCATTTGTCCCCCCTGCGGATGTGTGCACCACCTACGAGGAGCTCCATGGCTGGGAGTACTTCACCACCCACAAGGATGTGCTTGCCCCAGTCCTCGACTACTTCCAAGACACCTGGCTGGGCAGGCCGGTGCAACAGCGGCCACCACCGAAAGCCTCTGTTCCCCATCCCCATGTGGAACTGCCATGCTGCAGTAGTGGATGGAATGCCCCGCACCAATAGCGTGATCAAGGGGTGGCACCAGGCATTTAACGCTCTGCTAGGTGTGGCAAACCCAACCCTGTGGCAGTTCCTGGACGTCCTGTGGGGGGGGGAGCAAGGGCTGACTGAGGTGAAGATGCAGCAGACTCTGTCTGGCAAGGCTGTGGGGCGATCCCGGAGGTGCTGGAGCGAGTTGGCTCGGTGCATCACCAACATTGTCAGTGCGTACAGCGTCAGGAGCCACAGGGACTACCTGATGGGGCTGGCATTGAATATCAGCCTTCAGGTGTAGGTCCCTGTGTCAGGGGAACCCCTGCCCAGCATCTGCACCCCATTCTGTGCCCTTCTGCTGTGCCCCGTTGGTACCCTGCACCCTGTTGTACTGTTCCTGCCCACTGGGGGTTTCTGCTGGAGTCCTTTTTGTGGTCTGCATCGTCGCACCTCTCCTGTCCATCGGCTGGCTGTTCAGGATGTGTGCTGCCATTCGGCGTTACGGTCGGGGGGGGCTCGGTCATGCACATTGCTGTGACGTCGCTGCCATGCTTGTCGTCAGTGCGTCCTGTGCGTCTGTGGTGTCGGGTACACAGTGTTCACGGTGGGGTGTGCCAGGACCCTGTGTGGCATTCCGTTGTTGTCGCTGTGGGGGATGTCGGCATTTTTGCCGTCGGCCTTACACCGTGCTTCCCATAATTGGACAATGGTGTTGTTGCTATTCAGTGCTGTCAGCATTCATTCACATGTCTGTCAAAGTCAGAAGATCGGTGCAACAGTTCCATTGGGGCATCAGATCAGAGTCTATAACTCATGTCTCACTTTGCCATGGTCAGGCTAGGTATATTGCAATTGTTTAGGTGGAGTGGAAAGTGTGTGTGTGTGTGTGTGTGTGTGTGTGTGTGTGTGTGTGTGTGTGTGTGTGTGTGTGTGTGTGTGTGTGTGTGTGTGTGTGTGTGTGTGTGTGTGTGTGCGTGTGTGTGTGTGTGTGAGGAGGCTGTGGGTGCTTGCTTTTTGGTGTATTGATCAGCTGTCCCTGAAAGAAACTTGGTGAACTGTATAGATGTGAACAGGAAGTCATCTACCATGTTCTAGTCCCACTTCTGTGTCATCATCACATCTGTGCATGTGATGACAAATGTTGGTTTGCTCACATTCAACCCCACCCCCCTAAACAATATACGCAAAACACATACACTAGCAATAACCTCAAATAATTAGCAGGAATGTGCTTTTGATGCATAGGGGAGTGATCAATATACATGTCAAATTTAAACTAAAAGAAAAATAAAGAACAGCACATTTCTGCAGTTGTATTGCTTCTCCATCCTCCATGCTTCCCCTGAACTGCGGAGGAGCAATCATTTCAAGTAATATTAACAAACCAAGTTCAGTCACGGTCATCTTTCACCATGCTGTGACTGGTCTTTGATGACTATACGAGGATAGCATGTAAGGAGGTGGTAGGTGCTATTGCATTTATTGTCCAGTGCAATGTAGTAGGTTTTAAATGTTGATCATGGAATGGAGTTACAGTAACATGGGTGGGGGGGGGGACTTGGAGATGCAATATTAATTGCAAGACAGTGCTTACACTTTTTAATTTAAATTTAGCATGTATATCATTAACTACTCCTCCATGTAGAAATTAGAAGTATGTTGATTATGTCATTTCCATGGGAGAGGGACAATGGATGTTACATCTAGTGGCTGGGTATGTAATGTTGTGTGTGCATTGAGAGGGAATAATCATGGACAGAGACAGCATTTTGTATGGAATCATTGGATAATATGGGATTGGGTTAGAACATACTATGAGGCTTCTCCTTTCTGTATTCAACAATTTTGTTTCACTTCAAGTCATCCAACGTTGCCCCCCCCACCTCCCTACCCCCAGGCCCCACAGGTACAAGACACCAAATAACAGCCACATCCTTTTCTCCTCCCTTGGCATCAAAATAATGACAGTACACTCAGTCGGGTCAGTATAATATTTGTATTAGCCTCACCCTTTGTCTCGGCTCATCATTTGGCTCTAAGAGCCAAGCCAGACCCTTGGCTCGACTCTTCCTCAAAAAATCAAGGCTTGCCCAGCTCTAAGTATCATAGTAATATGTCAGCAGAAAAAGACCATACTGGTCCATCTAGTCTACCCATTTCCCACCCACCCCTACTTGTCACCGTTGCCCACAGATCTTTTCCTCTGCCCACAAGCCAACCCCTTGTGTCTGTCCCATGCCCTCTTGAATCCCTTAACTGTTTCGGCACCTACCATCTCCTCAGGTAATTTGTTCCAGGGTTCCACTACCCTCTCAGTGAAATAACTCCCCCTTACATTGCTCTTAAATCTACCTCCCTCCAATCTTAGACTATGACCCCTTGTTTTAACTCCAACTTTTCTTTTAAATAATCCACCTTCCCTCACCTTATTTATCCCCTTCAAGTACTTAAAAGTCTCTAGCATGTCCCCTCTTCTAATTTCCAGCTGGTACAGATCCAGTTCTCTCCATCTCATCTAATATGGCTTCTCTTGCATACCCTGCACCATCTTGGTTGCCCTTCTCTGAACCTTTTCTATCCCACTTATGTCCTTTCATGAATGAGGCCTCCAGAACTGTACCCTTAACCCTCCCCATCTTCACAGTCCCCTGTCTTGCCCTCCTCTTTTCCCAACATATATGAAAAAAAAAAGTATCTCCTCTTTTGGCATGTTAAGCAATTCTCTCTTCTGTTTCTGCTTTTGCTCTCCTAATCAATTTCCCTGCCTGTCTCAGTTTCTCCTTTTAACTACCTCTGTATTTCACACTTTGTGTCTTCTTAAATCTTCTGAATGCTATTTTTCTATCCTGTATTGCTCCTACAATCTCTCTATTAAACCACAGTGGTCACCTTCTTCTTTTTTTGTTCTTTTCAACCCTCCACATGCGCATATCTCCACAGTTCCTCTACATCACTTTCTGGTCCTTGCATTTAATTTCCTCCCTGAAAACCCCCCTCATTCTTACAATGTCCACCCACCTGAAGTCCAGAACCTTCATACTGGTCCTATTTATTAACTTCCCTGTTTGTATCCTGAAACTCACTGTGTTGTGATCACTTGTACCCAGGCAGTCTCCCACCACCACCACCACCTCCTCATCAACACTTTCCCCATTTGTGAATACCACATCCAGTATATTTTCCCCTTGTGTGGGCTCCTTAACCAACTGTTGCAAAAAAAGATCCCTACAGTGCTTCAAGTATCTCATTGCTCCTGGCAGATGTTGCCTTTTGAGATTGCCCAGTCAGCATCTAGCAAATTAAGGTCCCCCAGTAGCAAGAACTCCCTTTCTATTGACATCCTTTGAATCACCTGCATCATTTGCCTGCCCACCTCCTCCTCCTCCCCCTGATTAGGAGGCCTATATATCCCTCCTCTTCTTAACGTAGCACCAGGCCTTTTCTCTAATGTGACAAACAGGAATTCCGACTCATCATTTTCATCCTGTCCTTCCGTTCCTTTAATGGTCTCCTTAACTTACAATGTCACCCCTCCCCCCTTCTACCCGCCATGTTCCTTCTGAAAAGCCTGTATCCTGGAAAACCTACTTCGCAGGAGTAATGCTCTGACCACCAGGTCTCCGTTATAGCCACAACATCTAGGCATTCATCCTCCATCATGGTCTGCAAGTCCACCATTTTATTCCCCAGACTCCTTGCCTTTATAGACAGCTCTCTCCACCCTAAATCCTCTAGTTCCTTACTATACTCAATACAGGATTGAAACTTCCTCCAGCAACATCCTTGTGGTAAGATATACTCAGGACTCTACAATACCAGTAAATTGTCAATGTGATGTTAAAAAAAACTGAAAATTTGTATCACATAGTTTTTAAATGTTCATAGTATAAGGATTTAAGAATAACATATTTGGATGACTTCATTGGTTCCTTGGTTATGCCCACAAGATTTATTCTTGATCTGTTATTCAGTTCTGAAAATTTACAAATTTTAGAGAAACTACTGTAGCTATCTAGCTAATAAAAGCAACACAGCTTAGAAAGAAGTATGCCTCATGGGCGACTGAATGATTGAGTATATCAACTGGTCTATTAATAAAATATTGTACTTTCTAATTCATATGTAAGATTATTTATGGCATTGTATAATGATGTATATTATATAACACGTCTGTTTTATGATGATGGATTTTATATTTCATTATATATATATATATATATATGTTTGTGTGTCTCTGTGTGTGTGTGTGTGTGTGTATATGTATATGTAGGCTGTTTTGTCCAGACTGTAATGGCAATTTACCCACAATAAACTCTTTACTACTACTACTACTATACCATAATAACTTATAGTACCTGCCTCATTACAAGGGGGGGGGTTACAAGCTAGGCTATTCATTGCTGCATCCCCACTGATCGGTTAAAATTGAACTCTTCCCTTGCATAGCTATATAATTTTTCACTCAGGACCATTGTGCCCTTCTTGCTTAAGTGCAACCCATCTGGAGCAAATAGCTCTGTGTTATCCCATGTTTCACTCCCCCACCAATCTAAACCCCTTTTCTCCACACCACCTCCTCAACCGCAGATTTAACTCATCAGTTCTTACCTTTCTATCCATACAAAGTGTGGTTCCTCAATGGAGGCACCCACAGTGGAGACCAAAGAGGATGCTGGGAACCTCCACAAAGGAGACCCACAGGAGGGTGGCATGGGACCCCACAGGGGAAGAAAACAACTTCTACTGGGGGACTCCATTGTTAGGAGGGTAGAACTGGGGGAGGGAGGGGAGAAGGAGGTAAGGTCAAGCTTTTGGTGAATAAATTATTTTGTAATTGGGTTGTTTGTTTATACCATTTTAATGATCTGGATGTCTGATATGTTCTTTTAAATTTGTTAGGCACCTTGATACTTTGAAAGGCGCCTTAAAAATAAAGTTATTATTATTATAAGGTGCCTGCCTGGTGCCATGGCTTTGAGGGACAGGGAGCGAATCCTCAGGATCGCAGGAGCAGCTGCACAGGGGAGCTTGATGTCATTGTCCACCTAGGGACAAATGACCTGGCTGGGAAAGGGATCAGAGCAGTGCAAGAGGAGTTTGTAGAGTTGGGGAGGGGCCTTAGACAAGAAGAACACATGATAACCTTTTCGGAGGTGCTGCCTGTCTATGGTATGGGTGAGGCTAGGGTGCTCCATACCAAGGAATTCAATCAGTGGTTGAAAACTGGTGCAGAGCTCAGGGTTTTTACTTCACTGGGGACTGGGGGACCACCTGGAGGAATGCAGACCTATAGTGGCATGATGGTCTGCATTTGTCCAGGAGGGGAACCAAGATCCTAGGTGATAGGTTTAAATGCATCATTGGCAAGCATTTAAACTAGCCAAGGGGGGAGGCACTGAAAAGGAGAAGAGAAATCCTAGCCCCCCCAAAAAAAATCAGAGTAGTTAGTGAGGTAAACACCAAGATAGAGAATTCAATTGGGAGAAGGGCAGGGATAAATGGAAGAAAAAGACAAAGGCAGTAGGGACAGGGATGGGACAAAAAGGGGTAAGGCCATCAAAAAATGTGGGGGGTAGTGAGTACCAATGCCCATAGTCTGGGTAACAAGATCCATCAACTGGTGGCCTTGATGGAAGAGGGATGCCTGGATATTGTGGCAGTGGTAGTAACAGAAACTTGGTACACAGAGAACCATGACTGGGATGTCGACATACCAGGGAACACAACCTACAGGAGAGACAGGGAGGGTAGAAGAGGAGGAGGAGGAATTGCTGTCTATGTACAGGAGGGATCAAAGCAACAGAATTAAAGGGTAAACAGGGAGGACAGGAGACACTGTGGGTCACCCTGGAGGCAGGAAATGGCACCACAGTCCGCACAGGGGTTGTATATAGACCACAGTCTCGGGGGAAGAAATGGACAAGGAAATGATAGAAGGCATCCTTAGGATGGCAGAGAAAGGGGAAATATTGCTGATGGGGGACTGAATATGCCAGATGTTAACCGGAGCACCTTTGCTGCAGCCACATCCGAAAGCTGGGACATCCTCGATGCCCTACAGGGGGCGTGCCTCAGACAGCTAGTGTTGGAACCCACACGGGAGGGAGCAGTATTAGACCTGGTACTCTCAAATAGGGGCAGAGAGAGGATCTCAGATCTAGAAGTGGGTAGCCATCTGGGAACAAGTGACCACCAAACAGTGCAGTTCACCATAAACTCAGCTGTAGAGTCAAGCCATACAATAGTGAAGGTACTGGACTTCAGGAGGGCTGATTTTGTCAAAATGGCAGAGTGCCTCAGAAAAGCACTAGCAAACGGGCAAGATGGAGGGGTGGAGCAACAATGGGGAAACTTCAAAACTGCCATCACAGAGGCAATAAGCCTTTGTGTAAAGCAAATAAACAAATCAAAACAAAAGAAAAAAAACACTATGGTTCTCAAGAGGTGGCAGGGAAGGTTAGGGAGAAAAAAGATAGCATTCAGGACATATAACGAAATACAGAAGGAACAGGACAGAGAACTGTACCAGTTAAAGCAGAAGGAAGCATGGTAGGCAGTCAGAATAGCAAAGGCCCAAACCGAGGAAAAGACAGCCAACTCAATTAAGAAGGGGGATAAAACATTTTATAGGTACATTAGGGAGTGAAGTAAGACACAGGAAGGGATACTGAGGCTGAATAAAGTGGAGGGAGGGGGTGGGCAGAGAAGGACAATGAAAAAGCAGGGATACTTAACAAATACTTCTGCTCAGTATTCACAAAGGAAGAGGAGGGGAGGTACCTAATCCAGCCAATAGAACACTATGGAAAGGGGGGTTGATATCAGTTCTTTCACAGAAGAAAGGGTTCTGAAGGAACTCCTAAAACTGAAGGTGGACAAAGCAATGGGTCCTGATGGGATTCACCCCAGAATTCTAAAAGAACTAAGGGGAGAACTAGTAACACCCTTGACTGCTCTTTTTAACAAATCATGGGAAGATGGTGTGGTTCCTGAGGACTGGAGGAGGGCAGATGTGATTCCCGTTCACAAAAATGGGAGCACGAAAGAGGCAGAAAACTACAGACCTGTCAGTTTGACCTCAGTGGTAGGGAAAATGATGGAATCACTTCTAAAGGAAATAATTGTTGAGTAACTAGAGACCAGTGGGGCACAGGTCCCAAGGCAGCATGAATTCACAGTGGGAAGGTCATGTCAGATTAATCTAATCAATTTATTTGACTGGGTGACCAAAGCAGTAGACCAGGAAAGGGCTGTGGACATGGCCTACCTAGACTTCAGCAAGGCATTTGACACAGTTCCGCACAAAAGATTAATTAACAAACTAGCCAGACTGGGAGTGGGTCCCAGGGTGGTAGCCTGGGTAAAACCTTGGCTGGACAACAGGATGCAGAGGATAATAATGAATGGAGTCCACAGTGAAGAAAGGAGGTTACTTGTGAAAACTCTCTTAGTCAAACAAGCATTCCTGGAAATATAACATCCACTGTGTATAAAGGTGTTTTTAATTATTATTATGGATTTTAATATTGTTATGTTGAAATTTTGTAAAGGTGCCCTGAGCTCAGGAAGGGTTCCTTATATAAATACATTTTACCTTACCTTTTACCTTGCCTAGTGGGGTATCACAGGGTTCTGTACTGGGTCCAGTCCTTTATAATGTCTTTATCAGTGACATTGCAGATGGACTGGAAGGAAAAGTACAGTGCACTCCACTTATAGTGCCCATGGTTTATATGGGCAGTCACTTTTTGCGGGCAGATTTCTTTTTCTACTTGCCCAACTACATAGACTGTAGGTTAAAACTGCTGCTTATAGCACTGTATGCCTGCCTTCTATTTCGGGCAGATTAGCAGCATGCTGAAATGTGAATTATTTCTGCCCAAAATAGATCTGCGGGCATAGAGTGCTAAATAGCTGCTAATTGTTCCCGGTTTAATGTAAGGCAGTGAAAGACCGAATCAGAGGTCTTGAGCTGCAGCACTGTACTAGGTGTCTCATTCCTGTTAGGTTTACAGGCTTGCCTGAAGAAGGGATCCATCCTGAAATAATCGAGGACTGGAGCTTAAATATGAAGGTTTCCTCCCTGCATGCTTTCCGGAGACTTTTTTATTTACTGTAATTTTAATGTGAATGTTTCCACCCTACAGGTGTGCCTGAGACTGTTTAGCTAAAATGTGAAGGTTAATGGGCTTGCCTAAGACTTGAGAAGGAGTAAAGAATAGAAGAAAGGATCCATCTCTGCCTCCGAAATAACCGAGGACTGGAGTACTGGAGATCAGATGTGGAGGGAGCAGAGTTGGTGACGATAGGGAGGTGAGCACAAATATACAGAATGCATCCTAATTGGTGGCGATGGAGAAGGTGAGCACAAATATGTGCGATGAAATGGGAATGGGGTTACAGCAACTTATTCAGAGTATGGAGAATGGCAAGGACTAGCGAGGTTGAGCGGGAATACAGTAATCAGCCCGTTTATGTAAAATCATTGTTTTTTGGGTACAGCGGCTACTCCTTATAACATGCAAAACCTTCTTACACAGATGTGCCCATTATAAGCGGTTTTGACTGTATGTCTCTTTGCGGATGACACAAAGATCTGCAACAGGATTGATACACAAGGTGGGGTGGAAAAGATGAAAAGGGACTTGGCGTGGTTGGAGGAATGATCAGATGTATAGCAGCTTAGATTCAATGCAAAGAAGTGCAAAGTAATGCACCTGGGAAATAAAAACTCAAGAGAAGTGTACACAATGGGTGGGTGAGAAACTGGCAACAAAAAAATGGAAAGGGGCCTGGGGGTAGTTATATCAGATGACCTAAAGGTGGGCAAGCAATGTGAGAAGGGAGTAAGCAGAGCTGGGGGGGGGGCGGTTACTGGGATGCATAAGGAGAGGCATCACTAGCAGAAAACAGGAAGTTGTTATCCCTCTGTACAAACAGTTGGTGAGACCCCATCTGGAGTACTGTGTACAGTTCTGGAGACACCATCTCCACAAAGACATAGACAGGGTGGAGGCTGTCCAGAGGAGGGCAACCAAAATGATGCAGGGTCTGCAAGAGAAGACATATGAAGAGAGACTAAAGGAACTTAATATGTATGCCCTTGAGGAAAGGAGGGACATGATAGGAACTTTCAAGTACGTCAAGGGAATCAACAAAGTCCAAGAGGGTAGCGTCTTTCAGAAAAAGAGACGTGCAAGGGTCACGTGATGGCAGCCTAATGAGCAACAGCTAGCTCCCACCGCTCCGCATCCCTCCCGTGTTTTTCCACCGTAAATCAACCTTCTTAACTTGAATTAAAGCCAGAAAAGAACTTTGTATTACTCCAGCTGCCAGAGGGACAAAGAAAAACTCAAAAGTATAGAGGTATATGTGCGTAAGGTGCCTCCGCGCCACTCACTTCCCCCCACTCTGGAGAAAGACAAGGCCACAAAATGGCCTAAATAGCAGCCGTCCGCCAGCAGTAAAGCTTTAGCAGGGACATTGGCGCTCACTGAGGAACGCTTCCTGGAGATAATAATGCAGCCCCTCCAGAGTTCCATTGCAGCTATATCTGATGAGCTGCATTGAGTGCACACTTCGATGGATTCCCTGACTTTATGAGTGTCGGACTCAGAGGCATGTATAATCTCCCTGGAAAAGAGGCAAGACAAAGCTAAATTACATTATAGCAGTGTAACAAAGAGAATTAAAAGAATGGAGGAGAAACTGGAGGATCTTGAGGGCAGAAGCTGATGAAATAACCTGCTTATTCTTGGGATCCCTGAAAGGGAAGAGGGTAACTCTCCGATTTTATTCTTGCAGAAACTCTGTAAAAAAATTGCTGGGTCCTCACCTAATGGTACAACATATAACATTGAGAGAGCCCACAGAGCGTTATGCCCTACGCCACCCCCTGGGTCAACTCCCAGACCCTTGATTTTCAAACTATTCAATTTCCTTGATAAACAGCAGAAATTGGCTCAAATCAAAACCCTGCAAGAAGTCCAACAGGAGGGCAGGAAAATTCAAGTTACTCAGGACTTACTGCAATCGGTCAGAATGAAGAGACAGGAACTGCACCCCATACTGTCTAAACTAATAGTGGATGGGAAACAGTTTTGGGTTCGATACCCAGCCATTCTACAAATGAGACTCCAAGATCAGTGGCATGCTTTTGACACACAGGAACATGTACATCTTGAACTTAAGAAGTTACTTCCTGACCTGTTTAAGTGATTGGGCTCTGAAACTGGTGGTTAATACTTATGTCTCGGCCTGCTAAATTTGCAAAATGGCCAGAACCGAGTACTGTTCTGGAGAGCTTTACTAAACACAGTACCTGTTTAGTGACCAGTGGGAACTAGGGAACTCCTAGCTATGTAGACATTTACCTGGCCCTGTGCTGTTAAGGGCCTTGATTGCACCCACCGATTGGATGGAAAGACTTGCCAGCAGAATATCCTTTGGCTTTGTCATAAGATGGGACCCCTGTCTGCATATTTTAGCTTATTTAGTTTACATCTCCATGGATATGCTAAATGACTTTAAATTTTATTTTTCCTTTTCTATGTCTGCTAATTCAAGTTGGGATCCTTAAGCATTATTAAGCTCTGCTTTTCATGCTCTTCTTTCCCGGCTAAACGACCTGTTGAAACTATATAGACTTGGGTGGTATAGACCTATGCCGGTATATTTTATTTTTCCTGATAACAGACTACTACTCATTTTTTTATTAGGTGGCCCTTGCAGATGGAGTGGCAAGTACACACCTTGAATAACTAGCCAAACAATTATTGACATTACTAAATACTGTTGATCTCTCTGGTACTCATATAAGTTTTATAAGTATTGAATGTTATAACACAATTCCCTAGACACTTGTATATGGGAGGAAATGTTGGGGATTGGGGGGCAGGAGAAGCTGTGTTGCTGGGGTGCAAACTAACATCGCCTGGCGGTATATTTAGTGAGTACAGTTGGTAGAACTGGGGGTAAGTGTTTAGGTTTTCTTATTAGTGATTGAACTTGAATCTGGGTCTTATAGTTTAATGGGGAAATTTAAGGGTAGACGTGAGGGGGGTGGTTATGTGCCAAACTTTTCCTTTTTTTATCGCAGTGCTTTAACTGCTATGTACCTAGGACTGAACCTTCTAAAATGTTTTTGCCTGCTGATATTCCAACTTGAGATACTATAATGGGTGGTCCTTACAATTTTATAACTTGGAATGTCTGAGGTGCTCGAGACAGGTGTAAGCAACAAATTATTTTAAGACCTTTATCCCAATTACAAGCTGGAATTGTGTGCCTACAATAGACACATCTAAGGAGGGAAGACGCATCTCTTCTTTGTAGAAACTGGGTAGGGCAAGCCTATGGAGCTGGCATTTCCACCAACTGAGGGGGTAGCCATACTCATTGCCAAATCGATCCCTTTTAAGTTGACCCAAGAAATATGGAATCCAAGAGGTCGATATGTGCTCTTGCAGGGTACACTATGATCCCAATCATTCCTGATGGGGTCTGTTTATGACTACAACATAGACTCACCCCTTTTCTTTTCACACATCCTCAACCTGACTACCCCTTTTTTGCAGGATGCCATATTTCTGGGAGGGGATTGGAACTTAACACCGCAAACCTGTTTAGATCGATCTGATACCAAAAGAATTGTACTTTCTCCAGCCCAAAGGGCACTTGGAGACCTTATGAATGGAGCGGGAATAGTGGATATATGAAGAATATTACATCCCACCAAAAAATCTTACACTTTTTTCTCCATTCCCCACCGTACCTGTTCTAGGCTTGATTATTTTTTGATTAGTTCCTTTCTGCTCCCAGGAATAATAGATAGCCAAATTCAATCCAGAGTAATCTCAGATCACTCACCTACCTCGATGTCCTATACCCTAGGCCCTGGTGTACGAAAAGACTCGCTATAGCGTCTAAATAATCAATTACTCAAATCTACAACTATCCTATCGCATATTAAAGAATTTGTTTCCCAGTTTTTCATATCCAATAAAGATTCAGTTATCAGGATAGGTATTGTATGGGCAGCTTTTAAATGTGCACTGTGCGGTGAATGCATTCACCTTGCTTCCACTAGATCCAGACAGTTTAAAGCTAAAGTTGAGGGTTTGTTGAGGGATATTAAAGCCATTGAAAAAAACATCAACCGCCATTCCCTTGATGAAGATTGGACTAAATCACATATCTTAAATGCCCAATTTTACGATCTTGTGTCTCAGAAAGCGGAACTAGCACTACAGAGAACTAAACTTAAATACCTAGAGTCTGGTGAAAGGGCTGGCAAACTGTTAGCTATCAGAATCAAGCAAGCAGAAATGAACTGCTGCATACTGAGCTTACAAGTAACTGATCGGGATCCCATAGCCACTCATCCCCAACAAATTTCTGTGATTTTTAAGTCATATTTTCAGGAGTAATATTCTGTATCTGAAGCAGATAAGGCCACTCATAAAGACATATTTGATTATTTAGATGGAATTGATCTCCCACAACTCCCCCCCCCCCAACTTGACAGCCCTCCTTGGCTCACCCATCCAAACTATGGAAGCTGAAAATGTCATTGCCCAGCTCCCCCTAGATAAATCCCCAGGACCTGATGGACTTACAAACAATCTGTTTAAAGCTTGTGTTAATGATCTGGACCCTTTTTTACAGAAGTTTACAACTACTGTTTTTTTTTAATGGATTTTCAGAGCAATATTTTCAGGAAGCTATTATTACGTTAACACCTAAATCTGGTAAAAAACAAACAAAAAAAAAACCAACCTCCGTCCAGAAAACTATCGTCCCATCTCACTCGAACTCTGATATTAAGATACTTGCAAAAGTACTTGCTAATAGGTTAAGTCCCCTTATGAATATCTTAATTGGTCCTGAACAAATTGGATTTATGGCGGGTAGATGTTCCATCGACCATATACGTCGCTTACTGCATTTACTCTTTCACCAATCACTCAGACATTCCTTCTATTTTGATTTCATTAGATGCCGAAAAGGCATTTGACCGAGTGTCATGGGACTTTCTATTTTTAGCTTTAGAAAGATTCAGCTTTCCTACCAATTTTATTAACTGGTGCAACTTCTTTACGATGCCCCTACTGCCCGTGTCTAGTGGAATGGTCTATTATCTGAACACTTTTCCCTACATCGTGGCACCAGACAAGGCTGTCCCCTCTCCCCTTTACTTTTTAACATATATTTAGAACCATTCATCCAGAAATTAATTGCTTCTCTGGTACTCCAGGGTATACAAATTAGTTCTGCTCGTCATCTTATTTCTGCTTATGCAGATGATTTTTTATTACACTTGGAAAGTCCAGTTACTGGGGTGCCTGCCTTACTTAGAGAAATTAACCTCTTTTCCAAAGTTTTTTTTTTTTTTTTTTTTATAAACTTAACCCCTCTAAAACAAAAGTCTTCTCAATGAACAGGAAATTCTTACTGTCTGATATTGAGGGAACTGATTTGATTTGAGAATCTAAATCCTTAACATATTTAGGCCTAAAGATTTTTAGTGAAATTCCATCAATAATAAAAGGAAATCTCAGTGCACTAATGGAGATTCTTAAGACAGACCTAGCAAGATGGGGCGCCCTACCAGTTTCACTTTGGGGTAGAACAGCTTCCATTAACATGAATGTGTTGCAGCCCATTCTCTATCCTCAAAATATGCTGGGTGTTTTTCTCCCAAAGCATTAGTTTAATGATTTGCAAGCCCTAATTAACCAATTACTTTGGAAGGGAAAGAAAATGTGGCGAGCATATTTTAAGCTCACTGCACCGAAACTACAAGGAGGCCTATCTCTTCCTTCCTTGCTTACATATTACTGTGCCACACATCTAACTTAATTGGTACACTGGATCTTACCACATGACCAAAGGCTTGTCAGTCCCCTCAAACCCCTCTGGCTGGATATCGAAAGATTTTTGGCAGAAACCCAACAATGCAGCTTGCCTGCCCTAGTATATTCTCCTCCTTGGAAGATTCCTAAGGCCCTTAGAAATACACCAGTGGGTTGGTCCCTTAAGGTGCTATTCCAGTTGCAAAAACACTGGAATCTCAACTGGTACAAATCATTACAACAAGCCCTTATTAATAATCAAAACTTTCAAATTGCTCAAGCGCCTATTTCACCGTTCTTTTGGGCCCCCTTACAAAATTTGAAATTGAATGATCTGGCTTCTGGTAGCAAAGTTATCCCATTTTTACAATTCTGCCAAAACTTTAATATACAGGATGAAAACCCCTTTAAATGCTGACAAATTCGACAAGCCATCTTGTCATTCCTAGCTCTGACCCCTCAAGTACCTTTTCCTGATTTCGAGTTACAGCTTTTACTGTTGGAGGCAAACCAACCACATGTGATATCTATGGTATATAAGAAATTGCAAACCCTCCATCAATGTTTACCTAAAGGTATTTGCTATTATTGGGTGAACAAGTTATCTCTACCTGCTGAAGTATTGGTCTGGCGTCATATTTGGTATAATATGTATAAATTTATTAAACAAGACAGACTCTGATTGGTACAATATAATGTCATGCATAATTTATACTTTTCTCCTGATAGATTTTACAAAATGGGAAGGCTTCCATCTCCCTAGGGTCAACGACGTAAAGGATCCTCAGGTGACCTTTTTCATATGTTATGGTCCTGTCCCAAAGTTTCAACATTTTGGAATATACAAAACACAATAGACCCGTTGCTTGGTTTGCAAGCTTTATTTACCCCTGAAAAATGCCTTCTTAATGATTTCCTGCCGGGAACCATTAAGATCAGAAAACCTCACATGGCTCCTATTTCAGCAGTAGCCAAAGTAATTATTATGAGATAATTTCCAGGAATAGAGAGTGCAACAGTACCTCTAGCACTGGGTAAATGCTTTAAACAGGTGAAGACTAAGACACAAAAAGGAGCTTGGGATTTGTTATTTTGCAGCTATCACCTTGCACTGGTTTTTCATTGTGTATTGTTACTGTGAAGACTTTAATAAAAGTTTGAGTGTTTTTTCACTATAAGACGGTCCTTTTTGTGTCTTAGTCTTCACCTGTTTAAAGCATTTATCCAGTGCTAGAGGTACTGTTGTGCTCTCTATTCCTGGAAATTATTTGTTATTAGGGTTGGCACCCTTATTGAGAGCTGCATGGTTATTTATTGGACCGTTTGTTCGCAGTGTTTCTTGTTTGGACCTTTTAATTATTATGAGACACTGGAAAGATGATTCCTTACCGCCAGTGATTGAATGGCATAGAGAAGTTCTATTAGCCCTATAGCTTGAAAAACAAATAGCTATGTTAGCCAATAGAAATCAGGCTTACCTGGATAGATGGGGCTCATTGGAAGACCTACTCGTAATATGGAAGCCATAGAATACTTCAGATGTAACTTGTAATTATATATATATATATTGTTTCGATGTGGAAAAATACTTACTTACTTTTTGTTCGGCACAGAGTAATTGTGGGAAGGAGAAATGATAGGGTGGGAGGTGGGGAGTATAGCAATAACCTTATCCTAACAAGGTTTGATAGAGGATTGGTGCCTATATGTATTGTATCATTTGTATGTAATGTCTCCTCAGTCTTAACCTGGTACCCATTCATGTATTGTACTGCTATTAAACCTCAATAAAGTATATTAAATGAAAAACAAAAGAAAAAGAGATGTGCAAGAACAAGGGGGCACAATCTGAAGATTGGGTGGGGGGGGGTTGCCAGCTCAGAGGTAATATGAGGAAGTATTTTTTCATGGAGATGGTTGTGGATGCATGGAACAGCCTTGCTGAGGAGGTTGTGGAGTCAAAATCAGTGGGGGAATGCAAGAATGCATGGGACAGACATAAGAAGTGATTCCATCATTTTCTCTACCACTGAGGTCAAAATAACAGATCTGTAGTTTCCTGCCTCTGTCTTGCTCCCACTTTTGTGAAGGGGAATCACATCTGCTCTCCACCAGTCCTCAGGTACCACACCAACCTCCCATGATTTGTTAAATAGGGTAGTCAGTGGTGTCACTAGTTCTACCATTAGTTCATTTAAAATTCTTGGGTGAATTCCATCAGGCCCCATTGCTTTGTCCACCTTCAGTTTTAAGAGTTCTTTCAGAACCCTTTCTTCTGGGAATGGACTGGTATCGACCTCCCTATCCAGAGTACTTCTATTATTTGATTTGTGTACCTCTCCCTCCTCTTCTTTTGTGAATAATGAGCAGAAGTATTCATTCAGTATCCCTGCATTTTCACTGTCACCCTCTGCCCACCCTCCCTTCCCTTTATTAAGCCTCACTATCCCTCCCTTGGTCTTTCTTCACTCCCTAATGTATCTATAAAAGGTTTTATCCCCCTCCTTAACTGAGTTGGCTATCTTTTCCTCAGTTTGGGCTTTTGCTATTCTGACTGCCTTCCCTGCTTCCTTCTGCTTTAACTGGTACAGCTCTCTGTCCTACTCCTTCTGTGTTTCCTTATACTTCCTAAATGCTCCTTTTTCTCCTTAACCTTCCCCACCAACTCTTTTGAGAACCATAGTGGTTTTTTCCTTCATTTTGTTTTGTTGATTCGCTTTACTCAAAGGTTTGTTGCCTCTGTGATGGCTGTTTTGATTTTTACCCATTGTTCCTCCACCCCTCCTTCTTGCCCATTTACTACTGCTTTTCTGAGGCACTCTCCCATTTTCCCATAGTCAGCCCTCCTAAAGTCCAATACTGTTGCTTTTCAATAGCTTGACTCTATGACTGTGTTTGTCATGAACCACACCATGTGGTCGTTGCTTGTCCCCAGATGGCTACCCACTTCTAAATCAGAGATCCTTTCTCCATCCTTGTTTGACAGTACCAGGTCTAAGATTGCTCCCTCCCGAGTGGGTTCCACCTCTAGCTGTCTGAGGCACGCCCCCTGTAGCGCATCAAGAATAACCCTGCTCTTGGATGTGGCTGCAGCAAAGGTACTCCAGTTAACATCTGGCATATTCAGTTCCCCTATTAACAATATTTCCCCATTTTCTGCCATTCTAAGGAAACCTTCTATCATATCCTTGCCCATTGCCTCTCCCTGAGATGGGGGTCTGTATACAACCCCTGTGTGGATTGTGGTGCCATTTCCTGTCTCCAGGGTGACCCACAGTACCTCCTCTCCTCCCTGTTTATCCTTTAGTTCCATTGCTTTGATCCCCTCCCTTACATGGAGAGCTACTCCTTCTCCTCTTCTACCCTCCCTGTCCCTCCTGTAGCTTCTGTACCCAGGTATGTTGACATCCCAGTCAAGGTTCTCTGTGTATCATGTTTCTATGACTGCCACAATATCCAGGTGCCCCCTCTTTCAGCAAGGCCATTAGTTCAGGAAACTTGTTACACAGACTACGGGCATTGGTACTCATCATCCTCCATTTTTTTTTGATGACCTTACCCCTTTTAGCCCCATCCATGTCCTTACTGCCTTTTTCTACATTGACCTCTGTTCCATTCTCTATTGACTTCTCTACCTTGGTGTTTACCTCTCTACCTACTGTGTTTTGTGGGGGGGAATGCTGGGTTTTCCCTTCTCCTTTTCAGTGCCTCCTCCTTGGCTAGTTTAAATGCTTGCCAGTGAAGCATTTAAAGTTATCACCTCAATTTCATTTAAACTTTTTTACCTCACAACTGCAGTGCACAGTCAAACACAAATACTTGTAATTGAAAATGGAAGACTAAAATTTGAAACCCTGAATCTTTCCCTTTAGCTATAATTTATTCCTAACTACAATACAAAGACCACCTATGGGTGGTACTTGATTGCTCTTCCCTGTTCAACTGAGCATTTAATGATGTGAGTGGGGGAGACTCCAACTCTCAGAACTCTCTCCAAGATGCACAGACTGTCTAGTGCAGTGATCGGGACCCCAACAATTGCTTTTTATTATTTTTTTTTTTTTTTTTTTTTTTTTTTACAGACTAGTCAGCAAGAGAACTAAAGTAGCACACCACACACAAGTCCTTCACTTGTCAGATCCTCCCACTGGAAGTTTGGGGCACCTGGACCAGGTCCCCGGCAGCCACCAAGACCCACAGCAATGCAGAATGCAGCTCTGATTCAAAAGCCGCTCACAGACCACTGTTCATTCCAGCCCCACCCCCTTCAATTGTCTGATCCTCCCACTGGAGGTAGGGGACACCAGGACCTTTGACTATAGAGCAAGTCTGGAAAATTTAAGACCACCAGGAACCTGACTGGCTCCAGTCAGCTCATCAGCAGCCACCAACACCCCCAACAATGCAGAATGTGGCTGTGATTCAAAAGCCGCTCACGGACCACTGTTCATTCCAGCACCTCCCCGTTCGATTGTCAGATCCTCCCACTGGAGCTACGGGGCACTGGGACTTTTGAATGCAGTTCAAGTTCAGAAAGTTTAAGTCCTGACACTAATCAACTCCCCAGCAGCCAGCAACACACACAGCAATGTGGGCTGTATCCAGTTGTTATATGTACACGAATCCTTTCATCCTCTGATAAATTGATTTTGGGGAAGCACTGTTTCAATGGGGAGAGGTGTAAAGCTGGTTTGCCCTTTGAGACCCCTGCTGTACATTTTGGGTCTGGATATTTTAATTTGGAAATTTGTGATGGCAGAAAATATAAAATGCATTGAAGTGTCGTATTTAACTGCATGACTTAAAATCAGTGCATATACCTGGTGAATAAAAATTCTGGGTGGGCTGCTCTACAAATATTACAGAGGCATGAGGCAGTATCTGGTGCAAAAATAACCCTGAACAAAAGTAAAGCTTTATGGTCATGAGAAGATAAATCGGGGGGGGGGGTCTTCATATCATTGGTCTAATATCTATTGTACAGGACTTGGTTTCAATCTTGGGAATTGAATATGAGCCGTGGGATACGGCAGTTACTAAACTGACCCAGAAATTTAATGAGGAGAGTTTAAGATTGCAGTTTGTAAACATTTACAAACATCCAAAGGGAAGAGAGTGTTTCTGGTAAAATCATTGTTATTACACCTATGTTGGGTATCCCACCCCCTTCTGTGGCAACAGACTCACACATTCCTATTTATATTCTAGTATTCTTTAAAAAATCAGATCCTGGAAACTGACTCGGAAGCATTTTAGGACATTAACTAGGAAACAAATACATTTTGAAATGCTACAAAGTGGGTATACTGAACAGCTAGCCTTTCAGGGATGTTCTGTCCAAACTTTTGACAATACTGTAAAGCAGTTAACTGATCCATATGCATATTGGAATTCTTGGGATATGGTATGCTTAAGCTGTCATGGGAAACTTAGGGGTCACAAATCCCACAAACATAATTGGCAGAAAGATATTGTCCCAGGAATATATGTCCTCTAATTCTTGAAACACGGGAGCATCTTTTTTAAGAATGCCCCTACATTCTGACCTTTTGGGATAAATTCATATATGATTACAAGTCTGCAGGAATTTTGTTAATTAACTTATTCTGTTTTGGCATTTGGTGTTTATGGGAAAGGGTAGTCTCAGGTACTTGAAAGTATGTAACAGGTGAGTATGGCAATTTCAAAATTCTTGATTCTGCAGTTTCATTTTAAGTTTACCTTTAAACATCAATACTTGCCTCTATAGGAACTTTTCAGAGCTCTAAGGAGTCATCAGGTATCTGTTAA
Source organism: Neoceratodus forsteri (assembly GCA_016271365.2). Classification (NCBI taxonomy): domain Eukaryota; kingdom Metazoa; phylum Chordata; order Ceratodontiformes; family Ceratodontidae; genus Neoceratodus; species Neoceratodus forsteri. The sequence goes on from JADMNL010000026.1 coordinate 338,594,977, forward strand.
TGGGGAACATGACAATTCGCTCCTGACAATTCACTCCTAACATTTCGCTCTCCGACATTTCACTCCTGCATTAACTAGCTCTTATGACAACATGCTCCCCCAACAACTCACTATCATGGAAATTGTTTTTACTGCAGAGAGATGGTCTCTGGCTGCCACCACTAAAGGATACCTCCTAAATAGATCACTGATTGGCTTTGTGTGGAAAAATGCACCGATCACTGCCACCAAAGAAATACAGCCCAATGACAGCCAACAGGATAGCATTCAAATGACTGCACATCATGGCTGTGAGTGGGTGTGAGCACTATTGTTGAAGTTGAAGAAAATATGCAATATTTAACCTGTTATAAAATAATTATTTCTACTTTATTTGCTTGTAGCAGATTGACCAACAGTCATGGTGAATGAGCTAGTGGCGAGTGGTGGGCAGGCAGGGAAATCTTTTTTGCCACAGACTCTGTCAGCCTGCTTCAGAGGTCATACAGCGTCATAGAGGATTCTGACAGGATAGCATTTAGGTGACTGCACATCCCGGTTATAGAAGAATGTCTGGCATACAATAAAAAAAATTCAGAAAAGCCCGATACACTTGGCTTTCAACAGTCGACCATAGTAGAGGCTGGCTTGGCACTTTTGCAGATAATGCTGCAGAAGTACTTTTAAAGTAAATTACTGCATTTGTCTTGCTCAGAAAGGTTCCATTCCTCATTCTAAAACATGTAGTTACCGGTATTTAGGCAGATGCTAGATAATCATTCTGTTCACCCTTAAACACTACTCTCCAATGTGCTACAAAGATGATTTGAAATATACTTCTACTTCTCTTGTATCACTAAGCATTCAGGTCATTATGTCAAGAGCTGTACTGAAACTGTGGCTATTTACAATACCTGTAACAACAAATTCCAGTTCTGTGCAAAGCAAACAGAAGGCGACACTGAAGTGCGGTACCTCCGAGGCAGGAAGGAGCCGAGCACAATGGATGATTACACACATTATTGTAAAATGATTTAAGGGAGCAATTTAATTTGAAGGTAAAATCTGTGGTCCAAACTAGAAGACAAGGGTATAAATTAATACTTACTTGATATAGTTAAAGGGGAACTGAAGTAAAAATATTACAAAAACAGTTGTGCAGAGTCAGGATGTACCAGGAGTAAATTGACGGGAGCGGAATTAGGAGGAACAAGTTGACACAGGACTGAATTGTCAAGAGTGAAATGTCATGGAGCGAATTGTTGAGAGTGAATTGCCGTGTACCTCTGCTAATGAGACAGATAATCATAACTTTCATACGGGGCAAGTGCAAGCTTTGTGGAAATATTGCTAGTTTTTCTTATCCTAAAAAAAAACCAAAAAACAGGGGTCTTGTTTTTCTCCTCATCTAATGTTAGTTTTTCTGGTTAGTATGCTTACCTTCTGCTTTCTTTTGATGTTTTTATATGAATTGTGCTGAAGACCTATTGTGTAAGGTATTGCGCTGTCTCATTTTCAATAAGAAATTCCCCTACTCTTCTTCAAGGGTGATGTTTTATGTTTTAAAATGTCAAATGTTGCATCATCAATGTTTATGTGTATGGTTACTAGTTTCTTTTCTTTACTTTACAGATCTAAGCTTCGGTCACTACAGGATTCATAGATAGGACATCTATGGAGGAATGTGCACTGGGTCCTGTGAGTACAGTTTTTTTTTTTTTTATGTTTGTTTACATTTCTGCATTGTGGCATTCAGCCCATCTTTGTTGAAACTTAGTATAATTATACCAAGTGAGCTGTAAGATACAGGAATGGTAGGCTAGGCTTTTGCATATCTGTATATCTTTATATAAGGTCTTCTGTTTGAGTATTTTTTTTCTTGCTATATATGGGGGTGTTCTTATGTTACTGTATTTGCTTTTATTATAGTTTTTCTTCCAGTAGAAAACTGAGCTACTCTTTTTCAATAAGTGACATGGAATCTTTTACTTCCACCCGAACAGTGACCAGAGATGGGCAGAAGGGACCTCAGTTTAACATCACATGGGAAGGATGGCACCTCATCATTGCAATACCCTTTCATACTGCACTACAGTGTCACATGTGGGTATTACCCCATGTGCCTAGTGTGGGGTTAGAACCCAAAACCATCTGATCTTCTGGCCCCAAAGGCATGCGTGCTGCCTGCTGAGCCACTGACACTATAGAAAGGGAAAAGGGGAAATTGTTTAACCAGAAAAGACACACTGCACTGAAGCTTATTTCCAGGTGCATCCTGGGAGCACAGGGAAGTTAAGTGACTTGCCCAAGGTTGTGCAGTATGCAGGAGGGTGCTGATGGGATTTCAACCCTGGTCTCCAGGTTTGCAGCTCAGTGCCAATAACCACTATGCTATACTACCTCCAAACAGTAATTATGTGGCCTCACCTGGAATCAAACCTCTGACCCTTTGCCTGTAAATCCAGAACACATCCACTGTGCCACCTGAGGAGCTATAGATAGATAGATATCTACTGTATTATATATATTTATTTAGTTAATTTTGTTTACCTGGTAGATGCACGAGACAAAAGCATTGCTTATTTTCAGGCAGGACTTGGAAGAGTTATAGACAACAATGAGCAGCAATTACAGATGCTACAACAATACAAAAATCTTGAAACAACGGTCTGACATAATAAAGATGTACCCTAAAACAATGCACAGTATAAGTAGTTCAGAAAACAATTATAATAATTGCAAAACCGATATGAGGAAAGATGAAGTTGGGTTAAGTAAAAGTATGTAAGGTCAGATTGCATGAGCATTTATCAGAGCACATGAGGAATTTATGAAGTTCATTCTTTAAAACCTGTGAAACTGAGAGTACCTTAAAGTCATTGGAAGGGAGTTCCAGAGCTTGGGGGCAAATGCTGAGAATGAATGCTCACACACATTTGTAACATATCTGAGAACGTCAAGGAGAGCCTATCTGCGGACCTCAAAGGGTAGGTCTGTGAGGGGTGTTTTAACATGCTGGCAAGTGTAGTTGGTATACCAGTTCTTATAATGTTATAAGTGAAACAGCTCGTAATGTAAAATCAATAGGATGATGGGAGAGCCAACCAAGACTATTTATTTTATTTTATTTTGAATTTTAGTTGACTGGGTAGGCCCACTGAAACTAGACGTCCCTTTTTCAGGGGTGACCCGGGGTGGGGATACAGATGGTAACCAACTGAAATTGAACCAGATTAAGCTGTTGGTGGCATTTGTTTTAGTGAATGGGGGAAATCTGGCCAATACACTGAAGGAATTACCTATCTCTGTAGTCAGGATGGAGGAGTCCATTTTAGAGCCAGATAGAAGAGGAGGTGGTGAACAGACAGCAGATTTCTTTGATGCTGCAGAATCTACAGAACTCAAGGATTTACCAGAGGTTGAAACTATTACTGAGAATATACTTGGTCCACCTACAGGTATGCAGGGACAACCTGTGACTGACAAAGGAATATCTATGGAAAAAAAACTGCTGCAGAACTCAAAAAATTAATGCTCAGCACCGCAAGAAGCGATGGATAAGCTGAAGGATTTAAAGAAAGAACTGCAGCAGTTTGGAGGCCTCCATGACAATGGGACCAGCTCTAGCAGTTCTCCCATGGTAAGTGTCGCAACATCTATATTAAGCAACATTCATACAAAGGTAACTGCCACACCTGTCATTTATCAAACATCGTCTTATAATCAAGACAATGTCATGGTACTTACCTTTTCAGGGGCTAGACAGTCTGCTATGGTGAATGTAGGAGGTGAGTGACCGCTCATTAGCCTCCCAGAAATTACTTTCCCAGACAAAACCATATCAGTAGTACTGGTCCCACAAAGAACATTTACAGCTGCCACAAAAAATGTTAACAACATTAATCTTCCCTCAACAACAGAGAAACATGCAATGCAAGAACTCTGTAATAATTCAGCAGAGACATGGAAAAGCGCGTTGTCAATTCCTGCTGTTTGTGCCCCGCAACAGTCTTTCGACATACAACAGAAGCCGGTAACAGCTTTGAAAAATACAGCAAGGATGGAGATTAAGTCAGGAATGGCATATACAGGGGTTTCCACCCCTGGCCTAAGACTTCCTTCCGAAGATAAAAAGAATGAAACTAATGGGGTGTCTGTTTCATAACCTCCGGGACAGTCTGCAGCAGATTTGGAACATGAACTAGTAGAAAAAAAAAACTTTATTAAAAATTATAGCAGAAGATGACGCTGGGCAAAAATGAAATGCAGATGAATGTGGGAAGAAGAGGGATAGTGTTGTCTTGCAGCACAGACACTTCCCCACTGGTCATGATGATAAAGCAGCCCGTACGACTGGTGTTCAGGTTATTATCTCACACCCAGCTCCTATGTTTTCTTAACCAGAGTCAGCAGCAACAGCTATACAGTAGCTGAAAAATCCTGGTCTGAATATGCTCTTAAAGGGGCAGGCTAGATATAAGGTAAAGAAGGGCACTGGGTGCCAGACCCTATTTGGGACCCCAATTGTTTCTATCAGTTCTCTGCAACCCCTGAATGGTGTCCCCCACTGAAAGTTCAAGGGGATGAGGGCACTTGAAATCTGGATGGTAATCCTCCCACAGTCACTGATGGAACTTTAGTCCACTTCTAGTGTACTGTCCACCTCTACCCCTCCTGTAGGGAACAGGACAGTAACTTCAGAATCTGACACTGTAAACTCTGCCACCATTATACATCCTTAGCCAGTGTTGACACACACACTGCAGCTATTTCACCAGGAGGTATGAAGACTGTGCAGAGTAATACTTCCAATCCCCCACAGAGTTCCACATCTACCTCAGGGATGGCTTCTCCAGCACAGGGAGATACAGACACTTGCGGACCAAGTTCAGCAGGTCAGACTCTCCAGTCTGAACAACCTGAGACCCTTACTCTCAGAACTGTTTAAAAAAAATTAAGTGGAACATAGAAACATAGAAACATAGACTTTGACAGCAGATAAGGACCGCTAGGCCCATCTAGTCTGCCCATTTCCCTACCTACAGGATAGGCCGCAGATCCTAGTTAACCAACAGCCTATTTCTTCCTGCCCCCCACAAGAATTGCCTAATGTCTGTCCCATGCATTCTTGAATTCTCCCACAGTTTTAGACCCCACAACCTCCTCAGTAAGGCTTTTCCATGCATCCACTACCATCTCTGTGAAGTAATACTTCCTCACATTGCTCCTGAACCGCCCTCCTTCTATCTTTAAATTGTGTCCCCTTGTTCTTGCAAGTCTCTTTTTCTGAAAAATGCTACCCTCTTGGACTTTGTTGTTTCCACTGAGGTACTTAAAAGTTTCTATCATGTCCCCCCCTCCCTTCTTTCCTCAAGGGTATACATATTAAGCTCCTTTAGTCTCTCCTCATACGGCTTCTCTTGCAGACCCTGCACCATTTTAGTTGCCCTCCTCTGGACTTCCTCTATCCTGTCTATGTCCTTGCGGAGATGGGGTCTCCAGAACTGGACACAGTACTCCAGATGGGGTCTCACCAACTGTCTGTACATAGGGATAACAACTTCCTGTTTTCTGCTGCTGATGCCTCTCCCTATACATCCCAGTATACCCCCAGCCCTCCCTACTGCCTTCTCACATTGCTTGCTAACCTTAAGGTCATCTGATATGATTACCCCAGGTCCCTTTCCTTTTTTGTTGTTGTTACTACCTCCCCACCCATTGTGTATTCTTCCCTTGGGTTCTTGTTTCCCAGGTGCATTATTTTGCACTTCTTTGCATTGAATCCTAGCTGCCATACTTCTGACCATTCCTCCAACCTTGCCAAGTCCCTTTTCATCCTTTCCACGCCTCCTTGTGTATCAACCCTGTTGCAGATTTTGTGTCATCTGCAAAAGGCATACTTTTCCTTCCAGTCCCTCTGCAATGTCACTGATGAAGACATTAAAAAGGACTGGACCCAATACTGAACCCTGCGGTACCCCACTAGTAACCCCCCTTTCTTCAGAATGGACTCCATTTACAATTACCTTCTGTGTCCTGTTGTCCAGCCAATGTTTTACCCAGGCTACCACCCTGGGTCCCACTCCCAGGCTGGTTAATTTGACTATTAATCTTTTGTGTGGGACTGTGTCAAATGCCTTGCTAAAGTCTAGGTAGGCCATGTCCACAGCCCCTCCCTGGTCTACTACTTTGGTCACCCAGTCAAAGAAATCTATTAGATTCATCTGACATGATCTTCCCGCTGTGAACCCATGCTGCCTTGGGTCCTGTGCTCCAGTGTCCTCTAGGTACTCGACTATTCTTTCCTTCAGAAGTGACTCCATCACTTTCCCTACCACAGAGGTCAGACTGACAGGTCTGTAGTTTCCTGCCTCTGTCTTGGACCCACTTTTGTGAAGGGGAATCACATCTGCCTTCCTCCAGTCCTTGGGTACCACACCATCCTCCCATGATTTATTAAAAAGTGTAGCCAGTGGTTTCACTAGTTCCTCCCTTAATTCTTTTAGAATTCTGGGGTGAATTCCATCAGGACCCATTGCTTTGTCCACCTTCAGTTTTAGGAGTTCTTGCAGAACCCTTTCTTCTGTGAAAGGACTGGGATCGACCCCCCATCAAGAGTGCTTCTGTTAATTGGATTAGGCACTTCCTCCTCCTCTTTTGTGAATACTGAGCAGAAATATTCGTTCAGTATTCCTGCTTTTTCACTGTCCCCCTCTGCCCACCCACTGTTCATTCTATTCAACCTCACTATCCCTCCCTTTGTCTTTCTAACCATTGCCCCAAAGATTCGCAGTATGACTAAAATATGTAACGGTGGCCTGGATCCCCACCCTGATAGGTAGCATGTCGAAAAGATACTGACAAAAGATTCCTTACACTTCTACCCAGCAGATGTTTTTGCTTTTATCCATATTTCGGGAGAGGACACTTTTGACATCAACTTTTGCTCTGCCCACCTTCTGGAGTTATTCTGGGCTAAATATAACCAACTTAAATTCTCTTCACTTTGGACCCCCTTTGTAGCCATCCTGTTGACAAAACCTTTAGTGAAAATGGTTACAGTTTATGTTCAGGAACGAAAGTGTGCCAGTGGGGGACAGCTACCACTGACTCAAACAGAAATGTGATGTGTTGAGTGCTTTAGAAGCTATTCTGGATGGGGAACAATTTTGGACGGGAGGATGGAGGTTTAAAGTTAAACTGCATCAAACAGATGATGGAATCGTACATATTCCAAACTGCTGCTACTTGGGTCATGATTGTTTCTACCCCGAACAACCAAAGACATGTTACCAATGTGGGTCACAGACACATCTTTCTACTGTCTGTGACAAAATCCAGTGTAACTTGTGCGATGAAGTGGGTCACATTAGTTTGCAGTGCAACAATCACACCAGATATAATCTTTGTGAAGAGTTTGAAGAATGCCCATGGCATCTGCATACAAGACACAGGATCTGGACCCAGAAAATTTGAAAAATAAAGCACAAACTAATATGACATCTAATTTCAACCCTCCACCCAAACCAGCATCAGCAAAGGACAGAAAATTTCCTGCACCTGAACCTACTTCCAAGGTGGCAGAGGCACAGGGGATGCCACCTAAGGAGGATACAGAACCTAGAGATATCAAGAACCCACTGGCAATTCACCTCTTACAACCAGTTTGTTATACAGACCCCACCACCACCCCGAAGACGACCATGCAATTAAACATCATGACTCAGTTCCTGCCCCTCAGGACCCATTTCCCCCACTGAACAGATCGTCCAGACCGATGAAAAAGGAAGAGATGACCAAACCAGTTGATACGGACAATCCTTATGAAGTTCTTGCCATCGCCACATGGGGAGAAACTGAGATGGAAGAGGACCTTCAAGATACAATGGATGTGGACAATGATCTCTCACAGCCACCAGGAGAACTTTGTAGTGGAAAGAAGCAGAGAAGAAGGAAAAAATAAACAGGATTAACGGATTATCATGCATAACACAGTAGTGGCATCTCTTCACTGCTATGGTATATTGAATACTAGGAAAAGGCAGGCAGTTTTTCAATTGTTGTACGATTTGAAACTGGATGATATCATGCTCCAGGAGATGTGGATGGGATCAGTAACACAACATTCAACCTTTAAATCTGAATGGCCCTGAGGACCATCCTGTTGATCCTTTGGGGCAGACAAGGCAGATGGCATAGGTTTCCTTTTTTCAGGAAACAGGTTCTCTCTCTTTTGGTTGATAGATATTATACCAGGGAGGATGTTAGCTCTGGATGGGTACTGGGATGAGGACCCATGTCGGCTGTTAAACATCTATGACCCACAATCTAAGGCAGACAGGGTAGATCTTTTTGATAAAATACAACCCTATTTAGCCACTGCAAAATCTGTTCTAATAGGAGGTGATTTTAATTGTAGTTTACAAATCCTGAGAAGGTAAACCACCCCCCATTACAGGTATACTGTGATTCCCTAGCTTTTAAAAAATGTATTACAGTTGTAGACTTAGTAAACTGTAATGTCTAGATAAAAAAACATTACATCCTTTACCTATAAAAGGGCCCAATACACCACTACCATAGATTGCTTTTGTGTCCAAACCCTTAACAGTGAACTCAACAAAGTTATGCCCAGTTGAATTTTCAGATCACCAAATGATAATCTCTTCTCTGGGAATGAATACAGCACATCCCATAATGAAGACCCGTTAGAATTTAAATACACAAACCCTTTCAGACCCAATCATACGATCCACCATCCGACAACTATTATTAGCACAGGCATCCATCATCGACGTATATGAGGACATAGAGGACTGGTGGAATCAGACTAAAATTGATATGTAGAAATGTTTCCAATATTATGGGAAGAATAACTCCAGAAAGCAGTATTTTCAGTATTTAAAACTAAGAAAACATCTGCAACATTTATTATCTATGACACCCACAATAGGGAATTATTTGGCCTCCCAAATTAACATAGTGAAATCCGAGACACAGAAACTACAATATGATAGGGCCAGCTCTATCAGAGCTGAACTTTCTTTTGGGACACAAAAGTCCCTTTTTTTGACTCGCGTGCAGCCTGTAAGGCGAGACGACAGGCAACCTCAATTTCTACCCTTAAAAAATAAGGATGGGCTACTGGTTTCCTCTTTTGAGGAAATTTTTGGTGTAATTGCAGGCTCCTTATAGCACACGGGGATAGTAAATGGGACACGTGATCTGGAACTATTACATTATTTCTCCAATATTTCTAAGCATATGTTATTATGAAGATTCTTTACATTTAGCCAAATTAATTACAACTCAAAAAATAACTGAGGTTATACAATCAAGAAAACTGGGGGCTGCCCCGGGAACAGACAGATTGCCTTTTGAGTTTTATAAATCTTTTATTTCACAAATCACACTTTTCCTTAAAAGGGTATTTAATTTCTTTTTTCAACAGGAATTGATTGCGGGGTATTTTTCTAGAAATTTAGTACTCCATCTTATAAATCTGGGATAGAACACTTCTCCATAATTGGAGAGCGATAAGCCTGCTTAATTCTGATTTTAGAATATTGGCACACATTCTCCATCTTCGTTTACAGAAAGTAGCAGCAAATATTATATACCCGGTTCCGTTTTGTGGCTTGCCGGACAGGGCAATTCACCATCCTGTTATCATCCTGCAGAAGCTTTGGGAATTTTATCAGAAAACCTAAAACACGGAATGGGTTATATCCCTTGATCAAAAGAAAGCATTTCACAGGGTAAACCATGGTTTTCTGTTTAAAGTTTTGAGGCTTATGGTATCCCAGTTACCTTCATTGCCAAAATTAAAATGTTATATAAACAAGCATCTTGCAGTCCCATTATCCCAGGGCAAAGTAGGCCCAGAATGTAAAATAAGGGAAGGGGTTCAGCAGAGATATCCCTTGAGCCTCCTTCTCCATATTTTTTCTCTCTCAATCCATTTTTAGAAAAAATTGTAGACAATCCATCAGTTCAGGGACTGTCGGGAGACATAAACGGGGATGAGATAAAAGTTTTAGCTTATGCTGTTGACACTTATTAAATACATAAAGATACCAGACATGTACTTGAAGCCAGCAAGGAATTGTAACATTTTTTGAAAGTATCCTCAGCCCAGTTAAACTTCGAGAAATGTAAGGCAGTTGCAATAGGACATTGAGCAGATCTCTCCTCTTTAGTAGGGTACTTTCCAGTGGTTGGTGGCCCAGTAAAGCTCTTGGGGATCACTTTTGGGATGCAGAATTTGGCCCAATCAAACTGGGAAAATGTTTTACAAGGTTGTGAGGTAAAGGTAAATGTTTGGAAGGAGTGGAAGCTGTCCAAGCTAAAAACAATTCATATACATAGATACATAGATACATAGACAGTGTCGGCAGATAAGGGCCTATGGCCCACCCAGTCTGCCCATTTAAGTTTGTAAGTTCAGTTTATGTTTTCCAGGAAGTCTGTTGCCCCTTACCCCTGACCTCCAGAATTCCTTTATGTCTATCCCATGCATTCTTAAATCCAGTGATTGTTTCAGCCCCACCACTTCCTCTGGCAGGGTGTTCCACTTGTCCACCACCCGTTCTGTGAAGAATTCTTCCTCACGTTTCCTCTGAATCGTCCTCCCTCCAACTTCATCCCATGCCCTCTAGTCCTGGAACATCTTTTACGCTAAAATAGTGCATTCCTGCCCTGTTCCTCCTGTAAGATACTTGTATGTCTCTATCATATCCCCTCTCTCCCTCCTCTCCTCCGGGGAGTACATGTTCAGTGCCTTCAACCTGTCCTCATAGGACTTGTGATGCAATCCATGCACCATCTTTGTTGCCCTCCTCTGAACCTTCTCTACCCTGTCTATGTCCTTACGTAGGATAATAAATAAATAATAATAATAATAAATAATAAAGCAATTTTTGATCTCCAGCTTAATATACATTGGAACAATCTTTCCATTAGTAACAAATACTAGAAACTCACCTTTATAGTATTTTTTCATATGTTGTAGGGCAGCCACCTCTATCCCATTAAAAGAGGGTTCACATACCTACACGGAATAAGGGTGGACTGGGTATGATAGACCCTGTGGCCTTCTTTCATTCCTTATTCAGGTTTCATTCGATTAAAATACCATGGCAACTGACTGACTCCCTTGTTAATAAATGGTTTTTAAATAATTGGAAGACATGTTTGGCAAAATCTGATAGCGCTCCCTCAAAATTTTCCAAATTTCTGTTATTGCCAGTCAATGAAATCCACTGCCCAAAAAATTACATAAATGGAACATCTTGAAATCTTTTCTAGAGGTTTTATCCAGAAAAAAAAAAAAAACAATTATACCACCATATTTTAGACATGGTAGGCCCCTCACAACCAGGTTTTAAAAATTGTAGACCTCAGAAACAGGACCATGTTATATCCCTTCTTAATGAGAAACGAATCCTGGAAAATATGTGGGAAATAATTTGGTTAAGTGCTTATGGGAAATTAAATGTTCAGGACAAAAATAAACACAAATCAATGGAGGAACGGTCGTGTCCTTACATGGGGCATGGAGCTTCAGAGGAACCTACGGAACACTTTGCTGTATGCTGCATCTTTTCCCAAAACTTATGGGAATTCCTAGCCCAGGCCTGGAACCTACCCTGGCTCCAAAACCTTACACATGAAGCCTTGATATTGGGAGATTATACAAATAGATTGAATAAGTACAATAAGGGAACTTTATCTGTTTTCTTTGCTGTTTTGAAGTTTTATTTATGGAATGCAAGGGTATAGTAGGTGATTCATCAACAAAGAATGCCTTATACAGTATTTAAAGTAATTTGTGAAAATGCCCTGAGAAATATTTATGAAAAAGAAATTGCAGCACATAGCTTGCAGACAGTTAAATCATGGTGGAGAGGCCTCTTCTTTATAAAGTTTAAATAAACTTCTAGACCATGACAAAAGTAATTGTAACTTCTAGGATTGTACTAGCAGTATGTGTTTCTAAGGGAAAAAATGATTTATTTTGTATGATGTTTATTTTTCTTTTTGTATTTTTTGTATATGGTATTGTATGTATCCTTGAATAAAAAATTTCCCTACTCTCAGGTAGGGGGTGCTGTTGCACTTTTCGGTCAGCAGAAATGCTGACCGTAGCGGAGGAGTAGGATCAGGAACTCGGAGCTCAGCAACTACAAGGATGGAGTTCACCAGTTCATGGCCCTTGGGAGATGATCTGTGTTCTGGGGTAGGGATTCTTTCTAAAGCACCTGTGCAAACAATAAAACTTTTTGGACATAAAATTTAATGAGCAGGATCTTAGGGTGGGGGGGGTTGTATGCCCTTTCAGACAAAAACATTCAGGCCCGGATATTCAGAGGGGGTGCAACCCCGTATTGTGCCCTGGTGGGATATTGAAAGGGCTGCCCGGTGCAGCGCAAATCCTGATGCGCTGGGGCACAATGTAATCGTATGCAGTGCAGATGCAGGGGGCGTGCCCATGCATATGCGGCACATCTCGACATTCAGCCTGGGATGTGCGGTGCATATGCTGTGCAATCCTGCATTGCACCACATAGGGGGACTCAAAATTGAGCCCCGGAAAAGTAGGAACAAATTCTGGCCACCCACAGGCGGTCTGCTATATCGCAAGGCAAAACACAGCAGACATCTGCCGTGGGTGGCCACCCGCCCAACCAGAACACTGTCCCCAAGCACATACAACCCTGGTGGTCTAGTGGACCCCCCGCCCGTAGCTACGATTGCACGGTATATGTTATGAAATACATCCCTGGTAGTCCAGTGGTCCTTCACCGATTTCCCCAAGGAATAAAATCCATGACCATTCCAGTTGGTCTAGTGGCCCCCCTGGCCATTTGCCGCGATCATGGTAAAACCCTGTAGTGAAATGTCCCGGTGATCCAGTGGCACCCCCACCCTTCCCACCCACACACAGCTACATGCTCCCGCGCCCCTCGTCATCGGTGGGAGGCAGCATCCCACCCACATACTGCCAGGCAGCCCGCTGAATGACAGGTACTGTATGGCTGTAAGCCCATTGATCCCCAGTGTGGACCAATGGGCATGCAGGCTCATACTGTACTAGACAGTCCCAAATCTGTGAATGACTTCATTCACAGATTTGGGAACTATCTAATGATATGCCCTACAAGCCCATTGGTCCACACTGAAGACAATAGGCTTACAGCCCATACTAACTGCCGGTCATTCAGTGGGTAGCCAAATGTATGTGGTCAAGACTCTTTGCTATCCATAATGACAGGTGGGAAGCGGAGTGGTCAAGGGGCTCTGTGTGGGTAGGAGGGGTGGGGGGGTGCCACTGGATCACCAGGGCATTTCACTGTGAGGTTTTACTGCAATCAAGGCAATGCGCAGGGGGGCCACTAGACCACCAGGGATGGGCAAAATGACATTGATTGGAGAACTGGGACTCGGGTGGAAGGGCAGACCACTAGACCACCAGGGATGGTCATGGCTTTTATTTCTCGGGGAATCGGGGACACGGGGGGGCACTAGACTACCAGGGATGTATTTCATAACATATACCATGCAATTGTGGCTACGGAGCCGGGGATGCTCCATGATTCCCACTGCCCACGTCATGCTGTGCAGGGTGTCAGGCGCATGTCTCCGGGCTGCCCTGTGCAAGGCATGCAAATGGAGCCATAATGACATGCAAATGGCCCCATTTGCACCTTGCATATATTATGGCCTCATTTGCACTCCCCCAGCTGAATATCGTGGGTCATGCACCTAGCGCAACTGCATCTGCGCTGGCGCATCCCTGTGCTCCCTCTCTGTGAGTTGCACTGGTGCAATGCCACTGCGCCATGCACAATATGTGCACCACCCATGCCATATTCAACGGTGCTGTGCCATGGTGCATCACTGTTGAATATCACCTGGTCCTGGCCCTGGTACATCCCAGTTGCACTGCACCCAGGCTTGCACCACTGCCCAGTGCAGTCTGAATATCTGGGCCCCAGAATAAAGATCTTTAAGTAAATAGAGCCATATTTACATACGAATAGAAAAAATATTTTAGGGGTGATTTCAACTGCGTGCTAGAATTAAAAGACGAAACTAAGACTACACCTAGAATACTGAAAAAAATTGATTACTGAATACTGACTACACCTAAATTGTATTGCGATATGAATATACTGAAACAAATTTTTAAAATAGCTGCCTTTCAGGATGCTTATAGGATAATTAGACAGGGGGCATACATATCACAGCGGACATCTTACCCCCTAGATAGATTATATTTTATTTCAGAACATTGGTCAGTTCAGGCAGTGGATACCATATCCACTGCAACATCAGATCATTTAGAACTGCATATTACAGCCTAACAACACTGGGAAAGGCTGCTGCCATATTAATAATTCTGTGTTGAAAAATCAACATGTAAAAAATCAAAGCATGGAACACATTATAGCAGGAGCCATGGTGACCATTTGGCATGATTCACTGGGTGACTGGTGGGATGATACTAAGACAGTAATTAAACATCTATATTAAAAAAAAATCGGGGGAAAGGTGGGTAGAGACACCTATTTCAAGTTTTTGTCTCCATATGGAAACAGCTATATAAGCTAATTTCATTACAAAATACAGAAAATATGGACTATTCAGAACAAATACTAATTAGAAAAAGAAATTAGAAATATCTTTATGATAGGACCAAGTCATTAAAAGTTGAACAGTCCTTTGGAATGCAGGGCATAAGATGCTCTCTCGACATATTTAATGAATATCAAAACAGGGTATACAGCAGAGAATGGTCTGCAATGAAAGCTCAATGAAAGGTGGTATTATTTACACTAATTTCAATCAGGGGCACTGATAGTGTGGGTGCTCAAGCACCCACAAAGTTAAACTGGGCACCCACAAAAAACGGACCGTTTATATTCTTGGAGAATATAAATGGTCCAATTTTAATTCCATTCTGTGTCAACTGTAAAAACTAAGTGTCCACTCCAGACTGACTGTCACTTTCACCCACTGATGGATTTTTTTTTTTGCACCTGACAGGCTGGAGGAGGATTCGGAACTTGTGTTTTCTATGCATGCATTTTTGGAGCGGGGGGGTGGGCGGTAGAACACATCCAACAGTTTAGCACCGTTCTAAAAGTATGCAGTCGAGGAGGTAGAGTAATCGGAGAATGGAGGGAGGCGTTCTTTGTGTGTGGACTTGGAAGATGGAGAGTGGAACTGGACTGGAGGAAATTGGGAGGCCAATGGCAGGCTGAGAGGGGCAGCAGCAGGGCTTAGATTTAGAGCTCTCAGCAGCTTAATTTTTTATCAGTACTGCATACATGTGAGCGAGGTGGAGCTGAGTGGAAAACCTGGGCAACGGGATGTCTGGGGTAGGGCTAGACTCTGTGTTGGCGGTCGGTGGTCAGCGACGGAGGGGGCAGGCTCTGGAGTAAGCAAGTGCTGTTTCCTATTTTCCTGGATATTCAAGGCCAAAGGGGAGAACTGCAACTACATCAATCAGGATAGAGGCTGGAGCACAGCACACAAGTCCAACTTCAAGGATTTGTACCTAATTTAAGGTAAGAGAACAGCTCAGGGTAAACTCTTTCAGGGTTTATTTCAGCCCTGTCATTTGTAAGGATTTTCTTTTGCATTGCAGCTAAGCACTTAAGCAGAGAGATTAAATTGGCCAGGAACTCAGTGTGGAACTCTCCTGCCTGCCTGACCTGTCACTTAGTTCCTGCCAGCAGCCAGTGCCTTACATACCCATTCCTGGCCATTCAGGTCTAGTGATGGTACCCCTGAAACCCTCTGCCCCACTACTCTGAATTCAACCTGTTCCCTCTACCTGAAGTTCCCTTCCCCTTCCCCGTATCTTGTCATGCCCTCCGCTCCTGACTGCTTATTTTGTTGCTCCTTTTGGGGCCCTTCACCTTTAGAGGCCGCCTCTCCATTTCCCCACCAGTGCTTCAGCATTGTGGTGCCCCCGCTCACCTCCCTTTTCTTCTGTAGCCGGGTACCCCCTTCATCACTAGTGGTGCTAGCTTGTTCCCTCCCCAGCCTTCCCGTCACAGTCAACTTCAGTGCAACAGCTGTAGAGGCATGGCCAGCACCAGCAGGAATGATGAGATCTATTTTGATGCTGTAATCACCCTTTACCCTCGGTGACTTTATAATCAGTTTCCTGTACAAAAGTAATGTAAAGGTACCATTTACTATACCTGTTTTTTTAATCTGTGGTTGCTTTTCAATAAATAACTAGTGGGTTGGTATCATAAATACTCTGGTTATATTTGGGACACACGAATCATTATATTGTGGCTGTTCAATTGAGAAATCTTTAATTCAGTCTCAAGTCACTGATTCCAAGCTGTAAACCAACAAACTTTAAGTTTTTCTTTGATTGTTTTCTAAAATCCACTGCTTTCTTGCTGTTCTACCTCCTCTGATTGTAACATCTTTCTTCATTGAATACTATTGGAGTGGACTGAGAAAGAGACTTGCACTGTTTTAAAATATATTTAATAGTTCTCCTCTCACTGTCAGTGAAAATAACTCATGTGTGCATGTATCAGATCTTTCTCATTACCATAGCCATGCCCTTGACTCACTCCTTAGACATCTTACAGTGTTAAATCTCATCTGATTTCACCGTGTCTGTGGCATTATGTTGATGGGTATTGATTACAGTGAATATTACGTAACAGGCGTGTCATGCACTGACCTGTACTCTCTCTGTACTCTTGTCATAAATGAGTACTTTATCATAAAAGCTGCAGTTTAAACCTAGACATCAATATTTACATTGATGACTCAATAAAGTTTTGTCTGCAGTAGAAAGGGATTAAATGTTCATCTTATTTGCTCTGTCCTGTTCCACAACAAACAGCACCCTAGTGCACCCTGGCTTCTTCTGTAGTGGAGTAGTGGTGGGGGTGCATACACATTTTAATATGTGTCAAAATACCCCCCAAAATGCACCATGAAGCACGAAAAATCCTATAGCTTCTGAGGGCCTAGGTGGCCCCCAGACCCCCGGCCTTCTGTCATTACCTTGAGCACCCACAAATGTTTTCAAAAGTTGGCACCCCTGATTTCAATACTATTATTTTTCAGTGGCTCAGTAGGTAGCACACTTGCCTCTGAGGCTGGAAGATCAGAGGGCTGTGGGTTCAGTTCTCACTTCTGGCACTTGGGTTAATATCCCAATACTGACAATGTAGGGCAACCTGGGGGGGAGGTACTGCACTTGTGAGGTGTCGTCTTTTGGATGAGATGTTAAACTGAGGTCCCATCTGCCTGGTTTGGTGGTAGTTCAGGTGGATGTTAAAGATCCCATGGCACTTATCAAAAAAAAGTCGGGGAAGTTTTTATTGAACATCAGCTGAACAGAAAAGAAAAACAAAAATGATACAGAGAAAAATAAAACACAAAATAATCATGTAACAGGAAAATCAGAATCAGTTATCCAAGGTAATAGTGTCCATAATTCCAACAAAGAGCCAGACAGCAAATGCTCTTCCTCTGAAAAATATATGGCCTCCAAATCATGTTCGATCCTTCGAATAATGGTAAGAAGAGGCGCATCCCGATTCTGTAAATTAAACAGACAACGAGCATTCCACACATGCCATTTGATTATTACAAAAATCAAATTTAACGTATCAATATTCCAATGGGACCAAGTGAAGGGGAAAATACCATACATCAAATTGTCATAAGTAATGAGAGCAAACAAGGGTTCCATATCTGGCAGCTAAAAGAGTCCAAAAAACAATAAATGTACATGAAAAAAGGTGTGAAATAGTTTCTTGTTGCTGACATTCAGGTCTGGAACAAAATCTGTCCTGTAGTGAGTTGTGTTTATGGTTACATTTGACGTTAATACGTTCATGGCAGCTAAGCCAATGTAAGTCCCACATCTTTTGGGGAACCCTAGAATTACAAAGTAAAGTGAGCAAAGCAGGGAGATGTTGCGTAGGACATTTGGGAAAAACAACAATCTCCAAACATACACGGTCCACTAAATACTTGTACAGTGATTTTCTGGAGACAGGTCTTAGCATATGGCTAGTAATCTGCCAGTGTTTCAAGTCAAAAAAAACTATCCCTAACATAAGCAGAAATCTGGGGGGAATGTGTTAAAACCGTCAATTTGTTAAGTTCCCATTTATGAAACCAAGGACCACAGGATTCAAGAAACCAAGGTTCCCAACCTCGATCTTGGTTAACCAACAGGGGTCTAATATTATGAAACAAGAAAAACTAGTATAAAAAAAAACAGGTTGGACCATAGCTAGGCCTCCATCCGAATAGGGAGATAGGTGATCTGACATTTAATGGGGTTCAGCGGCTACCCCATAGGGCTTGAAAAGAGACTAAGCAATCTGGTTTCAAATTGCCAGGAGGAAAATATAAGCCAGAAAGAGAAAAAGGGAAGCAGAAAGGTTTTAATCATGTAAATCCTTTTTTCTTACTCATCTGCCATGAATTCCAATGTGCAACCATAGTTTGAGCATAATCTAATTTGGGAATCAGTTAAGGACATCTAAAGGACCATTACCATATAAAATGCCCAAAATCCTAATAGGGTCATCACAAAGTCTAATGTCAACAGAAGACTACGTACACAAAAGGGAACTAATCTAAGCCTACACATTTATCAAGATTAAGGGCAATCAAACAGCCCCAAACTTGGAACAATGCCATAATGCAGAACACACGGAGGCAACATTAGCCACCATGAGACTCATATCATCTGCATAGGCCAACACGGAATATGGGGCTGAGGGAAGTGGCATAATTGTTGGGGCTGAATTAATAGAACGAAGTAAGGGATCCAAAAAAAAAACATATAAAAGTGGACTAAGGGGACAGCCCTGTCTAACCCCTCTGTGTAGAGAAAGCATAGGGTCCTTCCATCCATTGACCAATGGGACAACAGTTGCAGACCGTTATAGCAACCTAAGTCTAGTCAGAGTATAATCAGGTACTTTATAATATTGAAGAGTAGACCATAAAAAATCATGATGTACAGAATCAAAAGCCTGCCGTTGGTCCAGTGAGAATACGAAACCATGTAAAACATTAGAATTTCCACGTTCAATCATTTCTCTAAGTAAAA
This sequence comes from Neoceratodus forsteri, assembly GCA_016271365.2. Classification (NCBI taxonomy): domain Eukaryota; kingdom Metazoa; phylum Chordata; order Ceratodontiformes; family Ceratodontidae; genus Neoceratodus; species Neoceratodus forsteri. The sequence goes on from JADMNL010000026.1 coordinate 338,614,073, forward strand.
TTAGATGGCCCTGTATACATCTCCTAGGGACACTGCAAGATTGTGCAGTAGAAATCACATATATGGCCAATTTAGAAAGTCTGAGGGGCAAAATTTTGGTCAATATTTTAAAATCAGTATTTAAGAGGCATAAAGGTCTCCAATTGGAGAGCAATCTTCTATCCCCTTTTTTATGTAAGTAAAATAAACAACCCATGTTAAAGTCTAAAGGAAGATGTTCGCACTGTAGAACAGAATTATAAACTGTAGCCAATTCAGAACTCAGGTCAGCAGAAAACAATCTATACAGCTCACTGGAGAGACCATCCAGGCCTGGTGTCACTCTTGGATGTAAAGACTTGATTACTGCTTCAGTCTCATGTGCTTGTATCTCAGTATCTAACATGTCTACAACAGAAGAAGGTACATCAGAAAGTTGTAAAAAAGAAAAGTAGTCCATTATGGATGCAGATGGGGGGGCATGGGACCAAACAGTTTTCGTGTATAATGGGTAACACGGTGCCTGATATCTGAAATATCAGTGAGCTCGGTGAAACTGTCATCAAACAGCGTAGTAAAGGTTTTACTCTCTACTGTTCGCCAAATAGAGGCATATGGACATACTGTGTCACGGGTACCAGAGGTCCCAAAACGCTGTTGATGCTGAACAGAAGTAGCCTTCAGAAGGTAATGATCCATCATGCGCTCCTTAAGAGTACTTATTTTGGGTGGAAAAATCTTGGCCAGTTTCATGAGATAAAGTAAGTAATTTTTGAAGTCGTCTGTTAGGGTGATAAAGGAAATACAATGAATCATGATTATGTTTACTAAAATTTTTAAATAAAGTTTGTAGTCCAGATTTCGTATCCTGCCACCAATCTCAGGGGGCATCATATAAAAAAAAACACAGTCTTTCAATTATGAATATACTCAGTTAAGTGACTTAACAAACGTGAATCAGATAGCAGGGAAGCATTCAGTTTCCAAATGCCAGGGCCAAAACGAGATGTCAAGGAAAGGCCTAAAGAAATAGATAATAAATTATGATCCGAAAATTCTGCAACTTGAATTACATCATCAGAAAGTTGGAGGTGGGGAAAAAACAAAAAAAATCAATCACAGGTTGCAAAGGGCCTTTGTGAAAAGTAGGAGTATGCCGACCCGTAAAAGATAAATATGCATCCTGTAAACCTGTGGAATGGAGCAATTGTTTCAGAAAATTCATGTCACAAAACAACTTAGTAGTCTTTGAAGTAGAAGACCTATCTTTAGTGGATAACCCACAATTGAAATCACCCTCAAAATTCACATGCATTGATGTGTATAAATAGGGTTGAATCAGTTTCAGTAGTTCAATTCCTTGGGATTTCAATTGAGGGGCATAAATATTAATAATCCGGAAAGGGACAGAAAAAATCAAAATATCCAAAAGCAGAAGTCGACCCGGGTAGACATCCAACAGTTTAACAACAGTAACATCAGGTATACTAAATAAAATACCCAAACCAGAACAAGAGTCCTGTCCAAAGGACCAAAAAGAGAGCCCAGAGGTCCAGGCACAAGTGGCCCTGGAAATTTCTGGAAGAGCATGGAAACGTACATCTTGCAAAAAGATGAGACCAGCTGTCAAGCCAGATAAAAAGGGAAAAAACTGCATCTCTCTTAACATGCTTCTTTATACTGTTAACATTAACAGTATGCACTAAGAAAGCAGAAGACATGAAATGGGAAAGTGAAAACAAAAACACAAAAGTCACCTTAGCCTACCTTTCCTAGGGGTACCTTCCCTATGTTTCAGTTTTGCCTTAGCTTTCCTTTTTTGAGAACCAATATTATCAATGGGTACTTCAGTGTCCGTAGTCACATTAGGGTGGGAGGAAAGAACAGAGGACGTATCAGAGTCCATGTTGTCCTGAGGGTGGTGTAAAACCTCAAATTTATTCATATGAGTCACAGTAGAGGATTTCAGGGCCTTAGAAGAAGGAGAAGTCCCCTTCTTAGATCCTCATGTAACTCTAACAAAGGGTTCGGGGGGGGTCCATGGAAGACTCAGAAATACTAGGCAAGACAGGAATAGGGACCTCTTCAGAGGTAGAAATAGCAAGATCAGAGGAAGGGGGAGGGAGAGCTGAAGTAAAGGTCTGTGGTTCCAAAACAGGAGCAGACTGTTCATGTAAAGTAGAAGAGGGGTCAACAGCAGGTACAACAGGGTGAGGGAGGGGTATACGTTGAGGTTTAGAAAGAGTGTTGGAAAAACGAGAACGTTGTGCAACAGTAATAATCAAATGTTGTTTTTGCCCATCAGCAAGAGTCAGGGAATTGTGAGCTGCCCAAGTACAAGTCTGGAAAGTGCGCCTAATTGGCACACAAAGGACACAAGAGGTTCATCCACATGTTGGGAACCTGCATGGCCAATGTTACCACAAACAGAGCATTTAGTCTTGTCACAGACACTACTTATATGATTCTGAGAGCCACATCTGTAGCAAGCTTTAGGCTGGCCGGGGTAAAAAATAACTCCTCTGCCTTTCCCAAGCATAAAGCTGTTTGGGAGATGCTGTATTCCAACCTCCGAAGTGCGAAGCATAACCCTCGCTCTCCTCCCACCTGTCCAGATATTCTCAGAATCAAAGATAGCCTCTGGTTCAGAAAGGACAGTACATCTTTGCTTTAACCAGACAGTAATATCATTAAGACTGACTCCTTCATTATGAAACAATATAGTAACAGTTTTCTGAGTAGGTTTAGTTAAGGGAATATTAAACGGTGACCATAAAGGAGAAGTTTTAAGCTCCTGATATTTCATCCAAAACTTTTCTAAACCAGTGATAGTTTTAAAACTATTATCAAAATGAGACTCTGAAGAAACATGAATTAAGGCATGAATCTCAAAAGCAGCAAATTGCATAGAATCCTTCAAAAGAGTGCGACCTACAAAAAATCGGTCAGGAAAGTCAGGTAAGTGCCCCAAATAATGCAGCCGAACAGCGTTGTGTCTTTTTAGCTTGATGTACAGGGAGTTGAAAGCATGCAGCATAAGTTTTAGGGGATGAAGCAGTAGAAGTAGCAGGCACTGGACAAGACTCAGGGTCTCGAAGAGTCCGTTGTTCTTGAGGCATCGAGGAAGCAGGACCAAATTGCAAAGTTGGGTTCTGAGTCAGAAGGAGTTCAATTGGCAAACAAAGATCAAGAGAAGCAGCAGAGTCTTTCAAAACAAGAGAGGCCAGCAGTTTGTCAGGTGGCCTAGTACAGATCGGGGAAGAACCAGAATGCCAAGTCCCAATGGTAGGATCCTTCTCCCACCCAGCCGCTTCCAGGGCCGACTCAACAGACCTGTCCATCGTGTGCAAGGCATCAGGGAGAGCAGAAGCAGGCATCTGTACAGAAGTTTCTGGAGAAAGTTGAGCAAGAGGTGCAGTCAGTATAGGTGGTAAGGAGTGAGGAGGGTCCGTAGCAACAGGCAAAGAATGCGGAAGTGTCAGAATTGGTGAAGAGACAGTAAAACAATCTTTCCCAGACGGTGAGTCAGTAGCAGCAGGTACAAAACCAGACTGAGGCTTAAGGGCTAACAAACGCTGTCTAGCAGTGAAATAATGCTGTTCCTCAATTTTTAAGTAACACATTTACATCCGTAGAAACAGGAGGAGAAGACTCTCGTATATCCATAGTAACAAGGCTAGAAGATGTTGTAAGCACAATTTGAGGAATAAATGAAGGATCCACAGGCAAACACTGCACACAAGTATCCACAACAGCAGCAGGGGAAGTATCCAAAGGCATAGAAGAACAATATTCAGTAGATTGCAGCACAATAGGCATAGAAGATGGGGTCTCTCTCAGAACAGAGACAGGAGAAGAGACCAGCTCCACTGCCTCCAACACCTCCATGTCCTCCACAGCATGTCCAGTGGCAGCCATCTTAGTCCCACATGAAAATGGGACCCCTCTGCTTACAGGAAGCAGAGTAGGGGAATTTCTCCGGTGTCCTGACCAAATTTCTCCCATTCACTAAAAATACCATCAACAGCTTAATCTGGTTCCATTTCAGTTGCTTACCATCTGTGTCACACCTGAAAAAAGGACTTCTAGGCCTAGTGGGCTTACTGGGTCAACAAAATTCAATAAAATAAATAAATGGAGGTTATTTCAGGCTATTTAATTTCTACCTGTAGTCACATTTGTAACTTTATGGATCTGATCAAGGACATGAATGTAGAACATCTCACAGGTCTTGAAATACCAGAACTCACTCGGCCTCTGCAGACAGACGAAATTGAGGAGGCCATAAAAAAATTTAAATCAGAGACAGCCTCTGGACTGGATGGATTCAGCACAAATATTTATAAAACCTTTAAGAACACTCTAGTTCTAACATTATTAAAGACATTCAATGATATTTTAGGTAACTATCAAATGCCTGAACAGATGTGTAAAGCTTTTTTTTTTTATTTTATTACATAAAAAGGTGACAGATTAGACATCATAAATTGGAAACCTGTTTCACTGCTCAATATTAATTTTTAAAATGTTATCAATAATCTTATGCCATAGATTAAGTACAACTGCACAGAAAGTTATAACACAATATCAAACTTGCGCCATTCCTGGCAAAACATTAGGGACAATTTATTTTGTTTAAGGAAAGTATTTGCTAGAGGACACTTGAACTGTTTAAATGGATTTGTTCTAACATTAGATCAGGAGAAAGCTTTTGATTTGGCACTCCACTCCTTTCTCTTTCAGGCTGTACAGTTACATGGTATCCCCGTGAACTTTATTAATTGGCTACAAGTTTTGTATTCTCCGGTGCATCTCCACCCTTTAATAAATGGCAGGATTGGGCAAAAGATAGATATTCTGAGAGGGGTATGACGGGGTGGTCCTTAAGCCTCCTGTTGCATGTCTTGTGTATTGATATATTAATAAAGAGAAGTCTACTAACCCTGGGTATTCCTGGTATACAGGTATCTCGGGGTTCCTCACCTCTGAAAGTCATGGCCTACAGTGATTACCTTTGCTCATATTTAAAGGAAGACTCTGAGGGCCTCTTAGCACAGGAGGTACTATCACAGTATTATAAAGTGGCAGGGGCCAGAATCAGCTATAGCAAAAGTAAATATATTGCTGTAGGAAACACAGGACAGCTCTGTCTGACACATTTAGGTGGCATACCTATAGCAAAAGAAACTTAAAGTTTAGGGATGATCTTTGGCTCACCAAATTTGGAGAAAAGAAATTAGCAGTTTGTGAAAAGAGAATTGGTTCATGGAAAAACTTGCAAGTTTCTAATTTAAAAAGGGTTTATTTAGTAAAAACCATTTTTATTCTAGTGTTATTATATTTAAGTTCTGTATCCCCCCCCCCACACACACATAAAGTTCGATTCTAAATTATATAATTTGTTTTTTAGGGTTATTTGGGGCAGTAGGCTCAATCCCAATTAAAATAATTATCACATACCGTCCAGTTAATCATGGCAGGCTGGGGAAGGTAAATCCATTAATTTTCTTTCATTTAATTTTTTGGGTGGCTAATCTTACTCCCATAATAAATAATTGCATGACTTTATGGAGTACATGGTGCACTGAATGGTTTTCCATTATTTTGCCTAAATGGCTGGGAAATAAATGGAGTTTTTAACTCCCCAGACACACCCTGCCTCCATACATTATTTCCACTCTGCAAACAGTTAGGTCCAGGAAGGTAACTGTAGAAAATTTACAAACCTTACGCAGACAGAGTTTATATGAACAGATAATCCTAGATTTTTTTACTGAACCATTAACATTTCCTAAAGGTTCAGCTCCGTCTTTTCAAAATACTATTAAACAGTTAATGGATAATAGAATTCCTAACCATTTATGTGATGCCATCTGGTTAACTAGTCATGGGAAAATTGGAATAAAAAATAATCATAAGCACTGTGACATGTGCAGCCAGTTCTGAATGCTGTATCATTTTGTTTTTCATATAAAATGTATTACTGACTGTCACTGCTAAAAATCTGATGCTCTAGGAGTAACCTCACTCACTCATCCCCCCCCCCCCAGGTTTCAGCTGAAAGATGCAAGCCATGGGAAAATGCTGACAGCATGTGAGTTCATACACATTCAGGTTTTACAGACAATATGTTACATGGAAGGCTTTAATCCAGGATCTCATGTTTTTCTGAGTTTATTACAGCCGTAGTTGCTATATCATATCCATTTTATGATGTTGGAGAGGAACCTAGGTTATTACACAGAGGTGCAAGGTTGTAAATGCTCCCGTGAAGCCTGTGTGAGGGAGGATGCAGCATTGATCAAAAAGATGTCATTTGAAACATGAGTTATGCTGAGGATTGCAAAATTGATACTTTAAAAAGGCATACTTTTTTTTTATTGGATATATTTTTATATATATCTGACAGAGGAGGAGCTAGATGACCGCACAAAAAAAGTGGGTTGGCCAATACAGTTGTCTAAGGAATACTCTGTTTTACTTACACACATTTTTACCTATTCTCTGACCAGGAAAGATCGGTGAGCACTTTTAAACAAGTATTTAGAAAGACAGTCAAAACTAAGTACTGTAGTAGGAATTTGCACTGTTTAAACCTTGATCTTTTAAAAGAATTGTATGTCTTGTGATATAACAGTTCTGTATTTTGTGGTTTGACATATTTGTAACTATTTTAGTAAAAATCTTTTTAGAACTTACTTGGTCTGTCTTTGACATCTTTTTAGCTGTAAGAAAAGTATGTGGTTATTGCAGATACTAAACATAAGCTTGAATGGTGATACCAAACTGGAAAGAGAAGCGTTTTCGATCTGAGGTCTTTATTAAATGTTTTAAGGGTTCATCTCTGTATACCTGGTTAGGTTCCCATAGGCAAAGATATCTGGCTCCCTGAAGACAGATATATCTGAGCCTGCACATTGGGTACACTAGAAGAGGTTCACAGTTTGAATCCCTCCAAGACTTGAGACCAAAGGTTGATCCAAACTCACAAAACAGACAAGAGGGTTACCTTGTTCTGTTAAACTGTTCACAGGACTATGCTCGGAGTTGGCACTTTGGGAGTAGAGGGTCTGACCTGCTGAGTGGCTTTGTGACAAGCACAAGCCTCTAACAGCATGTCACTGCCCTAGAGACGTGTGCAGTATGCTCTACACAGGAGCATTTGTTTTTTAAATATCCATATGCAGTTTATTTCTGGAACTAACTTGCCCATATGATACAAGATTTCACTTTTAAAACAATTACTTATGAAGTTCTTATTTTAGGCATCTACTCAGGTCCTTGGAAAAAGTAATATCCTAGTACTATTCAAGTCATTTGTAAAATTTTGAAATACCATATTTGGCAAGCCTGTTGTCAAATAACTTTACAACAAACTTATCTACCCCAACAAGACTTATTAATGATTATATTAGGTCAGACAAAACAAATTTATTCTCAGGATGCTCAGTTGGAGGACCCTCAACAAATAAAAAAGAAATGGAAACATTGATATGGATGGTTATGGTAATGGTTAGACAGCCAGCACAGTAATTCTTCAAGATAGTCACTATAGAACCCCTGGCTTGTGGTTGGTTCATGCACTTACATTTACTTTTCATGTTTCATTTAGGTTTCTTTTAAGTGACCCTACCATCATGTTTTTCTATGAGAATATATCATAATTGTATAATATAAGTGGTGATTCTTTGTCCTTGTGTATTGTTTGATTATTCACAATAAAAACTTCCCCTACTCTTATCAAGAAGTGCCATGGGATCTTTAATGTCCGTCTGAACAACCACCAGAACAGGCAGATGGGACCTCAGTTTGATGTCTCATCCAAGAGATAGCACCTCAGGAGTGCAGCAGCCATCCCCTCATGCTGCACTAACCCAAGTGCCTGGTGTGGGGATAAAACCCACAGCCTTCTGATCTTCCAGCCTCAGAGGCGAGTGTGCAACCTGCTGAGCCACTGACACTATTTAGTGGGATCTAGAAAAAAAACTGCATATCCAAATCTAGAAAATGATGCTGGTTTACTGTATGCGGCTGGCATAGACCATCTCTCAATGTTATATGATTTTTCAATTCAGTTATGTTTTGACCATTGTTTCATTATCTTTTTCATATGGCTTTCACATATTTGTTTTCCAGGAGCTGCACACACTGTACTGGTTGAGTCTAAGAGGGTTTTCAAAGGAACTCAAGCTACTGATCAAGTGAAGTTGTGGGCACATATCCAAAGGGGGAGAGAATGAAGCTGGAGGTACGGTTTGAAATAGTTTTCATACATCCAGACTGGGAGTGGAATGACCTTCAGTGTACATGAAGAGAGCTATGTTTCCACTTTTTCTAGTCACTGTGACTGATGCAATCTGACATAAAATACTCATGGTATCCTGATTTAATGGTGGCACTGAGTGGTGAGTGGGTTGAGTAAGGAGGGCCCTGTTTCCTGCCACTTTCTCACTAGATCCTCACACGAGATCCCTCCATACACCCTCCCCTTCTATTAATGTCTGTTACCTGGGCTCTAGACAGCCCCACTCCTCCTGAGTAAAAATGCATTCCCACTCATTTCCCTCCCTCTCTCCTACACCTAGCCCTTCTTTTCAGTTTCTCCACTTCCTGTGCCTAGAACATCTCTGAAGGCTGTATCTGACTAATGCTCAATTCTGTAATGACATCCGAGTAGACACATGGGACAGCTATCTATATTCTGAAGGTCAGAGCCTATTTTGTGTGCATTTTAATACTATACCAAGATGGATGCATTCTTAGAGCATGAGAACCAGGAACTGAAGGTGAGCGGTTCTGATACCCTAGGAACTTAAGTGAGACCACTCTTACAACTGTAACAGTGGTCTCAGTGGTGCTGTTAATATATTATTGATTGGCCTCAATCAATAACATATAGAAACATTTTTAAACCCTTACTCGAACATGTCTGTTTTCAGGGCAACTGCTTGGAGACACTGTTCACAGAATAAGTGTCTCACACACAGAGGAAAGGAGCACTCCAATTAGTCGAGAATGTTTCTTCACTCTATAATGCTAGGAAGAGTTATGCTCAACCATATTTTTCGAGGGTAGCAGAATGTTAGGAGCACCGCCACTCCCTCTGCCTCTCACCTTCCCTAGTTTTGTCCTGTCTGCTGTGCTTTATCGCTGCACACAGATGTTGGCCCTGTCTGGATTATGCAAAAACCCTGGTCCTTAGATTGCATATGCCCACATCTGCCTCAAGGAATTCAGACCTGTAGGGGTAGGGTAGGACCAAGCCATGAAGCAGAACCCCTGCAAGACTTGGAAGGATGCCATGGCCAGCCAGCTAGTCCAGCCACTTTGAGGGGGAGAGAGGGTCTTTCACGTCGAGCAGCCAAACATTTGTCCCACAGTTTTTTCCCTTAGAAGCTGTGCAGCTCCATTCACAATGCAAAGAACTGTGTCATGTTTGCCGGTGCTATCATATGCTTCTGTTCAACAAGCAGTCCTCTTGGCTCTACCTGGATTGTTGTCTTCCATGTGTTTTACCACTTAACCTCTTCCTCTCCACCCACCGCCAACCACACCATGAAAAATTGCCCCAATTTAAATGCCTACTTTATGAATTAAATTATTTATGCCAAGCGTACAGTTGTGTAGCACATTTAACAGTAATAGAAATGCCTTAGTCTAGATCATATGTTTAGCTGACTGCAAGCCAAAAAGCCTAAGTTTGGACAATAAAAGTCTTTAGTTTAAAACGTGTATGGGGTGGGGTGTCCAGATCATGCCTGTCCAAGGTTTCCAGTATCTTTCACTGGGCGGGGCTCCATTTCTTCATTTTTAGCTGTGCCCACTTTAGCTTGGGAGCCAGCTGTCTCTTTTAAAGGCATGATGAGATTCTATAAGTCTGCTCTGATCTCCTGCTGTATCAGTCATCTCTGATCAATGTCACCTGCCATTCCTGCTATCCACCCCAGTGCCTTCTGAAGCTTTCTTTCTAGTGCTGCTTCTTCAAGTATCTGAACCTCCATGCCAGGTTTCCTTGTCATAGGGGTTATATTGCCTGTAGATCTGGGAATGTCTTTAGCCCTTCAGGGATGTCCAGTACTACTTTAGCTGAGAAGCAGATGTAATATTTGCAGTATTGGTCCTTGTAAGAACAGATCCAGAAGCAAATGATTTGATACCTTTATTGGACCAACATAGATGTATCAAATCATTTGCTTCTGGATCTGTTTAGCTGAGAAGGGCATACATACTTTATGCCCCTTTTCTTTTACTTGTTTCAACACTGCCCAGGTCTCCACCCATTTCTGTTGCACTGTTGTTGTAAAACCATGTTCTGTGGACATGCAATGCCCTACATACTTCAAGTCCCTGATTGCCCAGGCCGGGCTCAGAATCTGCTCTTTGCTCTGGTATAAGGCAAAATTTTATGAGGATGGCTCTGAGTCTGGCATCCAGACCTTGAGGTTTAGGGCCCAGAGTGTGCTGATATGCCGGAAATATAAATATTGTCATGACAGCCTCTTCATTCAAGGTGCAGTCTTTTTCTTTAATCAGGAGATGCAACAAAAATCTACCTCATCTGGTTGCTTTATTGGTCAGGGTTTGCATTCCTTTTTCTAGTTTCTGTTTTTTTTTTCTTCTCTAATCTGATAATGCTCTTTTGGACTTTTCCCCAGACAGGTTTAAATTTTGATTACTGTTGCTGTAGTTCTTTTTTAAATTTGTCCAGGCGATCATGATGAATATCACAAACAATTTTTATTCCTGATCCTATCTGCCATCTGAGTCAGCTTCAAAGTCAGGCAAGGAGGCTGGTGACGGGGCCTTGCTGTGTGGATATCTGGATTAGTGCATGAATTCAGCAAGTATGAACTTTGATGATGATAATTTGTTGAGCCAGGCCAGAACTTGTTACCCCTTTGTGATTTCAATGGAAGTCCCCTCTTTTTTTATCTAGTCCTCTGATCTGCCTTCCCCTTCCCTTCCCATATCCTCCTTCTCCTTCTCCTTCCCCACCCTTTAGCCTCTCCATCTTGCTTCCTGTTTCCCTGAATCATAATACACAGAAACATAGACAGTGATAGCAGAAAAAGGCCACTGATCCATCCAGTCTGCCCATAAAACCCCATCAAACCCAGGGCCCATTGTCCATACAGGGTTCTAACCCACACTGTTCACCACCATGCTCCTCACCCTTCCACCATCACCCTGAACACCCATTAAGCCCTTCATTCTGTCCAGCTGTGTTTGAAACCATTGATAGTTTTGGTGCCCGCTACATCAGCTGACAGATTGTTCCATGGCTCCACCGCCCTGTCTGTAAAATAAAACTTTTTCACTTCCCTCTTGACCCCCCCAGTCAGTTTGCACTCGTACCCTGTACTCCTGATCTGCTATTTATACTAAATTGTTCTTTGCAGTTTATATATACACAGTGGGCAGGATTCACAAAGCTTTCTGAAGGTGCAAAATCTTCCCTAAGTCCCCAAAACATCCATAGCTATGGAAAAAAAGGGGACATTGTTCTGACTGCTATTCATAAATATCTCTGTAGCTGTGGAAAAAATACACTACGGACTGTGAAAATAAGTGCAGCTGTGGAAGTTCCTGAGGAAAAAAGGTTATTGAGAAGTATGGTACAGCCCCTCAAAGGCTATTCTCAGCCAGTTTTTTTTCTACAGCTGCGGATCCGCCGTTACAGATTTTCAGCTCTTGCTCAATTTCCACAGCTGCTGAATTTCTGCCGCTGCGGGTTTTTTTTATGGAATTCCACACCTGCACAAATTTTCTTTAAGAATATCATGCACCAGCATTTCAGCAGTGCTGCAGACCTTTTTCCCCGCAGCTGTGGGATTTTTGGCTTTCTTTGTAAATCCTGCACAGTGTGTTTGGTTCATTTAGCAGTTTTTCTTCTTTTCTTTTACTGTCCATCCCGGGAGCCTCTTGTTTGTTATAGCTCCATAATTGCACAAAATTGTGATCCTAATTGTTGTTCTTCAACAATGAAATTTATAAAATATACAATAATGGATGTGGAAGTGTGCTTAATGATAATTTAATGGTTGCCTGAGGTGTGGGATACAACATAAACCCCAAGAGGCACACATCCCCGTCTTTTATTTGTTATAATTGCTGGTTAGCTATTTTTTCCCACGTTGATTTTTGTGGTGCTGTTTCACTCATGCAGGCACACACATACACACACACATACACTCTTTCTCTTTTAGCTGCTTTTAGTTTTTATTTTTTCATTTACTTTTGTGATTTGTAAATCGTGATGTGATTACCTTAGTGATGCACATCATGTTGGAGCCCTTCCCACTGGCAGTTGTAGTCCAGTGCGGTTTCAAAATGGCAGGATCAACCAGATAGCTTTTTTGTTTATGTTTTGAAGTGCACAGAAAAGGAAAAAACAAGGACTCTCAGTGGAAATGCAGCCCCAACCCCCGCTGTGCAGATGAGCACTCCTGGTCTGGCGGCTTCTCGTTACGGAGGATACGGAGCTGCCATATTTCTCAGATTGATTAGCCCACCAAGCAGGAGCTCAACAGCCAATTAAGGAGTGGCTGTTTCTTAGTGACATGGTACATGCTTGCCGTTATAATAGAAAATAATAGCTCAGTCAGTCTATTGGAAAAATTGCTGACCAGTTATTTGTATTAGAATTGAAAAATGAAGTGTAGCATGGATACAATCTACTGCTTATATAGACTGCTATTTTACATCTTAACAGAACTATAGTAACAATAAGTTATCTATTGACCAGAGGGCTCCCTGACTGGCAGTGCAGGAAACCACATTCTATGTGAACGTCTTAAATAAAAGGCAGGAGACCATAAAGTATCTTACCATAGCTCCTATTTTCACTTGCATAAATGCAAAGACCCTCAATACAGTGCTGTAAGGGATATTTATTTAGTTTTTGTTAACCGGGTTAGGTGCGCTAGCTGAGAGTTGACTGTTTTCAGGCACGACCCGGGAGAATACATACATAAAAAAGATGAGAATATACAGTTACATAGTTTATGGTTACATAGTATATAGTACATGTAAGTAAGAATACAGATCAATTCAGACAGTACTAGAGATTATACATATGGCTAGGCACAGACGACACAAGGTGACAGTAGTACAAGCAAATAACAACTGAGACTGGGCTGAGTGGCAGCTATTAAGACAAAAATAAGGCAAAGATTGTTCAGAAGTGCAGCAGTGTCCTAGGCGAGGTAGGGTGGCTAGCTGTGAGGCCTCAAGTGGGATCAAAGCATGTGCAAGGGTCCCAGGATAGGTGGCGATATAGTTCTTTTTTGAATATTGGGTAGGAGTTTGCCTGTCTTAGGGCAGATGGGAGGGTGTTCCAGGTGGCTGGGACGGTGCAGTGAAATGCTCCAGAGCCTTTAGAAGTAAGACACCTGAGTACGGTAAGTAGAAATTTATTTGCCTAGCGTAGTTCACAAGCAGGTGTCAGTGGAACAAGTAGAGCTGCAAGGGAGGAGGGTGTTTGTTTGGTTTCAGATTACAGAGTCTGTGAGGGTCCCTAGGAAGTAAAGTCGGTAGGCAGAAGGGGAGAGCCAGCCCAGTTCGTTATACAGTGTGCAGTGGTGCTTGAGGCGATGTGAAGAGGAGGCATACCGACATATGTTGTTATATGCAACATCCCATTTATGGAGAGTAGCTTTATGGGCATTAGCAAAAGTGGAGACGCCATATGTCAGCACTGGAAGCAGAATACCCTTGGCAATTGCCAATTTGGCAGATGGTGTTAGCAGGTGACAAGTCTTATAGGCGATTCCAAGTTTGGCATTTGTTGCTTTACAGGTTGACTGGATGTGCAGACTGAAACCAAGGGATTTATCAAGGAGGACTCCCAGGTATTTGAAGGATGTGACACAGTTGATGAGACCTCCCCAGAGTCATGGACTAGGAGGGGTTCCTTACAGGCCCTGAGTTTGGGAACAGTGCCAAGTAGCATGGCTTGTGTCTTTTTAGTGTTGAGGATGAGCTTATTTGTATTTAGCCATGTTTGCACACTCCTGAAATCCGAGGAGAGGTTTTCGTTAATGATGTTGACTTTGTCGGCGCAGGAGTAGAGGATGACATCATCGGTGTATAGGATAGCTGAGCAGGAGAGTATGATAGAATCTATGTTGTTAATGTAAAGTGAGAAGAGAAGGGGTCCCAGGATGGACCCATGGGGTACTCCGATATCAGTACTGGTCACATCCAAGAGAGCGGAGTTGAATTTAACAAGTTGTAATCTGTATAATAAGTAGCTGTCAAACCAGTCAACTACTTGGGATGAGAAGTTAAGTCTATGCAGGGTTGAGAGAAGCAGGGGATGATCAATGAGATCGAAAGCCTTGGTAAGGTCAATAAATACTGCTCCAGTGAGTAGGCCTTTGTCCATGTTACAGAGGACATCAATAGTGAATTTGAGAAGGGCAGTTGAGGTACTGAGCCCTTTCTTGAAACCATGCTGAGTGCCCGAGAGAAGATTGTTCTTTGTAAGATAGGCAATTGTTTGGGCTGCAACAAGTTTCTCCAGTAGCTTGCTTAGCACAGAGAGAATGGCTATGGGCCTGCAGTTGTTTATATCTTTTTGGGTCACCTTTTTTCAGGATGGGTGTAACTCGGGCAATCGTCCAGAGATCAGGGACAATGCCAAGAGAGAGAGAGACAGAGTGAAAATCTTGGCCAAAGGTGAGGCAATCAATGGAGCCGCTAGCGTCAGGAGTCATGGCTTGAGTGAATCAGAGCCAGGGCTAGTGTTGACGGATATGTTTTGCAAGAGCCTTTGGACCTCTGACCTAGATATAGCTTTAAAGCAGAAAGGGGGGTTAGTAGGTAGTTTGCAGTGGTCAGTACCAGATACAGATCTCATGGGTGTGCAGTAAGGCTGAGATGTTGTGGGAGATGAAGCGAAGGATGAGGTGTACTGAGACATGTCTGTGAAAAGTCTGTTAAAGGCATTCACTATGGTGTTCGAGTCATTGCAATGCAAACCATTTAGGATCATATCCCCTGGGGTCGATAACTGTGTAGCCCCAAGAAAAGTTTTAATGTGCATCCAGAATTTTCTAGGGTCATCAGCCGAGTTAGTGAGCAGTTCCTTACAGTAGATGCTCTTTGCAGTTCTTATTTGTTTTTTGCAGGTGCTCCGAGAGGCCCTGTAGGTATTGTAGTCCACTGGTAGTCTGGACTCTTTATACTTCTTCCAGAGTTTGTCCCGAGCGCACAGGTTAGCAAGCAGGTCCTTGTGTAGCCATCTTGTTTGTTTTCCCCCGACCCTTCTGGTGACCTTCGCAGTATGTTTATCTTGGAGTGCTGTGAAGTTGTTAATGAAGATATCAAGGGCAGTTTGAACATCATGGGAGCAATAGATGGCAGATCAGTTGATACAGGAAACATCATAGAGAAAATCTTCCACATCCAGTTTGGCAAAGTTGGTAATAGTGATGTAGCGTGGAGGTGGTGGGGGAGCAGTCTCCGGACTCCATATACAGAAAGTGGGGGAGTGGTCTGTGATAGCATCTGTCAAGATGCCTGTAGTTTGCACATGGTCAAGGCAATTCACCAGTACCCAGTCTGTGAGGGTGGATGTAGCTAGAGAAGGGGTGGTTTTAGTAGGCTCAGTTAGGGTCTGGTGAAGGTTACAACTCTGTGTTAGCATCAGCAGTGCACCGTGAGTTGGTCCCAGCCAGTTTAGGTTCAAATCTCATAAGATTATAACCTCGCTTTGCTTGCCATTCATGGCTGTTTGATAAAGTACATCCTGAAGACCTGTGATACTTCCAGTGGGTGGATCGTAGGCGCAGATAAAGTGAAGTTTTTTTGCACCAAGGGCAATGGTTGTGTGTAGGGACTCTCAGACTGAGGGGGAGGTGTTGGGTGGGCATACAGTAATATCAGGATGTTTTTTGTAGAGAAGTGCGAACCACCCTCCACATTTTGGGGAGGGCCTATCTCTCCATATCAGAGAGTAATTGGTTAAGGAACATAAGGAGTCCAGAATGTGGGGCTTATGCCAAGTTTCCGATAGGCAGAGTAGGTCAGGATTGTGCACTTTCATCCATGCCTCGAGATCGGTGAGGTACTTGGTAATGCTTCTAATATTCATATGGGCAATGAGAAGTCCTTTCCCTGGGATAGCCGATAGGTCAGCGGAAAAGAGGTGGACAGAGGGGCCAGGGTTAAGTTCTACGTCCCCTGATAATAGGATGATGATGAGAATGAGAAACCACAGTTTAATAGTGTGGAATGGGAGATGTACCTGTTGTGACATTCTGTATTTTCTGAGCATGTGAAATGAGTTTTATAGGTACAACCCTTCTGAAAGATAAGGGTGACATGGGCAAGCACATGTTGTGTCTCGGCAGTTTGGTTGGAGAAGGTAAAATCACTGTGTTGTGAGGTCTTCACTCCATGGGAGTTGTTAATTGGAACTGAGGTAGACACCTGAAGCAAACATAATAGCAGTGTTAGGAACAGGATTTGTCCTCCCAATCTCTGTGTTGCCAGGATTAGCCAGGACAGGGGCAGGCTAGTGTGATACAGAATTAGTTGGCAGGCCGTGATATGCAGTAGAGAGCTGACAGCACCCTTGTATTCCATTCCAAAACCTGACTTCTGGGGGAGCGACTGTCTGCATGGTTGGGTGGTGGGCAAGGTGGCTCTGGTACCCCTTCAACTCCTGACAGAGTGATAAACTGCTAGATTGGCTGGATAACAGCTGCTAGAGATTAGCTCTGTGAACTTTGTATTAAGTAGGTAGGATTTAATTGAAAAGCATAGGGATTTAAAGATGTAGCGGCCGCTAGTGGCTAAAGAAAATAACCTGCAGATGGGAAAGTCGACTGATTGATTGGTTTAGGGAGCCACGTGGTTCTTCCTATAAAGCTCGATGTTGACTAAGGGTGGTGGCGAGCCAGCTCGCAGTGCCAGTGGGGACAAAACACTCAGCCATTCCAGGCAAGCGAGCGTCCTGCTCCTTACTGTGTACCTTGTCTGCTGCTGAGGCTTGATTGAGGGGAAGGCAGTGATTCTCCTGCCCTCGCAACCTGCAGGCTTCCCTTTGGGGAACCCAAAGAAGACTGCAGCCCTGTGGAGACAGACAAAAGAACCAGAGATCGGTTTACAGGTGTGGCTGAAAGGGGAGGGGGAGAGGGAAGGGGTCGCAACAGCACTGCGCAGAGGGGGATGGAAGTCTCAGCTGAATTACAATGACCCTGGTTCCACAGCACTTTTAAAGTGCAGGGCTTTTGTCCAACTCAAGCTGACTGTGGGAGAAAGTGGGTTCAATTTAGCGGCGTGCAGCACTTGAAATTACACTGGGGACAAGCTGTGATAGAAAGGCTATGGGCCGGTAGAAAAAACACTCTGCTGCATTGTAAAAATAACCCTATTCACTACACTTTTCCCTACTCACTACACTTTATAGTCACAATCAGTTTTCAGCTTACTGAACTTTCAAGCAGCCTACTCTCTTTAGGGTGCACATCTATTAAGAAACATAGATTTTGACAGCAGATAAGGACCGCTTGGCCCACTCAGTCTGACCATTTCCCTACCTTATGTATAAGCTGCAGATCCTAGTTAACCAGCAGCCTACTTCTTCCTACCCCCCCCCCCTTAGAATTGCCTTATGACTGTCCCATGTATGCTTGAATTCCACCACTGTTTTTGATTCCACAACCTCCTCCGGAAAGCCGTTCCATGCATCCACAACCCTCTCTGTGAAAAAATACTTACTTAAATTACCTCTGAGCCACCCCCTTCTATCTTCAGATTGTGCCCCCTTGTTCTTGCACACCTCTTTTTCTTGAAAGATGCTACCCTCTTGTACTTTGTTGATTCCCTTGAGGTACTTGAAAGTTTCTATCATGTCCCCCCTCTCCCTACTTTCCTAGAGGCTATACAAGTTCAGCTCCTAAGTCTCTCTTCATATGTCTTCCGGTGCAGACCCTGCACCATTTTAGTTGCCCTCCTCTGGACAGCCTCCATCCTGTCTATGTCTTTGCGGAGATTGGGTCTCCAGAACTGCATGCAGTACTCCAGATGGGGTCTCACCATCTGTCTGTACAGAGGGTTAATAACTTCCTGTTTTCTACTGGTGATGCCTCTCCTTATGCATCCCAGTATCCTCCCAGCCCTCCTTGCTGTGCTCTCACATTGCTTGCCCACCTTTAGGTCATCTGATATGACTATCCCCAGGTCCCTTTCCATTTTTGTTGTTGTTAGTATTTCACCCCCCATTGTGTACTCTTCCCCTGGGTTTTTGTTTCCCAGGTGCATTACCTTGCACTTCTTAGCATTGAATCTAAGCTGCCATACATTTGACCATTCTTCTAACCTTGACAAGTCCCTTCTCATCCTTTCCACCCCACCTTTTGCATCAGCTCTGTTGCAGATCTTTGTGTCATCTGCAAAGAGACATACTTTTCCTTCCAGTCAAACTGCAATGTCACTTATACAGACATTGACGAGGACCGGTCCTAATACTGAACCCTGCAGTACCCCACTAGTAATCCCCCTTTCTTCAGAGTGGACTCCATTTACTAATACTCTCTGTGTACTATTCTCCTGCCAATTATTTACCCAGGCTGTCATCTTGAGACCCACTCCCAGGCTGGCTAACTTGTATATTAATCTTTTGTGTGGGACTGTGTCAAATGCCTTGCTAAAGTCTAGGTAGGCCATGTCCACAGCCCCTCCCTGATCTACTACTTTGGTCACCCAGTCAAAGAAATCTATCAGATTTGTCTGGCATGACCTTCCTGCTGTGAATCCATGCTGCCTTGGGTCCTGAGCCCCTCTGGCCTCTAGATACTCAACAATTCTTTCCTTCAGAAGTGATTCCATCATTTTCCCTACCACTGAGGTTAAACTAACAGGTCTGTAGTTTTCTGCTTCTGCCTTGCTCCCACTTTTGTGAAGGGGAATCACATCTACCCTTCTCCAGTCCTCAGGTACCACCCCATCCTCCCACGATTTGTTAAAGAGGGTAGTCAGTGGTGTCACTAGTTCTATCCTTAGTTCTTTTAGAATTCTGGGATGAATCCCATCAGGCCCCATTGCTTTGTTCACCTTCAGTTTTAAGAGTTCTTTCAGAACCCTTTCTTCTGTAAATGGGCTGGTATCAACTTCTGTATCCAGAGTGTTTCTACTGTTTGTTTTAGGTACCTCCCCACTTCTTTTGTAAATACTGAGCAAAATATTTGTTTAGTATCTCTGCCTTTTCACAGTCACCCTCTGCCCACCCTCCCTCCCTCTTTATTAAGCCTCACCTAACCCTCCCTTGGTCTTCGCAAGCTCAGATGTACCTAAAAAGGTTTTATCCCTTCTTAACTGAGTTGGCTATCTTTTCCTTGGTTTGGGCCTTTGCTGTTCTGACTGCCTTCCCAGCTTCTTTTGCTTTAACTGATACAGTTCTCTGTCCTGCTCCTTCTGTGATTCCTTGTACTTCCTGAGTGCTTTCTTTTTCTCTTGAACCTTCACTGCCACTTCCTTTGAGAACCATAGTGGTTTCTTACATCGTTTCATTTTGGTTATTTGCTTCACATAAAGGCTTGTTACCTCTGTGATGGTAGTTTTTATTATTCCCTATTGTTCTTCCATCCCTCCTTCCTGCCCATTTGCTAGTGCATTCCTTAGGCACTCACCCATTTTGGCAAAGTCAGCCCTCCTAAAGTCCAGCACTTTTGCCTTTTTTATGGCTTGACTCTATTGCTGTGTTTATTGTGAACCATACTGTTCGATGGTCGCTAGTTCCCAGATGGCTACCCACTTCTACATCTGTGATCTTCTCTTCATCTCCATGTGAGAGAACCAGGTCTAAGATTTCTCCCTCTTGAGTGGGCTCCAAAACTACTTGTCTAAGGCATGCCCCCTGTAGGGCATCTAGAATAACCCCACTCTTTGAAGTGACTGCTGCAACTGTACTCCAGTTAACATCTGGCATATTCAGATCACTCATCAGCAATATCTCCCCTTTTTCTGCCATTCTAAGTATTCTTTCTATCATTTCCTTGTTCATTTCCTCCCCCTGAGAAGGGGGTCTGTATACAACCCCTGTGCAGATTGTGGTGCCATTGCCGGTCTCCAAATTTACCCACAGTGTTTCTTCTCCTCCTCCGCCTCCCTGTTTTCCCTTTTTGTTCTGTTGCTTTGATTCCTTCCCTTATGTAAAGGAGCTACTCCTCCTCCTCTTTTACCCTCCTTGTCCCTCCTGTAGATAGTATATTCTGGTATGTTTATGTCCCAGTCATGGTTTTGTGTGTTCCATGTTTCTGTGACTGCCACGATATCCAGATGTTCCTCCTCCATCAAGGCCACTAATTCAGGAAGCTTGTTACTCAGACTACGGGCATTGGTACTCATTGTTCTCCATTTTTTGATGGCTTTACCTTCTTTTGCAGCATCCCCCACTGACCTGTCTACCTCTGTCTTTTTCTCATTTAGTACCCTGTTTTTAGGGATAGCTGGGATTTTCCAGCTGCTTATCAGTGCCTCCCTCCTTGACTAGTTTAAAAGCTTGCCAATGAGCATTTAAACCGATTGCTCAGAAGACTTGTTCCTTCCCTTCCTGGACAGATGCAGACCATCCTGCCAGTATAGGCTAGTGTCCTCCAGGTGGAACCCTGTCCCCAATGAAGCCAAACCCTGTGCTCCACACCATTTTTCAACCATTCATTAAACTGCATGGTGCAAAGTACCCTCGCCTCACTCATGCCATTGACAGGCAGCACCTCAGAGAAGGATATTGTGTGTGCTACTCATCTTAGGCCCCTCCCCAATTCTACAAAGTCCTTCTGCATTGCTCTAATCTTATGATTAGCCAAGTCATTTGTCCCTAGGTAGACAATGATGTCCAGCTCAGACTCCCGTGCAGCTGTTCTCGTGATCCTGAGGATGCGCTTCCTGTCTCTCCAAGCCATGGCACCAGGCAGGCACCTTACTTCAGTTTTCCCTGCTCCCCCCCAGTTCTATCCCCCTAATAATTGAGTCCCCCACCAGGAGCTGCTTCCTTTCCTTGTGGTGTCCTCTGCCTCCTTCCCGTGTGCCTCCCTTGTGACAGTTGTCCTCAGCCTCCTTATTCTCCTCTGCGGGTGCATCCATAGTGGAGCTATGCTCCCCCAGAATAGTGTATGGATTGTGGTGTGGAACAACTGACTGGGTGTGCCTCTGTTCCACCATTCTCACCCTCCCTGAGCCCACTGTTGTCCAACTGCTGTGCTTTCTTCGCAACCTCTGAGGTAGCGATGGTGGCTCTGGTGCTCCCTGGATGGGGGAGGTTCCCTTCCTACCATCCAGTGTAGCCTGGGGGAAGGTCCCCTTACTACTGTCCTGTGTGGCCTGAAGATGGGCAACTTCCTCCCTCAGGGCAGAGAGTTGTCTGCAGATAGGGCAGCATCTCAGCCTCCAGAAAGACTCCTGGAAGACTACTGCCCCACAGCCATTACATTGCATTTAAATCAAGGATCATGCTGACTGTAAGAGATGGCAATTGCAGAGAAGCCTGTCTATGCACTGTTTAACCCAGTGAAGCACAAATTACATACACTTTGCAAGCACCCTGCACAAATTAAGGCTACGTTTAGAACGAGCAGAAATTACTGATAGTCCAACACCTCTGAAAGTGCACAGTGAGAATAGGTACAAACCCTCACGTTTGGCTGCACAGATCAGTAGTGCAAACGGAGGAAGGATAATTCAAAAAAAGGCACCAATTCCAACACTCAGCCGTTCCAGGCAAGTGAGTGTCCTGCTCCTTACTGCGTACCTTGTCTGCTGCTGAGGCTTGATTGGGGGGAAGGTAGTGATTCTCCTGCCCTCGCAACCCACAGGCTTCCTTCGGGGGAGCCCAAAGAAGACTGCAGCCCTTGTCTGCTGCTGAGACTTGATTGAGGGGAGGGCTGTGATACAAAAAGACCTGTTTACAGTTTATTTTATTAGCAATCTTGGAATTACTCATTTAGCTGGAAGTTCATTTACAAAGGTTCCATGTTGTAGCAAACAGAAGGAAAAACACAGTACATTAAAAAATGCCACAATGAGAAAAAAACAGTATAAGAGCATTGTTACAGCGTAAAATTAAACGTATGAGTGAATACAGAGCTGCAAACATATAATGAAGCAATCAGAATACTTGTTCTTAGTCTGGAGTCATAGAAGGAGGGGGCAGTAGAGACCAGAGTGGTGGGGTTACAAGAAGTGCAAGTTGTGGGGAGGAAGTAGGAAATAGGAGTGGGATAGGAGCAGGGGGAGAAGGGTTAGGCTTGATCTGGCTGGGGGGGGTAGAGGGGGAAGGAGTCAGAGGGGAAAAAGTGCTGTAGTAAGTGGGTAACAGTCAAAGGTAAGGGGGATTAGCAGTCACAACTACTCAGAGCAGTGAGGTGCAGGCGTAATTTTCTTTTAAATGGCCCCAGTCTATGCTCAGAGGTTATGATGAGGGGGGGTTCATTTAGCCAACGTAGGGCTTGGAAGGCAAAGAACCTCTGTGCTTGTGTTGTTTGGAAGAAAGGGACATGCAGTGATTGTCTGGACATACTACTTTTGTGGCGGGGATTGGGTGCTTCATTTAGGAGGTTTTTGATAGCCGGTGGGGTTAGGCCTAGGCATGTATTTTTTTTTTTTTATCAAAGAGACAGACTTGATACCACACTCTACCATGAAGGGTAAGCCAGTCGGTTTGTGCATAAATGTCACAAGTGAGGGTTAGTCTATGGGCACCAAGAACCAGTCGGCAGAACTCTGTTACTGAGTCTCTTCATGACTCTATGGCCTAAATTCAAGTACTGATTAAAAAAGTTCAATAATTGCTTATCTGCTACCAGCAATCACAAGCTGATATTAACACCGGGTTAGGGATAAAGATTAAGGTGCCTTTGTCAATATCCTGTAAGTGGCATGCATGATTTAAAAGCTGTAGTTATATCTGTTTGCTGTTGGTGACTTTCACTGCGCCTGACACTTTAAAATTACTTGCACTTTTTAGCACTGGATATGTAAATGGTGTCTGCAGAGGTTGTAATCTTTTTGGAAAAACTCTACAAGGAGTAAAATGTTGGGGGTTAGTGTTCCAGTTTGGTGCCGTAATTTATTTATTTATTTGTTTTCTCAAAGCAGCAGTGCAAATGAAATTTTGCAAAAAGTTTTACACTATTTTCACTATGAAAGATTCAAGACATTCTCCAATTTTATTTGGTGTTAAAATGTTCTAGTTCCACTAAAAGATTAATATTTTATAAATATGGACATACAAAAGAGCCAGCAGAAGAAGACCAAAATGATCTATCAAGTCTGTATTACTTGTGTTAGTATTACAGTGTTTCTGGCATACACTGTTGACCCTGTCAACCCCTCTTTCATCACTCTTCTCCACATGGTCCCATGGGTTCCCTTTATGCCCATCCCAGGCTCTCTTAAAGTCTCCCACCATCTTCACTGAGACCACCTCTTCTGGCAGCGCATTTCATTTGTCTACCACCCTCTTTGTGAAAAAACATTTTTCCTAACATCTCTCCTACACCTCCCTCCTACCAATACCATCAGTGTCAGTGGTTCAGCAGGTAGCACACTCGCCTCTGAGGCTGGGAGATCAGAAGGCTTTGGGTTCTAACCCCACACCAGGCACTTCGGTTAGTATCCCAATACTGACACTGTAGTGCAGCATGAGAGGGGTGCTGCACTCCTGAGGTGCCGTCTTTCAGATGAGGCGTTAAATCGAGGTCTCATCTGCCTGTTCTGGTGGTAGTTCAGGTGGATGTTAAAGATCCCATGGCACTTCTCGAAAAGAGTAGGGGAATTTTCCCTGGTGCCCTTGCCAAATTTCCCCATTCACTAAAAAAATACCACCTATAGCTTAATCTGGTTCAAGGGCGGCTGGCATTCATCTGTATCCCCGGTCACGTCTGAAAATAGGCAGGATTTGTCTAGTGCATTTACCCGGTCAACAAAAACTAAAAAAAAAAATTTCAGACTGTGCTCCCTCATAGATCTGTTGTCCCTCCACTTGAGGAGACCTTCCCTATCCACTCAGTTTACTGTATCCCCTTCAGGTACTTAAAGGTTTCCATCATACTCCTCTCTCTCTTCTCTCCTACAGGCAGTACATTCTTAGGCATCCCAGCTTCTCCTTGTAAGACTTCCCCTGCTGCCCTCCTATCATCTTGGTTGCCCTCCTTTGGACCCTCTTACAAGCTGATGTCCTTCTACTTATATGGATTCCAGTACCTTACCCCATATTCTACGGGCAGTCTCACCAGTGACCTGTACAGGGGCAGTCTGCAGACCACCCCCAACCTGACCTTCCTCCCTTTGTTGGTCTGGAGTAGTGGTGGGCGAAGTGGCCCCAAATGGGTAACGTGAAGTCCATTGAAAACAATGACTTCACGTTACCCCACCTTCCCAAACCACTACTCCACCAATTCTCAAGGCAAAGTACATTGAACACACTGTACTTTGCCTTACTTTGCCTTGTTTTTAAGCTACTAGGCGAATTTTGCAGTGTTTCATGGGATTTCAGGTCATATGGGCTCTAGATTGTTCTGCACAGCCTCAGTTTGGGGTAGCGTGTGTAGGAAGCTATAGGAGACAACCTGCTCTGAGAGCTCTCTGCAATTCAAATCTTCAAAAAGCTGTTAAAAAAAGCCTTTTTTAGTCTTTTTTTTTTTTTGGCGAAACTGTAGTTCATCGATTATAGGAAACCCTCCTGTGCTCATATCATCGAGCGTTTATTGTTTGTGTATGGATTTTGAATGTTAATGTACAACATTCAGTCTGTGTACTGAGAGACAGTTTAAGTGTGCTTTGGGGGAGGAGTGTATCTGTCGTATAGGTAGATTAATTTGGAGAAAAAGACAGTGCTTTCTGTTTTGGTGATATTTTTCTTGTTTAACTGTGTTAATGTACACACAGTAATGTTTTCAATATTTCCTGCCTTTTTTTGCTGATTGTTGTGGTGCAGCAGTGCATAATTTTAGTGGTTATACTACTGAAGTTTTCAATTTACTATGCATTACTTAGTGTGTGTGTGAGTATGTGTGTGACGCGTGTCATCAAATCAGACACCTTTTATTGTGCCACATAATAATGTCAGCAATGTGAAGCTGCTATCAACTGCAGCTGTGTGATTTTTGTACTTCTTTGTGGTATCTTTACTGGTACTGGCACTAGTGACTGTTACTGCAGCAGTACAGTACACTGCCCCTCCCCGCGTGGCCCGCCCCAACTGGTAAAGGCATTCTTTTCTAGACTTGAATTTCTGATGGTGAGCACTGGTTAGGTGTTGTGCCTTTGTATCTGCATCTCTTCAGTGCACAGCGCAATCTTAATCTGTCTGTGAATTAGGGCCCAATCTCCATCTGTAACTTAAGTCACAGTTGTTTCTTTGGCTTCCCTTCAGAGTACTGGACAGGTGTGGTGCTAAATTCTGCATGAACATTGTACTCATTAATATGCATTTTTAAGTCAGGACCATCATCAAGAGGCACTCATGATACAAATCACCTTCATCATCATCACAGTCACAAATCACGATTCACGATCATTCAGGTTACGAATCACAACATTAATTTTTTTTCTGGTTACTTGAATGTATTGTAAGCCTGTTTTGTTGTATCTCTCCAGCCTTCACCACCCCACCATTGTACTCACTGATACATGTTTTTAAGTCTGGGAGTTTTAAGCTACAGCTCATCGAGGCCTGAGGAAGTACAGCCATAGGCGTTCACGTTTCTTCATCATCATGGTCACAAATGCAGTCACAAATCATGATTTACGATCACGTCATGAATCACAACATAAATTTATTTTAATAGTTACTTGGATGTATAGTAAGCCTGCTGGTCACGGTGCTGAACAGGGATGGGATCCACACCTGGGTCCAGGGGAACAGGCACATCCTGCTCCAGAGGACCTGGTGCTGGACTTGGTGGTGGTGGTTCAACTGCCTCAGAGTCAGGACAGGAGGCGGTGCTGATCCTGCTTCGGGGGGGGGGGCACTCACAAGTTTTGAGTGGTCCAACAGGAATGGGCACCCATGCCCTCCACACATGCATGCGGTATGATGCTGACCACTACCACGCTCTTCCAGAGCTGCCCCATCCCAGATATTCCCTCACCCTGGTCCATCTCTCCTACTGAGCTCCCTCAGTTTGAGCAATCACTACTCACACTGTCACACAACACACACACAGTCACACAGGCACAGACAAACAACTAACTACTTATAAAGATAAGAAAAATAAAATTTACAGAAAGAAAAAATTAAGTAAAAAAGAGCCGTTGGGTCTAAATCAAAGTTTAAATCTCCTCCTCACTCTGATCTAAAAGTATCAGGAGTCACAAAACACACTACTCTCTCCATCTGCACAGGAGAAAGTAAAAGTGCCTGCTTGTATGACTCGCTTTCTTCCTGCCTAGCTAAAGAGCATGTGACTTACAGTACTGTAAGCCATGTGATGTGTGGGGGGGGCTGCCAGATCTGAAACACCAAGTGGATCACTTAGAATCCTAATGAGGGCAAGTCCATTAAAAACAATGATTTTGCCTTACTCGTGTTGTCATTCCGCAAATATAAAGTGGTAATGACAAGGCGAAGTGAGCACTTTAGACAGGTACTCAAAGATAGCGGAGTGGCAACACGCCAGTGCCCACTTGGCGAGCACTTCGCCAACAAATTTTAAATTCTCTGCATCTCTAGTCTGGAGCTGGATCCATAGCAGTTCTACTTTCCCCTGTTCATTCTCCTCCTTGGTGCGTATTATCCCCTTCCTGATGCATGCTGGCACCCCTTCCCTCCATTGCTTCCCATTCTGTCCCTTCTGTACAGCTTGTACCCCGGGATCGAGAGGTCCCCTTGGTGGTGTACTGAAGCTCAGGTCTCAGTAACTGCTACTATAGCTACCTTTCTCTCTGTTAAGGGGGCCTGCATATCTGCTATCTTGTTACTAAGATTGCTAGCATTGAGTGACACCACCATCCATCTTGATCCTATGCCTGCCTGCCTGTTTTCTGTATCCTTCATCTGCCCATACCCTATGCTCCCCCTTCACTCCCCATCCTTGGATATTTTCATTTAGTTAGTTCCACATAAAAAAGATGGCCAGCACATTTAGCTTAGAAATAGCATCATAGACAGGGCAAGGGTTAGGCTTCAGAAAATTAAAAAAACCTCATGGTGTGAAGCATAGGAGGAGATACCAAGAAAAGTAGATTTGACAGATATAGTAGTATTTAAGTTTATTGTAACTGAAACTAGCTTTTTCGAAAAAAACACTTTTCATTGCACTGCTGCTTTAATTCATTAAATATAAGAAGTCTTCACCAGATATATCATCAAGTTTGTAGGACTGTTTTTTATTCAAACATGGTGAATACTGACGTTTACTATTTTTTTACAGATATACAAAATGCAAGGGTGTATGCTCCTTTAAATATACATTTTGGGTTTGCTTATTGAAGCACCGCACAGTAAAATCAGAATGTCATTTCAGGATCCCACGTCATTTGAAGATGTCGCTGTGTTCTTTTCTCAAGAAGAGTGGGGAATTTTGAAAGGGCCAGAGAAGGAGCTGTACAGGGGTGTGATGAGGGACAATTATGAATCCATGATCTCACTGGGTAAGAACGTATATCTGTTGGTAATGATGGGCTCTAAAGTCCCATAATTAGGTTTTCTATTTTGGAATTCAGAGTATTAATTTATTTATTTAAATTTTGGTAACCGGGTAGGCCCACTGGAACCTTGTGGTCCCTTTTTCAGGGGTGACCCGGGATTAGTTACATGTACCTAGAGGGAGGGAGGGAAAAAAATAATGCTTTGATATGTACAGTACAGCAGAGTATTGGGAGGGCTGGCAAGCGGACAATCAAATGTTACTATAGGTGATGACACCGTTGTTTGAATTTGTAGCATCTTTAGTTGTGGGCATACCATGGAGGTAGCAAAGATCAAACAGAATGCCACACATGGCAGCCAGTATGCACCAGAGCCCAAAGAGATGTGTCAGCATGCCAAACATTTGCCGTCTCCTTTCTCTACCTGCCTGGGGCCCTGGCTGTTCTGTCATCTTGCTCAAGATTGCAACAAGCTGGATTATTCATTTGAAGTCCCTGCAGTGGCTTTTGTTGTTTGATGCCAGTTACGTGGGCATCTAGGATATTTGCTCCATCATGATGGCATTAGCCAAGTGCCAGAATCAACCTAACTGTCAGTATTATTGTTACAATCTGTTTAAAAAACAGACTCTAAGGAGAACATTTCTGTAACTCTGTTTCTGCAGGATCTCACCCTGGGTGGTGCCAATTTCAACATCCTTCATGTGCCTTCTAGTTGTACCCACCCATTAAGATTTTCCAGTTATGGCCTTCTACAAAAATGAAACCGTATGATATTGCATTCTCCTGTTTTTCCCCACGATGATGGAATACCATTTAGCTGAGCTTCGGCAGTGCCAGATGATGCAGACTTTTTTGTGACAGCTACTAGGGGTTGTTGGATACCTTATTATTAATAGTAGTTGGTTGAATACTCATATTCAGGGCTCCAAATATTCAGACATTTGGTATCTGTTATTCGTGTACCTAAGGGGGAAAGTAAAAAAAAAAACAGCTCCCCATCCTCCACCAAATTGTTCAAACTACAGCCACCCCATCCCCCAATCTCTGCGACAAGTCCAATGCTACCTCCCTCCTCCACAGCACCCAAAATTTATGGTTTTTAAAAATAGTCCTGCAATGGGTGATATGCCTACAGTTGCAATTGTAACCTCCCAGAGTGTGCCTGAAAATAGGCATTTAATTGTCTAGTGCATTTACCTGCTTAACAAAAATTAAATAAATAAAACAGGATCTTCTGCTCCCACTCTGCTCTGATCCTACCTACTACTGCTCCAGCCTGTTGCTGGGTAGGCTCTTCACTGAGCCCCTACTGGTAACACTGTCCTTTTTGTAGCTGTGCCCCCTTTTCCTCCCCCGCTCACATCCTTACAGTTATCAACCATGTATACCTACCCCACTTCCCTGAAACCCTGTTCCATCGTTGCCTCAATCACTTCTCTTGCCAAGCTATTCCATCCATCCCCTACCTTCTCTGTGAAGCAGTACTTCCCTTCTAAATTTGCCTCCTGTCAGTTGGTACCCATGCCCCCACCCTCAGTGCAGATCCCCTCACTGTGTCTGAGCAGCATTTGACAGTCCACTCTATTAATCCTCTTAAGGTATTTTAAAGTTTTGAGCACATCTCACCTCTCACATATGGCCTTAAGAAAGTACACATTTACTGTTCGGCCATAGAAACATAGAATTTGAAGCATTGCTTGCACAGCCTTCCCTTCATACCCTGAATCTTTTTGATGATCCTCCTTTGCACTGTTTTTACGCAATCACAATAACACTCCTTCTTGAGATGTGTGTTCCAAATTGGCATGCAGTACTCCAGGTGTGGCCTCACCAGGGATCTGCTGAGGGGCAGAATCTCCTCCTGCTGGTGATATCCCTGCCTGTGCAGCCCAACATCCTGTTGGCTGTGGCATACACCCTGGCTGGTGAACTGGGGTCATCACTAATGATAACCCCAAGGTTCTTTGCTTCCATTACATGGTTTGCGCTGTCATCTGCAGTCTAATACTCAGGCTCAAGGAGGGAGAGGGTAGTGGAACAGAGTTGCATCCCTCCAGCTGTACCTCTCCACAATTCATTCACTCTTCTGGTGGATAGTGGTTCCTCTATGGAGGCACCTGCAGTGGAGACCAAGGTGGATGCTGGGAACCTTCATAAAGGAGACCCACAGGAGAGTGGCATGGGACCCCACAGGGGAAGGAAACAACTCCTGGTGGGGGACTCAATCAATAGGGGGTAGAAATGGGGAGGAAGGGAGAGGGAGGTAAGGTGCCTGCTGGCCACGGCTTGGAGGGACAGGAAGCGAATCCTCAGGATCATGGGAGGAGCTGCATGAAGGAGGGAGCTGGATATCATTGTCCACCTAGGGACAAATGACCTGGCTAGGAATGGGATCAGAGCAGTTCAAGAGGAGTTTATAGAGGTTGGGAAGGGCCTTGGGCAGAGTGAGCGCATCGGTAACCTTCTGGGACGCTACCTGTCTATAGCGAGGGGAGATGCTAGGGCACTTCTCACCAGGGAATTCAATGAGTGGTTGAAAAACTAGTGTGGAGCTCAGGGTTTTGGCTTCATTGGGGACTGGGGAGCCACCTGGAGGGATGCAGACCTATACTGGTGCGATGGTCTGCATCTGTCCGGGGGAACCAGGATCCTAGGTGAGAGGTTTAAATGCTTCATTGGCAAGCATTTAAACTAGCCAAGGGGGGAGGCACTGAAAAGGAGCAGGGAAATCTGAGCTTCCCCCCACAAAACATGGTGATTAGTGAGGTAAACACCAAGGTACAGAAGTTATTAGGGAGCAGAACAGATTTAAATGTAAAAAAAGGCAAAGGCAGTAAGGGCAGAAATGGGGCTAAAAGGGGTAAGGCTATCAAAAAGTGGAGGGTGATGAGTACCAATGCCCGTAGTCTGTGTAACAAGCTCCCTGAACTAGTGGCCTTGATGGAAGAGGGTTGCCTGGATATTGTGACAGTCACAGAAACATGGTACACAGAGAACCATGACTGGGATGTCAACATACCAGGATGCACAATCTACAGGAGGGACAGGGAGGGTAAAGAGGAGGAGAGCTCTCTATGTAAAGGAAGGGATCAAAGCAACAGAACTAAAGAGTAAACAGGGAGCAGATGAGGCACTTTGGGTCACCCTGGAGACAGGAAATGGCACCACAATCTGCATGGGGTTGTATACAGACCCCCATCTCAGGGGAGGGAATGGACAAGAAAATGATAGAAGGCTTTCTAGAATGGCAGAAAAAGGGAGATATTGTTGATGGGGACCAAATATGCCAGATGTTAACTGAGACATCTTTGCTGCAGGCACATCCAAGAGCAGGGTCAATCTTGATGCCCTACAGGGGCATGCCTCAGACAGCTAGTATTGGAACCCACTCGGGAGGGGTAATCTTAGACCTGGTACTCTCAAATGGGGATGGAGAAAGAATCTCAGATTTAGAAGTGGGTAGCCATCTGAGAACAAGTGACCACCAAACAGTGTGTTCACGATAAACACAGCCATACAATCAAGCCATACAAAGCAAGAGTACTGGACTTTAGGAGGACCGACTTTGGGAAAATGAGAGAGTGCCTCAGAAAAGCACTAGCAAACAGACGAGGAGGGGTGGAGGAACAAAGGGAATGATCAAAACAGCCATCACAGAGGCAACAAGCCTTTGTGTAAAGCAAATCAGTAAAACACAACAAAGGAAAAAAATGCTATGGTTCTCAAAAGAGGTGGCATGGAAGGTTAAGGAGAAAAGGACAGCATTCAGGAAATATAAGGAAACACAGAAGAAGCAGGACAGAGAACTTTATCAGTTAAAGCAGAAAGAGGCTGGGAAGGCAGTCAGAATAGCAAAGGCCCAAACCGAGGAAAGGATAGCCAATTCTGTTAAGAAGGGGGATAAGACCTTTTATAGGTACATTAGGGAGCGAAGAAAGACCAAAGGAGGGATACTGAAGCTTAATAAAGGGAAGGAATGTGGGTAGAGGGTGACAGTGAAAAAGCAGGGATACTGAACAAATATTTCTGCTCAGTATTCACAAAGGAAGAGGAGGGGGAGTTACCTAAACCAAACAAGAGAAACACTCCGAAGGAAGACGGGGGTCAATACCAGTCCATTTACAGAAGAAAGGGTTCTGAACGAACTGATAAAATTGACGGTGGACAAAGCAATGGGGCCTGATGGGATTCACCCAAGAATTCTAAAAGAACTAAGGGTAGAACTAGTGACACCGCTGACTACTCTCTTTAACAAATCATGGGAGGATGGGGTGGTACCCGAGGACTGGAGGAGGGCAGATGTGATTCCTCTTCACAAAAGTGGGAGCAGGACAGAGGCAGGAAACTACAGACCAGTTAGTTTGACCTCAGTGGTAGGGAAAATGATGGCATCATTTCTGAAGGAAAGAATTGTTGAGTACCTAGAGGCCAGTGGGGCACAGGACCCAAGGCAGCATGGATTCACGATGGGAAGGTCGTGTCAGACGAATCTAATAGATTTCTTTGACTGGGTGACCAAAGTAGTAGACCAGGGAGGGGCTGTGAACATGGCCTACCTAGATTTTAGCAAGGCATTTGATACAGTCCCACACAAAAGATTAATTCACAAGATAGCCAGCCTTGGAGTGGGTCCCAAGGTGGTAGCCTGGATAAAAAATTGGCTAGACAACAGGACGCAAAGGGTAGTAGTAAATGGAATACACAGTGAAGAAAGGATGGTTACTAGTGGGGTACTGAGGGTTCAGTACTGGGACTGGTCCTTTTTAATGTCTTTATAAGTGACATTGCAGAGGAACTGGAAGGAAAAGTATGTCTCTTTGCAAATGACACAAAGATCTGCAACAGGGTTGATACACAAGATGGAGTGGAAAGGATGAGAAGGGACTTGGCAAGGTTGGAGGAATGGTCAAATGTATGGCAGCTCAGATTCAATGTAAAGAAGTGCAAGGTAATGCACATGGGAAACAGAAACCCAGAGAAAGAGTACACAATGGGGGGTGAGATACTGACAACAGTAAAAATAGAAAGGGACCTGGGGGTAATTATATCAGATGACCTAAAGGTGGGCAAGCAATGTGAGAAGGCAGTAAGGAAGGCAGGGGGGGATACTGGGATGCATTGGAAGAGGCATCAATAGTAGAAAACAGGAAGTTGTTATCCCTCTGTACAGACAGTTGGTGAGACCCCATCTGGAGTACTGTGTGCAGTTCTGGAGACCCCATCTCCACAAAGACATAGACAGAGTGGAAGCTGTCAGAGGAGGGCAACCAAAATGGTGCAGGGTCTGCACCAGAAGACATCTGAAAGACTAAAGGAGCTTAATATGTATACCCTAGAGGAAAGGAGGGAGAGAGGGGACATGATAGAAACTTTCAAGTACCTCAAGGGAATTAACAAAGTCCAAGAGGGTAGCATCTTCCAGAAAAAGAGATGTGCAAGAACAAGGGGGCACAATTTGAAGATAGAGGGGGACGGCTCAGAGGTAATGTGAGGAAGTATTTTTTCACTGAGAGGGTTGTGGATGCATGGAACAGCCTCCCTGAGGAGGTCGTGGAGTCAAGAACAGTGGGGGACTTCAGGAATGCATGGGACAGGCATAAGGCAGTCCTAGTGGGGGGTAGGAGGAAGTAAGCTGTTGGTTAACTAGGATTTGTAGCTTATCTGTTAGGTAGGAAAATGGGCAGACTAGGTGGGCCAAGCGGTCCTTATCTGCCGTCAAATTCTATGTTTCTATGTTCTAGAGTTCTTTTTATCAATATGTATAACTGCTTTTTTTTTCCAATGAATTTGAGCTGCCAGACCCTGTAACAGGTGAATATGTTGCAGGCAGTATCGTGCTGGAAGAACTGCGCTTCAAAAATCTTGTCTGACTTGACAGTGACAGGGGTAGCATAGTGCAAGTGAGTTACTGCTACCCCTGTAGCTATTGTCAGAGGGCAGGAAATATACAATTTCTGAGCAGCGTGATTCATGTCTGAGTTGCTCCCATGGTGGAGAGGGCTAAGGGATGAGCAGCTAGAACAGTGGAGACCAGGTTTCTGTTCCTGGTCTTCCTAATGTTGTGTTTTCCATCCCTTCTCCGAATTTTTTTTTTGTCCCATCACCCTCACTAATGTAACCCTCCCCCAAGTTTCTCTCTATCCCAGAGCCCCCCCCCCCGGAGTTGATTATATAAATTTCAGTGGGTGGGGGTGAAGCTCAATTTACTTGTGTTTTATTAGCCATGGTAGCAGTTGTCGGTGTGTTTTTAGACCGCTACCATTGGCTATGTTATTGCTGATGGTGTTTTTGCTGGTCACTGTTTTTGACAGCACCATTTTTTCTATGCAATGTTTGACCAAGCAGTGTTTGATTTCACTGTATTGACCTAGTGCCACCAGACACTAGACTGTTTTTCCTACCATTCTTTTATTGTTGACTCTTTTTATCTTGTCCTCTGTCTCTGGAGCCCTAGACTTTCTCCGCTGGGACCCTGACATACCTGTTCCCGCCCGCGTGAAATCCCCAGCCCACTTGCTAGATGATGGTACACTCCCCCCACTCATCCTGAACCATTGACCCCCTAGATCTAAGCCCCTCAGGGTGCATACTTCTCAACTGCTATGAATTCTGCATAGGGCTATGATTTTCACACTCAAATTTACCCTTGCTCCTCACAAGTTTACCAATGTTTCTCATAATGTTAGAGCTATTTCTGGACAAACAAACTATTAAATCATTGAACTAAGCTGATAGAAACATGCCTTATCACTTACTGTATGGGGTCCACTATCGGTAAACATAATATTGTTTAAAATAAGAAAGTGCTCCACTTTCTGACCCTTTGCTGTGATTTTTCAAGGCCGGTGCTATGATTTTTAGTGCTGAGAGGTTGAGAGGTATGTCAGGGTGGGACTGCCACTTCTTACTGGCGACCTTTCTGGAATCAAGTGGGCAGCCGGGACTCTTGCATGGGGGGAGCATCCAGAGGTACTAGGACTCCAGGGTATTTACCTTGTTTTGAGTCCCCCCCCTTGAGCATGGATGTGCAGTGACATCCTGCACATGACGGGCATGTTCCCGCACTTGTGCGTAAGGTGTCTGCCGCTGCTCTACCCTTTGTGAGTGTGCCACGAGTTGTGGTATCCCCCAGCCACCGCCAGGAGCCACTCGAACAGTGGCAAGTGAATCCACCCTCCCCCAGGAAAGGAGAGCAGTCATCTGGATGCTCAGTCCTTTCCTGCCCCCTCCGACTTCTGAGGACCTGAGTCCATTCTCAAACCCAGGTCACCGGTGTGGCATGAGGCATGGTGTCCAGTGCCTCAACACTCGGCACCACCAGACTGGCTTACCATTTTTCCTACCTGAGAGGAAAAACCTACCACCCAGCCCATATTTAAACGTTCAACAAAAATCAATTTATACGGTTATATTATTTTACTAAGCCATCAAAGGAAAAGTTAAAAGCCAGATGCAGACATGACAATAAACAAAACTCAGTCTTTTGTGCCTATACTGGGTAACAGCTTTGTCAAGAGTGACTCTTAACAAAGCGGCAGGTATGGGCACAAAATGTTGACTTTTGTTTATTGTCACACTTTTGGATTTAAACACTTGCTATAATGGCCTAATAAAATAATATCACCATATTAATTGATTTGTAGTGAGAGTTTATATACGAGGTTGGGTGCTAGGTTTTTTTGTTGTCTGATATTGGTTGCTACATGAGCACTAACATTTCCTTTGGAGTGTTTGTTGTGCTTTTGTACTCATTTTTCCTACCTCTCCTGGTCTCCATTTCCTTTGCTTCCTCCTCTGTGTCTTTGCTGCCATATATCTTTGTGCCATCTGCCAACAGACTATTCTTTCCCTGTATTCCATCTGCAGTGTCACAGATGAGCACACTGAAGAATACTGGTCCCATGACTGAGCCCTGAGGGACCCAGCTACTTCCCCCCCAACCTCCAAATGAGTCCCATTCATCACCAACACCCCTCTCTGCCCTCCCTTTCCAAACAGCTGTTCATTCAGTTCTATACATTATCCAGATTCCATATTGTTTCACTAGCCTCCTGTGTCCGCTATTCTACTGGTCTCTTCTCTCTTCAAACTAGGAGATTAAGGGGTGATATGCTTATGGTTTTTAATTTAATAAATTCACCAGATCTAATGGAAAAATGTGGTCTAACACTCTCCAAAAGGAGACATTTTCCGAGACTGCATAATAAACAGCTTGAAGTAAAAACTTACAAAACCAGCAAAAGGGGAAACTTTTTTCCAATAAGAGCATCCATTGTATGGAACACCTTGCCACAATAATTGGTAGAGGCAACTAGTGTCACTGTCTTTAAAAACAAATTAGATGTTTGGTTGAGGGATAATAGATAAATAATGTCCCACATAGTGTGGGGAACAGTCTCGATGGGCTCTGGCCTTCTTCTGTTCTTTCATACCAAGTAATACCAAGTAATAAGTAAGTAGTGCTGAACTGAAGGACTTGCTACAGTCTAAAGGTAGAATCTCTACAGCCTGGCCTTTGTTGATGGCTTGTGACTAGTTGGGGTAAGATAATGCTCAGATGGATCCAATCACCCACCAACTGTGAAAGCTCCATTATCTGTATTGTGACTCTGACCCCCATCCAACCAAGTCTCTATTTCAGATCCTGGGACAGATGGAGTCTTATGTCTGGATCTGGGGATCGGATCTTTGAATCTGACCCTTAGATAGTTGTGATCCAACTGCTGATCCTTGATCCAACCATCTGATCCCTCAGGCCCAATCAGATCCTATGGCACTGAACGGATTACTTCTTGGGAACCTAAGAGATTAGTTCCATGATCGGTGGCCATCAGTATCTAGTAGCATCAAACATCTGGAAAAAACAATGGTATCTGCTGATATCCAACCTCTGCAGATACTACCTAAGCACTGCTACTCTTGATGCCATGTTGAAAAAGTTGATGTAGTTTGTCTGGCATGGCCTCCCCTTTACCAAGCTGTGCTGCAGCATGTCTTGTAGTTCCTTCCTTTCAAGAAAAAGTGCTGGATTATTTACATCACAGACTATCAGGGACTACTTTACAACATCACTGTGGAGGAACACAGCTGTCTCATCTATTGTTGTCTTATTTCAACTATGGGAAATTGCATAGGTGATGAGG
Source organism: Neoceratodus forsteri (assembly GCA_016271365.2). Taxonomy (NCBI): domain Eukaryota; kingdom Metazoa; phylum Chordata; order Ceratodontiformes; family Ceratodontidae; genus Neoceratodus; species Neoceratodus forsteri. Next base: position 338,650,795 of record JADMNL010000026.1, read on the forward strand.
TTCCTAGAGCACATCACAGCTTTGTCATTTTAAAAGCTACTTGAGACATTTGGTTGCTTTCTATGAGGTGTGATGGTACTTTTCATACCCAGATTACAAGCATAGCAGGTGGAATCAGCAATAAAATTGCTAATACAGTATGAAGACTGTACATTTAACTGTGACCTTGAGCACGTTACTTGACCTCCCTACGCTTCAGCCTCTCCCAGATGTAAAACTGAGTAGAAATGGGAACTCCACCGTAAATCTGCGACCATGCTATGAAAATGTATTTACTACAAATATTTGGTAAGGATGGTTTATACTGAGCTGAGTAACAGATTGTTTTTGTCTGCATTCTAGAAGAAATTTTTAGTCACTAAATAAAAAAAAATATATATATATGTACATATATATATAAAAATAAAAAATGGCAAGAAAAAATCTAGAAATCTCATTGGCCAAGACAGATCAGCTGACCATACATTAATTCTCTGTATATGCACAGTCATCCTGGTCCTAAACCACATTACACAATGAGCAGATCAGTCCTCCTACAATCAGAACTCTCTTCCATGAGTTTCCCTACAACCAGAACTGATCTTCCACCACAAACATGGCCGCTACCTTTACACTGTAGAAACCTTCAACTGGGCCCTAAAATTAAAAATGATCTTAAATATAAAATAAAACAAATTAATTAAATGTTGTTTACCAGATTGTCACACTCTCCTTACACACATAAACAAATTAGACACATTAAGTATTGTTTATAGTTTTCATTACAACTGCTTGTTTGCTAACAGTGAAAAAATCTCCCTTTTGTCTTTACCTGCTCATCAAGGAAATCTCTTCTGCTTTCCCTGACAAGTGAGATAATTGAGCCTCTGGCTCTAATGCAGGCCTTTGTTGTCTGTGTACAGTATGCTAGTAGAGGAACATTCTGCTAGTAGAACTGAGCAGAATTTTGAATCCCTGTATTCCATGGTAAACATTTCATTTCTTGTATGTGGGGAAACACAGAGGGAAAAAAAAACAGAATGAAGAAAGTAGGCAATAATACTCTATAAACAAAGCGAAAAGGTGGTAAATGACTCACTCTGCTGTTTATCTTTTAGGACAGAGCGAGCAGTTCATGATGCTGTCAGCGAGTGTGGCAGTTTTGAACCACGCTCATGCTCACAGCACTGGGGAACTAAGAAGCCTCTGTTACGGCTTTTTTTTAGTTTTGTCTACAGAGCGAGGAGAATGAAATAAAGTAAGGGGGCTATGCGTCATACTTAGAATGAGAAAAACAGCATTTGTGAATTGTTGTGGCTGGCGGGGGAATATGAAGCTTAAGTGGGCAGGGAGGCACACACTGTATAATACTACTTTAATCTAGCACCAGTAGGTGGAAGGACTATTTTATGTTAAAAGCACAGGTTCACTTACATTTTTACTTATTTAAAAATGTGTTTCCAAATAAAAAAAACTGCTTCTAAAAATAAAGGGACATTTTATAAGCTCAATAAGACACTCCAGAGTTGTGCATTGCCGTGTGATAACCGCACTCCTTGGGACGACCAGCACTCGGCCTTTGGCCTTGTGCCTAACTACGCCCCAGGAGTGCGGTTATCACATCATAATGCACACCCTGTCGTGTTTTATTGCTTACTTAATCAGTTGTGTATACATATTAAAAAAACAATCACTAAGAAAAATAGAACTACACAGAAACTTTTTTGTGTTGAAGTTCTGCATCAACAAAAATGTTAAGCTAATGTTGCTTTTTAAAATTTAAAAGTAGAGGGTAAGAGTTAAGTGTGAGGGAGGGGTGCTATGAGGCACACCATGTAATTCATTGTTTAAATAAACTAGTGTTTACTTATAATTAATTGAAAATAAAAATTATCTTTAAGTAATACTTTGCACATTTTTTGTTACAAAATATAAATATATTCTCAGATTTGTCAAAGGGTTTTCCTACTTTGCATGCACTTTGAAAAGTGTTTGCATGGTATGCTACTGTTGCGGGGGAGATGGGGGGATGAATAATGGCTTCTAACAACACCTGTCAGTCAGTCACTACACTTCAACTAGCATTTTATTACAAAGAAGAGGGGAATGAAGGAGATGAGGGATAGTGGTTGGGGGTTGCTCTTTTCCGAGGATGGGGGCTTGATTACATTGTACAAGGGTGGGGGGGATGTAGGAGTTTGGTGGGGGGTAGGTTCCAAAGATGCGACCTGCGTCAATCACTACACTTCTTCTACTATTATTATTTTTTAGTTTAGTTTTTTGGTAACCAGGTAAGGCCCACTAGGCACAAGTGCCTGTTTTCAGGGGTGACCTGGGAGCACTGGGGATGTCGGGTGACTTGCTCAGAGTCACACAGTATGCAAGTGCAGATTGTAAGAATCAAACCGGGTCTGCTAGATGTACTAAGTTCATTTCCAGCTCATTACTCCAACCTGTGGGCTATGCTGCCAGCAAGGGGGAGGATTGAAATGGGTGCTAGAGGATGTATTTGTTTTTTTCTCTGATCCAGGAATGAGGGTGGCTTTTTATATATTTTAGAAAGGTAGGCATAGTACAATTTGGTGGGGTGGGGGTGTAGGCATAATTATTTTATTACAAAGGTGGGGAGATTTCAAATTTTACAATATCGGATGTCAGATATTCTGGTATCCTACATCGAGTTTGACATCCAAGGTGTTTTTTTAGGATGCTGGAGTTTGAGGACCAGCATCCTAAAATACTAATATCCTAAAGTATCTATAATCCTAACTACCTGTTTTTTAAAATGTATTATTTAAGCAATTTTTCTTCTGATCACTGTCAGCCGCTTGTATTCCGTACAGTTCTGATGTCAGCCAGATATCATCTGGAAATGCATCAGACACATTTCATGCCAGCAAATGTATTAGGGCACTTGGCTTTCAGTTCAAAGGCCCAAATGGTCTCATAGCCCATGGGAGCAGGGGATTATGGTACTTAACAGTCCACGGAAGGACTGATGTGTCCCCTCTGCAGAAGTCCTGACTTTTCACAAACCAGAAAGTATCCTGTGAAAAGTATTTTGGGATTCACCAGCTGCTTTGCATAGAGTTTCAAAGGCCATGAATAAATAAAGCAACTACAAAAATGAATTTCTTAGTAAGGAAATGTATGGCAAACACCTACATTATTGATCATTAGTGTTGCTACCACATAAAACACAAACCACACAAAGTATGGAAATAAACTATTAGGGTTGCAAACACAGTGCCCACAAAGTTTGGTAATGTGTAATTCGGGTTCATATGTCTAACTCCACTACCCCTACCATTTCCCCTACCCTGATGACACAAGTACAGTGGACAGGTACAGGGCTATACATCAGTGGTGTGGTACCTCATACAGGGTCACCACAGCAACATTGGTATTTAGCATCCCTAATCTCCACTCCCTACAATTGCTACCAGGGTGGGAACAAATCAGTTAAAGAGATGGCTAGTAAACAGCTGTTTTTGCTACTACATTTTGATACTTACAAGCTAACTGGGTGCCTGCCAATTAAGTGATTTTTGAGTCCTGAAAAATGATGGCTTCTAAAATATTGAACTGGCTTACACATTTTGAAACCTACTAGGTTAGCCGAACAAACTACCAACTCACAAACTAATTTCTTCCACCAAGGCCAAGCTGTAGGTCTCGCACAAAAAAAAATGCCCATAAAGTTGTATCGGGGGTTTATATATTCAGCTAAAAGACTCTGCTTAAAACAGTATGCATGTCCCAAACATATAACTTGTGTTGACTATGTCTGAGTACAGTAAGTCTTAAAGAAAGCATTTTACAACTATACAATGTGTATAGTACTTTGAAATTTAAAACGGTGTTGCTGCTTTGTGGAGGGTCTACAGTATTGTGCGCCAAGTAAGGCACATGTTATAACGGATATGAACTTTCACAGGTATGCACCCCAAAGAATTGTAATTACAGTTCTACAATGTGTATGAACACCAGACTTGTGCGGCATGACTGTGGATATGTACTTTGCCCGCCACTCATGAAGGTGGGGGAGGGGATGGGAATTAAGGTTGCTATATGCCAGTTTTATTATGTGGACCCTGTATGAGGTATCACACCATTGATGTAGGGCTCTGTACCTGCAGACTGGCCTTGAGTCATGAACGTAGGGAATATGGAAGGGTGGGTGGGAGTTAGACATAAGAACTCGGTACATTTCCAGACTTTGTGCAAAGGTGCAAGGTGCATTCCTCTGTCATATCCTCTCTAGCACACTACACCGATAATATAAGCATACACATTGTATTATATATATATATATATTTCTATATAACAAATCACACACGCACGCCGCACACACACACACACACACACAAATGCAATTAAAAAAAAAACTAGATAAACATGTGGGGAGTAGTGCAATGTAATGGCTGTGGGGCAGCAGTCTTCCGGGAGTCTTTCTGGAGGCTGAGATGCTGCCCTATTTGCAGACAACTGTCTGCCCTGAGGGAGGAAGTTGCCCGTCTTCAGGCCACACTGGACAGTAGTAAGAAACCTTCCCCAGACCGCACTGGACAGTAGTAAGGAAACCTTCCCCAGGCCACACTGGACAGTAGAAAGGGAACCTCCCCCATCCAGGGTGCACTAGCGCCACCACCACTACCTCAGAGGTTGCGAAGAAAGCACAGCAGTTGGACCACAGTGGGCTCAGGGAGGGTGAGGAGGGTGAAACAGAGGCACACCCAGTCAATTGTTCCACTCCACAATCCATACACCATTCTGGGGGAGCATAGCTCCCCTATGGATGCACCCGCAGAGAAGACTGATGATATCTGTCACAAGGGAGGCCCACAGAAAGGAGGCAGAGGGCACCAAAGGGAAAGGAAGCAGCCCTGGTGGGGACCTCAATTATTAGGGTATAGGAACTGGGGGAGCTGGGAAAATGAAGTAAGATGCCTGCCTGGTGCCATGGCTTGGAGGGACAGGAAGCGCATCCTCAGGATCACGAGAACAGCTGCAAGGGATTCCGAGCTGGAAGTAATTGTCCACCTAGGGACAAATGACTTGGTTCATCATGAGATTAGAGCAGTGCAGGAGGACATTGCAGAGTTGGAGAGGGACCTAAGATGAGTAGCACACACAGTATCCTTCTCAGAGGTGCTGCCTGTCAAAAGCATGGCGGAGGCGAGGGCAGTTGGCACCATGCAGTTTAATGAATGGTTGAAAAAATGGTGCGGAGCACAGGGGTTTGGCTTCATTGGGGACTGGGGTTCCACCTGGAGGGACACCACCCTATACTGGCAGGATGGTCTGCATCTGTCCAGGAAGGAACAAGTCTTTTGAGCAATCGGTTTAAATGCTTCATTGGCAAGCTTTTAAACTAGTCAAAGGGGAGGCACTGACAAGCAGCAGGAAAATCCCAGCCTCTCCTACAAAACAGGGTACTAAATGAGAAAAGACTGAGGTAGAACGGTCAGTGGGGGATGCTGCAACAGAAGGTAAAGCCATCAAAAATGGAGAGCAATGAGTACTAATGCCCATAGTCTGGGTAACCAGCTTCCTGAATTAGTGGCCTTGATGGAGGAGGAACATCTGGATATCGTGGCAGTCACAGAAACATGGTACACACAAAACCATGACTGGGACATAAACATACCAGGATACACTGTCTACAGGAGGGACAGGGAAGGTAAAAGAGGAGGAGGAGTAGTTCTTTACATAAGGGAAGGAATAAAAGCAACAGAACAAAAGGGTAAACAGAGAGGAGAAGAAGCACTGTGGGTAAATTTGGAGACAGGCAATGGCACCACAATACGCACAGGGGTTATATACATACCCCCTTCTCAGGGGGAGGAAATGGACAGGGAAATGATAGAAAGTATACTTAGAATGGCAGAAAAAGGGGACATATTGCTGATGGGTGCTCTGAATATGCCGGATGTTAACTGGAATGCAGTTGCAGCTGCCACTTCGAAGAGTGCAGTTATTCTAGATGCCCTACAGGGGGCATGCCTTAGACAACTAGTACTGGAGCCCACTCGAGAGGGAGCAATATTAGACTTGATTCTCTCAAATGGAGATGGAGAGAGGATCACAGATGTAGAAGTGGGTAGCCATCTGGGAACTAGCGACCATCGAACAGTATGGTTCACAATAAACACAGCAATAGAGTCAAGCCATACAAAGACAAAAGTACTGGACTTTAGGAGGGCTGACTTTGCCAAAATGGGTGAGTGCCTAAGGAATGCACTAGCAAATGGGCAGGAAGGAGGGGTGGAAGAACAATGGGGAATAATAAAAACTGCCATCACAGAGGTAACAAGCCTTTGTGTGAAGCAAATAAACAAAACAAGATGATGTAAGAAACCACTATGGTTCTCAAAGGAAGTGGCAGTGAAGGTTCAAGAGAAAAAGGAAGCATTCAGGAAGTACAAGGAATCACAGAAGGAGCAGGACAGAGAACTGTATCAGTTAAAGCAAAAGGAAGCTGGGAAGGCAGTCAGAACAGCAAAGGCCCAAACCGAGGAAAAGATAGCCAACTCAGTTAAGAAGGGGGATAAAACCTTTTATAGGTACATCAGGGAGCGAAGGAAGACCAAGGGAGGGATAGTGAGGCTTAATAAAAGGGTGGGAGGGTGGGCAGAGGGAGACTGTGAAAAGGCAGAGATACTAAACAAATATTTTTGCTCAGTATTTACAAAGGAAGAGGGGAGGTACATAAAACAAACAGTAGTAACACGCTGGATACAGGAAGTTGATACCAGCCCATTTACAGAAGAAAGGGTTCTGAAAGAACTCTTAAAACTGAAGGTGGACAAAGCAATGGGGCTGATGGGATTCATCCCAGAATTCTAAAAGAACTAAGGGTAGAACTAGTGACACCACTGACTATCCTTTTTAACAAATCATGGGAGGATGGGGTGGTGCCCGAGGACTGGAGGAGGGCAGATGTGATTCCCCTTCACAAAAGTGGGAGCAAGGCAAAAGCAGGAAACTATAGACCTGTTAGTTTAACCTCAGTGATAGGGAAAATGATGGAATCACTTCTAAAAGAGAGAATTGTCGAGTATCTGGAGGCCAGAGGGGCACAGGACCCTAGGCAGCATGGATTCACAGCGGGAAGGTCATGCCAGATGAATCTGATAGATTTCTTTGACTGGGTGACCAAAGTAGTAGATCAGGGAGGGGCTGTGGACATGGCCTACCTATACTTTAGCAAGGCATTTGACACAGTCTCACACAAAAGATTAATACACAAGTTAGCCAGCCTGGGTGTGGGTCCCAAGATGACAGCCTGGGTAAAGAATTGGCTGGAGAATAGGACACAGAGAGTAATAGTAAATGGAGTCCACTCAGAAGAAAGGAGGGTTACTAGTGGGGTACCGCAGGGTTCAGTATTAGACCACTTTCTTCAATGTCTTTATGCTTCATTGTAGAAGGACTGGAAGGAAAAGTATGTCTCTTTGCAGATGACACTAAGATCTGCAACAGAGTTGATGCACAGGATGGGGTGGAAAGGATGAGAAGGGACTTGGCAAGGTTAGAGGAATGGTCAAATGTATGGCAGCTTAGATTCATGCTAAGAAGTCAAGGTAATGCACTTGGGAAACAAAACCCAGGGAAGAGTACATAATAGGGGTGAGATACTAACAACAACAAAAATGGAGAGGGACCTGGGGGTAGTCATATCAGATGACCTAAAGATGGGCAAGCAATGTGAGAGGGCAGCAAGGAGGGTTGGGGGATACTGGGATGCAAAGGAGAGGCATCACCAGTAGAAAACAGGAAGTTATTATCCTCTGTACAGACAGCTGGTGAGACCCCATCTGAGTACTTTGTGCAGTTCTGAGACCTAATCTCGCAAAGACATAGACAGGATGGAAGCTGTCCAGAGGAGGGCACCAAATGGTGCAGGGTCTGCACCGGAAGACATATGAAGAGAGACTTAAGGAGCTTAATATGTATAGCCTCGAGGAAAGGAGGAGAGGGGGACATGATAGAAACTTTCAAGTACCTCAAGGAATCAACAAAGTCCAAGAGGGTAGCATCTTCAAAGAAGAGGTGCAAGAACAAGAGGGCACAATTTGAAGATAGAGGGGGGGCGGCTCAGAGGTAATTTAAGGAAGTATTTTTTCACAGAGAGGGTTGTGGATGCATGGAACGGCCTTCTGGAGGAGGTTGTGGAGTCAAAATCAGTGGTGGAATTCAAGCATGCAGGGGATAGTCATAAGGCAGTTCTGGGGGGGGGGTAGGAAGAAGTAGGCTGCTGGTTAACTAGGATCTGCAGCTTATCCAGTAGGTAGGGAAATGGGCAGACTGGGTGGGCCAAGCGGTCCTTATCTGCCGTCAAATTCTATGTTTCTATGTTTCTTTGTGGGCTTTGTGTTTGCAACCTTAGTAGTTTATATTCAAGCTTTGTGCAGTTTGTCTTTTGTGCAGTAGCAACCCTGATGAGCATTAACGTAGTATAATTACTAGTGAGCAGTTTTAATGCTCTGATAACTGGTTTGTAAAAATGCAATACAACTGCATGGTTGTAATTGCTCCCTGTCAGTCAAGCCTGCACTATGAGGGTACGAGCATTGTCAAACTGCTGCCACAGTAATTAAAAATTACTCACTAGTAATTATAAAAAGCAAGACATGGACAAGTGGGTGTAAACCAGAATTTTACACATATCCACAGTGTGGGATGCTTTCCTTAAACCCCTAAAGCTTCACTCTTGGGATTTATGAAGCAGCCCACACTTCATGTGTGTGTAAAATTCTGGTTACACATACCAACCCATGTATCCTCTATATTTTGACATAAATACAGACTATCTTTATATCTACAGTACATGGCCGAATAAGTGAGAAATATTGACTCATCAATGAGTAAGCCAGTGATTGAGGTGGGTTTTAAACCACGATTTCCTTGACTATCTTTCTTTACTTTAACCTCTGGGTCCCTGTGTTTCCACTAGAGCTGGAATTGTCAAATTCAGCTTCTGCCAGAATGCCACAGAATTTTGGAAATTCTGCCTAATTCCGTGAAATTCCATCTGAAGATGAATTCTGAAGTTCCAAGAGTGGATTTAAAACCCCTGCAAATTAGCAATCCACAGTTTACATAAATTATGGAATAGGTCAATCCATGTCCAGTTAATGCAGACATCTGGTATTCAATCACTCTGTGCACTGAAACAGAAAAAAATGGCATATTTAATTTATTGGTCGATCTGGATACCTCCGTATTCATATCCTTTGCCCATAGACCCTGTTAGTGCTCTATACATTGCAGGTATAGGTACCGGGTTAATCTGTTTCATGACTGTGACGAGTAGGTGCTAACTGATCTGCTGCATCCTGTCTTCAAAACCGTTGGGTGCTGATGAGTGACAGATATGTTGGTTCCTGCTCTTGGCTGTTGTGTGCTGGCTTTCTAACTAATCTGCTGCTTCCTGCTTAGGTGTGTGGGTCTGTCTCTACTAAATTAACCAGCAGTCCACCTTGTTACCAGTGTCTTATCTCTTTCTATAGGTATGATGCTCTGCAGGTATGATTATTGACAGGTATTTCCATTTGTGTAAAAGTAATACATACAGGCTTTGATATAGCAGATTTTAAATGCACGGCAGATTGTAAATGTATGGCTTGCTGTTGGTCATAGATTGGAATTGCCTGGTGTGGAAATGAAACAAGAACTGTCCATTTTGTATTCAAATGCTAACTCCTGCTATATATGGAATGGATGTTTGGATTGGGTTTTTGTTAAAACTGCCTCCACGTTGAATGAGGCCCGTGCATGTGTGCACCTCTGAAAGACGGGCATACCTGGCGTCTGGGTGGGCAGAAAAGGACATGCAGATTGTATTCCAGGTGCTGAGTGACTGTACCACATGCCAACTTCCATGAATGTTGAAGCAGATGGATTTTTCTGTGGCAGTGCTCTGGTCTCATTGACATTTATATACACAGAAAAACATGTCAGTGATGTGTAGATTACCACATTAATACATGACAAAAAAAATGACTGAGTGCCCTCATGTCTCATTAATCCATTAATTTTTAATCTGGACATTATTGGGGCATAATGAATGTGTCCGGATTAACTAGGTTTGACTGTATTCAGCTGTTTATTTTAACTGTGGATCAGTTTCTGCAATCCACAGAATAATAGTCTATAGATTATATTATCCATGGAATACTACTTTCTGGTTTGCAAAGAAATGCTATTCAGAATGACACATCAGTTAGCATCAGTTTGCATAAAATAGTTTTCAGAATTAGAAAGAAATTTCAAAAAGCATTCAATGGATTTAAAAATCCATGGACTATTATTCTGGGATTTGCAGAGACATACCTCAACTGTACCACATTACGAGGAACGTTCCTCTTTTTACTTCACAAAAGCTCCCTGTTCCACATTGTGAGGACCTGTTCAACATTCAGTATTAACATTTTTAAAGCAAAAATGTATAGTAAATGATGCAAAAATATATTATTCACTTAATAGCAGACTTTCTGAACATACATGCAAATATTTTAACAGTGGCCTGAGCCTCCTAGGCAAAGATTTAATTAAGTGTTCCACATTTTGTTCATTTGTTCCACATTTTGAGAGGCAATGTTCCACATTTGGGGGACAAGAGGTTGAGAGGTATGTGCAGAGAACTGGTATTCGGAATGTCATTTCAGTTTGCATCAGTTTACTTCCTCCTTTTTATCTATCTTAACATTTGCAGGTTTCCAGATCCCAGTGCACTACAGGAATTTGTTTGAGAAAGATGGCGACCCCTGTATGTGCAGTACAGGTGGCACAAAAAGGACTAAGCAGCAGTCTCTGACTCTGGGAGAAAATGCCACCAGCAGTAAGTAGTTTCCATGGGAAATGTTTCATGTAAAATGTTCAGGCAAACCCCCTGTCATGCTGATACCCACAGTCTGGCTCCCCCTGTGAGTTTTAGATGTACTACTCACAGATTTATTTTTTTGGAGCTTTGTTTCTGACCTTGGACCCTCCCCCAACCTGTATCCTTACCTGCCTATGGGGGAAATCTTTGCTGCTTACTCTGCCCCGGATACAATAGAATCCCTAGCTTTACTGAGACCTTCTGTTGTGTGCGTTTGTGTGAGAAGAGGTGAGCAATTAACCAGTAGAATTCTTAAGCAATAATGAACGACGGGGGTTATGTTAATGTTCTAGTTAATCACTCCCTGGGGTGTAATGTGGCACGAGGTGCAGCAGTGCCATAGCCTGGGGTGGTGATAATGTAACAGTCGGGTTCATTATTGCTATTAATATAACTGGGTTACAAGTTCATGTAGTTTGAATACTTTTCTTAATATTTTTTGGTTGTTTTGTGTCAGATTAACATGAAATAGTCCTCCACAGTATTAAATTGTACAGGATTCAGTTTAACGTTTTATGCTGTCTTGTCAGAAACATATTTGCTTTTTTTTTTTTTTCAGTGTGGTATGCTGGCAATAACTGTTTAAAACTGGTGCTATTTCTTTATCTCTCCTACCTTACCTGTGGTCAGAAAAAGTTAAAATTCAGCAGTCTGCTTCCTGTACTTTTGACTGCAATGGAGAAAAGCTGTTCTAGGAGATGCGCTGCCAGCCCAAGTCTGTGTGATGTCATAGAAAACAGACTCGGGCTGCATGAGGAAAAAGTTGAATTGTGCTGCATGGTCTGTGTTAAGATCAAATACATGCATATTCCCATTAGATATAATTTTACTCATAGCAGCACAGATATTCAAAAGGCATCCTGGGCTGAAGTTATTGAATATCTCTGCGATCCGTGAATCTGGCAAGCACTTGAAATGGCTAACAGTAGTTCACTTAGCAGCAAATAGCGAGTTGTCCTGAAGGTCTGAGAATGAGGGAAAAAAAAAAACATTATTAGGGTTGGTACTGCAGAGCTGTGTAGTGGTCTTTTTATTTAAAAAGCAATGCTGGGTTTGACAGCTGTTTTCCATTGAATCTATAATTAATCCATGTTCTGTCATTCCCATTTTATAGTAGCAACGGGGAAGTGTATTTGTTTACAAGGCAGTCATTCATTCAGAATACATATTAACCAGTGAGCTGAGTTTGTTTATCGGAGTGTGTGTGTTTCGGGCGAAGGGGGACTGGCCAGTTGTCACTTATCCTTTATTTTACTTTTTTATTATTTAAACAACCCCCAGTTCAATGACGCTCACATACTGTGAGTAAATCCTAACTGACAATCGGTCATTATCTCATTGGGAATGAGTGTGTACTTCACTCTACTGCGGACCGCACAGCCCCATTCACTTTCACTGGTACATTCCGCGTTCCTCCTCCTTGATCGGCTTTTGTACGTTATGGTAAAAAGTACATGAAACTGCCCGATGAACTTTCAGTTTTTCTGACCATAAGATAAGGTAAGAGACACAAAGAAACACTACAGAGCTACAGTTTTAAACAGTTATTTATTAAAATAATGACAGCATACCAGGATGAAAACAGCACCGTTTGGACAAATACTTGTTCTTTAATGGCGGCTCTGAGTTCTGAGTTAGGAATGTCTGTAAAAAGTAGGACATCAATTTTTAAAATCGGTTCTCCAGTAATTAGGCTCTACAACTGTATTAAAAAGGAGATTAATGTAGGGCTCACAGAATGCTGCCAACCAATCAGATTGCTGTATTTCTGAGACCCTTATAATAATGTGCGTTAACACTGCCATGGAGATCACTCTTACGATTGTAAAACGTGGTCTCATGTGCATTCTTGGGGTATGAAAACCACAAACTGAAGGTGAGCGGTTCTGATGGCCTAAGAATGTAAGTGAGACCGCTCCTACAACCATAAGAGTGGTCTCTGCAGTGGCATTCATATATTATTGATTGAGCTTGATTGATAATATATTCTTAAAAAAAAAAAAAACTATCCTGGAATGTGCCTGTTTCCAGGGCACCTACACGTGAAATACTCTTTACAGAATAAGAGTGTTTTACATGCAGAGGAAAAGAGTGCTCTGATTGGTCAGGGGGGCTCCTTTAATCTATAATGCAGAATTTAAATTCCTGTATTCCAAGATTAACAAACATTCCTAGACAGATGCTTGACAGCTGGGGTTGGACTACTATTTACTTTGAACAACAGAAAATGCATGTTTTTAATAAAACAAGTTTGTATTTTTTTGTTTTTAAAATGTTTTCAGTTTACCCATTTTATAAGTGTAATAAGGCACTTTGAGGTGAGTGTTATGCTGGAACAATGCACTTCCAGGGACTAAAGGTATTGCTTGGCATGCACAACACACACCCTGTCATGTCTTGTTGTTCACATATCTTCATGGTTCATATCTGATTACCAAGATTAGAAATATACACCAATTTGGGGCAATTGTATTACTGCAAAAATACATTCCACAGTGTAATATATCTTGGGATATTGTAACTTCTTGGGTAGGTTGAAGGGACTTGCCATTGCCTCATGCCTCACAATGCACCCAAGGTGTGACAATAACTTGTAATATATCACACCCTTTTGTTTATTATTGCTTAATTATACGGCTGTCTTAAACAATAAAGAAACATTATTGGCTTAGTTGTTGTAAATCCCAACATATAACAACAGAAATAAACGTTCCAATCTGACACCTCATAACATAAATAAATCACTAAGCTAATATACTCTTCAGAGGATCCTAGCTCAGAGGGCTGAGAGTCACATTGTACCAGGCATTACCGATATAAATTGAACCACTCAATGAACTTAAAAACTTAAAGTGCTTAATCTGGTAACAAAGCAGAAATAGGAACATTTTGCTGTCAAATTCTGTTCAACTGAAAATTATGACTGTTTCATGTTCTCTTTTTTTCATTATATAATACATTATATTATATATATAATATATATAATATATAAATAAATATAAGCAGGTTTTTTTTCATATAGCTGTTTGGTTCCTGTCGCCTCCTCCCACCAACTGGCGACGGGGACTCACTGGTATTTTTATTTTTATTTCTTTACAGGTTTTTTCCCCTGTGGTCCCAGCAGATGGCCATGCGAGCGTGTGGAGGCACACTATGTGCCCCGCGGTGCCAGCTCAGCCCTTTCCACGTCTCATCCTCGGGAGAAGAGAGCTACACATTGGCATGCTCTGATCCACCCCCCATGCCATCACCCTGACGACCTCAGGCCATTACCAAAGCTAGGTCGCTGACATAGCAAGAAGTGTGGCGTCCAGTGCCTCAACCCTCAGTGCCACCAGGCCGGATAATGGACCCAAGTTTTGAGAATATCCCATGATATCATAGTGTATAACACACCCTGTCATGTATTACTGCTTAATTATAAAATAGGTAAAATAAATAAAAATCCAGAAACTTGATTGGCTGAGGTGCTCGAAACCCAGTGCGAATATCCCAGTGCAACAGCAATATGAAAAGATTCATGACCTCAGTGATCTGTTTACATTAAGTAGCCACAGCTGCATCAGTAAACCTCAGTTAATTTACTTCTATTTAACAGAATGCAGCATCTGCCGTCTACTGGCCAAACAACAAAATTACATGCCTTAATATGGCTACTTTATTTCATTTTCTTCTTTATTTTACTCTTTTTTTTTTCCTAATTTTAAATAAAAAAATTCCCTAAGGAAAACAACTTTGCTGTACTCAAACTGTTCCCCTAGTGCTAATGCATAGTTCCTAGTATAGCAGTAATATATACCTCAAAATATATAAGTAATATTGGTTACACGGGAGTCTCCTAGTCCAAATGCTAGAGACAAGTGTTGGGCCAACTCTAGATTGACTCGTGACCCTGCTATGTTGCAACGAATTAGACGCCTCAGAAATGAGTGCAAAAAAGCTATCAGGAGTGCAAAAAGCGACTTCTGTAAGTCTGCTCTCACCAACTCTGCTAATGATCCTAGGAGGTTTTGGAGAAATATAAAAACACTAGTCAGCAGCTCCTCTCACCCAGGGGTAACTGACATGATCTAAAATGGTGCCTCCTGCAACAACCCCCTCACCATTGCCAACTCTCTAAATATGCACTTCTCCGACCTCTCAGCCCTTACTGCCCATTTCCCTCCCGGGGGGGCGACCTACCTTCCCTCCTCTAACTGGGGAGAGGATCACTCCCCACGTCACTCATTTCAAATCAGGGCGGTGTCAATCCCTGACACACAGAAACTCCTAGCTGGACTCTCTCAGTACACCAGCCCGGGCCTCGATAATATGGATCCCAAGCTACTAAAACTTGGGGCCCCCCTCATTGCCCCCTTGTAGCTCATATCTTTAATCTATCACTGTCACTGGGGTCCATTCCAGATATATGGAAGGAAGCAAGGATAGTCCCTGTTCTGAAGCAGGGTGACCCCAAAATACCGGACAACTATCGTCCAATTGCTATCCTTTCTTCCCTTAGCAAGCTCCTTGAAAAAGTAGTGGCTGAACAGCTCTCAGAGTATATCCAGCATCATGAGCTGCTATCCCCATCCCAGCATGGCTTCCGTAGGGGGCATAGCACCTCTACTGCCCTGATCGAGGCCACCACTGGCATCAGATGAGCCATGGACCAGGGCAAGCTCTCTGGAGCTATATTTATTGATCTATCCAAAGCCTTCAACCTTGTTGACCATGCTGTGCTCTGTCAACAGCTGGGGTCACTTGGTTTCTCCCCTCCCGCCATGAAATGGTTTTCAGGCTATCTGCATGGCAGAATGCAAAGGACTTGTTTCAATAAAGTCTTGTCCATACCCCTACCGATCACATCAGGTGTCCCCCAGGGCTCAGTCCTTGGTCCCCTTCTCTTCTCTCTCTCTACATCAACCAACTGCCTACTGTGACCACAAATTGCAGAACCATCCTATATGCAGATGACCTAGTGATACTGGCCCACTCCAGTGACATGGCCACCCTCACTAAGAGCCTGTCCGCGGACTTCAATAAGGTCCTGACCTGGGTGACAGACCATAAATTGGTCTTGAATCCAAAAAAAACCCAGGCTATGCTCTTTGGCTCTACTGCCAAAATCAAAGCCTCAACATCCCCCCTGAACATAATTAATTTGGATGGCTCTTCCCTCCCTGTGGTAAACTCGGTCAAGTACCTAGGGGTCACTTTGGACCCCCAGCTTGATATGGGAAGTCATATCGTGAAAGCCTGTAAAACAGTAAACTGCAAGTTGGGACTGGCCTATAGGGCCAAGTACAACCTTACCACTGTGGCTAGGCTTGCCCTAGTGAGAGGTGTCCTTCTTCCCTCCCTTGGCTATGGACTGCATATCTTCGCTTGTTCCACGAAGGCTCATCTCACCAGGTGGCATACTGCATACAATAATATCTGTCGCTTTGCCTTAGCGGCTCCCCGTCTCATCCATCGCTGTGAGCTTTATAATAAACTCAGGTGGCTCTCTCCTGCCAGACACCGGGACTTTAGGATAGGATGCCTCGCAGGCAAGGTGATCAGCATGGTACTCCATCGGGACTGGCCCAGCTCCTTCCTCCAGCTGATTTTTTCCCTCCTACTCGCTGAGTTCCTAAGCCCAGGGGTTGCCAAAAGTCCCTGCCATGAGAACCCTCATGGGAGCTAGGGATTTCACTGTGTGTGCGTCCAAACTCTGGAACTCCCTTCCTGAGTCTGTTCGCCTGGCCTCCTCCCATCAGAGCATCCGAAAATCCATGTGGGATTACATGAAACAAGCCTCAGCCTGTGACTGTCCCAGCCTCCCTAGGGCCTCTTAGTCTCTGTCATGTGTTATTGACTCATCATGCTCTTAACCTAATGACTGTAAGGTGTACCATTGCTTTCTACTTCTCTGTAATATGTGCCTATTATACCTTTGCTTCCTACCTCTCTGTAAAATTGTGCCAACTGTATTTCCTCTCCTTGCCTTCTTGTTATTATGCGGTTATGTCCTTAGTATTTTCCTCTTATATTGCTTATGATGTCAATTAGTACTTGATGTGTTGTCTCTGTACCATTATGTTGTACTCTCCCGGGTTGTTCCTGAAAACAGGCATAATACTTGTCTAGTGTACTTACCCGGTAAACAAAAGCTAAATAAATAAATATGGTATTGCTCACAATATAACAATAAAATACAGATCTCAATATAGCAGTGATATGTAGGTAGCAATATAAAAGTAATACACAGTAAAGCTCACAATATAGCCATAGCATACAAGTAATAATATATAGCTTGCATTATAAAGGTAATATACTGTATAGCTTGCAATATAGAGGCAACATGCAGGACACAACATAGCAATTATATCTAGAATTTTATATAGCATAAAGTGAATATACTAACTATCTTGTAATAAGGCTTCTGTATTTTGATTGTGCCCAGTCAGTTGTCAAATGGTTAGAGCTCTGGCTTGAAAACCAGACCAGTTTCAAACCCAGCTAGTGTCAAATGCTTATTGTGTGACCTTGGACAAGTCACATATCCTTCCAGAGCTCCAGTCAACCCAGGTGTGAAAATGAGTGAAAGTAGGATCTAACGGGAAACCATACATTGCATTCTCTGGTGCAACCATCTGTGGAAAAAGGCAGCAGCAGGACCCCACTGGAAATGAGATGTTGCATCTCAGCTGAGCTACCCTGGTTGAATAAGTTGTAAAATAAAAAATGTGAAAAACAAACAAGTGATGCTTGTCACATGGGAGACACAAAAGCAATAGTACCTGTGCCTACAGGTCAGTAGTATATGGTTAGGGCTTATTCTCCGCAGAAAATGGTGGCTTTCCAAATCTTGTTATAGGACAGTTCAAAGGTCAAAAAAGTTATTGTACTATCGTTCTGACATCATATTGATAGTACAACAACATTTCTGCCTTGGGCTGCTATCTGATTGACTGAAACAGTGTTGCCACACAAAATAACACTAAAACGGCAGCAGTGCCTAGCGAGTGGTCAGTCGAGCAGTTCATTAACATAGTTTGGACACAGATCATTATAGCCAGCTCCGTGCGTCCAAACTATTAATCTTCAGGTTTTTTCTGTTTTATTTATTTAATTACTGGCACAGTTATGGGATCAGAGTAGAGTGCAAGTGCAGTGAGGAGGACCAGAATCTTCTGAGACAGGAGATTAGAAACTGGGAATGTGCACTTGGGCCTTGCGCAAAGCAAAAGCGGAGTATTATAAATCCTCCTTAACATCCTCCTGGGGCTCAGGGTGCAAGTTCTGGAACAATATTAAGGAAATCTGTAGTAAAGACACTAACCCGGTTCCTAATTGGGTCATGGTCGATGGGTCCTTGACCTCTGACACTGCCCATATTGCCGCAGCCTTCGATAACCTCAGCCATGTTCTCCCTCCTAATTTCGATGACCCACTTACTTCCAGCTTCCTCCCTTTCCCCTCCAGTAGCTCCATTTTTCACCTGTGCCAAATTACTCCTAAGTCTGCAGAGCCGTACCTTAAAAAAGCCCTAAGCCACTCCTCCTACAGTAGTGACTCCCTAAATTTGAAGCTCCTTTGGCTCACCCTTCATGAGGTACTCTACCCCCTAACCCGCATTTTAAATCTCTCCCTATGTCTAGGTAAATTCCCCTCTAGGTGGAAATCTGCCTCCATTACCCCTATATTTAAAAGTGGGGACCACTCCGTTACCAATAACTACCGCCCCATCTCCATACTCCCACCCCTTTCCAAAGCTTTAGAGCGGATTGTATCTGATCAGCTCACTGATCACCTCAACAAATACAGCCTACTTTGCAAACAGCAACATGGTTAATGCAAAGGACACAGTACTACCACTGCCCTGCTCAAGTTCACCACACACATCCACTCTGCTCTGGACAAGGGTCATATCACTGGAGCTGTCTTCACAGACCTCACAAAGGCATTTGACACCATCAACCACTCCCTCCTATTAACCACCTTGGCCAATTTGTGTTTCTCTCAGGATGCTTTGAGGTACTGGTTCCAGCAGGTCAAAATTGGTAACACCTTATCCGATAGACTGCCTGTTCTCTCTGGTGTCCATCAGGGATCCATTCTTGGACCTCTACTTTTCAGCCTCTTACTCAACTCCCGCAACCTATTACTATATGTGGATGATGTTGTCCTCTTTTCCTCCAAATCTGACCCCTTTCGACTCCACCGCTCCCTCCAGTCCTCCTTTAGCTGCACTGAAAGCTGGCTCTCTGCACAGCGCCTTATTCTCAACTATACAAAAAACAAAGTTATGCTATTCTCGCACCCTCTGAACACCCAGAAGGAGTTTTGCCATCAAGTACTAACTTCTAATCAGACTCCTCTGGAGCAAGTGGACTCCTTTAAATACCTGGGCATCACTCTGGACCCAGTGCTTAACTTCCACCATCATTGCCACCTCCTATCCAAGACCCTCAATGTTAGGTTGGGGCTGCTGCACCAATTCAAACTCTGTCTTACCGCAGACGCCCTCAGACTTGCTGTCTCCTCCTCCTCGGTACTCTCTCTGCTTGATTATGGCTTACTTATCTATGGCGCAGCAAACACCTCAACCCTAGATAGACTCTGTCCCTCCCTAAATAAAGTGTGCTGCCTCATCCTGGGATGTGACTGTCTCACCCATATCTGCTTACTTTATAATGCTACCAACTGGCTTAATCTCGACAACAGAATCAGGTTCCACACCTGCCTCATGGCTGAAAAGGTTGCCCTTGGCCTCTCCCCTCCTGGGATCACCCCTTTAGTCCACCCAGCTCTTAAGGTAAAGCGCACTCAGCTCAGACAAACATCTCCTCATGGTTCCCTCCTGCCAGACCTCCCAGTTCCAAAGGTCCTTCAGTTACAGGGCCCCCATGTGGCTGAACAGCCTATCCACCTCTCTTCTAAACAAACCTAGACTTAGCCCATTCAAAACCCAACTTAGGACTCATCTCCTGGCAGCAAACGAGTGTAACTACAATTAAACTCTGCCTCTACCTCCTCCTTTCTCCACTAACAATGGCCACTGGCCTGACTCCCCCCCCCGTTGAGCCTAACCGGAGTCCGTCAGGCTCTGACTCATATTAGAGTTCAATCTGTATTGTGTAAGACCTGTACTAAGTAAATGAGTCTATGACTCAAAGGTATTTCTGAATCCAAATAAATAAAATAAAATGTAGTGAGAACCAGTGTGGAAGTGGTTTCACAAGGCGTGAACCTTGTGAAATTAAACTTTAAACATTTCAGGGAACCATATACTATATGAAACAGTGAATGAATGACCATCCACAACTAAGGCTGTTTTTCTATCTCTGGAGTTGATGATGTCATAGAGACCTCTCAAGCTTCGCTCTCAAGATCTGTATGATGTCATCAACTCCCTCGATGGAAATACAGCCTTGTTGTGGATGGTCACACATCCACTATTCTATACATTCTATTTCCCATACTTCTAACCTGTGAGTTCATTACATTGCCAAGAAACTCTTCATTCTTTATCTATGCCCCCTTCTCACCTGTGGTCCTCTGTACCCTTCAAGATTATCTAGGTGCATCCTTGGGGGACTTGTACCATATCTGTATGCTGCCTCAGATTACCCCTCCAGTTGGTATCAGGGTGATGGATTTACCACCAAGCACATTATGCATGTCAGGAGGCATGTGCATGACTGGTGGAACAGTGCCCTGGATGATGTAGCAGGGTCTGCCACCTCCGAAGACCGGGGCCATTTTTCCTGGCTACCCCGCTGGGGCTCTATTATGCCATGATGTCAAGAGAGGCATGCTCACGCTGAGTGCAGCAGCATCCATGGAGTCCCCGCCCACCCCTCAGTCCTCCAACTGCACTGGCACCTGTGGTCACCCAGGTGGCAGTATTGCAGCAGAGGATGGGAACCCACCTTCCCCAGAGAAGGAGTACGTCCTGTGGGATGTTAAGTCCCTCTTCTCCCCAGCCAGCCCTCAATGATCCAGACTCACTCTTGAAACCAGGTTGCTGGTGTCACAAGCATTAGTGGTATCACTGCACTGACAGGCCAGCAAGCATGTCTTGGTTGATCAACATTACCAAAAACTACATACTGTACACCCAGTTTGAATGGTAAAATTGTACAATGTGGCCTGCCTTCGACTTTTGAGCAGGGGTTTCAGAGTAAAACCAAACTGGACTACTTTTGTAACAGTGTGTATTGTTGAACCATAGATACTGAAATCCAAACAGATCTTGCATGGATAGATAACTTCAATACATTTGCAGAGTATGATGCTATCAAGACCTACTGGGTTACAAAATATTCTTTGCCGTTTTCTTAAGAAGGGGAGAACTAAAGAAACCTGGCAAGACTTCGGTTCCAATCTAAATAACTATGTAGGCTGGGCAAGTACAATACTTTACTCTTGCAAATGTGGCTTACAACGTCAGTTTGGCAACAGTATCTTCTTACATTGTTTGGCTTTTAATAAACCATAGAAATGGATGGTTGCAACCATCACAAACCATTTTTAAATGGGGGGGTCATCAAGTGCATCATGTCCTCCAAAAAGGAATCAGTCATTTATGCTCTAGCCTTCTGTTGTATATTACCTTTGCCAATATAATATTTAGCAGTCGACAATACAATAAAAGTTGTTCTAGTGGAATTGTGTCCTAGGAAATCATTGCTGAATCTTAATCTGGGTCTTCTGTGACAAAATGGTGATTTTTCTTGATTTTCTGTGTAGTCTTGTCAGGATTATTTGCTTTGTTTATTTGAAAATTGGTAACCAGGTAAGGCACACTGAGCCAAGGCTAATTTCCAGGTGCAACCTGAGCGAGGGGAACAGTGGGAGGACAGAAGCATAATACATAGTAGCAAAACACTAAACAACACTCGGTAATAAACAAAAAGAAAGTAGTAAAAAATTAGAATACAATACAAAAAGTTGTATGTGCAAGAAGAAAGTGTGGTACAGCTCAGGAAGAATGCCTAGCAAGTGAATATTCAGAAGTGGCAGAAATCCTTGGTGAATAAGAACAGTATTGACAGTCTGCAGTTGATCTGAGGGGCAAGTTATTGTCCATCCTCATGAAGGAGGGAGAAACTGTTGTAGTGTGGAAGTTAAAGCAAGGCAGGAGCAAGGACCCAGCCAGCTGCTGAATAACATGGTTAAGGCATGGCCATGGAGGTAACAGGAAAAGGTGGGGAAGGGTTACAGTTTCAAGTGGTACCTGAGGGAGCCAGGGTACTGAGAGAGGTGGAGGGAGGAGAGGAGTTGGTTCTAGACTGAGGGAAGTCAATAGGGGAAGGGAGATTGCCCAGGAGAGGAGTGGCAGAAGTGAAGTGGTCCCTGGAATGGGGGAACAAGAGGCAGAGTGGAGCTGGGAGAGGAGCGGTAAGAGGGAAATGAACTAAACCAGCATTTAATTATGAAGGCGGTACAGTAAGCATGGCAGTGAGAGGGCTAAGGGAGGATGGATAGGGATGAATACCGTGAACAATGGTGGGTGCTGGGGAGGATGGCAGGAGTTGCAGAGGGTGTCCAGTCTGTGAGGGAAGTGGAAATGTTGGTGCCATAGACCACATCTGTGTAGTCGAAGACAGGGAGCACCACTTTGGAAACAACTCCCTGTGGACATAGAGAGATAAGCAGTCTTTGTTGCAGTACAAGGCATCGAGCTTGGGGCTGAATTTTCCATGACATTAATGAAATTCAGGAGCCGATGAGACAATAAATAGCCCCAGATTTGCTCCCCTTGATTGAGTGGTATAGTAATTTACCACTATT
Source organism: Neoceratodus forsteri (assembly GCA_016271365.2). Lineage (NCBI taxonomy): Eukaryota > Metazoa > Chordata > Ceratodontiformes > Ceratodontidae > Neoceratodus > Neoceratodus forsteri. The sequence continues at coordinate 338,673,425 of JADMNL010000026.1, forward strand.
TGCCATATATCTGCCTAGTCTGTTTTTAAAGACCCCCCCCCTTGACTCACTGATGACTGTAGTTTCAGGCAGGTTTTTCCAAAGGTTTATCACCCTTTGCATGAAAAATACTTTGTTTTGTCCAATCTAAATCTAGTAGTCTGTACTTGCAATGTATGACCATGTGCGTTGTGATTGTTATACTTCAGATTTATATTCAGCTGTTCCGTAAGAAACATATCATGCATAACATCAATACATCACCCCTTTTTCTATGATCTTCAAGTGAGTAGAACTGTAAATTGTTTAATCTCTCAGTATATGAATTATTTTTATGTTCAATTAATAGTTAGGTTGTTTTGTGCTGTGCCTTTTCCACCATATCCACTTCAGACTTCTATAGGAACTCTACAACTGGCTACAGTAATTCAAATGTGGGATGATGTATAATTTGTACAATGGCATAATCACATCAGCATTTCAGCACTTAATATTTAATTGCACCTGTCCTCCTGTTTGCCTTGGGCAGTGCACTAATACAATGTTCCTTGAAATTTAGTGTGTTAATAATTACAGCCAAGTCTTTTTTTGATAAGGGTGCATTTAAGATAGTATTGCTTAATACCTATGATTCTGTGCATTATGTCTACCTAGACGGAGAACTTTATACTTATCTAAATTGAAGAACACGCTCCACTTAACAGGCCAATTGGTTGAGGCATCCGGGTCCTTTTGGACACTGGCAGTTTGTTCCAGGGTGGATGTTGGGCCTCCAGTCTTTGTGTCATCAGCATGCATGACAATAAAGTTATCTATGTTATCTAAGTCAGGTATAAATAGCGGAAACAAAATTGGTCCCAAATCGGTCCCATCGATGGCATGAATATGGGCTGTCAGTAGTACACATGCATACTAACTGGCAAAATTTGATTGATGGATGATTGATGGATAATTGCCCCGTCCCTTTTTATTTGATGACATAATGCCCACTCATTTTTGATTGATGACCGGACATGACGTGTATAACAATATGTTTTTATTGAAGGTCTGGTATTGTGCATATTCAAGACTATTTTATATCTGAAATAAATAAGTTTCAGAACAAAACCTCCTTATGTTTTAACCCATATAAAACAAAGACCCCATTCATTTTAAGGGAAACATTTTTGGATTATTTTATTTGTTTCTGTTTGACATAATACATTTTAAAGCAGAAACTATTTGTTGAAAGTTTTGTATCATCTCATAGCTTTATTTCACATTCTGTTGCAATGTACTTTTACCTAAACTATATTTCAGCTACTGCTGGCCAAGACCCCCAAAAAAAAGTATTTAAAAAATGTAATGATTACTAAACAGTGAGTCTTCTAGCCCCTCATTAGTCTGTGTTACACTGGTTCTTGGTTTCTGCCTCTGTTTGGGGCAAGTTTAGACCACCACGTACCTCATAAAAGTCGGTGCATTAGCTCACAACTTCCTGTTTACAGTCAGCGAACCAGTGTCGGTAAGACTTTTGAATAGTTTTATCTTTTCAAAAACTCTTGTGGCATAGATTTCAAAATGGCTACTTTGTTTGCAAAATAGTTTTCTCAGATTGGCTTTCATGATCTTGTTTTAGAATCAAAAGCATCACAAGGAGATGGTGGTGAGTGCACTTTAATCTATTCTTTTTTTAATATTATAAATGGGTACAATAAAGCTTATTAAACTATAACATAGCTTTTTATAATCTAGGCTTGCCAGCCTTGTCTATAGCAAGTAATCATCCTGCAGTGCCTCATACAGCTTTACATGGTATGTCAAATTAAGTTTATCAAGCATGTTATTAGCATTTAAATGTTAGAAGTGTGTGTATATGAGGGTAATTCCACAGTCATGTATTTTTGCCAGTGTTGAGTACATTTGGGGTGGTGTATAGTAATGTATTTAGCTTAAAATGTTTTGCTCATAACATACAGAGAACCCTTTTTAGATGTGAACAGGACTAGCAATAAAATAAAGATGTTATGCTTTACCTTCTGTGCAGTTAAAACTATCACCAGATACTGTATGCCAGGGTTTTAAACCTCTCGCAAAGTGGTTTAGTTAAGGTCTGTACTTTGTAACAAGATTTGGCAGCTAAAACATAATCTGCTAAAGTCATCTCTTTAATATGTAACACTGTAAAAAAACAAAACAGCAGTATATGATTAGTGGTGACTTAGAAATTTTTATTTTTTATAATAGGAACAGAGCAACTAGGACCATCATGTAAAGCTATGCTGTTAATGAATGAAGACAAAAAAACAGGTAAGCAGCAATTAGCCAGACATTTTGTACTACAGTTACAGAAGTGTTTGCAGTTTTTTTTTACTGCGTAGGTTAATAATGGGCAAATGTGCTGAAGTTTGTAAATTAGCTGCAGTATTGCTCTAGTTTTTGAATTTAGCATGCTTTCTTTTAAGAACAATTATAATATGTAGCCATATGTTTCCACAACATACACTAAGAAGTTTTGGCATGGCCATGTTTCTCTTACCCACTAACCTCCCCTTCCTGTTTTTATAGTTTTAAATTCAGGGTGGTTTAATGCAGCAAATTATTTAATGAGCTGACATTATGCATGTTTTTATTGAGAGTACCAATTAACTAAAACAGATCAAAATACAATAAAGGAATGATTATCTGACACAACTGTACTTAATATATAATCAGCCTGCAGAAAGACAGCACTATTACAATGCAATATACATTACAGGGGCTGTATAAGTGTGTATTATATTTAATGCTTCCTAGATGATGTCGCTTTTAAGCCTCTAGAAGCAGTATTTTCAAAGTATGCAAGAGGCCACCACACACATTCAAGGTTATCCAGACAGAAAATGAGTCTTCCTGACAAAACAAAACACTGCAGCCTTCAGTGCTGGCACCCACAACAGCAAACAAAAGGGGTGAGGGCTGTATGAAAATTCTTCAGCCCTACCCCATGAATCTTTATGGACAGACCAACCACCTCCCACAAAAAGAAATGAAAAACGTGAACACTATTGCCGTACAGGTGTTGGGGGTAAGCGTTGTTGCAAACATAACAATATGCAAACACAAACACCTGTAGAATTTTTCAGTGCCCCTGAAAGTGTATCTGCAGAGCTGCCACATATTAAATCACCTGCTGTGCGTGTGAATAAAGCTAGCCCTGTAATTATACCTGAAAGTTTAACAACACAAAAAGTGACACCACATGAGCAAAAGTCTACCGGCAGTACCCTTGCATATACATACAGTTATAATTTAGAACCATTTTGCTTACCAGTGGTGGTTTCTTCACATGTGACACTACCCGCTGACTGCAAACTAACATTTGAAATTTTTAATAACACATTGAAGGTGGCCAGCTTCATAGAAACAACACCATCATAAAAAGAGAATTAAAACTGCAAATATACATTTTGGCTGTTGTTTATATACCAGAAAATGGTGGGCACTCCAAAAGTAATTAAAAATGTAGCCTGTAGTAGGGCAAACATTTCTACTATACAAAAGGACTGTGACAAAATGATTGATAACATTAGATAATATGGGCAGGTCGTTAATAGCACTAGGCATAATATAGTGAATCAGTATATTAGGTGCAGAATTAGAAAGGCTAAAAAATACTGGCTACCAATAACAGAATGCAGCAGCATCAGACACCCCTGTGAAACACAGGGCACCACCACCACATAATCTTGTGGTATCGGGGTCTGCCACACCACGCTGTGTGTGTGATGATTGTGTGAGTTCCCCATTTCAACAATCTCCTGAGTGTCAAAGTAGTGAATGTGAAACTGAGTGCTGTATATGTGATCATTCTGATGTGCGCACAGATCTGACAGACCGTGAATATCTGACAGATAGCGAATATTGTAGGAGTTCTGCACAAAATAACAACCCTGAAGACATGCAGGTAGGGGGCGGTGCCACACCAAACCATGAAGAAGATATTTATAGTGAGGAGGGTCTGCAGTTAGTGGAAAATGGTCTAGCAGAGCCTGTCTGTTAGAAATAATAAATGAATATGAAGTACCCAGAAATACTGTTAATGGTATTGAGTATCGCCAGCAGCTTTGTTTTGCCAATCTAGACAGTATAACATCCTTAGATCAATACTATTCTGCAATCCATACAGCTGTGGCAGAGGTTTTTTGCATCTCCTAATAAACGGGCACAATCTGTATTTTTCCTGGTACATGAAACCATTATTATGGTATTAAACATGTCAAAGGTTTTTGGGGGGCCAGAAATGTATGTGAGCATTGCAATGCCCTTTTCACACACAAAGGTTCACACCCATGCTCTAACATGTGCTATGCAAGCAGATCATCTGTCTGTAGTAAAGTACAGAGTGAGGTGCTACAGTGCCCTGATTGTCATTAATACTGTAGCTCAGCCATCTGCTATGGCCGGCATAAATTGGCTTACCCAGATTGTCATTTATCTAAATTGCGCTCATCATGTGGAAAACCTCAGGGTGGGAGCCATATTTGTTTCCAGCCAAAGTGCCAGAACTGTCTTGCAGCTGTACACCCATTTGAAACTCACTTATGCTATATCCAGCCCTTAAAGTCAAATACACCATCTTTTTGTACTTCATAGCACTCCCAAAACAGTTTTTTTCATCAGCAATCATGTAGTCTACACAGGGATTTGTTTAACTCCAAAAATTGATTAGCGTTTTGCTCTTAAAAGTGCTAAAACATTGTGAAAATGCATAGCACTGGCCTCATCGTGTTTAACAAGCATAACACTTCTAGAAAACCTATATAAATACTTTCTGTACAGTTAGCATTGTCCCAAGAAAAAAACTGCTAATCAATTATTTAAAACCCTGCTACACCATAATCTTTGTGATGTGGCATAGGTCCTACATAATTCTGATTTTATGGTTTGTTAAAAAAATATGGAAAGTAACCTTTTACTCCCTCATAACCAATAGCTCGTGGCATTGCTGCAAGCCTCATTAGAAGGAAATTTAAGCTGTCTATAAATTGGATATTTAGCAGTTTTACGGTTATGGACATCGATTTACCCCCCTGAGTCAGTAACTCCACTTCCATTTTTTTCTTTTACAAGCTGGTTTAAGATGAAGTGGTCCTCATATCTCTTTGAATTGTGAGCTATGAAAGTGTATCCCTGAAACCCTTTTTGGATAAACTTTTTTACAAATTGAGCAACACTGTCAGTGCCTTCAAACTCCCACTTCCGACCTCTTTCAAGGGCGTAAATATAATTTGGAATATGTCTAGAGTCACCTGGGCTGACATTTTGCATGCATTCAGAATCATAAAATATATAACTAGCTGAACAAGGTGATGTCTTTAAGGGCTGGATGTAGCATAAGTGAGTTCCAAATGGGTGTACAGCTGCAACGCAGTTACAGCACTTTGGCTGGAAACAAATATGGCTCTCACCCTGAGGTTTTCCACATGATGAACACAATTTAAATAAATGACAATCGGGGTAAGCCAGTTTATGCCGGCCATAGCAGGTGGCCGAGCTAGGGTATTTATGACAATCAGGGCACTGTACAACCTCACTTTGTACTTTACTACAGCCAAATGATCTGCATGCATAGCACATGTTAGAGCATGTGTGTGAACCTTTGTGTGCAAAAAGGGCATTGCAATGCTCGCATACATTTCTGGCCCCCAAAAAACTTTGACATTTTTAATACCGTAATAATGGTTTTCGTGTAACAGGATGAATACAGATGTTGCCCGTTTATTAGGAGATGCAACAAACCTCTGCCACGCACCAGCTTTGTTCATAAAAACAAAGATGTTCACATCTAGCTCTGCCTCAAATAGATGTATATGGCTCAAATCTACCATTCTTTGTTCTGACAGCCCTACCCTGCTCTGAAAATTTCTAGCTTTTGCTAATATCTGTTGGTCAACTAGCTGAGGGTTTGGCAAAGCCACTAAGCTCATGGAGAAGCATATTGCATTATTCTGATTTACTAAATTAACTAGGTGCCTTGCTTTCTGTTTGACAATATGGCTAGATAAAACACTTCTAACATCTCTGGAACATCCCCCATGCACACTTCTCACAGCAGTAACGACTAACATTAAAGTCTCATTAGCACACACCTCCGCCATGCTGTTTAATAAATTTGCAATATGCTCTAAAACCAAATCAGCATTTGACTCTTGGGGATTTCTACATAATGAAAACATGGGGACATTTAAACTATCACAACCCAGGTGTAGCTGTACAAAATCATTACTACCCAAAGTAGGCCTTATTCCGTCCAGTAACTGCTGTACAGCTGTATGGATTGCAGAATAGTATTGATCTACGGATGTTATACTGTCTAGATTGGCAGAACAAAACAACTGGCGATACTCAACACCATTAAAATTATTTCTGGGTACTTCATATTCATTTATTAATTCTAAATAGACGGCTCTGCTAGAACATTTTCCACTAACTGCTGACCCTCCTCACTACAAATGTCTTCTTCATGGTTTGGTGCACCGCCCCCTACCTGCATGTCTTAAGGGTTGTTATTTTGTGTAGGACTTCTACATTCATCAGAATGATCACTTTGTCCCCAAGCACATTGTTCACATATAAAGCACTCAGTTTCACATTCACTACTTTGACACTCAGGAGATTGTTGAAATGGGGAACTCACACAATCATCACACACACAGCGTGGTGTGGCAGACCCAGATACCACAAGGTTATGTGGTGGTGCCCTGTGTTTCACAGGGGTGTCTGATGCTGCTGCTGCATTCTGTTATGGGTAGCCAAAATTCTTTTAGCCTTTCTAATTCTGCACCCAATATACTGATTCACTATATTACACCTAGTGCTTCTAATGACACACCCATATTGTATAATTGTATCAATCATTTTGTCACAGTCCTTTTGTATAGTAGAAATGTTTGCCCCACTGCAGGCTACATTTTTAATTCATTTTTGAATGACTACCATTTTCAGCTATATAAACAACAGCGAAAATGTATACTTGCAGTTTTAATTCTCCTAGTATGATGGCTTTGTTTCTGCGTAGCTGGCCACCTTCAATGTGTTATTAAAAATTTCAAATGTTAGGTTCCAATTGGGGGGGTAGTGTCACATGTGAAGAAACCATGACTGGTATGCAGAATGGTTCTAAATTATAACTCTATGTATATACAAGGGTACCACCGGTACACTTTTGCTCATGTGGTGTCACTTTTTGTGTTGTTAAAATTTCAGGTATAATTACAGGGCTAGCTTTATTCGCACACACACAGAGGAGGTGATTTAATATGAGGCAGCTCTGCAGATACACTATAAGAGGCATTGGAAAATTCTACAGGTGTTTGTGTTTGCATATTGTTATGTTTGCAACAATGCTTACCCCCAACACCTATACGACAGTGGTGTTCACATTTTTCATTTATACTTGTATATTTATACTGTGGGAGTGGTTGGTCTGTCCATAAAGATTCACGGGGTAGGGCTGAAGAAATTTTCATATAGCCCTCACCCCTTTTCTTTGCTGTTGTGGGTGCCGGCACTGAAGGCTGCGGTGTCTTGTTTTGTCAAGAAGACTCCTTTTCTGTCTGGATAACCTTGAATGTGTGTGGTGACCTCTTGCATGCTTTGAAAATACTGCTTCTAGAGGCTTAAAACTGACATCATCTAGGAAACATTAAATATAATACATAACTATACAGCCCCTGTAATGTATATTGCATTGTAATAGTGCTGTCTTTCTGCAGGCTGATTATATATTAAGTACAGTTGTGTTAGATAATCATTTCTTTATTGTATTTTGATCTGTTTTAGTTAATTAGTACTCTCAATAAAAACATGCATAATGTCAGCATATTAAATAATTTGCTGCATTAAACCACCCTGAATTTAAAACTATAAAAACAGGAAAGGGGAGGGTAGTGGGTGAGAGAAACATGGCCATGCCAAAACATCTTTGTGCATGTTGTGGAAACATATGGCTACATATTATAATTGTTCTTAAAAGAAAGCATGCTAAATTCAAAACCAAGAGCAACACTGTAGCTAATTTATAATCTTCAGCACGTTTGCCCATTATTAAACTGCACTGTAAAAAAACTGCGAACACTTCTGTAACTATAGTACAAAATGTTTGGTTAATTGCTGTTTACCTGTTTTTTTGTCCTCATTCATTAACAGCTTTACATTAACAGCTTTACATGATGGTCCTAGTTGCTCTGTTCCTATCACAAAAAATGAAAAACAATTTCTAAGTCACCACTAATCATAGACTGCTGTTACTTTTGTTTTTTTACAGTGTTACGTATTAAAGAGATGACTTTAGCAGATTATGTTTTAGCTGCCAAATCTTTCTACAAAGTACAGACCTTAACTAAACCACTTTGCAAGAGGTTTAAAACCCTGGCATACAGTATCTGGTGATAGTTTTAAATGCACAGAAGGTAAAGCATAACATCTTTATTTTATTGCTAGTCCTGTTCACATCTAAAAAGGGTTCTCTGTACATTATCAGCAAAACATTTTAAACTAAATACATTACTATACACCACCCCAAGTGTACGCAACACTGGCAAAAATACATGACTGTGGAATTACCCCCATATACACACACTTCTAACATTTAAATGCTAATAACATGCTTGATAAACTTAATTTGACATATCATGTAAAGCTGTATGAGGCACTGCAGGATGATTACTTGCTATAGACAAGGCTGACAAGCCTACATTATTAAAAGCTATGTTATAGTTTAATAAGCTTTATTGTACCCATTTATAATATTAAAAAAAGAATAGATTAAAGTGCACTCACCACCATCTCCTTGTGATGCTTTTGATTCTAAAACAAGATAATGAAAGCCAATCTGAGAAAACTATTTTGCAAACAAAGTAGCCATTTTGAAATCTATGCCACAAAACTTTTTAAAAAGTTAAAACTATTCAAAAGTCTTACTGACACTGGTTTGCTGGCTGTAAACAAGAAGTTGTGAGCTAATGCATTGACTTTTATGAGGTGCAAGTGGTGGTTTAAACTTGCCCCAAACAGGGGCGGAAACTGAGAACCAGTGTAACATAGACCATTGAGGGGCTAGAAGACTCACTGATTAGTAATCATTACATTTTTTAAATACTTTTTTTTTGGGGGGGGGGGTTTCCCAGCAGTAGCTGAAATATAGTTTAGGTAAAAGTACGGTACATTACAACAGAATGTGAAATAAAGCTATGAGATGATACAAAACTTTTAACAGATAGTTTCTGCTTTAACATGTATTATGTCAAACAGAAACAAATAAAATAATTTGAAAATCTTTCCATTAAAATGAATGGGGTCTTTGTTTTAAATGTGTAAACAAAAAAAAAAGAGCTTTTGTTCTAAAACTTATTTATTTCAGATACAAAATAGTCTTGATATGCAGAATACCAGACTTTCAGTAAACGTACAAAAATAATGTTATTTTAAACCAAAAAAGGGGTTTGCTGACATGTTTTGTATTTATTTTAGCAAAATTAAAAAGCTCTGTACTGTGACTGTCCACGTTAAGTGAACAAGATCTGACCTTTTAGAGTTCTCTTACTGTGCAAAAACAACAAGCCTGAAAAAACTAGCCCGACATGTTTGCAAGGCAATTATCTCATCCAGTAAACAATTTTAGCCATAAATGGACATGAAGTCTGTAATTAGCTGCTTTTAGCTGTCTTGTATAATTAAAGGCAGATCATTTTGTACAATATCTGGCAGGGGATCTTAGCAAAAATATACCCCCCTTTGTTCTGTTGTGATTGGTTTAAGATATCTTCAACTGAATCTACATTTTATGGCCCACCAGCCCTTCAGCTACACAGACTAGTACCTTTTGCTGAGCCAGCATTGAAAAGACAAGTAGAGGTTAGTTGAAGGGTATCTTTTGCTAAAACCAACTTAGACTACCTATAAATATCAGTCTTGTATCACATTGCTAACATCTTCCTGTCTCTGACATTTTAAACTGTAACAACAAATATCAACAATGTAGGCCACAGCTACCAATACTCGGCCATGAAGAACCACAGCCAATTTTTCAAATATTAGTGGTAGCACATTTTGAACAGTTTCTAGCACATCATTGTTTAGGCATCTGGTCATGTTCATTCCTTCACACCAGCGTGCATCTTTTTTATTGTCACTCATTAAAATCTGTATAAACTGAAGATTTTTTCACAGTTTATCGGGTTACCTGGAGTTTGATCAGCAGAGTTTGAAATTTGCATGGTTATCAAAGCCTGTAGAAGATTTTCTATGTTCTGCTTTTCAAACATTCTTTGGTGATTTCCCCATTGCTGTCATGACCACATCAGCCTTTCATCAGGGCATTTCTCAGCATCTGGTACATCTGGCATTTCCCACTGTTCATCCATGTTAACACACTCATTGTTATCATGCATACCATGTCTCATGAATGACTCGATCAATTCAGTCATAACAGAATCCGCCAGTGTGGCACTAGCAGATGTTGGTAGGCTAGGTTCATCCATTTCACTGTTTTTCCTCAGGCAATCAGCACACACAGGAGCAAAACATAAACTGACTATGGAGGAACAGCGCTAAATGCTTTTATCAGCATAACCTTTCTAACATGTCCAGGGCTAGCCCAGACAAGCCAGCCTTCACTCCACTCATAGCTGTGTCACAGCATGGAAGTGGTAGGAGTGGTGATGGGGGCGGGGTGCTGTGTCATTTCTGGTGGACATGGGTGTGAAAAGGGTTGGGGGTGCTACATCAAATCAGATGCCCACATGGAGGGGGTGGGACATTGCCTAACTGATGGCGCACATGGGATACAGAAGGGGCAGGGTCATTACATAATTTCCAGAACACGTGGAAGAGGCAGGGCATTACATCATAGAAACATAGAAGCTGTCAATCAAAAAGGGGTGGGGCATTACATCATCAATTAAAAGGGGTGGGGCAGTTAACCATCAATCATCCATCAATCAAATTTTGTCAGTATGCATATATACTATTGTTGTCAGCATTATATGAATGGTAATTAAATATATAATGTGGATCATAGTTGTTAATGTTTTGGATTGTGATTTTAATATATTATCACTATGTACACATTGTACTGTATTGTGATTTTAACACGGGTGATAACCCATGGTTCACCACACCAATAAACATGACTTGACTAGATCAGCATTAGCAAAAACTACATTCACCCTATAAAGAATCTTGCAAAGTTACTAAAGAAACCCACCCAAACTTGACCCGCAGTTCTGAAATGTATAACACTAACTAACCTCTTTAAAAAAAAGTCACAAACAAGTTACAGAGCTAGCTTGTTAGGGAAACCACTAGAGAGAGTATGGTACTGGAGTCTGCACCGATTAGCACAGCCTGCACTGGGAAGATCACTGTAAGGGAACCTCTGGGGAACAATGACCATCAGACAGTGTGGGTCCACATCAGGACTATGGAAAGAGAAGACTGCAGGACAAGAGTGCTGGGCTTCAGAGGTGTGGACTTCTCAGCCTTGCAGGAGCTGCTTATGGACAAGCCAGGAGGGGAGAGGCTGGCTGGGTGGGGGGTGAAACAGAAATGGGGCATGATCAAGGAAGTAATATTGTAGTTGTGTAGTCTGTACATCAAGATGGTAAGCAAGAGCAAACAGAGAATGACATTTCTATGGTTTTCAAGAGAGCTGATAGTTGCAGGTACAGAAAGAGGGTGACCTTCAAAAGGTACAAGACAAGTTGGAGAGATGAAGACAGAGAGGTTTACCTTTAGAATCTGAATGAGGTGGGCAAGGTGTTGTGATAGCAAAAGGACAGATGGAGGAAAGGATTGTAAAGGTGGTGAGGGAGGGGGACAACAAATTTTTGAGATACATATGTGAGAAAGAAGAAGGCACAAGTAAAGTAGTGAGATTAAGGAGCAGGTCAGAGTGAGCAGAAGGAAATGGGGGGAAGGCAAGAATACTTTCACATGGGGGAGTCCTGCTGGTCCCGCTGATGGCCTTGTTCAGCAGTTCACTAGAATCTGGATTGGTCATGGAGGACTGGGGACGGGCAGATGTTCCTCTACATAAGAACACAGCAGGCAAGAGCCAGGGAAGTATGGACTAGTCAGCATAACCTCTATGGTGGAAAAAACTGATGGGGATCCCGTTGAAAGAGAGTTTAATATAATTCCTGGACTCTTATAGGTTACAGAAAATTGTTCAAGCACAGTAGATGGCACCCCCCAACAACTATAACTTTAACTTTTAACATTACATAGCCCAGCGGTGGCAGTTTTCCAGGAAGCTTTTAGGCAGGCGGGCTCAGCAAGTCCTTTCCAACTTCCAAGACTGTGGAAGTGTTGCAGTGAAAGCTACGCTAGATAATAATTTCAGAGATGCAACCATAGAAAACCCACCATATTTTGACCCCCTTGATGAAATGAGGAATATACCCTACAAATTGATGCCTCTGTTATTGGTGGATACTGTGAGGAACTGTTTTTACTATAGCAGTTGAACTCTTGTGTTTCTCCTCTCTGATGAGATCAGTGCTGGGGTTGATGGGGGGTAGGGGTTGGCTCCACTAGGTGAAACTGGATGTAATTAAGCATTTCTTGTGTGTTCATGAAAAAAAGACAAGATGAGGGAGGAGGCTGACACGGTACACAACATGAAATCAGGCCCTTTGCCATTTGAAAAGTTCCTTCAACCTAATCTATTTACACTCCAATATGAGTCTGGGCATCCCAGATTCACCTTTTGTGCACATCCTCCTATTCATGGAAGGAGGTGAGCATGTGTGGGTATTAAACTTCATGTTAGTGAGATTAGTTTTTTGTTTATTAGTTTAAAAAATGCCCATAGTTTTCTTTATATTTGTAGTAAGGCTTTTGGTAGGGTTACCTTTCAGAAGCAGCAGTCCCCTGCATGAAGAGCTTCACCTCATATCATTGGCCTTTTTTTGGTTATGGGTGTCACGATTACCTGGCAGTGACACTGCCCCAACTGTGCCATTCATGTATGGTACATCTAACAAGAATTCCACTGAAGAACAAAATCTAACAGTTTCTGTGCAGCTAGGTATGTGCCATCAGAAACACAGGACAGGGTGCTTTGTAGAGAGGGAGACAGCAGGAATGTGGTGGTAATATTAGTCTCTCAATAACCCAGCAGAAGCACATTGTGCTTCCATGCTGGCAACCTGAGTTATGGACTGAGGTCTGGAGTCAGCACTCGGGTGGCTAGGCTGGAAGAACATGCTGCAGACAGCACTGTGTCTCAGCTGGGGGAAGAGAGATGGCATGTTCCTGTGCCACAGTGACTCCTGCTGGTGCACCGGAGAACTTGCTGTTCTGGCAGGAGCACAATACATTGTGTGTGTGTGTAAGGTACATACCTCTGATGCAGCATCATCCATCTATGGAACAGAGAAAATGAAAATGAAGGAAAACACAAACACAGCCAGATGATGGTCTGACACCTACCGGCCCCACATTACTGACCTTAGCACACACATCCCCAGGTTCTGGTCACTTGTGGGAGTCCTGGAAGGGATCTATGATAGAGTCCTCAAAGCCCCATCATGGGGGGGCAATCCATGGGGATGAGGTCAGGGTAAGTACCTGGAGAAGGTGGGTGATAGGCTGAGGGGGGCAGACTAGATGGGAGTCAAGTCAGAGAGGAGTATACATTCTTGAAATAGAAAACAATCTACCTGTAAAGGACAGGTTTGTTGGAAAAGTTATCCTTTTCCTGTTTTTATTCTGTATCTTCTTTTTTCATTAAATTTTTTTTTAGATCCTCGACCAAAATATACTCAAATGCTGATTAAGAGAATGGCTTGTTAAAAACTGAATAGTAATTGCAACTTTGATGTCTTCCACAGCATTCAGGATGACTCACAGAGAGGAAAAACCATTTAAAAGTACAGTATCTGGGAAGAGCATTCTCCAGTCAGAGAATGTTAAAGCATACCATAGAACTCTGAGTCCAACTAGAGTGAGACCTCATAAATGTACTGAATGTGAGAAGAGTTTTACTCAGCTGGACCTTCTGACAGCCCATCAACAGACTCACATGGGAGAAAAATGTTATAAATGTACACAGTGTGAGAAGAGCTTTGCTCAGACATCCCAACTCAGACGTCATCAACAGTTTCACACTAAAGAGAAACCTTATAAATGTAAAGAATGTGGAAAGGGTTTTGCAGCCTCAAACGCTTGCACAGTTCATAGACGTATTCACACTGGAGAGAGACCTTATGCATGTAAAGAATGTGGAAAGTGTTTTTATAATTCATCCAGTCTCACAACCCACTTCCGTATACACACTGGGGAAAGACCTTATAAATGTACAGAATGTGAAAAAGACTTTGCTCACAAATCCCAACTCCGAACTCACCAGAGGAGCCACACTGGCGAGAGACCTTATATATGTACAGAATGTGAAAAGACCTTTATTTATTTATCCCAGCTCATAGAACACCATAGAATGCACTCAGGAGAGAGACCCTATAAATGTACAGAATGTGGGAAAAGTTTTATTAGATCTAATGGTCTCCGTGCCCATCAGCGGATTCATACTGGGGAGAAACCTTATACATGTACAGAATGTGAGATGCGTTTTAAGCACCTAGCCAATCTCCAGGCACACCAGAGGACACATACTGGGGAAAAACCTCATAAATGTGAAGAATGTGGGAAGTGTTTTGCTCAGGCAGCACGTCTCATAACCCACCAGCGTCTCCACACTGGAGAAAAACCTTATAAATGTACAGAGTGTAATAAGTGTTTTAATCGACCTGAATTTCTCAAAACTCACATGTGGAGTCACATTGGGGAAAAACCTCATAAATGTATGGAATGCAAAAAGAGCTTTACTGATATGTCCCAACTAAGACACCATCAGAGGATTCACACTGGTGAGAAACCTTATAAATGTACAGAATGTGAGAAGAGCTTTACTGACTCATCTTACCTCCGAACCCACAAGCGAATTCATACTGGGGAAAAACCTTATACATGTAAAGAATGTGGGAAGTGTTTTGCTCAGTCAGCCCATCTCCGTAGCCACCAGCGGACTCATACAGGGTTAAAACCTAATAAATGTACAGAATGTGGAAAGTGCTTTGCCCACAAGTCCCAACTCAAATGCCACCAGCGGATTCACACTGGAGAGAAACCTTATAAATGTACAGAATGTGGGATGTGTTTTAGTCAGCAAGCCAATCAACAAAAACACCTGCGGAGACACAGTGGTGAAGGGCCCCAAAAATAGCTGAAATTAAGAGATCTATTATAATAGCCCTATGTTTGCACTAACTGACCCATAAGTGGCTAAAAGATGAGAATTCAAGTCCCGATGGATGAACGTGGTTTTCTGTAGTCATCCTTCCTCTGTCACTGATCTTAGTCTATAAAAATATGTGTTTGTCTTAATAAACCCATCCATGTTTTTTCATTATTTATGAACAAGATTGCCCATGGTTGATGGACATTCACACATATCTGGACAAATGTAATTACTGGTAATGGTAGATCTTCAACAGAATCCTCTTCACAGAGCCACATCTTTAGAACTGTAAGCAATTGGTGCCAGGATGACTTAGAAACATTTGCCTTCCTAGGGTACCCATGATGATACACATTTGTGCCAGAAATATAATGTAGGTGGCCCCATACCATCTCAGTTTTTCCTGCCACAGATAATCTCGGAGTTGTAACATACTGACAAGAATGGGAGATTAGAATCCAAACAAGGCTGACAGGAGAGGGAGGAGTTCCAGAAAGAAAAAAAATTGGAAAGGAGTAGAAGAAAGAGCAAACATGTAGTAGCATAACTGGCACATCTTTCAAAGTGTACACATCAAAAATCCAGCACTTACCACCTCTAAGTGAAGGACACCAAATAGCTCCACAAAGTTGCTTTAACAAATGGTTATTGCAGGAGGGAACAACTGCCTACATGATGAGTTTCAGACATAATAATCCTTTATCAAATGCTGAGGCATATAACATTACACAATGAATAAATACCTAAAACCACCATGATGTCACAGTGGCATAGACAAGAGGTTTGAATTTATAGGACAGGTGAAATCATGTGCTCACATTTTCATAGCAAAACATATGGTATTTGTAATGCAGACAAATATAAATACCTGTAGTATCCCATTGTACAAAATTTATATATTGATATTAAAATACATAAAACAAAAGAAAAAAGCCAATTTGGAGCACCAAGTAGAAAAGTGGCAATGATGTACAATATACAGGATCTTTTGCCAAGACCCACCCCCACACTGTCATGGCTTCTCTGCGGGGAAGGAAGGAATGAGTACCTTCTTGTGTATTTAGGTAGTGCATGACAAAAAGATTGATCATCTGTATTACTGGGCTGGCCCTGAATGTGAGGGGAAAAGACCTGCAGTTGAAAACCAGCCTTATCTCCATAACATTTATGTGGAGAGAGAGTGGTTTGAGGGGAACCACATACCCTGGGTCTTGAGTGCACCAAGATGGGCCCCATCCTATCCTTTAGGCATCCATGGTGAGGGCCCCTCACAGGGAAGCACTGAAAAATGGGGATCCATGAAGAAGATGGAAGGGATCTTACCAGCAGCAGAGAGCTCTGAGTAAGGAGTCCATGACTAGAACAGGTGATCCAGAGAATAGGAAGCCTGGGCCAACTGGGCATGGAGCATCCACTGGAGAATCCGCATGTGGAATCTGGCCATTCCAATGCAAAGAGGCCCAGGAGCTTGAAGCATGGACCAGGCACAGACCCAAGCACTGGAGGCAGTCAGTGTAGCCTCAGCTGTTAGTGTGTCTGCACAAGACTTTGAAAGAAATTCCAGTGCCTGAATTATGTCTAAGACTGCATCAATAAACTGGAGGTGCTATCAAGTGGTACAAAATTGATATAGGTTCATTGACTAGGGTACCCAGTTGGTTGAACAACTGGCAAGTTCTGCTGTGGCCACCAGAGTGAAGCACCTGATGAAGAGCCACATTGCTCAGCGTAAGTCAAAGGGCAAGGCACACAATTTGTAGTGCCGACCCTTCAAAAGGAAAAGCAGGTACCACTGATGATTGTGCTTTATCTTGACATGCAGGTGACCATCCTGTATGCAGAGATGACAAAGACAACACCCTGGTAAAGCTGAGGTAGGAGGGTCTGAAGAAAAAACATGCAAAACGTTTTGTTGCAGTGTATTCATTCAAGCATTTGAGGTTCTGGATGGATATAGATAGTTCTTCTTTTTTGAACTAGAAAATATCTTGAATAGCGGTCCCAGTTCAGTTGGGCCAGGGTGCAGTATAAATTGTCCTTTTGTCTGAGAGGGTGTGCATTTCAAGCAGTAGGACCAATTAGTGCTCTGGGGGCTATCAAGGGCTTGGAAGATGAACCAGAGGTGACTATTAATTCCAGCGTTTGCCTCTCCCAAATAGTATTCAGAACTCAACTGTCTGATGTGGTCTCCCACCAGTTTATCAGAAATGGGGAGATCCTACCCAACCCTGCAACAGAAGGGCATTGAATTGATGGAAAGGAATCAGAATGTAAAAGGGCTGGTGGGGGGCACTTCCAAAGCTGGACATGGGTCTTAAAATGGACACCTGAGGACAGTTGCTTGGAGTGAAGGCTCCAGTAGCAGACTGACCTGGACCCCTTACATGGGAGAAGTGAGAAGATCTGTAAAAAGCACCACCCCATGCCCACATAAGGACTGGGGAGCAAGAGACTTCAAGTAGCAAAGAGTCATTTTTTAAGACTGTAACTCCTTCAACATGAGCTGTACGTCATGATCAGATAGTTTTGGGCCATGAACAGGTGAGATAAGGACCAATTGTTGAACACCAACATCAAAGGCAGCAAGATGCAGCCTTGCATATCAGTGAAGGCAGATGCCAGATGCAGCTCCATGAATGGAAGCCCCAGAGGTGTCACATGCAGAATTCAGTAAATGCTTACCAGTCTCTGATTCATGTGCAAACATCCTCCTGGACCCAGGTCTTAGCAATGCTGTTGTGCAATTTATCCACCACAGCAGAGAAAGATTTCCACAGGACATTCTGATATTTGATTATGTAAGCCTCACAGTCTGCAATATGGAGGCCCAGTGAGTTGGATACACAAGTCCTTTTGCCCATGACATGAATTTTCTAGGTTCTCTGTCAGAAGGCAAAGAGCCTAGTCCTATTATGAGTAGTCATAATAACTACCACATCAGTTCCAGGCTGTGTGATATAAAAAGTGTTGGTAGAGGGGCAGGATACTGGTTATCCACCTTGAGAGGGGAAGCCAATAATGTACTGGATCTGTGCCAGGCAGCTAAGGCAGTAACCTCCAGAGCAGGGCAAATGAAAGGAATTACCAGGGAAGGAGAAGCTATACCTCCAGGAATTTATACAGATTCCTCTGAGTGGCATTGTCTTCCTCAGCAGCAAAGCCCATCTTGTCCCTGCATGAGGCATAAAAAGGAGGCATCCCATGGGGGATGGCCAAGGTTTATATGAGTCTTCACTACAGTGGAACTAGAAGCAAGGTCATACATGGGCATCCCTTCCTCTTCATCCTCTTCCTCCACATCCAGGAGGTCTGGAATATATTCATCCTCCTCCTCAAGCATGGTAGGAGGTTGCAGAATGGAGTACAGGGGACATAGATGGCAGTGGCTTTGGTGGCACGGTGACAAGGACAGCAGTCCCTGAGGCACCCACAGTAGACATCAGTGAAAGCAACAGTACCAGCTGTGCTGATGACAGAGCAATCATAGACAACAGGGATGGCGAAAGTCACTGTAATATTTCAGAGACAGTAGCCAACAAAACAGCACTCATGTTGTCTGGGCCAGTCTGCCAGGTCTATGAAGTAAGTGCCATTGGGACAATGAACATTTACACACTCAGAATGGGCTGCATACCACTAACAGTTGGTGAGCTATAACCTGCACCTGACCTTGGTGTCCACATGATGGCCATGCTGGTGACAAGATGATGAAGTGGCCTGAGACTTATCCTAATTCGGGGGTGGAGGGACATCAGTGGTGACCTTGACTGTGAGGAAGACCTAGAATGTTTGCAGTGAGGCCCGTCAAAGAAGTCTTTTTTTTTTTTTCCCTCTTCTCCTTTGAATGGTGTGTTTCCCTTTAAGGCAACAGCATGGCTGCCTGAAGATGAAACCTGTGAGGTTCTCCAGCAGCAGATCCAAATGGAGCAAGCTGGAGACCCCAGGGTAGATAACGATGTTGTCCTCCTGATGTACTCTATTTTCTGCAGGAAATATTATAAAAGTCATCCAGGGTGTTCTCCTTGTGGCCTGGTTGAAGCCTTGACAAATGATATAGTTTTTTACATCATGAGAAAGGCCCAGGCAGCAAGCATTAAGTGTGTGAGCACCATATCCATGTCTTCACAGTGCACTGACAGAAGCAAAAAAGGGAAGGCTTCTTTGGAAGAGGCGATGGCTGCATACCGTACCATTAAAAGTGAGTAAAGAAAAGTTCTAAGTTCAATGACAAAACTCAACAAAGCTGTTTTCCTCGATCTAACTTGTGGTTGTAGGTAGGAGAAAAAACTGAGGATGTATGGGGACAGGTGCATGCTATAGGCAGTACTGACATACATACATACATGCTGGTGGCCATGGGTAGACAAATGTTTCTGATGCCAGCATATTACAGTTCCAAAGATGTGACTCCATGAAGGGTGGTGCCATAGAAAGAAAAGAACCATAGCAATCTTTCAGGCAGGAAAAAAGACTGAGGCACATCATCTCTGCTCTGTTCTGACCTAATCTGTAGTTCTCAAAGAAAAGCCACCCAATCACGGGAAACTAAACTGGAGGACTGAATCCATTTTCTATGTGTTAAGTAATATGCCGACAAAATGAAATGTTAAATTATTTCTGATAATAGCCATGTGTGTCCATGATGCAACTATTTTCAGTTCCCATACCTAATAATTGTTTTCATGTTTTTTTTTAATTAAATTAGTAATCAAATATATTCCATTTTGTGTCCGGTGTAAGATTATATGTAAGCATTAATCACCGCCAGCTGAGGGCTCTACTGGTGGATTAATGCCTGCTGGGGGGGTTCGTGCACGAGGGCGCAGCCCGAGGGCACCCCCCAGCGGGCATTAATCACTGGTAGAGCCGGAGGCTGCAGGTGATTAATGCGCTTGTAACACGGCAAGCGCGACGGGGACAGTGTGCGAGCTGTTGATCACTCGAAAAGACACCGGAGTTACCGAAAGTGATACCTAGTGCCACTGGCTGTGTCTACCACTGCTGCCAGGCGCGCTCCCGATTCCTGCTTTCGCTGTCTCAGCCTGTTCATTCCAGACTCAGTGCTGCACCCTCTGCCTCCTGGCCAATCTGGGTACCCCACCTCAGCGGGCTGCTTCTCGGCAGCCTCCGCCCAGCCTGATTGGTACTGACTGGCCCAGGCGTTATGTCTGGCTTAATACCCACTCGGTTTCAGTCAGCTGTGTGATTCCACTATTGCTGCGCTCCTTTCCGCTGCCCGGCTGAGAGCCATGTTACAACGAGGATTGTATCTTTTTTTTTTTTTTGCATATGAAATCGACACAGTACGAATCAATGCAAGTGGTACACTTATAAAACATAAATTAAAAATCAAGGATGGTATCTTGTTTAAAATATGAAAATAGTATTTACCACATTGGTAGTTCCAGCATTCAAGCTACTTGTGATACAGCTTACATAACTCTCAAATACTCCAGTTGACAATTTAGCCTCGTTTTAAGATGGGCCTGCTGAAGGCCTTTACAGGGCTTTACATGATTTGAAGAGGAGTTGAAGGTATCTGCTTCAAGTGTAGAAGATCAGATTGAAAGAAATGCTCTATTTTATTTCTATATAGTACAGCTGTGTGGCATTTTCAAGTTCCGTTTCCAACAGAATTCCACAAAAATTCCACCAAATTCTACAGAATTCCAAAAGTGTATTTTTTAAGTTTCAATTAGCAATCCACAGTTTGTGAACTGCAAATTTTCCAAATATTCTGATGACTACATAATCTGCTGATTGTTTTTCCATGGTTTACATAGAAATGCTGTATAGAATTCAGCAGAATTGGAAAATTCTATAAAGCATTTTGGAAGCAGGATTGCTATTCCATATGAATTTGGCCAACAGAATACGGCATTCCATACAGCTCTACTATTTAGCCTCTTTTATTTTGGTTCATACCATCTCTTATTCCTGGATACAGTATGTTAATACCACTGCCGAGACCACTCTTAAACTTGTAAGAGTGGTATTCCAAGCATTATTAGGGTATCAGAACCATGAACTGAAGGTGAGCAGGTTTTTTTTTTTGTATTATCTTTTTACCTCCTCCCTACGTGCTTTGCTTCAGTGTGTCCTTCAGGCTTGCCAATGCTTGCTCTGGTCCATCTACCCTCCAATCCTCCAGTCCCACATAGCAGCCAACCCCAGGGTAACCCTTCTCCGGATGGGTCCCCCCTCTGAGGGGGGAATACGCCAGCTCCGGAGGGGGCAGGCCAGCACTACACTTGGCCCTGTGGTGCTGCTGGGATGGAAGACTCAGCAGGACCTGAATGGCACCAGAGAGCTGGACAGCCATCATCTGGCTTAAAACCGGGAGGTATTTCCACTTTTTCCTCCTGCATCCACTACATGCATCTGTTGTGCTCCTGGTCTCCACCAGGGGCCATCGCTGCATGATGTCAACCCACTACCCACCCCAGAAGAGGAGAACAATCCTATGGATATTCAGTTCTCTCCTTCCCCTGCCAGCTCCTGGCATTCCGAGTCCATTTGGTAAGCAGTTCTGATACCCTAAGAATGTAAGTGAGACCGCTCTTACAACTGTAAGAGTGATCTAAGTGGTGGCTTAATCAATAATATATAAATTGTTTTTAAAACCTTACTTGAATGTGTCCGTTTCCAGGGCAGCTGCATGTGAGACACCATTCACAGAATAAGTGTCACATGCACAAAGGAAAGGAGCGCTCTGATTGGTTGGGAGTGTTCCATCGATCCATAATACTGCAAGTAATTCCTAGTGTATCATTTTTTTGTTTTTCAAATGAAAAAAGCATACCACTTTCTCAATTCATACAAACTGCAGTTGCGGTACTAAAATCTATGGTTAGCCGCATACCGTGTTAATTAATAAGTTGTTTTGGCTCCACTGGGCTGCTTTCCTTGATCAGAGTTTCAATGGAATTCTTCCAGCTTCTCCATGAATTATGGAACACATTTTGCAAACTCAACCCTTGCCTATTCACAAAGTGTAATCAAATCTCATTAGTTTCTAGGGGTGCTATTGGTGATTAAGAAGCCATTTCACATGAGTTAAAGTTTTAAATGTTAGATTACGTACCTAGGCATGGAATTCACCTTGCTGCCTGATGGTTGGGCTTAATTCACATCTCAGATAAAAATGGCTAATAAAGAACCCCCTTTGAAAATCATAAATGGAAAGAAAAATGTAAATTTATAGAGGACGCATGATGGGTGACTGTGGAATATGATAAATATTTGCATGAGTGCAGAGTGACCTCGGATAATATCATGAGTGGCTCTTCCACAAATGATATTATTCAGGTCACTCTTCACTCATGCAAATATTTACCATATTCCACAGTCACCCATCATGTGTGCTGCTTATACAATAGGGTCCCGAATGTGTTTAGATGTGACTGCTTTGGCTTGCTGTTCAGTTTATACCTGGCCATTTTCTGCAGTGCAGAAGAGATACATGGAATGTGCTTTGTGCCGGGTAATCTTGGGTGTTTTAACTAATTATAAATGTGTTTAAGGAACAGTTTAGTTGAGCAGAAGATGTATGTGGAGTGGATTATTGTACTTGTGATGTATCCACATAGCTGTTTATTTTCAGTCATTCCACTGCAGATACCTTATCATTTAGTTATACAACAGGAGTGATTTTATGGTTATATATTCAATGACATATACCTTCACCCCTATTGTATAAAAAAATATATATTTGAAAGGATTATCAATTTGGTGGTTGTGGTGGTTCGGGCACTGGATGTGGTTTGATTTATGGACTATGACCCTTCCCAATAGGTCTTCTCACTCTTCTGGACACACCATGGTCAACAATAGTTAATCCATGTTTGGCCATAATTTTTCCATGGTCAAAAGAATCTGGAACAGCAATCAAAAATACACAACATATTTGAATATTAGAAAGCAGAATGTGACACTTCAATATTAATAATCACAATAATAACTTTTTCCTCAAGTTGTGAAGAGAAAAGAAGTTTTACTGAAGTAAAGTAATTATTTTAGCACACAAACAAATGGTGTTTGAACTCGCTACATCTTAAAAAGCATTTCATTTTATGGTGTATAGGTAGCAACTGGGCCATTCAGATAGTCATCTATCTCTATTAAAATGAGGAACAGCAGCAGCAATGAATAAGCATGACATAAAAAGAAATTTCAGAATTAGGTGTAGCCAAAATATATTCTTTACAGAATGTTATGGTTGTTGGATGAGTAACCAATCTGGCAGCCATTGAGCATCTCTTCTTGAGGCAGTCAGTGAGGTCACAATACTGATGAGGTCTGGAGAGAAGTAGAATTAGATTTGTCTGCCTCCAAGCAGAATGATGTTCCACAAATCACACTCAGAAAATCTTCTAATTAGCTACAGGGAAAAAAAAAAGTACTTTCGATATTAAAAGTAAAATCTGACTACTTTTAAAAGTAATATTTTAGAGCTGGCCCAGTGGTGTGGAAAGCTGAGGTGCAAGTGCCTTACCTCCTATCAAGCTGGCAACCCGGGTTTGGGAATAGACTTGAGTCATCGGGACTTGACTGGAGAGGTAGAGGATCAAGCATACGAAGGACTGTTCTTCTCTTCCAGTGCAGTGAGGGGTTCAGTGTCAAAATAGCATGGAAATATTAGCGCGTAGCATTTAAGTGTCTACACTATAGCGCTATGCGTTAATCGTGTAGCTACATAATGTCACGTACAATGCATAGCGCTGCATAGTTAAATGAGCCTCCACACAGTAGTGCCATCAAGAGCATTAAACCCGGGGGAGAGATCGGTTCCGGATCTTCCTACTCCCCCCCCAGTCAGCCCCAGAACAAATCATCAGCTACTTAGCCCAACATCAACATGGAGAGCCTGGCTGTCCGACAGGTTAGCAGTATCCACTCTTTTCCTGATCGGGCTGCATCTGGGCAAGTTTTTGGAGTGAAATGGTGATTGCCTGTCAGTCCACCCAGGATTTACTTGCAGGAGCAGTGGAGGTGGGCCCATCTTCCTCTGACAGCGTTGAATCCTGACTCATCTCTTCTGATGTCTCCGGGGTTTCAGATTGCAGTGGGGCTTATGGATTGGGGCTGAAGTAATCTCATAGGTCAGTGCTTGTGCGCGTAACCTTGGGTTTTTCAGAGGTCTCCTTAGGCACCGGGGGATTGCTTTCTGAGGTCTGGAAGGAGGACATACCAGCTGAAATGGAACTTAAGGCACCGGGTTTCCCTTCTATTTGTGTTGGGGAAGGAGGATATACCAGCTGGAATGGAACTTAAGGCACCGGGTTTCCCATCTATTTGTGTTGGTGAAGTATCACCGTGGGGATACCATTTCTTTTAGTGCTTGTATTTAACCTCCCACATTGTGTATGGCGTCATTTTGGACATGCGCTATAGTGAATGCACGCTAATTTTGAATAACGCTTTTTCTATGCACTATAATGAATCACTCTATTTCGGTTGCACGATATTGACCTGATGTCACAGGGAGGCATGTCAGCCGGCCTTTGACTGCCACCAGGTAGAGGTCTGGTGGTAGTGCAGTGCAGTCAGCAAGAACAAGAGGGTGCATAGGCAACGTCGAGCATGTGCATCTCCATGCACCTGCATGATGCCTATGGCAAGGGGTTGGAGACAAGGAAAAAGAAGTTCAAGGGCTTTGTGAAGCCTTGCCTGCTTGTCCTGAGCTCGTGCCACCACCTGGGAGCTCACCTGTGCTCCTCACTGGATTTTGTTACCTGGGAGGAGGACAGTCTTCACCCTTCATCCCAGCCCTGATGGCAAGAATCGTAGGAGCAACTGATTGCAAGTGAGTCCTTGGGGGAGGTGGTGGCCAAGTTGGGGGGATGCAGGGACAAGGCCGATAAGCCTCCTTTGGATGTAGAGCATAAAAGCCTCCATGGCAAATAAAAAACAATTCTAGGTAGTACACTCACTAGCAAGCTCCAGCATATTCTAGTACTGTCTAGTCTCCATGCCTGTGATCATTCTGGTGGCCCTGCATTGTACCGTCTCGACTGCATTAATGTCCCTTTTGTTTTAGGAGCCCAAAACTGCATACAGTATGCCAGGTGGGGCCTGACCAGGACCTTGTAAAGTGGTACGGTTACATCCTCTGCCCTGCTGCTCCTCCTCCTTTTGATGCTCCTCAGTATTCTTCTAGCCTATTTGACAGTAGATGTGCGCTGTTTGTTGTGCTTCAGCCCCTTGTCTATTATGAGCCCCCAAATCCTTTTCCTCCTCTACTGCACATGAGGAGCCCCACAGCTCCTTGCTTTTGATTAGAGTGACTCAAAGACTCCAGGGGCCTGATTTTCAAACAGGGATGCAGAGTTTGCAGCCACGCCCTGTGTCTCCGCAAAGTATGCCGCACCTGCGGCCAAAGGTTTGTCTCAACTTGCACTTGATTTTATAACCCGGGATGCAAGTTGCAACAATACCCTCATTTTATGGCAGCTTGTGCCAAAGCTGTGGTGCAAGCCTCGTAAACTGGCTCCTCCACAGATGCACAGATACGCCAGGGGGGAGCTGGCAGAACTGAGCTGCGGCGCTGCAGTGGACTTGCGGCATGATTTATTTTACAAAATTACACTTGAGACCCCATTTGACACAAGTTGGCACTTGCATCAGACCCTCGGCCGCGTATGTTGCGGCAATCGCATACCTTTGGAAAATCGGGCCCCAGGAGTCCAACCAGTTGCGCAGGCTGGTAAGGCCTTCTGGATGTTTGTCCCCCTCCTCAAGTAAGTTCACCAACCTGGTCAGCTTTATGTCATCAGCAAACTTTAAGGGAAACAGTCAGCACTAAGAGCCCCACACCCAAGTGTGGGGCTCTGCCCCAATTTGCACTTTGTGTGCACCAATTATTTTTTTTACTTACTGTTTACTGCAATATCATAGATTTATTTGACTGATTCTGC
Organism: Neoceratodus forsteri; assembly: GCA_016271365.2. Classification (NCBI taxonomy): domain Eukaryota; kingdom Metazoa; phylum Chordata; order Ceratodontiformes; family Ceratodontidae; genus Neoceratodus; species Neoceratodus forsteri. The sequence goes on from JADMNL010000026.1 coordinate 338,699,582, forward strand.
TGACTCCCAAGCTGACATCTGCTGTAACCAGAAATCCCATAATCCTCTGCAACTGACATCAGAGCAAAGCTGCAGTAGTGGAAGATTCAATGGGCTGCAGTGCATGCAGTGTGAGCTGTGGGCAGTCCATGCTGGGTGCTAGCCTCACCTCTTGTGTGCAGACACCCATAAGAGGAGAACATGTTCATGCAGACTGCAAGTGTCCCCTTTCCCCTACCTCAAAGCTGGGCAGACCTGACTCCACCTGAGGAAAATTTTAAAGAAACTCCCTACTCGGTTTCAATGAGGCTGAGACTGTAGTGTATGTGTAGTGGGCATCCCCTGCTACAACCAGACTTCAAAAACCAGGAAAACCCCATTCAGGGAAAAACTGGGAAAATTACTCCACAGCCCCTTGTGGAGACTTCCCCAGTAGGGGGCAAGGACTTTGCTAGTATATAGTAGAATGAGTGGGTGGGGATCAATGTTATACAAGGAAGAAGCAGGAAAGAGGGTCCTGGGGCAACCTGCATGGCCTTTTAACACATTCACCTACTACTCCTCTGCAACTGACTGTGACCCTGCTCCCAAGGTGGGCCTGACCCTCTCTGGCTTCAATACCACCACCCAATCTACCGTGCAAGGAGGAGGGAGAGGAAATCAACTCAGTGAGATGCCGCCTAGCTCCCCCAGTAAGTCTATCTCATTGAGGAGAGGAGAGTATGGGGGGATGGGGAGGCCGAACACCATTCTCCTTCTCCTGTTGATTTTTGGGGGAAGGGACATTGATTGTTCAAGCCTCAGCCTTCTTATCGCCTTCTTCCTCTCCCCCTTTTGGAAACTAACTACACTCCTGTTAGGATTTAAATGGCCACAGCCGTATGTTTTTTAAACAGACTCAAAGCATTGCAAAATATGACATGCACTAGAGGGGAATATCTCATGAACCCCACCCTTCCTTCTTCTGCCCTAAGGGAGAGGGCCACAGCCTGCCCCCCACACAACAAAGCTCTATTCTGGGGTAACAAATGGTTGCATGTGTAAAGGGTGTAAACCTTCTGCCATTTGTCCAGGGTGTGGTGCTGACTGGTCTCCCCAACATTTGCACAAGAGATTGCAGACTTTCCACGTGGAACCCTGTACTGGGGCCTGTTCATGTGGGTTAAGAATCCTCAAAGACTCCACTCCTTTTCTGTATTTTCTCCTGATGCTTGGTGCTATCAATTGGTATATTAATGCCCAGTTGCCAAGCTCCCCAGCTCCCATAGGAGCACTGATACTTCATGAGATGCTTCATCAGCTGTGGAAGTCAGCCTGTAGAAAGGTTCCCACTGTGAATGAGCCAAAGCATGATCTACCCTGTTGCACTCCCCTGGCACTTTCCTAGCCCTCAACTGCATTTTGCAGATCAAGCACCTTAAGACAAACACTCACAAGATCTCCCCAGTGGGTTCTGCAGCCCTCCACTGGTTGGTAATCATATGTACTACCCCAGTGTTGTCCGACCTAAAAAGGACCTCCTTACCTTGTAACTTCTCACCTCACACTACCAGAACTACCATGATTAGGAAAACTCCAATAATGTCACATTCCTGGTCAACCTGTGGACCCCCACTTCTCCAACCATGCACACCATGCTCACCATAGGTAAGCCCTGACTCCATGACCCCTAGACACATCTGTGAAGAGTTCCAGATCAATGTTAGACACCCCAAGCTCTGTCCCAGGCACCATCTTCTTGTACTCTGCCAGAAAAATCCCCCACAGTGCCAGGTCCTCACTCAGCTGAACCATGACCTGGATCCTGTGATGAGGTCATTGAGTGCATGCTGTGACCTTCGCCAGGCTCCTGAGGAAAACTCTCCCAATCAGGATGGTGTGGGAAACAAAGTGTAAGTGATCAAGCAGCTGTTGCATCTGTCTCAAGGTAAAGTTTGATGCCTGCAGAGTCTGGGCTACAAACTCCCTCAAGGCATTTACCTTGCCATCTGATCATCTGTACACCATGACCCCAGTGTCAGCCTCTATCCCTAAGAAGCAGATGACTGTGGATGGACCAGCCTTCTCTTGGGTAAAAGAGGGGGCACCAAATTCCTGACACACCTGCTTGAAGGTATGGCACATCCGCTGACATGGGATCCCACCCAATGAACCTACAACTAAGAAAGCATCTAGACTGTGAGTTATTCTCTCACTGGCCTCTTTTAGTCTGTGACCCAAAGCAGGAATGTGTTAAACTTCTCAAAGTATGCATATGCTAGTGAACACAACATGGGCATGCATTTTTCTCCATAATTGTCTCCCTTGAATTTTACGCACAGCAAATTGAAGTCTACCAGGTGTACCAGAAAAAGCTGGAGCACAGACTCAATATTTTCCTTTGCCGAAAGCTGCCCCCCCCCCCCGGACTGCCTTCTTGAATGAAGTGTAGTGTCCAGAGGTCAAGGCAGGATCTATAAACTCATTCATTGATCCCCCCATGGGATAAGATAAGTGATTTATTAAACAGAATTCATCGGGTGTCTTTTTTTGGAACCACCCCATAGGGGAAACTCAGAAGTTAGACAAGGGGGCACCCCAAACAGTCCAGCAATTAGACCCAGTCCTACCTCCTTTGCCAGCTTCACTCATATTACCTACAGATGTTATCTAGCACTCTTCAGATTGGGTACATTGTATCACTTTGGGGTCCTTAGTATGGAATCTTAAAACGATCTTTAAAAAAAAAATCCCTAGCAACAGTTTCATATCCCCTTGAGCCAGACACCTGTCAAGCCACAGTTTCACTTTATTTGCCTTTACTGGTGTTTATTCTTTTCTCCTAATCCTCTTTTTGTGCTGACCAGCTCCCCCCGGTCACGTGACAAACTCACCAGGATGAATTGTCATGTAGCCGAACATGGGGGCATGTCAAGTTGTACTGGTCAGTTCAGTCCACATCGGCTCACTCCATCACATTAGCTCCGGTGTCAATTGGCTCCTACGACAAGTGTCCCCAGACAGTTCACTCCCACTGCATTTCCTACTGTACTCCAAATAAAATTACAGTACGACTTCCTTCTAATATCCTGTGGTGGGTGAATTGCCCATCTGAAATTTATTTTATATTATTGGCAAGTGGTGTGAATGGATCAGACGACTGTCAGATGAACCAACTGACGTTGGAGCTAATGGTGACAGAGTGCATTGTCACATGGTAAATACACCGAGATGAATTGTGTAGCCTCAGAACACTGAGTGAATGGATGATGTTTACTGCATGCCCAGCATTCATGCATAAATCTGCACCAGAATTGCATGCATAACCCTTTGTTGCAGAGAAAACAGAGGTTGGAGGCCTTATCCATTCTGCTGGGCTGGTTCCTATGCAACCAAAGCCAGACAACCTCATTGTAATGAAGCCATGCCATTCCCTTCTGTATTGCACATGCCGGCATTGCTCTGGGCTAGTGATTAAGGACAGCACAGCAGAGTTCCGGCTTCTCCTGGCATATCTTGTACATGTATATGAAAAACCCCATCGACCAGTTCTCAGAGTTGTGCTCCTCCTTAAAGGGCTAGTGTACTGCCTGTAATTAATAGTAATTTTCAGATGCAGTCAGCTATCACTTCTTAAATTGAAAGTATTTTTTCTTTTCTATTTGTTAATTAGAAGATTTTTCTCCTGGCAGTACTGGGCTGATGTGTGGAGCAGCACTCTGTTTGGAGGCTAAACAAAATTAGTTCTGTTCCTCCCACTGCGTCATTAGAAATGTGACCAATCACACACAACCCTTGTAGCCTGAGCAATGACTTTCAGAGGTACCAATCAAAATATCTGTAGTAACCATGAAGAGCCAGAACCAGCCAGTAACATTGTGGGCAAAATATTGTGGAAGTATTATTGTAGAAGTAACCTCATGGCCCAAAATACCTTGAGGTACAAATCAGAGTAGCCCAACAATCTCTCCAGAAAATAATCACGCAGACAGTAGAGCCATGCACAGAAACAGTACACTGGCAAAAGAACGCAGGTAGCAGTAACGTGACGGTGGGGAGGGGGTGTGAATGAACCTGCGCACATTGGGAACACCAGCTAAACAGTGGCACAATGGGGAAGGATGGAAAGGTCTGACAACAAGGCCGCAAACATGGAAGAAGCAGTAGTGGCAACAGTGACTGCAGGCTGCGCCCAGCAGCAGTAGGACATGGCTGAACACGGAGTCCACAGGACAGGGCACAGAGGTATGGGGCAGTGATAGCACAATGTGCAACAATGCAAGGGGCCCACAGGAGGTGGCCCAGAGGAACAGGGGTGGGGGAACAACAGGATCACAGCCACACAGTGCAGAGAGCACACAGGATGGTGTTCGGAGGTATGGGGTGGGCCAATGCCAAGGGAAACAGTAATACCGTGTGGACAGCTGGATGCAGGACAAACCAGAGAGGTGCTGTGACATGAACCGGCAGCAGCACAGGGGCTGGGACTGTGGATACCCAGGAGATGCAGATCATTTGGCAGGGCTGGTGTGACACAGCAACAAGGTGACACATTAGGGGAGGGAATGTGGATGGTGGGGTGAGTGTGTGGAAGGACTACAGAGAGGGATAATAAGCAGCACATATGCACAGGCAGTGCACACTGTTGCACCATGGAATGGTGCCTGAGTGGAGGTGCACCCCATGGGATGAAGCCATTGCAGGCCACACAGCAGGGCAGCACACTGCCAGGAAGAAGCACCTGCAGCTTGCAGTCCTACAGCGCCCCTTCCCGTGCCACTGAGCAGGTGGGGGTGCAGCTACACAGCACAGATATAGTGCAAACGAGACACACCTGTTGCAGGGAGGTGTCTTGGATGGCCAGGTGCAATGCATTCCACACACAGGGGTGTGGCCATAAAACACAGCCAGGCACAGGCAACAGTGTTCTTGTGTGGGCCTAGCACAGGAGCTGTATCAGTCATGTGTGAGTACCAGCTTATACATTGCAATGCCACTGATCTACATCACCAGCCAAAAGGGTAAGACCCTACTGCAGCATAATGGGCACCTGTACTACAGGAAGCACTCAACAGAGGAAAAGGCTTACTAGAATACTACAGAGCCAAATGCCCTGGTCGTGAGCACAGTGCAGGGGAGAAGATGGTAAAAGTTATCAACGGCCACAACCATGTCACCGACCGAGGTGCAATATGTGTCCAGGAGGCCATCACAGACTTGGAGGAGCATGCCTCCCAATCAAATGAAATGCCTCACCAGGAGGTTGCAACCTGTAGCAGCGCCATACCCACCACTGTGAGGGATAAGATGCCAAGTGTCCATCTGCTCAAGAGGAGGGTACGTAATGTGAGGACTGCTGCATGCTGGCCACCACCCCTGCCAACATCCCTCGCTGACCTGAAAATCCCTGAGGAGTAGAGGGAGACACGCGATGGTGCCCCATTCCTGCTCCATAACAGAGGAGGTGCATCTAGGATACCCCTGTTCACAACTTACAGAAATCTACAGTACATGGCACGCAGCACATGGTATGTGGATGGTACCTTCAAGACTGCACCTCCACATTTCACACAGCTATACAACATTCATGGGGTGAAATACTGCACAGTGATACCCAGTGTATACATCCTGCTGCCCAACAAGACAGGGGCCACCTACACTGCTACATTCAGTGCCCTGAAGGAACTGCATGCAGACCTGCAGCCTACAACAATCATGACAGACTTGAGCAGGCTGTGATCAAGGCCTTCTCTATGGTTTACCCTGGTGCTACACATCATTGCTGTTTCTTCCACCTATGCCAGGCCCCCTGGTGGAAGATCCAAGAGGTACCAGAGTTGAACAGCGGTACACAGAGGAGGAGGACTTCATCCTCCACATCCGTCTTCTGCTCGCTCTGGCATTCCTGTCCCCAAGGAAAGTTGCCACCATGTTTGAGGTGGTCAGGTCCTATGAATTTTATGTCCATCATGATGAGCTGCCAGCCCCGACAGTGGACTACTTTGAAGACACCTGGATTGGGCAGACAATCTGTGGTAGGGTGCACAGGTGGCCCTTTTTCCCAGTTCAGCTGTGGAGCTGTATTGAGTCCAGCAGGTCTGGAACCATCCACACCAACAATTCGGTGGAGGGGTGGCACTGTGCCTTCAGCACATTGATCGGTGCCTGCCACCCGAGCCTCTGGAGGTTCATCGATGCCCTGAAGATGGAGCAGAGGCTCAAGGAATTGAAAATCAAGTAGTGCATCTCTGGCTGGTACACACCAACATCTAGGATGCGGTACAAGGACACCACAGCCTGCAAATAGCATATTTTAGAAGGCACCAGAAGCACATATGACTATCTGCAGGGCATCGCACAAATTTCCAGTTGCAGGTGTGACCCCACAAACACCTGTCCACTGCCAACACACAGTGACGCCCATGGCACCATGCTGAACATGATCCTCGCCTGATTGTACTTGTTAAACTGTGGTGATGCAATCACCTAGGTTGGACTGTGACCATAGTGATCTGTCACATAGGTCCACATGTTGCCAGTGTGTCTGTTGGCCCTCTGCTGTGGGACGTATGTGGGGGACAAGTGCTGCCACTGTTGATGCTTTGTGGTCATGTGCAGCAGCTGTGCATAGTGGTGTGGTGTTCCTCTGGTGGGGGTGGGGGAATGCACTTCTGCTGCTGTGTGATGTGCCCCAGCTTTTGGGGGGAATGTCAAGCCTCCTCTGATGTGGGTGATGTGAACCTACTGGTTGGGGAAGGTGTGTCATGCCTCTTCAGATGTGAACCTGCTGTGGGGGGAGGGTGTGTCAAGCCTCTTCTGATGTGGGTGATGTGAACCTGCTGGGGAGGGAGGGTGTGTCAATCCTCTGCTGATGTGGGTGATGTAAATCTGCTGTGTAGCTGAGGGATGTCCTGCTGTGGGTACTAAGCATCTCTATGGGGGTGGTGTAACTCTACTGCTAGAGTATTGTGCAGCTTCTGGATGGGGTGACCTGTCCTGTGTGGGTGTGTCTGCTATGCATTGTAGATCATAACTGCTCTCTTGCCCTGGAGTGTGTCCACACCTCTGCTGAGGTGTGGCTTGTTTCTGTGTGGGGGGGGTACTGCTGGTGGGATGGGTGCTTCTGTCTGGGCACTGCAGCTGGTGGGGTGGCATAGCTGGGCCACTGTGTTTGGCATTTTGCCATTGCTGGGGGGGCTGCATACCATGTGCATGTGCATGTGCACTGCTGAGTGTGCAGACATGGCATGCCTTGCTGATGTGGGTTGGCTGGGGCAGGCATGCACTGGTGGTGGAATGATGTATTGCACATTATGGTGGTGCTAATGTATACTCGCTTGTATGTTGGGGGGATTGGCACTGTGTGTACACATTGTAATAAATATTGTTGATATTCTGGAGCACATGACTGATGTCTCTTTCTTCTGTGCATGCACTGTCAACTCTGCACCTGTCCACCTACCCATGCCACCCCCTGCTGCCCCATGCTGTGTTCCGTTGGCGGTATACTGTGCATCCCCACACAGCCTGAATCCTCTGTCCTGTGTGTTGCTGGGGACCTGTTGTCCTGTGCTCCTGTACTGCTACCAGTCTGTGGATCACACCTAGTGGATGCCCTGGTCCTCCTGTCCATCCTCAGGGACACTCCTGCACTGACTGCACCCCATGGTGTTCCATTATGTGTGTGTGTGTGTGTCCCCATGTGGGCACTCATGACAGCTGGCACACTGATTGTGTTCCCTGTTGCCCTGCTCACCCTAGGTGGGGTGGGCAACACTGGGCTCTTTCAACCCGTGGAACTTCCGTGGCTGTCAGGAAACCATCCCAGACATTTCTGCACATCAGCCTGTGGCAGTGTGGTGGACTTCTGCAAGGGTTCTGGGTGACAGTTTGCCCCCTGTTTTTGTCCTGGTGGCTACTGGTCCCTCCCCTACCCATGCCACATGTGTGGACCTATCCCTGGTGGCTAGTGGTCCCACCCCCACCTACACCACATGTTTGTTACTGTCCCTGGTGGCTAGTGATCCCTCCCCATCTCCAAGACACTCACACGGCTGTCCGCCTCAAAGGTGTGCTGTCACCCCCACGCCCTTGCACCACATGTCTGTGGTCTGTACTGTATAACTCCCATCCCATTCCTGAACCACATTTATTTATTTTTTATTTATTGAAATGTTTCACCAGGTGGGCACACTGAACAGCAAGTTGCTTGTCTCATGGTGCGACCTGGTGGGGGGGTTACATGAGGATAGGAAACAGATATTATACAATTAATGGATGGAAGAACAGTTACAAATTTTGTAGGAGGTAAGACAAAATAATGCAGCAGAAGGACACAGTGCAGGCAATACAGTTTGTAAAAATACAACAATAGTATTCCACAGAATAGGATACAATATAACAGGCGGTACAAATTATACAAACAAAACGACCTTAGTGCTATGATATACCAAGAGCGGGCTCAAGGTAAAACGCAAGTGCTGTAATAGGAGTAAGAGAAGAGGTGAAAGTGGAAGGGTAGGAGAGGGGAGGCAGAAAACACCAGTTGCCCCTTCAGGATGCTGTGAACCCTGCCAGGGGGTAGGAAGTTGGTGGTCGAGAAACTATGAGTACAGGAATTTAAAGAGGGTTAAAGCAGGAACAGCTGGGAGAGAGGAAATTGTGGAAGGCAGTACCAAGGGAATAGATGGAAGAGGAATACCGTGTTTGAGGAGGGAGGGAGTTCCAGATTTTAGGGAAGTGATGAGCAAAGCTGGTTTGGCCGATGAGGGAGAACAGCATGGGACCGTCAATGTGCTCGTGTCACTAGATCTGAGGGAATGGGAGGATGGAGGAGGAGGAGTGGAGAGAGAGAGGATGAGAGGTAGGGAAGGAGTTCACCAAGCCAGCATTTGGTGGTCAGTTTGGCATAGTGGGAGAGACATCTGTTTGATAGTGAAGTGAAGGGAAGGCAAGGGAGCGACAGAGTTTGCAGTGATGGGTATGAGAGGGAGAGTCAAGGGCAAAGTGGCAAAAGGAGTTAAAAAGAGTGCCCAGCTTGGTCAAGGAAGATTTGGAGCAGCACAGTAGCCAGAGATGGGGACTATCATCTTCTGGACAAGTGTGCGCCTTGCAGTCAGCAGGAAGCAACTGCAGGATGCAACTGTGATTCCTGTAAAGGGCACTAAGCTTGGGGTGCAGTTTCTTCAGAATGGCATCGTTATACACAGAGAAGTTAAGGTGTTGGTCCAACCAAACACCAAGATGTCCGAATGAGGATGTGTCCTCAACAGCTGTCCCGTCGAGGGTGTGGGAGGAGGGGCAGGGTGCTGAACCTAGAAAGTCTCTGTCTGGCAGCAAAGGTCATAGAGACTGTCTTCTTAGTATTAAGGAAGAGTTGGTGGGAGGCAAACCAGAGCTGAACTTGGTTGAAGTCATGTGTAAGCTGGTTTCCATAGTAGCAGGGTTTTTGCTGGAGCTGTACAAGACAGTATCATAGGTGTGCATGTGGATGGCGGAGGTCCAACAGGCTGTGGAAGATTGTTTAGGAAGATAGAGAAAAGCAGGGGACTGAGTACTGAGCCCTGTGGGACTCCAGTGTTGATAGGGATAGGAGAGGAGGTGGAGTTGGACATTTTCACCAGTTGGGTTCTGCTAATGAGGTAGGATTTAAAGCTGTTTGTAGCAGACAAGGCAAGGCCTGCTGCAGAGAAGAAGTCTAGGAGCAGAGGTATGGGGGACATTGTCAAAAGCTTTGGCTAGGTCGACAAAGATGGTTGAGGTGATCAGGCCATCATCCATCCCACTTAGAATGGAATCAGTGAGCCTGAGGAGGGAGGTGGTTGTCGAGTGAGTATTCCGAAAACCAGATTGGAATGGGGTGAAGGAGGAGGAATTAGTGAGGAAGGAGGAGAGTTAGCAGAGAACCAGGTGTTCCTGGAGTTTACCAAGGGTAGGAAGGACAGAGATAGGGTGATAATTACCAGGAGTGAACAGGTCACCTCCATTAGGGTGATGAAGGACAATAGCATGTTTCCAGGAGGAAGGACCTTGAGAAAGTGTAAAGAAGAGGTTTAAGATTAAAGAGATGGGATAAGCAATAGCAGGAGCAGAGAGGTGGAGAAGTTTAGGATCAAGATTGTCTGGAGAGGATCCTTTTGAGGGTTAAGGGACAGGAGGGCACTTAAAGCTTCATCAGGGGAGATGGTAGAGAAGGAGAAAGGAGGAGAGGCTGATGAGGGATACGGTAGAGGGTTTGAGTTAGGAGCTGATTGTGAAGGGAGGGAGGGTAGGAGAGATGAAGTGCAAGAGGTGTAGCAGGTGTTGAATTAATTGGCCACCAAGTAAGGGTCAGATACCAAGGAATTATTTATTTTAAGAACTCGGGGGGTGTAGGAGGGAGGAGAGAAAAGGACGTGAACCACCCTTCAGAATTTGGATGGGGAGTTTATGTTTGTGAGGAATGAGGATTTGAAATATTCGGAGTTAGCCAGTCTAGTAGCTTTAGTACAAGAGTTGCTTAGCATTCTGTACAAGGCATAGTCACTGGAGTGCTTTGTAGATTTGTATTTTTTTCCAAGCCCAATCATGCTCCCTGAAGCAGGCTAGTAATTCCAGGGTGATCCAGGGGAGGTGTATCCCATGGACCCTGGTCCTCTTGAAGGGAGCAAATACATTCCAAGTGGAGATGAATTTATCCTTGAAGTAGTCGAGGGCTTGGTCAACAGAAGTGGTGGAGGATAGAGGGGCCAGTCTGTAGAGGCAAGTTCAGATTTGAGTGGGGCAAGATCTAGGGATTTAAAGGAGTGAAGCAGGATAATTTTAGCAGAGGGTTTAGGACAATGGACCTTTTGAACCATGAAAATTGGGTTGTGGTCACTACAGGCTTCAGGGAGGATACCTGACTTGATTACACGATGTAGATATGAAGTGAGTGCACAGTAAAGCAGGGTATGGTTTAGCGTTTTATGATTTAGACTGTGGGCTCAAGTATAAGTTGGGTACGGTTTAGTACAGCTACATCGTTCTGTAGCTTAGTCAACTTGGGAAACAGCCAATTTAGATTTGGATTGCCCAGTAAAACAGTTCTCCAGATTGGGAGATAGAAGTGATGGAACGTAAGAGTTCTGTTCTGACTGTGGGTGGGATACTTGGGCGATGGTAGATGACAGTTACAAAGATAGGGACTGTGTAAGAAAATGTAATGTGGGTGACAAGGGCCTCATAAGTAGCTGGGATGGAAGAAGATAGGATCATTGTAGATTGCAATGAGGACAAGATATACATGACTACTCCACCTCCCTAACCTGTCCAGTCTTGTTTGGAGAGGGAATACCCAAGGATTGCAATAACATTGTCCGGGGTGCTTTATTTGAGCCAGGTCTCAGATATTATTAAAATGTCTGGGGTGTGTGTTACCATGAGAGTTTGGATGACGTCAGTTTTAAGTAATAGGCTGTGGATGTGTAGGTGAAGAATTTTAAACTCATTGGGGATAATTGTAGGGACTGTGGAGTTAGATGTAGAGGAGATAGGGGGAATAGCCAAGGGGGGGTTAAAGGAGAGGGCCAGGGTTGGGATGGATATTCCCAGATGAGAGAAAGAGGAAGACTAGGATGAAGCATTGTCATTTAGGACTTTTGTACTGCCAGTGGGAAATTTGGGAGGATGAGGATGTGGGGGTAGGAGAGAAGGAGATAAGATGGCAAAAACAGACAAAGCAATTTGGGAGAGAAAAAAGAGAGGCAGGAGAGAAGAGCGAAAAATAGGACCATATTTCAACAGTGGCGGAGGGGGTGATTGCAAGGATGAAGGAGGTAGCAGAGGGGGGAAGGATGTAATAGTGGATGTGATGGGGAAAGGGGAGATGAAGATCAGCACCAAGAAGAGGGGGGAGGAAGAAATAGAGGGTTGGTATTTTGAGAAGGGAGAGAGAGGTTGCACTCAGTAGTGGACTGTTTGTCAGAGTAATGAGTGTATGGAGGAGGAAAAGAGTTTAGAACAGTTCACTTTAAGGGGAGGACTGTACACAGTAACAAGTTAGGAGTGGAGCTTGTGGGTGGAGCCAAAGCCTATTTAATAGAGGGCAGGGCTGAGGTGGGCAGGACAAATTACATTTGATTAGGAAGCTGTGTGAGGCAAAAACAGGTGAAAATTACTGTTTCAAATCAAAGTTCAATTTGAAAATCAGTGCTGAAACCAGGGAGAAAAGGCAAGCCAATCAGAAGAAAGCAAGGATGGGGGCTGGCCAATGAGAAGCCGAGTCCAGTCTAGGGCTGCCGACCGTGGTACAGGCTAGGGAGATCGGGCTTCCATGGTAGTCTAAGGCCGTATCTAAGTCTGGGCGGGTGGGCAGATGGAGGTTTGCAGCCAGCTTGGATCAAGACTGGTTTGTTTGCAGCAGAGTGCAGCTCAGACCTAAAGTCCTCAAAGAAAGGAAGGAGCAATAGAAGGTTAGGTAGAGTTAGGGCAGACAGGGCCAGAAGCTGAAACAGTGGCAGTTCTCAGTGAAGAAAAGGAAGGGAATGAGTGAGAAAATGAGGAGGGGTCGAGAGAGAAGCAGTTAAAGAAATGCCAGAAGGGATATGCAGTTGGAGGGGTGGGGGGCATTTGGACAATGGTGTCGGACTTCGGCTAGACAAAAGCCAAGAGAATTAGAACTGGAAGGGGGGGGGGGTTAGGAGACAGGAGAGCGAGAGAGAGGCAGGGAGGAAAAATTCAGGGGGAGCCTAGAAACACTTGGCGTAGTGGGAGTGGCGGCTTTCAGTGTGGAGGATGGAGTGAGAGAAAACAGCAAACAGAAGAGCTTCACAAGTAATAAAAACACACAAAAGAGGTTAACACTTTGCACAGTCCTAGCCATTAAATTACTCTAAGCTTGGCTGAAATAAAATCAAGCAACAGTAATAGCAAACGTGTAACCCCCCTTGTTCCCTGGGGTTACTAGAATTCCATCAGTGTCAGTGTTCGGTAGGGAAGGCAGCTGGTGAATATCTAGTTAAATAGATTTTCACCTGCCCCCTCTCTGTTTACTTGGTCTTAACTGAGAGCAGAGAGGTGATGTCATTTAAAACTCTCACAGCAGCAGAAACCACAATAACTAGCTGTGAGTGGGGAGTTTAGAATATTCAGTTAATCTTAGTTCTGTGCTCAGAGTGTGAGCAGTGAAGGAATGAAGAGCTGCAGTGTGGCTGCTTTTTCTCATCCTAGTCTGGGAACCATTTGCCTGCCATGTAGAAGTGGTGGAAACCATCGCGCAGCAGTTCCTGATGTTCTCATCCCAGTGGGATGAGGAGAACTGCAGAATGGATCTGAGAGGCAATCCCCTGACTTAATGCAGGACATTGAAGCTACCTTTTTTTTGTGTACAGCTGTGAGTAAATCTGACTTTGGCTTTCCCAGGAGAAGTGTACCTGCCTTGTTTTTTTCTTTGGGGTGTTACTCTGTCAAAGGAACCTATGCACCCAGTTCTGTTTGAGACTGTTCTCATAATGTTTTTCTTACAGTTGGCTGAAAAAAAAGTGGAGTCCCTGGTGTGACTTAACACATTGTACAGAACTTGATCCTGACACTCCTATGTGGTGTTTTCTAATGCCAAGTGTGCCAAACATTCCAAGGTGCATAGTTCTACTGTTTGCTTACTTCTGAGGTGTAACTTTGAAAGAATGGCTGGGTATGGACATGGAAACAAGAGGTGGGCAGTCCCCCATCTGGAGAGACCAGTTCAGCACTTCGGGTTCTGTAAGGGTGCCTGTTTATTCAGGTAATTTGGCCAATGCTTGAAGATGAAATTTACTCCCCTGGTGTGGGTTGTCCTAGTCCTGGGCACCAATGTGCTCCATCGTAGCCACTTGCCATATTTCCTACCTTAAAGCCTATGCCATATATGACATGTTCTAAGTTGTAGCCAGTGCCACTAGAAGAAAAAATTGTGTGCTCCATTGTGGCCATTGCCACTAGAAGATATGTGTTTTCAGCTCAGGCAGTGGCACTGAAAAGAGTTCCAAATCCTATGCTATATAGGAAGTTCAAGTTTCTGTTTACTACAGATGTTCTGCATTGCCTTAAGCCCTTGGGAGTCCATCTTTGCTTTTGTGTACCAACTGTTTGGAATAAAGCCACACTCTAGAATTCCAGCCTGGTATGAACAATCTAGTTAATGCTTCCTGTGTGGAATTAGTGGGTACCCCTCCAGAAGTGCAAACCTAGCATAACCCTTAGCAAAGTTTCTCTCCTCAGGACCTGGGTTTAGTAATGGTCATTTTTGCTGTCTTGTAAATTCTGTGTTAATGCTTTGTACCCCCCACACCTCTCTTTTCCCCTAGACAGAAATAGTATGGCAGGTGTGCTTACTCATTGAACAAGTGGCCGGGGTTTACAACAGTATTACTTAAAGAATTATATGTGATTAGCAAGCTGTGAGGCAAAACCAGGTGAAAAATTTCTGTTTAAAATCAAAGTTCAGTTTGAAAATCAGTGCTGAAACCAGGGAGAAAAGGCAAGCCAATCAGAAGAGAGCAAGGATGGGAGCTAGCCAATGAGAAACCAAGTCCAGTCTAGGGCTGCCGACTGTGGTTCAGACAAGTAAGATCGAGGTTCTGTGGTAGTCAAAGGCCATACCTGAGTCTGTGCAGGCTTGCAGATGGAGGTTCGCAGCCGTCTCGGATCACAGTCAGTCTGCTTGTGGAAGAGCACCTGCTCGAGGCAAAGGTCCTGAAGAAAAGGGAGGAGAGATAGAAGGTTAGGTAGAGTTAGGGCAGACAGGGCCAGAGGCTGAAACCGGGGCAATTCTCATTGAACAAAAGGGAAGAGAGTCAATGAGAAAAGGAGGAGGGGGGGAGAGAGAAGAAGTTAAAGACATGCCAGAAGGGATATGCAGTTGGGGGGTGCGGGGGCGCTTGGACAATGGCATCAGAATTTGGCTAGAAAAAAGCCAGGAGAGTTAGAACTGGAAGATGGGGCTAGGGGACAGGACATGGCTGACACACACATATCAGGTGGTCTAGTGCCCCCTGCCCAACCTCCCTGGCAGGTATCCACCTTCCCCCACCCACCCCCTGTGACACCAAGATATAGCATGCGGGCTGGAACAGCCCTGGGCCCTCATGGCCATCCTGACCTGTGAGCTGTTAATGAATGAGCATGTTCCTGTGCATTCAGCTCACAAGGTAGGCTGGCCATGGTGGAGGGGAGAGCTCAGGGCTGTTACGGCCCACCCACTGCCACCAGGGTTAATGGAGGGTGGGAGTGGGGTCGTGGATGCCTGCTGGGGTGGGGGCTCTGGAACATTGGAGATGTTTGTGTCGGGCATGGTGTCTGAAGCTATGACGGGGGCTGTGCTGTATGTACTACAGGCATATGGTGCTGAGATGGGGGTTACGTTACACCTCTGGGCAGGTGGCAGATCAGCCCCATCTGGGTGGCAGGGAGGGTCCATTAGCCACCATGGGTTTTCTGTCACCTGTGTGGTGGGTGGTAGGGTGTTGGTTGCCCCCAGCACGGTTCCCTCACCATGCTCCTCTGTTCTGTTGGTGCTGGGTCCAGGGTGGGGCACATACGACATATGCCCCGGGAGTACCGGGGCTTGCACTGCACATCTGTGTGGTTATCCTTCATGGCTGCCTGCTGCTGCACCTGTTCAGTGGGTGTCTCTGTGCAGTGGGTGATGTTCCCTACCAGCATTTTGTGTGGCATGCACTGTTACATCCTGCAACATTTTGTGCTGCCGACAATGCAGGTGGCAATGTAATGTCCGCTTTATTTTGGTCCACAATGTTTTTCCACACAATGTTACCAGACGATTCTGATGAGCCAATTCCTTCTACGTTACGTGAAAGCAAATAATCTGGCAGTGAGAAATATTTCTCCTTGGTTATTAGTGATGTCACAGTTGTCTCAGTGTTGATGATGCAGTGGGAGGAACAGACAGAGTGATGCTCCACACATCACCTCAGTACTGCCAGGTGAAAAATCTTCAAATTAACAAACAGAAAAGAAAAGAATATTTCAGATATAAGAAGTGACAGCTGACTACATCTGAAAGTTACTATTAATTCCAGGAAGTGCACTAGCCCTTTAAGCTTCTTGGTAAACACCAACATAGAGAAGTCAATAGGGAAAAGGGCTGGGGTAAATGGAGACAAAGGCAAAGGCAGTAAGGACAGGGATGGGGCTAAAAGGGGTAAGGCCATCGAAAAATGGAGGGTAATGAGTAACAGTGCCTGTAGTCTGGGTAACAAGCTCCCTGAACTGGTGGCATTGATGGAAGAGTGACATCTGGATATTGTGGCAGTCACAGAAACATGGTACACAGAGAACCATGACTGGGATGTCAACATACCAGTGTACACAATCTACAGGATGGACAGGGAGGGTAGAAGAGGAGGAGGAGTAGCTCTCTGCATAAGGGAAGAGATCAAAGCAATGGAACTAAAGGGTAAACAGGGAGAAGAGGAGGCACTGTGGGTCAACCAGGAGACAGGAAATGGCACCACAATCTGCATAGGGGTTGTATATAGACCCCCATCTCAGTGGGAGGAAATGGACAAAGAAATGACAGAAGGCATCCTTGTGTAACCCCCCGTTACCCAGGGTTACTAGGACCCTAGTTAGATCTAGTGGCAGGCAGGGACAGGCAGCTAGTGAAACTCCAGTTAAATGGATTTCACTATGTCTTGCTTTGTTTTCAGTCTCTGCTGAGCTGGGGCTATGACATCATTTAGAATTCTGCAGCAGCATAAGCCACAATGGAATGTTGCAGTTGGGAATTAGGTAGAACATTGGGGAATTTCAAAGTCAGTCTAGAGTTGATCCTTGAAGTCAGCAGTCTAGTTTTTGCTTGCAGTCTGAAGTGGGCTCAAGAAAAGGAAAGATGTAATTCCTTCAGTGCCTCGGAGGGAAGGGGTGCCCTGCAGGGGCAGGCCCCCCCCCTACCATCAGATCTGACACAGAGTTACTTTAGGGTGTGTGCTTCCACCATAAGAGAGGCACAAGGAACCAACTCCCAGGGGCAACCCCCTGGCCTGGGAAAAGGAAGAAGCTGCCTGATGAAGAGTGCTGGGGCACTACAGTTTTTGAGGAATAGAGATTCCTTCAGAGTTTTTGGACATCTGCAACAATAAGGGTGATGAAGCTTTGACAAAAGGCCATTGTCATTCACCAAAACAGTGAGTAAATAAGTCTCTGGGGCTGTGGGTCAGTCAGGATGCCAAGTCCAGATCTTATGGAACAGTGAACTGTATTGACTGTCATATGTGGGGAGTCTTCAAGGGAAATACAGTTTCTGCATTTCAAAGCCATGTACAGTCTGCACTACAGTAGCCAAGGAAGAGGCTTATGGAACAGTGAGATGTAATGACTGATGTATGTGAGGGGTCTTCAGAGAAAGACAGTTTCTGCATTACAAAGCCATGTACAGTATGCACTACAGTAGCCAAGGATGTGTGTGTGTAAACAAAGGAATGGCCGGGTATGGTCTATGGAACAAAAGGTGGGAGACTCCCCACCTGGTGTAACAGGGCTCACCTCTACGGATTTGCTTTGAAACACCAGTCACCTTTCTGTCAGGTATTGGCCAGTGCCTGAAGAGGGTGCCCAGACGTTGGGATGGAGTAGAGGGTGGTAGTGTGTCATGAGTTAAAGAGTCCACGACATATGGAAGTTCAAGATCCAAGAAGGGATTGTGTCTGTGTCATCATCTTATCTGCATTAGTAGTCCCATGGGGGTCCGTCTATGCTTTTCATTCAATGTTGTTGAATAATGCCACACTTTAGAATCCCATCTCCTGGTATTGGACATTCTGTTATTGCTTCTGGTCTCTGGATTACTTGGGTGCCCCTGTGCAAAGTAGTCAAACCTAATCACCATGCCGAGTGACACCTTTCTCCCCAAGTTTCAGCGTATAAAAATGGAGGCACTGCGTCAAAGGACCTAGGCCCCTCAACCTGTTACTAGCTCTACAGACAGGGATAGTAGCCCTCTCAGTTTAGCACCGACTGGGGGTTACATCTTGGAGG
This sequence comes from Neoceratodus forsteri, assembly GCA_016271365.2. NCBI lineage: Eukaryota > Metazoa > Chordata > Ceratodontiformes > Ceratodontidae > Neoceratodus > Neoceratodus forsteri. Next base: position 338,717,534 of record JADMNL010000026.1, read on the forward strand.
CACTGCTGGTATTTTGTTGAAATTTGGGAAAAGGAACAAGAAAGGTTGCTTGGATGGTGGCTAGCATTTTGGCTGTCTGGCAGTGGGTAGCCCAAAAAATGTGAAGCAACGTTTAACTAATGTGCCGCTGTGTGCTGTTATCCATGTGCTGTTATTAAAATGCCAACTGTTTACCAAGGAGCAGTAAAGCCTGAGTGGGTATGCCCTTGTCCTGCATCGAAAAATACAGTGTTTGCCAGCTTTTGAATTTTATTGTGGAAAAAGAAGTGTGGAAAACTGCGGTAACAAAAGGAGACTTGTGCCCAAGAAGTTTGAAGTGCTTGCTTTTTGAACTGGGGGAGTCGCTAAGTAAAATGCCATGATAAATGGTTAAAATGGGCTCCCACCGAGGAGTCATCGAAGAAAAAAAAAATGTGGTTTTGCAGTTTAAATTTTGCCTGCTTGATGATTGCCGTGAGGAGAACAGCACAAGAGGAAAGAGGCTCATTTGCATGGCATCGAGTGATTGGTGAGACTGCAATCAGTCCTGCCCCCAAGCCAGCCCTACAGTGACTGCACAGCATTCAAGAGGGAGAGTGACTGGAGTGTGCAAACTGGTTTACCAGAAGGAGTGCCACGGTGATTGAAAACACTGTTGAACTTTTAAAAACTGACTTTTCTGTTCAAATTTGGGCTCAACCCGCATCTCAATTGACTGGACTGTGAGTGTGGTGTTCAGAGGGACAATCGGCAGGACTGCCAACCCGCTTCCTTCCAGAGGTCTTCACGATCAGCTGCAGGCCATTTTTCCATCACAACAAACAGCTACTAACAGTGAGTACCAACCAAAATATTGCTCAGACTGGTGTGATTTACAACAAAAGCCAGCCGAATCTGTGTGTAGCAGAGTAATCGTTTTGTAAAGAAGGACTGTGCCAGTTTAACCAGCTAAAAGCAAGAATTCTGAGCAACAGACTGTGAGAATAATGATAGGTTCAGCGTCAGTATAATTTTCAAAGCCAAGTGAAAGACTGTTAGTTGTATGACAGATGCAGCGTAAATGCAGGCAATCCTGTGCTTAAAATACTGAGACTGTAAGGGACTGTAAATTTGAGCAATGTCTTCAGCGAGTGAAAGGTCCAATGGAAATCATATAAATGTGCTAAGAAAGAGAAAAGTGCAAATTTGTGCAGTTTGAGCCAAAGTTATCAGTAGTGTGTGTAAATCGGATGCGCTGTGGCTTGACCCAATTAGAGAGAGTTGATGTATCAGGAGTGCTGCTGCCGTTATGATAGGGTAGGGCAGGCATGTAAACACAGCAGCAAAGAAGCCATTTTATAGAAAGTTTCTGATCAATGTTTGGGACTTGAAATAACCAAGCGTATTGTTTGTTTTCTCTGCAGTCATGGCTTCAGGACCAGCCTGCTACCCGGATCATGCCCGGGCTATGATAGTTGAAGAAGTAAACAAACTGAGAAATACTGAGAAGTACCACTATGGGGGAAGACTGCCTGCTGTTGAGGTGATTTCTGGTTATCCAGTCAGAGTGTGTGTGATGTGCTTAAGGGCTGGAAGAGATGTCTTTGTGGTTCCTCACTGCTCTGGGTACCTGGAAAAGTATGGATTGATAGCAGCCCCCAAGATTCGTTTGGCTCCTACATGGACAGAATTACAGGAACCTGCAGTTGGCAGCACACAGCACCAGGGAGAGCCTGAAATGGGAGGTTCAGAGGAGTGTGGCAAAAAGCTAGAGGGTGCAGATGTACAGGCAGCACAGACAACTGATGACTCCACGTCTGAGCCACTAGGAGACAGTGGAGAGGGAGCATCAGCTGACCTGTGGATAGAGGGGCCTAGTCCAAGTCTCATGGGAGAGGATGAACTGAGAGAGGCTTTTGAGTGGGAGGTCTCGACCTCCATGCCTAGTGTGAAATGGACAGTCTCAGGAGTGAGGTTGACTGCTCACTCCTGGGCACAGATTCTCAGCGAAGATGATGAGGGGGAACCCATTTGGCCTGAAGAAGAAGGCGTGGGTTCACAGCCTCAAGTTCCTGGTTTAGAGGGACACATGGAAGAGAGTGTTTTTTTCCACAGCCCTGGCTGAGAAAGAAGAAACCAGGGATCCATTTTGTGTATCACGAAGTACGAGAAGCTGGCAGAATCAGGACTGGCCGCCCCTAAGCCAGGTGTCTCAAGTTGACCAGATCTAGCAAAGAGGAAAGACTGGTTCATAGGAAAGTGAATGAGCTCTTCGGAATTTCATTTCCTACCTTTTCTAGAAAACTCTGGGAAGAAATAGAGAGGTGCAGGTAATCCTGGTTTATGGAAGAGGCCATGAAACATGTGTATCCTGGGACAAGTAAATTTGTCAGAGATCGGATGTTGCAAGAAAAGTTCAAGCAATGGAAGGTGGGCAGGACTTTGTTTATTGACACTGTTCAGATCATGGATGGCTAGGGACAAGAATTCTTTCACGATGTAAATTATGAGTGCCCAGACAGAGTACTAATTCATGTACCTGACCCATTGTGCTATTTTCCACAATGCAAAGACCTTCATGCGAATGTGCCCATGCCCCCCAAATGGAGAGCAGAGCAATGGTAGCCAGTGCTGTCATTCCAGCAGTTGCCGTACCTATGTTGTTCCACCAGTCTGGATGTCCAGGACCAAGGTGCCCCGATTCTTCAGCAATTGCAATAAACTCCCTCATCCATAAGGTTATGAACTGGCTATTCCAGAAGATGTCAACTCCAGAGAGGACACCAGCCCAGCTGTTGCCAGATCGGATGACTTTAGTCCAGCTGTGTGTTTCTTCTTCTTCTTTTTCCTGCCCAGAAGTACCATCTCCTAGATGACATCAGTCCAGCTGTTTCCCAGAGGCATCATCTTTTAGTGTTTCGGAAGATGTCTGCGCAGCTGTATCAGAAGAATGCTGCCAGGGAGAGTCTTCATCAAGGACACGGGTGTCATATGTTTTCCATGCTACAAGGGATTGGTGAGTCTAGACTTTTTCAATTTTTCTGACATTTGCAGTACACATCCTACACCAGCAGATATTCATTGTGACTGTCCTGAAAGACTCTCCCCTACAGGACATTTGCCTGCAGAACTTTGCTTCACCGGGCTCTGGCCCAGGAGAGACTCTTTATTGGACTTGCCTTCAGGCCTGTATTTAATCACTAGTTGGGACTTCGTAGGACCTTCCATCCCCAAAGAACTGCTAAATGTGTGTTGTAAATATTCTGTATATACTGTTTCAATTTTCTACCTTTTCTAAAAAAAAAAAATGTTTTTTGGGGATTCTCCAGTGTCAGATGGATGGGACTTGTTGGTTTGTTTTTTGTCTCAGTTAGATAGGATTGTAATTGCAGATTAGGGAGGATGTTTTCTTTTTGTCTTGCAGGTATTCCTGGAGAAGCAATGAAGACAAGACAAGAAGTGAATTGGAACTCATCGGAGTTCAGTTTTGCTTTAGTTTGTAGTAACTAAAGTACTGTTGTAAGAAGTTAACAGTGTTTTAATGTGTTTTCTTCCACAGGTGTGTGGTTGCAGGAGTCCAGGGTTGGGGGAGGTCCCCTTTAGTGTTTTTGTTTGGGTTAAAAGGCAGATAGGATTTCCCTAGAGGGCTAGGGGGGAAAGACAGGCTGTGGTCCTGTCCTACAGTAGGGGCTGCAGTACTTATCTATTAGGGCTATGCTCTGGACAATTCTACCACAGCCACCAGGAACCCATAGTCATTGGGTAGTGTAGAGGCCAATGCATCGGCCGATGGTCTCTGGGCCCTTAGTGTTACCTGCCTGCACATAGTAGAAGAGGGCCTGATCACCCCTTTCCGTAGGTAACACAGAGGGTAGGATGGCCAAAGCTGGGTGTTAATGACTGGGGACAGTCATTTTCCTGGCTCAGGGTGAGTGTAACCCCCTTTACCCAGGGTTACTAGAACCCTCATTAGATCTAGTGGCAGGCAGGGACAGGCAGCTAGTGAAATTCCAGTTAAATGGATTTCATTATGTCTTGCTCTGTTTTCAGTCTCTGCTGAGCTGGGGCTATTACATCATTTAGAATTCTGCAGTAGCATAAGCCACAGTCGAATGTTGCAGTTGGGGGTTAGGAAGAATGTTGGGGAATTTCAAAGTCAGTCTAGAGTTGATCCTTGAAGTCAGCAGTCTAGTTTTTGTTTGCAGTCTGAAGTGGGCTCAAGAAAAGGAAGGATGTAGTTCCTTCAGTGCCTCGGAGGGAAGGGGTGCCCTGCAGAGGCAGGCCCCCCTACCATCAGCTCTGACACAGAGATACTTTAGGGTGTGTGCTTCCATCACAAGAGAGGCACAAGGAACCAACTCCCAGGGGCAACCTCCTGGCCTGGGAAAAGGAAGAAGCTGCCTGATGAAGAGTACTGGGGCACTACAGTTTTTGAGGAATAGAGATCCCTTCAGAGTTTTTGGACATCTGCAACAATGAGGGTGATGAAGCTTTGACAAAAGGCAATTGTCATTCACCAAAACAATGAGTAAATAAGTCTCTGGGGCTGTGGGTCAGTCAGGATGCCAAGTCCAGATCTTATGGAATAGTGAGCTGTATTGACTGTCGTATATGGGGAGTCTTCAAGGGAAATACAGTTTCTGCATTACAAAGCCATGTACAGTCTGCACTGTAGTAGCCAAGGAAGAGGCTTATGGAACAGTGAGATGTAATGACTGATGTATGTGGGGGTCCTCAAGGGAAAGACAGTTTCTGCATTACAAAGCCATGTACAGTCTACACTACAGTAGCCAAGGAAGAGGCTTATGGGACAGTGAGAAGTAATGACTGTTGTATGTGGGGGATCTTCAAGGGAAAGACAGTTTCTGCATTACAAAGTCAAGTACAATCTACGCTACAGTAGCCAAGGAAGAGGCTTATGGAACAGTGAGATGTAAGACTGATGTATGTGGGTGGTCTTCAGAGAAAGACAGTTTCTGCATTACAAAGCCTTGTACAGTCTGCACTACAGTAGCCAAGGATGTGTGTGTGTGTGTAAACAAAGGAATGACCGGGTATGGGTCTATGGAACAAAAGCTGGGAGACCCCTCCCTACCTGGTGCAATGGGGCTCAGCTCTACGGATTTGCTTTGAAACACCAGTCACCTTTCTGTCAGGTATTGGCCAGTGCCTGAAGAGGGTGCCCAGACATTGGGATGGAGTAAAGGGTGGTAGTGTGTCACTAGTTAAAGAGTCCATGACATATGGAAGTTTAGGATCCAAGAAGGGATTGTGTCTGCGTCATCACCTTATCTGTTTTACAAGGAGTGTAGCCCCATGGGGGTCCATCTACACTTTTCATTCAGTGTTGTTGAGTAACACCACACTTTAGAATCCCATCTCCTGGTATTGGACATTCTGTTATTGCTTCTGGTCTCTGGATTACTTGGGTGCCCCTGTGCAGAGTAGTCAAACCTAATCACCATGCCGAGTGGCACCTTTCTCCCCAAGTTTCAGCTTATAAAAATGGAGGCACCGTGTCAAAGGACCTAGGCCCCTCAACCTGTCACTAGCCGTACAGGCAGGGGTAGTAGCCCTCTCAGCTTAGCGCCGACTGGGGGTTACACTTAGGATGACATAAAGGGAAGATAATGTTAATGAGGGACATGAATATGTCTGATGTTAACTGGAGCACCTTTGCTGCAGCCACATCCAAGAGCAGGGTCATTCTCAATGCCCTACAGGGGCATGCCTCAGACAGTTACTGTTGGAACCCACTCAGTAGGGAGCAATTTTAGACCTGGCACTCTCCAATGGGGATGGAGAGAGGATCTCAGATTTAAAAGTGGGTAGCCATCTGGGAACAAGTGATCACCAAACAGTGTGATTCACAATAAACACAGCCATAGAGTCAAGCCATACAATAGTGAGGGTACTGGACTTTAGGAAGGCTGACTTTGGCAAAATGTGAGAGTGCCTCAGAAAAGTACTAGCAAATTGGCAAGAAGGAGGGGTGGAGGAACAATAGGGAAACATCAAAACTGCCATCACAGAAGCAACAAGCCTTTGTGTGAAGCAAATAAATCAAAACAAAAAAAAAACCCACTATAGTTCTCAAAGGAGGTGGCGGAGAAGGTTAGGGAGAAAAAGATAGCATTCAGAAGTATAAAGAAACACAGAAGGAGCAAGACAGAGATCTGTACCAGTTAAAGCAGAAGGAAGTGGGGAAGGCAGTCAGAATAGCAAAGGCCCAAACCAAGGAAAAGATAGCCAACTCAGTTAAGAAGGGGGATAAAACCTTTTATAGGTACATTTGGGAGTGAAGAAAGACCAAGGGAGGGATAGTAAGGCTTAAAGGAAAATGTCCATGTAGGATTAAATTAATCAATATTGCTACCAATGAAAATCTGCTTTACATAAGCTATCAACCGAACCTGTAACACTTTTAGGGCCATAATTATAACCCATTCAGTTGCCCCTCCCTTTATAGAAATATAGAAACAAGGTTCAAGATGTACAGTGTATGCCCATAGGCACTAAAGGAGTTAACAGTGTGCTGCAAAAAGTTTGAACAACCGAGCATTTTCAATACAGTTAAACAGATCACAGTTGGGGGGGGCACTGCAGAGTTGCCTTAAACCAACCACAAAGCACTGGTTCTTTCTACTGTTGTAGTTGTGCACAAGTAAAGAGATTCAGAAGCCAAACTCAGTGGATGAAGCACTAGAGGAAGCAGGCAAATTAAGACTCTAGATTTTTTTTTAACTTCTATTTTTCCTCATCTCCAACCTGCCCTCAGGCCCTTATTCAGTACAGTTACATCTGCACCAACCCATCACCCCATCTCCTCCTAGGGTTTACTTACCTTCTCAGCAGTCGCTCATGGTGTCCCCTCTCCTTGGTGGAGGAAGGCAGTGGCGGGCCAGTTCCCTGTCATAAGCTTCGGGTCTGCCCAGGTTGGTGGGTGCAGGGTCTGCATGCAGGGCAGCAGTCTTTATTATGCATGGCTGGTGTTTTCCATATTCCCTACCCCAAAGCGGACTGAGAACAAAGCAATGGAAGGCATCAGCTTCCAGCCCATCCAATCAGCGTCATGTCCTGCAGTGTCCTGGTGCCTTCCTGCACTGCCATGATGTTCCCTAGGTGTCAGTTGCTCAACAAAACAGACCCCCCCCCTCCACCCAGAGGAGGACAGCAGCCTGTGCGATGCTTGATACTCCTCTACCTGGCTGTCCTCCATTGATCCAAGTTAGTTCCAGAACCTGGGTCACCAGCATGGCAGCAGGTAAGGCCCAAGTCATGGCAGCCCTCTGTGCCACTGGACTGGCCAGACTCTAGATTTTTAAGGAATTTCAGTGGAATCTGTGGCTTCTTTCATTTAAGTTTGATAAATTACTTTGCACCACTGTACTGTGTGGCTTTAAAGAGCTGGTAACACATTCAGGAGAACTTAAACAAAACATACTATTTAGGCACTGTCATTGACAAAAAAAGCAGTGCACTAATATTTAGGCACTGTCCAGCTTGCATTTTCCATTAGTTATGTATTCCTCCTCCCCATTATTTAGTAGTGAGGTCATCTGCATGAAAACAGGGTCTTTGCTCCGGAAGAGTTCATCTATTCCTGCTGTTTTCTCCCTACCTGAAGTCATAGAGCACGGTTTGTGACATCACAGTTACTCCCATGGCAACAGATTGTGATGTCACAACAGAAGATTATAACTTGGAGTAGGGAGTGAACTATAGACCCAGATAAACTCAAAATGAACTCTAAGGGACAACAATCATATATTTATATACATTTCCTTAGTAATAAATCATGGGGAGGAGAAATATATTAAATATAAATGGAATGCAAGCAGAATTGTACCTCAGCATTGTTTTTTAAAGTTTCTTTGAGGTATCTCTTTAAAACTTTTCACACTGTGTGCTAAAAGTTCTATAGCTCTATAACTTTATAACTCTATAGTTTGTATCTCAATGAGTCTCTGCTTCTATAGCACTATAACTCTATATTAGCATGGCCAGGAACCAACAGTTCAGGGGACTGAATTAAAAGTTAGAGCACTGAGTTTCCAAGCAATTTGAAATGTGATAGAAACATAGACGTTGATGGCAGATGAGGACCACTAGGCCCATCCAGTCTGACCATTTTCTCTACCTAAAGCATAAGCTGCATACCCTGGGTACATGACAATTCGCTCCCGCGATTTCATACCGTGACTATTCGCTCCCGACTATACACTCCTGTGGCAATTCATCCCTATGACACTATCCACCCTATGACAATTCGCTCCCGCTGTATTTTAATAACAGTTCAATAACAAACTGCGCTTACTAGTTCACCACATTCAGGTGTTTTATAGAAGCAATTCAGTCCTATGACAACTCATGTTGTGGCAGTTTGCTCCCTAATATAGTTACCACCCCCATACTTACATAGTAATTGCAGCTAGCATCCTGGGTAAAAATAAGTTTAAAAGTCAATACAGCTTGCCCCTGAATCCACTAGATCTGTATCTCAGTTTCCACAATGACAGGCCACTTCATAGTATCCGAGAGAGAGAAAAAAAAAACTTGTGGATGATTTAAATTATATCTATACCTTCCACAAACCCAGACACATGAATAAGGCGATTAGGCAGTGAGAGCTCACTGTACGCAAGGTCAAGCTTTGCAATGCAAGAATACATACTAAAAGCTACGAGGACCCAACCATTATACATTGATTTTGTATGCATTCACATGCACCTGATGCCTCTGCGGTGGAAAGAGTAGAAGCAATAAATGCTGCAAAAGAAAGAGCTGCCGCCACACAAGATAGCACTGCACAGGTGCTTCTTCATTCAAAAGCTAAAATTTCACTTGCATCCCAGGGGAAAATAAGTGATAAAAACCTCAAACGGACTATACAATGGGTGAGAGTTCATGGTGCACCTCCCAACCCAAAAGACTTACTCGAATTACAAATCCCTGAATTGTACTGCTTCTATAAAACATCTGAATGTGGTTTCTCATTGTATGACAGTGGTTCTGGGCACAATAGAATCTTAGTGTTTGGAACACATAACAATGTAACTTTCCTGGAGCGATGCACACATTGGTACGCAGACGGCACATTCAGCATTTCCCCACCACTGTTCACACAGTTATATGTTATAATGGGGGAACGCTTTGGAAATGTGCAGCCAGCTATTTATGCATTACTGCCAGGTAAATCAAGAGAATGTTACGAACTTCTACTGTCTGGATTGAAAGCAATGTGTCCTAACTTGAACCTTATTCTGGTCATTACTGACTTTGAGAAAGCTACAATAAATGCATTCAGGACTGTATTTCCTCAATCAGTTCAAGTTAGTGGTTTCTTCCATTTCACTCAGTGCATCTACCGGAAAATTCAAAGTGAAGGGCTAGCAGTAAAATATGCCCAGGACCCTGAATTTGCCTTAAAATGTAAATATTTGCCAGCACTGGCTTTCTACCCCCGGAACAAGTCATTGCTAGATTTCGGGAAATATCAGATGAAGCAGCACACATTTTCCCAGAAGAATTACAGCCTGTCGTGGACTATTTTGAGGACACTTGGGTGGGCAGGAGAAACAGAAGAGGGAATGGATGAAGACAACCACATTATGCAATAACACTGTGGAATCATTCAGCCAGTGTGTCAAATGGACGAGCAAAAACAAATAATGTCATTGAGGCCTTTCACTGTGGGATGCAGAGTGTGCTTTGTATGTCGCACCCCATGGTGTGGAAATTTATAGATGGCCTCAGGGGTATACAACGAAAAAGGGATTCTGAAGTGGAGCAGATAATAGCCGGTAACCCACCAAATGCATCTCGGAGAGTATACCAGGATAATGCTGCACGTCTCGACTGCATTTTAGAAAAGTGAGCAGACCACACAACTGAGGAGGTTCTCCATGGAGTTGCTCACAGCTTTGAATACTAAGGGAATAAATGACAATGATTTTAAGAATTTAAAATAAAGTATTGATTTTTAACTTACGTGATCACTAGACTGAACTGAACTGCTGCAATGGCTGCACACACACTCTCAGACGCTGGTAACCATAGCAACAGACACAATGTCATACGCTGGAAACCACGGCTCCAGACATGACATCATATGCTGGTAACATGGCGCCTGTGAAACATAGCATTAACCTGGTAAGCGCTATTGTTATTCAATTGTTATTAAAATGCTGGAGCGGGAGCGAATTGTCATAGGGTGGATAGTGTCATAGGGATGAATTTCCACAGGAGTGTATAGTCGGGAGCGAAATGATGTGGTATGAAATCACAGGAGTGAATTGTTGCGCTCCCTCGTACCCTACTTGATCTCCAGCTTTACCTTCTTGTTCCTATCACTTGGGTACCCCTATACTTGTCCCATGCATTTTTGAATTCCCCTACTGTGTTTGCCATCACCACCTCTGCTGGGAGACTATTCCATACCTCCACCATCCTTTCTATGAATATAGCAGCGGTTATCCAGAGGTTCTTTTGCTTTCCATTTCCCAGAGTTCTGAATTGGATAGGAGGTTCTGTTGTCATTCACAGGTTCTTCCACTTCTTGTTTTTCAGAGTCCTACATTGGCCCAGAGCTTCTACAGTTGTCCAGACATTCTTCTGCTTTGTGTTTCCCAGAGTTCTACATTGGGCTGAAGTTCTACAGTTGATCACAAGTGCAATACGTAAGCTGGCTTAGTTCATTTTGGAGGAAAGGAAAATGAAGGGGAAATCCAAATGCAAGAGCGCTTTGAGATGCTGCAGAACCGCCGGTGCCAGTGTAGAACTCCAGGAAATGAAATGCAAAGCACTCTCTGACAACTGTAGGGCCTCCAGGTTAATGCTTTGGTGCTTTCTGCTTCCTCCAGGAAGCAGATAAACATCTGGACAAATGTAGAACTTCCAGGCCAATGTAGAACTCTGGAAAGCAGGAAGCAGAGGAACGTCTGGACAACTGTAGAAACTCTGGGCCAATGTAGGACTCTGAAAAACAAGAAGTGAAAGAACCCGTGGATGACAATAGAACCTCTGAGCTAATTCAGAACTTTGGGAAATAGAAAGCAAAAGAACCTCTGGATAACCTCTGGGCCAATGTAGAACTCAGGATATGGGAAGTAGCAGGACTTGTGGATGACTGTAGGATTTCCAGGCTAATAAAGAACTCTGGGAAACGAGAAGTGGAAGAACCTGTGGATTATCATAGAACCACTGGGCCAGTTCAGAAATCTGGGAAACTTAAAGCAAAAGAACCTCTGGCCAACATAGAACTCAGGAAAATGGGATGCAGAAGAACCTTTGGATGACAGTAAAACCTCTTGGCCAGTGTAGAACTCTGGGAAATGAAAAGCCCATGGATGATTGCAGATCCTCCATGCCAATGCAGAACTCTGGGAAACAGGAAGCAGAAGAACCTCTGGATGACCTAGCAGCCAGTGTAGAACTCTGGGAAACTGGAGGCAGAACAACCCATGAAAAGAAATCCCTAACCCCTATGGATGCTGGAAATCACAAGCTATGAAGCAGGTCAGTTCTCTGAGCTACTAGACTTACTTTTTGGTAAGGGTATGGCCAGAAGGGACCAGTAGCAATGAGTCACCCTATCTAGTGACAAGAGAAGGTGACAATGGAGAGTCCTTAGCTGGCTACTGCTTAACCCTATCTAACGACTGGCCCCTTTTGTTCATTTCAGCATGCAATTAGTGGTGGAACAGTTCAGGCATGCAAGTTCAACTTGATGCTTGCATCATGAAAGGAATGACAGTACTCTGGATCATGTAATAAAGTATCATTAGGCGCTTTTGCACACTGGGTTCTGCACCACCTTGATGGGTGCAGATCAACTGCAGCATTGTCTTTTTTGTGTGTGAAGGCAACCCACCACTTCCAAAATGAGCGCTAGCTGAATCAGCGTTCCCAGTTTTCCTGGGTTCACCATTTCTGTGCATCATGGTGGAACGCATTGGCTGGCCTTGTAATCAATTGGCAGCGTTCACATCTCTGCTGGAGAGAGTCTCACATGACCCTCCGGGATCCCCGTTGTCTGACCATTCCTACTGCCTTATGGTGGGTCCCGATACTGGAGAGAGCGATATTCTGCCTGAGCTCAGTTACTTATATTTTATGATACAGGAAAGAAAGCTGAACTCGGGCAAGTGTTCAGTTTTTAAAAATGGGGGCTAAAAAATGGATTTAAATCACTCGGAATGAGGGGGTGTGACACTGGGCTGCTATGGAAGTCAAATTGCTTTGTTTTCCTGTATAACCAGCAGACATTTATGGGAGCAATTTCCCTGTAGACGGCTCCAAATCCATGTAAAATGCTGAAACCCTTGTAGATATAGGTGCTCAGTGTCTTCCATTTGTACAAATTCCCCTTTGTAATTGCCATCTTTATTTCCTGTCCCAGCACTCTGTCTATATCTTCTGTCTGGTTTGAAGACCTGTACACCACCCCAACTATAATGATCCTCCCCTTATCTGTTGCTATCTGCCCATGCCAATTCCATCCCATACTCAACTTTAGGGTGCAGTCATCTATGGCATTTATACTGTCTTCTATTTATAGAGACCAACCTCCTCCTGTGTCTTGTGGCCTTTCTGCTCTGAAAAGAGACTACCTAGGAATAGGTAGTAATGGTACTGTGTTACTCATGTTTCTGTTACTGCCAGCAAATAAAATGTTGCCTCTATTGCTGCAGCCTGGAGCTCCCCCAATTTATTTCCAAGGCTCCTTGCATTCATACAGACAGCCTTCCAAATTCATTTTTGCACTCTGTCTCTGCCTTCCTACTTTCCAGCTCCTTGTTGCTCATGTCTGACTCACCCTTCCCCCAGCATTTTCCCTTCATCTGTCAGTTCTGAACCTTATCCTTAGTCCCATTACTGTTCCTCTTTGTCCTTTTTCTCCTTGTTCCTTTGGATCTAGTTCCTGCCCGTGTGTCTTTATTTTTATCCTGCCCTCTCTGCAGTCTTTTACTATGTAAGAGGGGAGATCCCTTAAGACTGCCTATGTCTGCATGTTGGTGTTGTGTAACCTAGCACAGTCCTCTCACCTTCCTAGTTTAATTCTTGCTAATTCCAATGTCAGACTTCTGCCTTTTACACTTGTGCCTTCCCTGCTCAGGTGAAGGCATCCCTAGAAAACAACCAATGCTTCTCTCAAAATTCTTCCCAGACCCTCAGAAGGAAATAATCCTCTTCCTCGTACCTGCTGAACCCCCCCCCCCCAAAAGGGAGCTAGCTGGGGAACTTTCCGTATCATTAGCAGTCAGAACTGTGTGGGTGTTTGATGTCTAAAGAGTGGTTTGTATGTTGCTGATATTAACAAAAAAAAAAGGTTTCTGAGGCCCTGGTGCTTTTATTGGATGACCATCTGGAGTTAATAAAAACTCTGAAAACAGCCCCACCACCTAACTGTTCACTATAAAAACATGCTGCTTGGAAATCACATGCCCAGCAGTTTGACCGTGAGAGCAAGTGCTTAGAACCCTCAGGTGGCAGCTCAGGCTGGTTGTGCATGGTTGCACCAGTATTCTCCATGTCCTTCAGCTCCTCCCTGAGTAGCAAATCAAGATGTCATGCCATCCCTTTGAATACAAATGCAAAATATTAATTCAGGCACTGTACGAGCTGGCCGTCCTTAGTTATCATCTCATCCTTTACCTCATCTTTCTGTAGATGCACACTTATTTGTTTTTTCTTCTTGTGTGCACATCTGATTAGCTTTTTATTTCAAATGACCACACTGAGGAGCCCCAACAGGATGAAACAAGTGTCTGCTCAGAAGAAATTACCATGAACCACTCACAAACCTTTGTGCAGTATTCATGAATCCAGCTCATGAATGTTCATCAAGCGTACATCAAATTGTTCAGGAATGTTCACAAGTTCTGCATGAACAGTAAACGACACTCCTGAATTTATAAACATTCATAAACCCAAAGATTTATAAAGGTCCATGAACATTCTTAAAACCCTTCCAACTGACTTTTATGGACAACGTCCATAGCTATTTTAGGTGACCAGAAATACCTTGCTTTTCATCAGGAAGCCAAGACCTATTCTCAAAAGATGTTTGACCTATGTGAAAATTAAAGGCAGAACCAGCAACCTTTACTTGCAATCTTAGCAATTTACCACAACAACTGAAGACTTTTTAACAAATTCAACATTTTTTAATGAATAGATTTTCTTACTATGCATTTAAAGAGCAGCTGACAACTTCAGGAGAACTTTAGTAAAACATAATAGTCAAATTTCAGCTTGTATTTCACATTAGTTCTTTATTGCTCCTCCCCATTATTTATTGCTGAGGACATTTGCATGAAAACAGGATCTTTGCTCCTGAAGAGTTCATCTATTTCTGTTGCTTTCTCCCTACCTGAGGTCATTATCCACTGCTTGCGACATCACAGTTACTGTCATGGCAACAGATTATGATGTCACAACAGAGCAATATAACGAAGTAGGGAGTAAGCTATGGACAGTGCCCCTGGTGTTCTGCAGCAGAATTTTCTGATGTCTGCGGCAGCATTTTCTGATTTCTGCAGCATGATTTATTTACTTCTCTAGAAGAATGCAGTCCTGTCATTGGCTAAATGTGATGTAATGTCATCGATGACATCATATGCTGAGCATAGAGGAAGGGCTTCAGGATAAACAAGATGGGAAAGAAAGCCTGACATTATGGAAAAACAGTATATTTATATGAAAATTCACCAAAAACAATGAATTATGCGGCACTATATATATTCTGCGGCATGACGCAAATTCTGCAGCAAATTCCGCAACTGCAGAACCGCAGAATTCCAGGGGCCTTGGCTATTGAGGCAGACTAACTTTAAAGTAACTGTAAGGGATAAAAATCATGTATTCATGCACATTTCCTCAGTAATAAACAATGGGGAGGAGAAATCTAGAATATATATATGGAATAAAATCAGAATTTTACCTACTTATGTTTTTCAGGCGTCAGTAGCTCTTTAAGAATTAGCAACTTACTTGCTTATATTGTTCTTCTTTGAAATGTAACAACTGTTCATCTCCTTTTCATAAATAAATTGGCCCAGTTGCTGTTTATATCAGTAAAATCTGAAACTTCATTTTAAATGTGGTTGGTTTAAATAGTAATGCTTTTAGGTGCTCAAATAGTTAATTGCCTTGTAGTTGTTATATTTCCACTCCCAGACTGAATACAGTTCTGATTCTGTGATGCTTTATAATTATTAAAGTACAAAACCTTTGCAGATTAGATGTGCAAATTAATCTTGTCTCGGTCCATCATGGTCTGGTAAAGGCTCAGCAGCTATTGATGAACACTTCATGAAGTGATTTGAACAATTGGGAAACTTTGACCGATGTTCACGAATGCTCATCAGGTTTCAAGCTTTGATGAATTTCATTTCACTTGAGAGTAGTCAGGAGTGGATCTAATTTTTTTGTCAAAGGGGTAGCAATTTATAACTTGCATAACCATCCTATCAATACTGCCCTGTACCTCTCTGACACAAGCACAATCATGCCCTCTTTACTGTCTGTCCCTTCCATTTTTATTCCCTGTCTCTATCCGATCCTGCCCTGCTGACATTGTCTACCCCTTATCTCCGCCTCCACCCTCATGTTTTTCCCTTCCTTTCTCCTCCTCCTCCTCCTCCTATTACGACCTCTCCCTGTCACCTCACTACCCCTGCACATATCTTCCTCCTTCATTCCCTAGCTGGTGCCATACAATTGTCCCTCTGTGAACAGCTGTACCACCATTCACCTCTTACTTACTCTCCCATCAGTTTAAAGTCTCAAGGATGACACCATTGTCACTTCAACATTGCCCCATCTCCCTTATTTTGTGGCATTAGTGACTGTTTCCATTTACTCTGCTCTGACAAGGGCATCTGATTGTTCACACTCTCTGGCCCTTGGTACACTAGGTACCCGCCGATTGAACCAATTGTAGCAATGCCATTGCCTAGAATGCATGCTATGTGATACTTGAGACTGCCTCCAATCTCCTTTGCTTGACAAGGTCGTCCTAGTGACTGTTCCTTCTAGCCTTTTAGACCATTGAGTCATATGTATGGGTGCATCTGTGGCACCTATAGGTAGTGTCTTCACTAAAATGTCTCTTACTTTATTAATCTTTGTAACTGTAACATGTAAGCAGAGTAGATATGTTAATTAGTTCACTGTTTGTATTGTATTGTTCAGTCTGATGTGGAACCTATGTAAAAGAGTCTCTGACTCATAGGTATTGTAACCTGAAAATTTAATAATTAAATGAAGTCCCCCTCCAAAATGTAAACTGTTCCCTTTTAAAGCTCAGATTAGGCTACAAGAACTACTGTTTGCAGGAATAAGGAAGTTAGGTTGTGTTACTTTGCTACATAGCTGGATCCACAGATTGTAGTTTTTCATTCTTTACTCTACCCCCCCATCGAAGACACTTGAGCACATTGTCTTCGACCAGCTCACTGACCACCTTAATAATCACGACCGACTCTGTAATCAGCAACATGGCTTTCACAAAGGGCACAGTACTAT
This sequence comes from Neoceratodus forsteri, assembly GCA_016271365.2. NCBI lineage: Eukaryota > Metazoa > Chordata > Ceratodontiformes > Ceratodontidae > Neoceratodus > Neoceratodus forsteri. The sequence goes on from JADMNL010000026.1 coordinate 338,734,022, forward strand.
GACAGACCTCTTGGAGTTCACCACACATGTTACTCCACCTTAGACAGAGGCCATATCACTGGTGCTGTCTTTGTTGATCTCTCTAAGGCATTTGACACCACCATCAGCCACTCCCTTTTACTAAACACACTCTCCAGCATCGGCTTCTCACAGGACACCCTCGGCTGGTTCACTGATTACTTGTCGGACTGGTACCAACAGGTCAAAATTGGTACCGCCCTATCAAGCTGACTACCAGTCCACTCAGGTGCACTACTGGGGTCCATCCTCCGTCCTCTACTCTTCAGTCTCTTCCTTAACTCCCTCCCCTCATCCTGCTCTGCCAATCTATTACTGTACATGGATGATGCAGTCCTATTTTCCTCCAATCCAGACCCCACTCAATGCCACTATTCCCTCCAGTCCTCCTTCTTCAAAGCTGAAAAATGGTTCTCCACACAGCGACTTACTCTAAACTACAAGAAGACTAAAGTTATTTTCTTCTCACACCCGCTGAACTCCCGGAAGGAGCTCTGCCCTCAAATTCTAACTGCCAATCAGACCCCTCCTAGAGCAAGTGGATACCTTTAAATACCTGGGCATCACGCTAGACCCAGCCCTTCACTTCCACCAGCATATTCATCATTTGTCCACCACCCTTAATGTCTGACTTGGCATCCTCTGTTGCTTCAAACACTGTCTTACTCCTGAAGCTCTGAAGCTCACTGTCTCTTTCTCGGTCCTCTCCCTCCTTGACTATGGTCAGGGGCCCCTACTTTTCTGTGGCACAGTGGGACCAAGTTCTGCGGCAACACTATGATTTGCCGCAGAACTTCTGTGGCAGTGGTTTGTAATTTCTGAGGAAGTTCTGCGACACTAACAAACTACCACATCACAGAGTCAGCTTGTCATCCTGACTTCACTTTCATGGCAGTGGTTATAGCAATCAGGATGGTGGAAAGCACAGTAACACTAGTTCAAAAAATAGCAGACTTATAAAAATAATTTTATGCCTAAAAAGGCAAAAAAAAAAGTCTCTCCCTTAAGGTCCTAGTCTGTTGCATAAATGACATATGCAGGGGGAATCTTACGTGATAAAAAAGGTATTTCTATATGCATGCTATCTATCCCGCTAATGAGGTTTCCACTGTCTATCACTTATATATTTGTATGTGCTTTCTACACCACTCATGAGGTTCCCACTGTGTATCACTTATATATTTATACGTAATCTGAAACATTCATACAAATATGCATATGTGTGTGTGTGTGAGAGAGATAGAGATACTGTGTGTGTGTGTGTGTGTATATATATATATATATATATATATATATATATATGTGTGTGTATATATATGCGTATATATATATATATCTTTTTTTTTTCCATGAACTTGCATCCTCAATCATGCGGGTCCCATTGGAAATGAAATGGAGGAGTTATCGCAAAACTTATTTTTCATGTCAACCTGCTTTCCCTGACACACTGTGTAACACCATCAAGCCATGACATAGTGTGAACCAGTTGTGAAATACAGCTCTCCGGACCATCACAATGTGCCCACCATGTGACAGAACACTGCACCTTACCTTCCCAGGCTCCGAGCAGTGATGTGTTCCACCAATCCTTGTGCTGCCCAGCCAGCTCCCAGAGCTAATCTCTGAACCTGAGTTGCCAGCATGGAAACATAACATGCTACCCTCTGGCCCAACAGCTGTCCCTGCACACAACATTACTCCATAACTTTTAGGTGATTCTATCAACCAGTGACAATATGTAATCAAGTAACCCTGGCAAAAATTCGTACAATGCAATTTTTTTATTTAACAGGTCTATTCGTTCAGCAAGTCTGCACATTATTATATTTCACTTTTCTGGGTATAATTACTTTATTTTTCTTAAAAATGTAGACAGTTAAATTCATTTTACCAGTTATTCATTTCAGATAGCGTCTCCATATCTTAAAGGCACAAATAGGTTTGTACAAAGTGAGGTATGGACTTAACAGGTCTGTGCTATTGACAACGTTTGGTTTAAGTTGGCCCTAGTGCAGCAATGTAAGACTGAAAATTGTATTAGGCTGTAGTGCAGGTTGAGCAAATATAACCGTGCATGATGTGTTGTGCCACCATCTCAGGCAGTGGGAGCTGTGGTAGATAAGTGACTGTTCATTTCTTTTGCAGAATGCAGCCATTTCATTAGCTAATGTATGATGTTATAGCAATTATAACATCACATTCTGAGAATATGGGGGGATTTTGATATAAAAAGAGAGGAAGGGAACCAGATTCTGTGGATAAACAAAAATATTAACATAAAATCACCAAGAAGAATGAATTCTGCAGCACCGCAGAAGTTCTGTGGCAGATTGCAAGTTCTGCGCAAAATTCTAAAATAAGCTGCTTTAGACCTGCCCTAATACACCTTAGCCTTTCACTGAATTCTCTGTAACAAGTCTGTCTGAGTCCTGCTTTGAATTGTGATTACTGTTGTAATGTTCTACTTTTTGTGACGTGGAGCCTTTGTAAACGAGTCTTTGACTCAAAGGTACTTTCCGAAATCTCAGTAAATAAATAAATATTGGATCTGATGAACAAACCTATTTAAAGCAGCAGTGCTCTGTAGTGAACATTTTGACCCATACTTTTTTTAATTGTATTTTAGATTGTCCCTTATTGCCTGACTTGTATGATACCCTTCTTTCCCTCTTAAAATAGGCAGTATCATGTAGTGGTTAGGGAACTGAGCTGCAAACCTGGAGACCTGGGTTTGAATCCCATCAGCTCCCTTTGCATACAGTGCAACCCTGAGCAAGCCACTTAACTTTCTCATGCTCAGCGGTCGTATCTGGAAACAAGCTCTGTCTTAGTGTGCCTTTCCTGGTTAAACAATTTCCCCATTTTGAATCTGCATTACTTCTTTTTTTCTCATTTAAAGTGAAAAAAGGACCACACTCGTTAACATGGCTCAAGCCAGGTTTATTTATCAGTATTCACTTGCTCATTGTCCATGACCCTGAGAAAGCTATATTCAGTCAGACAGCGCATTGGCGCCATCAGACTGAATATGAAGGCATATCGGTGCAGCACATAGCTGAGTAGTGTGGTCCTGACATGGATCTTAACAATGCCATCATACCCGAGAGTGCCAGTAGCTCCCGATGCAATATTCTAACAGTGGCATGCAAATGAGCCCCCTGAGCATGCAAGGTCCTAAGGGGACATTTGCATGCTCCTTATGAACATATCTGCATTGGAGGCAATGGCAGACTTGTGCCCCTGTGACTGGCTCCCCCCCCAGTTGCACATTCCCATAAAATCAACTATTCCCTAGTATCTAGTGACACCCCCAGCCTCCAATCCTCATCCCCAGTACAATGTAAGTATTCCCTGGTCCCCCCCCACCTTCTGATCACTGTCCCATGTCATTGTAACACTGTTCCTGGTGTCTAGTAGTCCCTCCACCCTCCGATCACCATTCTGTATAATTTTCAAACATTGCTTGGTATCCAGAGGTCCCCTCCAACCACTGATCACTTACCCTAATATACTATAGTAAGAAAATTCCTGGTGCCTAGTGGCACCCCCACCCACTGATTGTCATCCACATACCAATGTACCCTTTTCCCGGCATCTAGCAGCCCCCACTCAGTGGGCACTGACTGACCAACCCTGTCAACCTCACCTTGTCTGAAGCACTGTAGAGAGTAGACCCACTCTCTTCACAGTACAGGGCATGTGCATTCCCTATCATCACATACGGCGGCTGATTGAGGTGGAGAGGGGAGGGCTATGCCCATACTCTACAGGAAAACCCAGGAAAATTACCCTGGAGTTACAGGGAAAATACCAAATCAGTCTGGGAACACTGACACTTCACCTTACTAGATGCAGACTTGGAAATCTCACTGGCCAAATAACCAGGTGCTGGTAGTGGCAATGCAGGTATGTCTTCTAACCCAGTGGCTTTGGGTACCAACTAGAAAAGGGGCTGCACTTAGTGCTCTTCAGTGGTGACAGAAAAGGAGGGTCAGTGTGGAGAAGCCCCTTGGAACCAGCAGGCTGAGCTCAGTGTCATGGAGTCCCTTACTGGCTTCAAACACAGGTTGGAGAGGCACATGGGAGTAGTCTAGTACCGAGAAGGAGTGGAGGCAGGTTGAGCAGTCAGGGTAAGGAGATGAATATACTAGAATTTCATACTTTTAGTCCTACTTGCACAAAATGACTGTTTTCAACAACAGTGCATTCTCATATGAATATTATAAAAGGATGTCTGAAATATTTTAAGAGTTGATGCAAATACTGCAATTATCTATGAAGAGTCATGGAAACTGCTTACAGTGACATTCGATCGATCTCTCCCAATTGTCGTTGCCTATTTGCTCATAAAATTATTACCTATGTTTTCCTTGATACTGGTTTTCATAGAAATTTACACAAGGACAACGACTGCTGTAGCCTTTGATTTCAGGGAAACAAGAGGTAAGAAACTGAGGACACCATAGTACTAGAACCTTGGGATTACAAAAATATGCTAGATGGTTTTGGTGCCCACCACCTCGAACGGCATACTGTTCCATGGCTCTCCCACTCTCTACGTAAAATCAAACATTTCCACATCCCTCCTGAATCTCTCTCATCAGCTTCCACTCCTCTTCTCATCCTCTAGCTTTACAATGCCTGCTGAATGGTTACTCACAGGTTACCTTGTTTATTCTGGTCAGGAACTTGAAGGTCTCTGTCATATCTATTCTCTCATCTGGCCTCCAGGGAGTACATGCTTTGTGCACTAAGGTGATCCTCATAAGACTTGCCCTAATCATTTTGATTACCCTGTGCTACCCAGCCTCCAGCCTCTTTATTTCTCTGCTTTGGTGTGTACTCCAGAACCGGTGCAGTACTCCAGCTGTGATCTCACCAGTGATTTAGGTAGAAATACTACCTGCTGTTAAAACCTGTGCCAGTACATCCCAGCATTCTGGTTCTCTTACTGTAGGTCTTGCTACGATTTTCACTTACGATGACTCCTAGGTCCCATTTCTCAAAAGTAGCGCTCAGCTTAACCCTTCCCATTCATTACTCTGTGCTGGAATTCTTGTTTCCTATGTATATCACCTTGCACTTTTTGGCATTTCATTTCAACTGTCAACCCTTACATCCTCTCTCCAACATTTACAGGTCCCGCTGCAGCTCTCTTATCCTCTCCATACTGCCTGCCTCACCACATAACTTAGTGTCATTGGGGAGAGACACATTTTACCCTGAATTCCTTCTCGTATGTTGTCTATGAACATACAGTATTGAAAAGGAATGGACCCTGGACTGATCCCAGAGATCTCCAAATGGAGACTTCCTTCTCCTTGGATTTGATTCAGTTTACCACTATCCTCTGCTGTCTCCATTATTAATGATGGGATGTGGGGAAACATGTACTACGAGTATCCTAGTAATAATATAGAATAAGTATACAGACCTTATGTGAATGACACAATATCAGGGCTTCATCTTAACATACCGAGCCCCACTTTCTTTTTTTTTTGTATGTACTTTATACTCCTGTGTCTGCCTCCAGCTGCCCCATCCGACCGACCTCCCCAGCCCCATCACCCCAGTATCACTGGGACATACCCCTGCCCAGTCACTGTGTGCAGAGCCTGCAAGAGGTCAGTTATCATCCACAGGCAGAGGTATTTTTCCTCCATTTTCTCCCTTCCTGTTGCTGGGACACACATGCAGGATGTGCACATGTAGAGGTGTGTGCGTCCGCAGAAGTCCCACAGCACCCTCCCTTCTTCTGGCCCTTCTGACCTGCACTACTCTCCTGCCTCCACCTGAGGGCAGTCATTTTGTGGGAGTGCCAGTCCTCCCTCCCTCCCCAGGAGAGGAGAGCTGTCCTCTGGATGTTTGATCCTCTCCCTCCCTCCCCTGCTGACCCCCTGTGACCCTTGTTTGCTCCTGAACATAGGTTGCTGGTGTGGCGTGAGGTGTGGTGTCCAGTGCCTTAACCCTCAGCACCACCAGGCCTGAGCCCCACTTTCTTAAATGGGATGTATAGTCAGAAATGTGCAGAAAAAAATACTGTGCCATCTTTTTTGATTTGTGGGTGTAGTCCTAGTGTGTCATTTCCTTTGTTTGATGATGTGAATTTTTTTCCCCTAAATTCACCTACTAGTTTTATGGCCACTGGGGATCTCCATGTTTGACTTTTTTATTACTTTTCTTTTCTTACAATGCCTCCTGTCCCATGTAACAGTGATTCATCTGTGACCATGGACTCAGCAAGTGCTGGTTTAGTGTCAAGTTTATAGTTCTAGAGCTATGATTTTAAGTAGGGCTACACTTTAATTGTCCAATTCAATGTAACTATTAATTATTTACATGCAGCAGGATAATTACACTGCAGTTACATGTGTGTTGCACGCAACTACATTGCAACTGCAGTGCAGTTACAGTATGGATACACTGCAACTACAATGTAATTAACTGACACTTAAATTGTAATCTTAACTGCCTCTCCTTATTCAGTGAGTACTAATAAAAACTACATATATAGTTTGTCGCTATCTTGAGGGATAACTGAATGGGCTATTCTGTATGGAAACAGCTAGAACCTTTACTAATTAAAGCATTGACAACCTGGGATGAGTTCTGTGGTCTTTTTTGTACTGTATTTTCTATGTATACGCCTCCCACATGGCATCCCCATCCAGCCACCCATTCAGAGATCCTAGGTCCCTGATGCCCTTCCGACCCCTGCCACCATCCACCAGCCCCAAGTGCAGCTTACCTGGGTAGCCTGACAGTAGTAGAAGTATATACTATCCCGGAACCCATCACAACATAAAAGAGATAGGGTATGGGTTATTTTGTTATACAAAATTGTGAAAACTGAAAAACCTAGTAGGCTTATCAATCTGGTAACTTGGTCTAACCATAAATTTAGTTTGAGACATTCAAGTAATGCCCAAAACCTCATAACAACTATGGAAAACTTTAATTTAAATATCACGCTGCAAATACCTGGAATAGCCTGCCTTCTGATTTAAGAACTCTCGAGTTAACAGTTTGAGCGTTTAGTGATAAAATTAAACAGGATTCCATGCATGTCTGTAAAAGTCCTTAAAACACTTTTTTGATTTGATTATGTGAAACTGATTGCAATGTATGTGTATCCAATTGTAAATTTATGTTTAAATCATAACTGTTTTTAGACTTTGTTAGTATACATTTGTAACACCTACAAGATTGCCACAAAAACAGGGCTTTATTGACCTATGGAGAAATTTGAATGTCAAATTGGACACCTGTATAAATAAAGATGTTTTACATACACATACACATATAATTCATCAAACTTCAGCCAATCAGTGCATGCCACATCATTTGACAGGTGGTTACCATGACAACACCCTGACCAATTCTTGTTGCCAGAAGTCCCACATTCCACACAGGAAGTGATGTGTGCTTGTGTCCTCAAAACTGGAAGTCTGTCCCTTTTCTATGCTGTATGTCCCTCCTCCTTCTTCTACTCCCCTCAAACCTGTGCCACAAGATTCACACCTGAGTCTCTCCTCCACCACCCCCACACCTCACAACCCTACATCAGTGTCCTAGATGCAACCCAAGTCCCCCTCCACCCCTACGCCAACCCCTTGAACCCCTGCTCCTTCCTTCCTCCTCCTCCTCCATTCCCCTCTCCTCGCACCCAAGTTCTAGTGCCTCCTCCATCCCCCTCCCTTTGCACCCATGCCGCAGTGTCCTAGCTCACACTCAAGTCACTCCTTCTCCAACCCCACCCCTCACACCCGTGCTGCAGAGTCCTAGCTTGCACCCAAGTCCCTTCTCCTCCACTCCACCCCTCAAACCCCTGCTCCCTCCTCCTCTTCCACCCCACACCTCTCACTCTTGCTGCAGCTTCCTAGGTTGCATCTGAGTTTCCCTCCTCCAACCTCCTCCACTTGCACCAGAGTCTTAGTGCCTCCATCTCCTATTCATTCTAAAATTCCTTTGCCCCCTGTTGGTCAGAGAGTATAAGGACAGGATGTGTGTAAACACTTTGTGACTTGGATTTTTTCCGGGAATGCAGTATTACAAGTGTACATTATCATGCAGTAACCACTGAGAACTATTTGGTGACACCGTGTCAGAGTCCATGTTTTAAGACAAGGTACATATTCTTAAAGCATTAGAAAAAAGTATTAATGCACATTATCAACTTAATATTTAGGGAGACTGAATAATTCTGAGCTACTGCTTGTATGCTTAAATGAAGTGTCTCGGACTTATTATTTATTTATATAATTGGACAAGTGCAATCAGGGAATCTCTTTATAGATAGGTTATATGTTGTTTGGTTATTTTTGTAGTGTTTGCAATTACTTTTGTCTTGTTACCTGTATGCTTGAAATGAAATGTCACTGCTTTTTTTTTACTTATGTATGTGTAACATAGAAAGTCAAATTAAGGGACCTCCTTGAAAATGAGTTTAGTTTAGTGAATCTCTATCCTTGTTTAAACTTTATGAATAAAAATGTTTACTACTTACTGTCACCTATGAATGTCCTATTAACATTACTCTACAAAACAGTGTGTGTGTGTGTGTGTGTGTGTGTCTCATTAGCCAAGTCTTAGGGGAAAAAAAACATCTCTACACTCCTTTGGACTGCAGCATCCTGCAAAAACAATTTCTAACAGCCCCTTTAAGATTATAGTAAAATAACTAACATGTTTACCTTGCTTGTAGAAAAATATGTCCCCCACGTTTCTTGTAAATGTTGCAGAAAAATTAGTGCTGTGTGGAATTTTCAAATTCTGGTTGATCGAAATTCTGCAGACTTTTTGAAATTCCATCGACATTCACTGAAAACAGAACAGTAGAATTCCACAGCATAAAAATGCAGAATGAGACTTTTGCAACATTTCCATGGAATATTATTCCATGGACCTCAACATTTTCCTCATAAATGTTTGTGGAATAATTTTCCATGGAAAAATGCTGTTCTATTCTGTAGATCACAGCAGGCAGAATTTTGGAGAAGAACCAGAAAAATTCTGGTGGCAATGCTGCTGGCAGAATGGTAATTCTTCACTAATTCCACCAGCGGAATTCCACATTCTGCACAGCACTAAGAAAAATATAATGATTCAGGAAAAAAATATATTTTTTTTTATATGGAATGAAAAAACAGTATTCCATATGTGTGTTTGTAATGCAGAAAAAATATGTCCCAAGTTTTCAGTGAATGTTACAGAAAAAGATGAAAAAAGTATGTAAAGTCCACACACTGTAGTCAGAACATGTCCGCTTGATGTGAAATCCACGAATGTAATACACATCAGTGCTTGTAGTAGATAGCAGGCTGGAAATATTGCTATGAGCTCATCGCTGAAGCCTTGAATGGTACATACATTCATTTACATGTGAAAGGATACTTATATGAAATCATACACAACGGTGCTTTTGTTACTGAGCTGGGAAACTGATGGGCTCATGTTGCCATCATATAAAAAGCTTACATTTGCATCTAAATATAATACACCCCCTCGACAGACCAGAATATTAAGTAGCTTTCTCTGTATCTGAAAGAGTCTGCATAGATGTGAATTCAAAAGTGTTTGGTAGTTAAACAACTGTGTCAGCTATATATTATGTATCTGAGAGAAATATCTGGAGTATGTACAATTGATGCCAATGCTATGTCATATAAGGAAAGTAGAAATGCCAGTCTCAAAGCTGTTTATAAAAAAGGTTAATATTGTGCCCTTCAGCATTGATCTTCTGGGCTCCTTTTATATGGTAGCTTTAGCCTAAACTTGTTCCTGTAGCACCTTTAGCAGTTGGACCCTCCACATGAGAGTTCAAGTGTTTTCCTGTTACATTGAAAGGTAGGAAGTCTTAGTTTGGAACAGAGAGTAGGAATGGTTAAAATTACATTGCATAAGCCTTTAAACATGTTTTTGTCATATAAACATCTTCAGTTAAAAGTGTCTTACCAGAATACCATGATATGTTGTACAAACACTGTTCCAACTACTGACACTTATAGCCTAGTGAATTGCAAAGCTATAGCCTGAGTTCTGTGGTGCAGTGTGTGTCACTCACCATGCCGCCCCACCTCCAGGGCTCTTTCAGGGTGTTAAACCTTCCTTCAGGAGCCCGTTTGCTTTACTCTCCATTACCACCTACACCACAGGCTGCTTGTCTCTCTCCATAGGTTCTCCTTCTCTACAGTACCTTAAACCAAAGAAACATTGTTCCCACAGCCTCTCTAGGCAATTGAAACCTCCTGATCAGGGTTACTGTGCCTTTCTTGTACCCCAAAGGGGTGGTAGTCTCAGTTCAGAACATAAAGCGTATAAACATTCAAGCAAATTTCTGTCATGCAAACATCATCATTTGCATGGATCCTCCAAAAGTTACATACTAAGCTACACAAGCACAAACATCATTCCATCTACCCATACTTAGGGGGACAGACGGATGTTGGTAATTGATGGAAGATGAGATTGTCTGGTGGGATTAGAGTAACTCTGGGGGGGAGGTAAGATGTCATAGCAAGAGAACTATGATGGAAAGGCAAGGATTGAAACCCTTATCTGAAACAATTACAGGCCTCTGAGAAGGACTGCAGGAACAGGACTTTGAATAGAGGCAGTTTCACGGGATCAACAAGCCTTAGTGTTTTCTGTACATTGTTCCAAAGAACAGGAAGGGCATGACTTATAACAACTCTATGGAAGTGCATTCTGACCTTAGGGATAATGTGGAATAAGTAAATATGGTTCTTCAATGGGTAGCTACCGGGGTACAAACAGGTAGTCAGTTGGAGATATACTGTGGGAGCTTATGGATGATAGCGTTATAAGTCCATAGTACAGCATTCTTCTGTAGATGAGAGAGCTCCAGACTATTATAAAATAGAGTGTACAATGGTGTGTGGAGTAAGGTGCACCAGAGATAAATCTGAGCACCCTATGGTAAAGGGTATCAAGCCTGGAGTGGCTGCACTGGTTCCATGCCAATATAAGAAATCGGCATGGTCCAAGAGCAGCATAAAAGTGGTTTGAGCTAACTGTTTTCTGGCCTCTAGGGTCAGTAAGTGTTTAATGTGAAAGAAGAGCCAGAGTCTTTGTTTCAGTTTCTTAGAAAGCTCCTCTATGAAACTGATGGGCTCATGTCGCCATTATATAAGGTCAAGGAAAGACACTTTAGAGTCTATCCAGCCACCAAAATATTTTAATTTTGCCACATATTCCAGAGTCTCACCCCAAAGCGTGATTACCTGAGGAACCATTCCAGCGATTTTATTTTTTGGAGGGGAGACTGAAGGGGAAAAAAGTATAGCGTAAGTTTTTTTTTTTTGCATTTAGTAGCAGCTTCAAATGCAATACATTTTTCTGTAAGACATCAAAATCACTTTTGGAGGTCATTATATAATAAATAGCTGACACAGTTGCTTAACTATCAAACACTTTTGAATTCACATTTATGCATACTCTTTCAGATACAGAGAAAGCTACTTAATATTCTGGTCTGTGTGAGGTGGGTATTATATTCAGATGCAAATGTAAGCCTTTTATATGATGGAGACATGAGCTCAGTTTCCCAGCTTGGGAACACAAGCACATTTGTGTATGATTTCACAGAAGTATCCTTTCACATGTAAATTAATGTATGTACTGTGATGTTTGGCCAGCTGTTTATAATTATTGTATAATACATGTAATATAAAAATATAGTATGTGATTGTCTCACATAAGACAGCCTGTACTTCCATGGGTGCCCCCCCTTCCTGTTTCAGTGAAACTATAGGATATGTAAACTGACCAGGAACCATTTAATTAATTGACTTCCTTCAGAATGGCATTTTATTACCATTTATGACATGCCTAAGCGTTTTGAAGTGCAAACCAAATGTGACTTTATGACTTCAGAAACAGGACATCATTAGGCTGATTCCTGTTGTTTGCTTTTTTAACACCTTGGTGCCAGTGTGGGATTGTTAAGTTCAAAGGAAACATGTGTAATTAAGGAGTTATACATAGGAAATGTATTTTTTCTTCTGATGGCAGCTTATTTAAACTACATTCTGAGAGGAAATCATTTTTTGTAATTTTATATTCTAAAAGGAGGAGCTAGATGACTCACAGAAGGGATGTGGAGACATAGAGTTTAAACTGATACCTGTGTCTGAAATGTTGTTATATATCATTTTGGGACTCTATAGAGAGGCAGCTTTCTGATCTAACTTTAAAATGCACTTCAGAAGGTAATACCTTAGATAGAAAAGGTCTAACTGTATTGTGGTACGAGTTTTGCTTTGTAATTTTCCCTTGTTCTTTTATGTGAATGTGAGCTTTTTGAAATATTGTTCTGTGTTTACATTTTTCATATTTTTATCATCTTTTAGTAAAGAATCTTTTTTCAAGATACTGCCTGAGTGTGTCTTCCAAGTTCTTTTTGCATGTGATGTATACCTGGTTATGTATGACAGCTGTTTTGAAAAGCTTGATGGTGTTACTAAACTGGGAAAAGGTAAAATATACCTAAGGTCTCTTATAGATGTTTAAGGGTTCATTTTGGAAGCCTGACTTGGTGCCCCTGGTGAAACATTGTACTGCAATCCCTGAAGAGGGTATGTATATGAACCTGTACATTGGGTAAGCTAGCATAAGGTTCACAGTTTGAATCCCCCTAGAACTTGAGACTAAAAGTGATTTGGACCCAAAAGCAGATAGGAGGGTTACCCTGTCCGTTACCTGTTCACACTATTGCACTCTGAGGTTGGCACTGTGGGAGCAGAGGGCCTGACCTGCAGAGTGCATTTGTGACAGCAGTGGAATACATTTGGTAACACAAGCTTTAACTGTTTAGTGTGTCAGCTTAATACTATAGCTCACTTGCAAAACAAGGCATTGATTTATTTTTAAAAGAGAAAACAGAACCATATCATTTGGCTTATAGTCAAGTTCCTACCTGTTTTCTTTTTTTTAGAGCCATACTTATATGGACAGCATTTTGAGGTACAAACTGACCACAACCCCCTGGTTTGGCTGACACAAATGGGAAAAACTAATGGTAGACTATTAAGATGGAGTCTTGCCTTGCAAAAGTATGACATGACAACCTTGCATAGGGCTGGAGTGACCAGTCAGAACGCAGATGGCTTGTCGCATCTGTATGAGGAGTGAGCTGACTTAGGGAGCTCATCCCATGCAAGAGATAGAACCCCCAAATTGGGTCTAGGTGGGGAGGATTGTGACACTTGGCCAGCTGGTTATGATTATTGTATGATATTTGTAATATAAAAATATAGTATGTGATTGTCTCACATAAGATAGCCTGTACTTCCATGGGTGACCCCCCCCAAGTTTCAGTGAAGCTACATGATATGTAAACTGACCAGGAACTATTTAATTAACTGACTTCCTTCAGAATGGCATTTTATTACCGTTTATGACATGCCTAGGCTTTTTGAAATGCAAACCAAACGTGACTTTATGACTTCAGAAACAGGACATCATTAGGCTGATTCCTGTTGGTTTTGTTTTTAACACCTTGGTGCCAGTGTGGGATTGCTAAATTCAAAGTAAACATGTGTAATTAAGGAGTTATACATAGGCAATGTATTTTTTCTTCTGATGGCACCTTATTTAAAATACCTCCTGAGAGGAAATCGATTTTTGTAATTTTATATTCTAAAAGGAGGAGCTAGATGACTCACAGAAGGGGTGTGGAGACAGAGTGTAAACTGATACTTGTGTCTGAAATGTTGTTATATATCATGTACATGTTGGAGGGATTTGGTTGCAAATGCCAGGAGCTTGGGGAACAAAATGGGAGAACTGGAGGCCTCCATGATGGAGGAGAACCTAGACATCGTAGCAGTGAGTGAGACTTGGTGGAATGAGCACTACGCCTGGGAGACGGTGATCCCAGGGTATCAGTTGTTTAGGAAAGATTGGGAGGGGGAAGGGGGAGGGGTGGAATTATATATCAAGGAAGGGATTGGGGTCATGGAAAGGCAGGATGAGGAGGGGGAAACAGATATAATGTGAGTCACTCTAGACAGGGGACACCTGTGTGTTGGGGTAGTCTATAGGCCTCCTATGCAGGGGGAGGAAGGGAATAGACACTTTGTAGAATCAGTAGCGAGGATGGCACAGAAAGGGGAAATTGTGCTAGTTGGGGACTTAAACCTTCCAGACATCAGCTGGGAGGCCCAGACAGCAATCTCTGCAAGGAGCAATCTTAGAGGCTCTTCAGGGCATATTCCTGCAACAAAGGGTCAGTGAGCCCACTAGGGGTGTAAACCTGTTGGATGTGGTCCTCACAAATGGGGACAGTGTGGAGAAGGTGGAGGTCAGGTAAGAGCTTGGCACCAGTGACCACAGGGCTGTCAGGTTCAAGGTGAGAGCGGACAGGGAGACGGTTAGGACTAGAACTAAGGTAATGGACTTCAGAAAGGTTGACTTTCATGGAATGAGGAAGGTAGTTGGGGAAAAAATGTTGAGGATAGGGGATGTGTAGGGGGTGGAGGAATTATGGGCAGCCATCAAGAGAGGGGTATTTAAAGCCATGGACTCATGTATAAGAAGGGTAAGAAAGAATAGAAGACAGAAAAGACCTCTATGGTTCACTAGAGAGATGGCGTTAGGGGTCAAGGAGAAGACTAGAGCATTCAGGAGGTACAGGAGGACACAAAAGGATGAGGACAGGGAAACCTACAGGGGAAAAAAGAAAGGAGGCTAGGCAAAAGATAAGGAGAGCTAAGGAGGCCACTGAGGAGAGGATAACGAAGCAGGCAAGGAGGGGGGACAAAACCATCTTTAGGTACTTTGGAGAAAGGTGGAGGGCACAGCATGGGATTGAAAGGATAAGGGAGGAAGTGGAACAATACTTGAAGGGGACTTCAAAAAAGCAGATGCATTAAACAGCTATTTCACCTCAATCTTCACAGAGGAAAGGGAGAGTAGAGGACCAAGAAGGGGTGGGGAGGGTGACAGCCACAGGCAAATGGCTGTGGCAGAATTCACTGCTGAAGGAGTAAGGGAATAGCTGGGTAAACAAGGCAATGGGGCCTGATGGAATATACCCAAGGGTTCTCAAGGAGGTGAGGGATGAACTGGTGCTGCATATAGTGAGGCTGCTTAACTTGTCCTTGGTCACAGGGGTGGTGCCAACAGACTGGAAGAGGGCAGAGGTGGTCTCACTACATAAGGGGGGGGCTGAAGGACGAGGTCAAAAACTTCTGTCCTATTAGTCTTACCTCAGTGGTGGGAAAGGTAATGGAAACACTACTTAAGATCGGTTGATAGAATACTTGAAGATGAATGGCATGCAGGATGACAAGCAGTATGGCTTCACCAAGAGAAGGTCCTGTCAGACTAACCTGATAGAGTTTTTCGATGGGGTGACACAGATAGTGGACCAGGGAGGAGCAGTGGACGTGGCCTATCTTGATTTCAATAAGGCCTTTGACAGCGTTCCGCACGGTGGAATGGTACATAAGCTGGACAGACTAGGGGTGGACAACAGGATCACCAAGTGGGTGGAAAACTGGTTGAAGGGAAGGAGTCAGACAGTGGTGGTAAATGGGACACATTCCAGGGAATGGACGGTGACCAGTGGGGTGCCACAGGGGTCAGTGCTAGGACCAATGCTCTTTAACATCTATGTTAGTGACCTACAGAAGGGTCTGGAGGGACGAGTGTGCCTGTTTGCAGATGATTCAAAGATCTGCAATAGGGTGGATTCACCTAGTGTGGTGCAAGCCATAAGGCGGGACCTGGAAAGGCTGGAGAGGTGGTCTGACATCTGGAAATTGAAGTTTAATACACAAAAGTGCTCACTGATGCACCTGGGGAGGAAGAATAGGAAGGAAACCTACTCCCTTGGGGGGGGTTGTTGATTAAGGAGAAGGAAACAGATAGGGACCTGGGAATTATGGTATCACGTGACCTCAAGGTACGCAGCCAATGTAGCAGGACATTGGCAAAGACAAATGGAATGTTAGCTGCATTGTGAGGGGTTTTAATAGTAGGAAGAGGGAGGTGCTAATGCTATTATACAGAACCATGGTTAGGTCGTATCTGCAGTATGGGGTGCAGTTCTGGAGGCCTCACCTATGAAGAGATGTTGAGCTGATGGAGAGGGTGCAGAGAAGGGCAACCAAAATGGTACGAGGGATGCAGAATGTACCCTATGAGAGAAGATTGAGAGGGTTGAATTTGTACCCTCTGGAAACTAGGAGAGAGAGGGGGGACATGATTGAGACCTTTAAGTATCTGAAGGGAATAAATAAGGCAGAGGGTGACAGCTTGTTCAAATTGAAGAAAGGAGTGAACATGAGGGGACATAGCCTCAAACTGGAAGGTGGGCAATACAGAGGTAATGTCAGGGGGCAGTTTTTCACGGAGAGGGCAGTGGAGGCCTGGAACAAGCTGCCGGAGGAGGTAGTGGCAGCTGAAATGGTGGAGGGGTTCAAGAGGGCTTGGGATAGATTTAAGGGGTTGGGAAAAGAGGGTGGAAGCATAACAGAAGGGAGGAGGTGTTGGGCAGACTAGATGGGCCGAGGCACCTTTCTCTGCTGTCACATTTCTGTGTGTATCATTTTGGGACTGTAGAGAGACACAGCTCTCTGATCTAACTTTAAAATGCACTTCCAAAAGTAACACCTTAGATAGCAGAGTACTAACTGTATTGTAGTAGGAGCTTTGCTTTGTGATTTTCCCTTATTCTATTATGTGATTGTGAGCTCTTTGATACTGTAGAAGACACTGATTTTGCGGCAGATAAATTTTGCTATCGTAATCCCGCTCACGTATTCGTGTCAGAGTAAATTAGTGCGACGACACTGAATAGAAGACTGTCATTTGTCCGCAATTCTTTTGTGCTGATTTTTTTTGGGGGGGGGCGGGTATTTGCTCTGTACCTGACACAATGTTGTTGCTATCCTGGTTGAAACCTAAGGCTCTGAAGACTGAGTGCCCACTCGAGGTTTCCAATGTGAACCCTGAGGTGCTCGCTCAGACCTCAGGTGTAGAACCGCAAGTTGCAGCTGCGGTTGCTAAGGAGCTGTCCAACTCTCTATCAGCCAAAAAGAAGAGGCCAAATACCTATGCACATTACAACCCAGAGCTGAGGTTTGAATTGGGGCAATATGCTACTCAGCGTGGTGTAATGTTTGCTGTCAGGTATTACAGACAGAAAAGTCAGATTGAAATTAATGAGAGCACTATCAGAAAATTTAAAAAGGATTACATGGAAGAGCTTGAGAAAACACCTGACCCTTCTCAGCTGTCCCCTGCCTTGCCACGAAGAGCTTGAGGCAGACCTGCATTTCTAATGTCAGATGTGGAGATGCAGCAAATTTAAAATCCGCTGGTGAAGTGCATGCGAAGTGGGCACTTCGCGTTGCCACTCCGCTACACAGAGTAAGCAATGCAAAGTGCTCACTCCACCTTGCCATTACCACTCATGTTGGGCTGAATGACAATACAAGTAAAGGCTAAGTAATTGATTTCAATGGACTCTATGCTCTCGTTATGATCCAAGTGATTGACTTGTGTTTCAGACTTGGCAGCCCCCCACACATCACATGGCTTACAGTACTGTAAGTCACATGCTCTCTAGCCAGGCAGGAAGGAAGTGAGTCACACAGACAATTTCACTTTCTCCTGTGCAGACTGAGAGAGAGGAGTGTGTACTAGAGAGAGAAGTGTTTTGATTGCAGAGGTGGAGAGTTAAAATTTGATAGTTAACCCAACAGCTTTTTTAAAAGCTACTTTTTTTTGTCTTTTCTGTACTGTTTTTTACTAAATTTGTTCTTTCTGTAAATTTTATTTTTCTTACCTCTATACTTAGTTGTTTGTCTGTGTGTGTGTTACTGTGTGTGTGTTGTGCTTGTATCGTGTGACAGAGTAGTGATTGCTTAGACTGAAGGAGCACAGTAGGAGAGAGATGGAGCAGGGTGAGGGAATGTCTGGGGTGGGGGCAGCTCTGGGAAAGTGTGGTAGTATGCCTCGTACCGTGTGCATGCGTGGGGGGCATGAGCGCCCATTTGTGTTGGACTGCTCTAAACTTGTGAGTGTCCAACCCCCGGAAGCAGGACCAGCACCGCCTCTTGACTCTGAGGCAGTTCAACCACCACCACTACCACCAAGTCCATCACAAGATCCTTTGGAGCAGGATGTGCCTGTTCCCCCAGGCCCAGGTATGGATCCCATCAGTACTGTTGAGCAGTGTAAGCAGCCTACTGCCAGTTCATCTGGCCCTCCCCTGCCTGGTTCTCCCCACACCTCCGTTGTTTGGCAGTTTTTTGACTGTGTCGGGGGGGGACAGCAGTGTGGTGAAGTGTCGCCTCTGTGTGGTGGAGGTGCGCCGTGGCCCCCGGGGAGTCACCTGGGGACTGGAGGCCAGCGCACCCATATGCTTAATCACCACTAGTTGGAGAGGCAGGCTGCCACAGAACGGATCATATCTGCATCTGCTGGCCATTCCATGGCAGAGGGTGCCGCTGTGCATAGTGGCATCCCTAAGAAGAGGAGGGCCACAGCAGCACCTGTTGCTCCACCAGCACCCCCACCACCACCATCAGCAGGTCAGCCTGTTGAAGGAGTTGACATCAGAGAAGTGCATGTAACACTATCTGACTCGGCAGTTCTCTGGAGTGCTGTTCAGGAGAACAGTGAGAAGATGAGTGCTGTGGAGCAGCGGCTGGATGACAGATAGGGACATCAGCTTCAATTATGTCCATGCTGAAACTGTTGCTGGATCTCCATAGGATCCCACATTAGTTTTGTTTCCTCACACCATGTCTCCCCCCCCACACTTTCCTTGCTGTGTCATAAAATGTATTCCTCCACCGTCCCTGACCCTTGTATGTAATTATGCCCTTTTTTTGTTGTCTTCAGTATGCATTACACTTTGTATTCTGGGGCACCTTCCTTCTGTTAAGTGTCTGTGTGTTTTATGTGTGTGCGTTGTTTTGGTGCCTCATTTTTCTGTATCCGCAAAAGGCATCTGTCTTGTGTCCCGAAAACTGACAAGTGGTAACACAGTGAAATGAGAGTGTTTCAGCACATACGAAGTCCCCCAGAATTAATTGTGCACTCAGTCATGCGCACAAAAGTGGCACAGAGTCCCCAGATTTTTTTCTGCAGGCCCACAATGCATCCTCCATGTGTCCAGAAAATTGACAAGTGGTAACAGAGTGAAATGAGACTGTTTCAGCACATGCAAAGTCCCCCAGAATTAATGGTGCACTCAGTCATGTGCACAGAAGTGGCACAGAGTCCCCAGATTTTTCCCGCAGGCCCAAAATGTGTCCTCCTTGTGTGCAGAAAAGTGATAATCTCAACTGGATTGAAAGGTGCCCTTTGGATGTACAGTAATAGCCTTGGTGAGTAGATATATATATATATATGTATAGATATATGGTTGTGTATTTTTGTAGGTGATGATGAGAGGGTTGAACTGGACATGGACATGTACTCATGCTATTGTTTTACATCACACAGGTGACTCGATCTCCGAACTGTTGCTGTGCACCTTGCAGTGCTCAATGAGAATTTTTTGCACTTAAATGGAAACGGGTAACTCTCAAGTACATGAAGGTAAGTATTTATTTTTTTGGGAGGGGGAATCATATTTTCAGTTTTGTCTATAATGGTTTCTTATTTTTTTATTTTCTTCACAGATTTCATCAGCATCCTTCTGGAGTCCGGTTGTTAATGATGGTCATGGTCATCGAATGAAACTACTTCTACGTGTTGCACGTGAGCCCAAGCTCGGGTCAGGGGAAGGGTGTGCCTAATCATGTTGACAAACTCTTTTAGATAAGGCCACTTTGACAGAACAACAAAGTATCGCAAATTTTCCTAAAAAAAGAAATGAATGACTTCTTAAAAGTTACAACTTCATTGTTATGTGTCCCTCCCAGGTTCTCAAATCTCAATCCCTATTGTCAAGTTACATTTTAGAGACTCATTTTGTCAACTACTAATACAACCTGTTGTGTGCAATATTTGCAGCAGTCTTTACAAAGCAATGAAATAGATGAAATAAAATCTTCATACTTACCAGAATGAATTTCATATGGACATTACATTGGTTCCTCTCTGTACAGAATAGCTACAGCATCTTTCCCAACGAGTAATAGCGATGGAGCCTGGTTTTGTTCTCCTGTAAAAGAAACAAAAGAAGTGTACTGAATGTATTTTGCCACTGCGGCTCTGAAAAGCTACAGAAAACAAAACAGACAACTTAAGGAAGTGAGACAGCATAACAAACATGAGTGCACATACTCACTCTATGGTTTAAATATTAAGAAGCTGGTGGTGGTGGTGCACTGGTAGACTGGTGGTCCATGGGGGGCAGACAGACTCATGGTGGCAGCAGAGTTGGATAACATCAGTCCCGGTGGTGGTGGTGGTCCATGGTGGGCAGACAGACCCATGGTGGCAGCAGAGTTGGATAACATCAGTCCCGGTGGTGGTGGCCCGGGGTGGGCAGACAGACTCATAGTGGCAGACTTGGATAACATCAGTCCCGGTGGTGGTGACATTCCATGGGGGGCAGACTGACTCATGGTGGCAGCAGACTTGGATAACATCAGTCCCGGTGGTGGTCCATGGGGGCAGACATACTCATTGTGGCAGCAGAGTTGGATAACATCAGTCCTGGTGGTGGTGGTGGTGGTCCATGGGGGCAGACAGACTCATGGTGGCAGCAGACTTGGATAACATCAGTCCCAGTGGTGGTGGTCCGAGGTGGTGGGGGCACACCGCCTTTTAAATACTGCAGTTAAAGCCTGCCAACATTAACCACATCATCATCCTCACAAAGAAAACTGCCCTCACAGTCATCGATGTCTGAAGTCTGACCACTGGGAAATTCTTTCTCCATTGTGTTATCATCTACGTCAGTGGTGGGCCGTTGCACACTGCCATTGCCACCAGGATGCTCCATTCCACATCAGCAAGACCACCATGACTAGGCAGAGGTACGAATACCGAGGCTGCAGTCTGTGCTGGTATGTGCCTCTCATTCATTTTAATGAATGTTAGCAAACTAACATTTGCAGGAGACAGGTTTGTCTGACGATCCCCTGACTATTGCATCTGCTGAGCTGAATACCCTCTCAACACTTACACTGGAGGGTGGGCATGTGAGATACTTCAGTGCCACTGCCGTCAGCTCTGGCCATTCACTGACCGTTCCACTCCAGTACAATAGAGGATCTTCATTTATTGTCAGATGCCTGTTTTCAGACAAATATGACTCAATCATTCTCTGCGCCGCACAAAGTCTGATTGTTGATGCATCAGCCTGTTCCCCGGAATCATTGATATCACAAATACCCACTTGGGACAAAGCATCCCAGAGCAGGTTGACGCCAACCACTTTGGATGACAGACCATCAGGAACTACAGTTCCCTTACCCTTGCATGATATGCTTGCTGGTCCTCCAGCTACACCTTCAGCTGGATTATGCTACTGAGGTTTGCAGACCGTGGCACATGACTTCTGTGCGCCAAGTGAACCAGTTGACCACTGATATTTTTTACGTGTTCAGGCCTTACCTCCAGTTCTGATGCAATTTCACATTTGTATCATGGGTCTAGCATTGTTGCCATGGCAAAGTTGTCACTATGCTGAATGCTCACAATGTGACAATTCTGGTTGAGTACTGTCAGCATGTGTTGCAGCAACATACTGCTACCACCGTCTCCAGCAACATCAAGGCTATGCTGTACATTCACCAATGTCTGCCTCAGCACCCACAGCAGTGGAATTGATTGGCTAATAGAGGCAGACTCACCACTCACTGCCTGCGTGGCATGTTCAGAAGGCTGCAAAATTATTATTACAGAGTCCATGAGGCGCTACTGTTCAGTCATCACAGACATGGAGGCCACAGAACTGTCATGGCTAGTGTGCATAACAAGATATTCTGTGATGACTTTGCATTGTTCATACAACTTCTCTGCCACGTATAACTTGGAGTTCCATCGGGTGACAACTTCCAGCTTCAAGCGGTGCTGAGGCAGGCTGTTTTGTATCTGCAACTGCCGCAGTTGGTCATGGGCCTTTCCAGATCTTGAATAGTGAGAGCAGATACATCGTGCAATGGCCAGCATTTCCTTTATGTCAGGGTGCGGCAGAAACTCCTGAACCACAAGATTTAAATAGTGGGCCATGCACTGAACATGAAAAAAAACACCATTCGTGATATATTTCACCACATTTGAACCATTGTCACTTGCTATAAACCCAGCTGTCAGGGACAGAGGGTTTAGCCATCTGTCAATTTCAGTCAGTACCACGTCCAATATGTCCTCACCAGTGTGTCAACAGGTCACACTGCACATAGCAATCATTGCATGCTGACGAATTCCTGGAAGATTGCTATCATGACAATCCACTTTCCTGCACTGATTATTCACACTACCAGCATCACAAACAACCCCCCAGCACCTGTGCCTAGTGTGCAGTTATACACAAATATGAACTCCCTGCTGTTTTGCCACTTGTCCACATATCCATACTTAAATGGATGAATGGAGGAGTAATGTTGAAGGGCATGTCTTACTGAGTCTGAGACAGTGCGGAACAGCACGGGTAGAAAAGTATGTCCTGGATGGGACTTTCCATTTTGGACAGGCATGGGCAGCAAACTTCCAGAACCCAGAATTCTCCACAAAGGAGAAGGGCAAAAGATCGATTGCCAGCATTTCTGCTCCAGCAGCATTAAGTTCATGTGACACTGTATGATTGGGGGGGTACTTCAGCTTACACTCTGTACTGTGGGCTGACTTAAACGTTTTACACAATTTGGTCACAAATGGTTGTGCTCTGTGATGAATAGCATTTGCAGGGGGTGTAGTGTGGACATTTGATGAAGGTGGTTGCACAGGTGATGATGACAAACCCAGAAATGTTATTTTTCCAGACTTGCCAACTGGGGTTGATGTACCACTTGCAGTAGACATACTGCATTCACCACCACCACCATCACCACCAAAACTGCTACTCTCACCAGCACTGGACAACATTTCAAAGTCATTATGGTCCTCCACCTCATCATGCCTGTTGTAATCCTCTGCTCTTATTTCCGCACTACTGCACATGTTTAATTTCCTACTGGGCTTAATAGTTACGGAAGGGGAGAACATGCTGGCTATGGTTGCCCACCGGTGATACAGGTGAAAGCGCAAGTCTGGTATTAGCTGCCAGCTTGTGCTGGGTCCACAGAGCCAAGTGCCTATTCTTAAGATGTGTATGCTATCCTCCTGTCCCAAGATGGCTTCCCTTTTTACCTCGACTCACACGCACATGGTAAACCTGCAGATTGCAACTGAATCATCATTTGCATTTAAAAAAAAAAAAAACCCAAACAAGGGACTGTGATGCTCTGCTTTTAACATGTCCATGATGATGTGGCTTATTTAAGTCTGTTATTTTAAGCACTGAAGTGGGGGGGGCACGTGATGTTTCTGGCACTGCACACCTGGACTGCAACTGACCACCATGACTACCTATCATTTTGAGTACTGGATCATCATCATCATCATCATCTAAATCACAAGTTTTATGGGGGTTCCTGCAAACAGATTCAGACACAGCCACTTTTAATTTATTTTTCTCTGGTTCCCAACTGGAGTCAAATAAATAATCATCATATTCGTCAACGTCACTGTCACACATATCCACATCTTCTGCTTGGATGCTAGCATGTGGACTGCATGTTGCAATAACAGCAACATCATCATCAGCAGCATCATCACATTCATCATCAGCATCTACACCCCATCACCTGATATTTTTTCACAACACTGTGAATCACTGCATGGAAAATGAGTGACGTTAAGTGCCACGGTGGATGGAATATCACATTGTATGCTATCGTCGACATGATCATCAGAATCTGGTTCAGTTAAGGGGATGTTACTGGGAAGTATGACATCATCTATGCTGTCACTCACTTGCACTGCTTCCCAATCAATATGTTTGGATACAGTACACTGGTCGGAATTAGAACTTGATGCAACAATGCTAATACTACCTCCACCACCACTAACACCAGTAACACTAACACCACGAGCTGGGAAAACATAATCTCCTCCAACTATCAGTGAAGCTACTGATTGGGCTGTAAAAAACATTGCAGGAGAAACACCTTTCCTCACATCAGCAATGCACTTTTCCGTCCGCGTACTACTACCATGTCCACAAACCCTCTTACTGACAACATTGCCATGGCCAGAAACAGCTTTACTTGCACATCTCTTTGCAGGCACTTTGGGGGATCAACCACAAATATTATTACCAAATTCAGATTTTGATATGTTCACTTTCTGACTGGAGGGTTGCTACTCACTAGCTGGATGTGAGGTAAAACAAACAACTGTGGCTTCAGCAACAGATAAGAGACTACTGTGTTGTGACACTGTCATGGAATTAAAACAACTTCAGTAAGCAGTGGTGTTGATGGGGTCACAAAAACAATCCAGTCTGGTAAAAAATACTTTTTCAAAGTGGGGGTGGGAGGGTGGACTGAATACAGACACAGCTGATTTTTATGGCACTACAAGCAGCAAAGCTAAGAACAGAGAACATGATCGCAGTACAGAATCAGGCCTTTGCAGTGGATAGCAAGTTCACACTGCTGCGCTTAGTTGCACTTAGACTGATCTGTGTCACAAATGTTAAAAGGTGTATTATATTTGATGCACGCAACACTGCATACACAACACAGAACACTTTGTGTACAATGCTGAACGAGGAATGCGATGCAAATGCAAAAGTTCAGTGTACTCAGTGCCACATAATGTAAATTTGTTAGTTAAACAACTTGACCTTATGAAATGCTGCACCACATTCACACAACAAGCAACAAGAAAATTTGTACTATTACTGACAATTTTAGTATGTGTACAGTTAGTCAGTTATATAATAAAAAATAATACCAAAACACAAAGAAATCACTAGTTCTCCAACTTAAATCTACCTACACACAGATATGGCCCTCCCCCATACAGCACACTTCACTGTCTTTCACCATACACACTCAATGTTGTAAATTTACATTCAAAATCCACACATAAACAAAAATGCTCGATGATGTGAGCACAGGAGGGTTTCCTACAATTGATGAACTACAGTTGGATCCCCCCAAAAAAGCAAAAATGCTTTTTGAACAGCTTTTAAAAGATTCCTCCAGACAGCTATCAGAGCACACTGTCTTCTACTCCTTCCTACTCAAACTGAGGCTGTGCAGATCAATATAGAGCCCATGTGACCTGAACTGCCATGAATCACTGCGAAATCCACCTTCAGAGCTCAAAAATAAGGTGAAGTGAGGTGAAGTGAACTGCTACCAATGTACTTCACTTTAAAAATTGAAAGAGAAGTGACCAGTGGAGGTGGATTAACACAAAGTAGCTGTTTCCAATGCACTTCGCGTTCCTCATTATAATGCGAAGTACTCTGCTTTGCATTGTTGAGCACTCCGCGAATCTGCCTTTGCTCCATGAATCACTTCGCAGAGTGGATTGAGCCCACTTTGCCTGCCACTAGTCAGATGTCATAACCAAGCTGCAGAAGATTGTGGTGACACTGAGAAGTGAGGGTGCTGTTGTTAATGCCTGTTTGCTTCTTGCTGTTGCCCAAGGGATTTTTAAGTCTGATGCCCCACAC
This sequence comes from Neoceratodus forsteri, assembly GCA_016271365.2. NCBI lineage: Eukaryota > Metazoa > Chordata > Ceratodontiformes > Ceratodontidae > Neoceratodus > Neoceratodus forsteri. Next base: position 338,759,703 of record JADMNL010000026.1, read on the forward strand.
TATTTGAAAGAAAATGGTGGTATTGTTGAACTGTCCATAAAACGGGCTTGGCAGTTTCTTAATAGAATGGGCTATAGTAAACAAAAGGCAATAAAACAGCCCATAAGACACCATCTGATTTCTTTCATTTAAGGGCATCATTTTTGACAGGTATAGCAAATTGTGTGTCCCAAGAACTTATCCCAGCAGAGCTAGTTATTAACCTAGATGAGACCGGTGTCAGCATGGTGCCCATGTCTGAGTGGACCATGGCTGCTACCGACTCGGAACAGGTGTCTGTAACAGGACTTGGAGACAAGCAACAAGTCTCCATGGTGTTGGCATGTACATTAGCAGGTTGCTATTTACCCCCACAGGTAATCTACAAGGGTAAAACCCATGTCTTCAACCCAGCATACAGATTCCCTCGGGACTACGATAGTACACAGTCACCTAATCACTGGGCCAATGAAACCACCACCCTGCAATACATTTCAAGTGTTATTGTCCCATACTTTGAGTCTACTAAAGAGACGCTTGAACTGCCCAGCGAACACAAAGCTCTCCTGCTCCTGGGTCTTTTTAGAGCTCATACTACGCCTGAAGTCCTGAAGGCACTAGAGCTAAACAATATCATACCTATATTCATCCCAGCTTCTTGCACTGACCTGTTGCAGCCCTTGGATATTGCTATGAATAAGCTCTGTAAGGATAGTCTGCGAAAGCAGTTTACTGCTTAGTATGCTGGGATAATAGCAGAAAATCTGGCCAAGGGTAGTGAAGTGAACAACATCGACTTCAAGCAGCATCACTTGAAGGAGCATCATGACACCTGGCTAGAGGCAAGCTTTGCAGAGCTATCTTTGTGAAAAGACGATTGTATCCATGGGTTTTCAGAAGTTGTGATACTAAATGCCCACAGTAACAGCCTGAACTTGGCATGTTTATTGTGTGTACTTACAGAAAACCACAGTCGGTTAGCCCATTTCTCATGTTTTTTTTTTTATATCTTCAACGTAGGTGCCAGTATCTTCTGATGTCATCACTCCGATAGCCGCTTCCATGGAGACGGGTGATGACTGCAAACACGTGTCCGACCAGGAATGAGGAAATGCTGAGAATAATGAAACACAGAACAAGTTGCAAGAAGAAGGGATCAACAATAGCTTAATTCTTTCATTCTTTTTCTGGGATTACTGTAAAAACATTAAAGTTTTTTTGTGCAGCAAATACAGTCTTCTGGTGTTGACTGCTGTGGCACAAATGAGGAAAGATGGGGAAAGCAACGCCAACCAGGCACAGATGAGACACATAGCTCTGGCAAGAAAACCATTTTCCATCAATGGTGAATTGTATATTGTATTTGCGTTTGGCATTACCAGTATAATGTAGCTTATTCAGAACATCAGATTCAGTAATAAAATGTTTTTGTTTCACAACGTAGTGAAGGTGAAGTGCGTCATACTCAATCAGTGCATATAGCGAAAATAAAATGATGGCAACATTTACATTCACTAAAAAAAATGCCACCAACAGCTTAATCTGCTTCAAGGTCAGTTGGCATTCGTCTGTATCCCCCTCCCCCGGGTCGTGCCTGAAAATAGGCAGGATTTGTCTAGTGCACTTACCCGGTCAACATAAGCTAAATAATGTATTATACAGTATATTGTTCTGTGTTTACATTTTTCATATTTTTATCATCTTTTAGTAAAGAATCTTTTTTTCAAGATACTGCCTGGGTGTGTCTTCCAAGTTCTTTTTGCATGTGATGTATACCTGGTTAAGTCTGACAGCTGTTTTGAAGGGCTTGATGGTGTTACTAAACTGGGAAAAGGTAAGAATATACCTAAGGTCTCTTACAGAATTTTAAGGGTTCATTTTGGAAGACTGGCTTGGTACCCCTGGCAAAAGATTGTATCGCAGTGCCCGAAGAGGGCACATATCTGAGCCTCTATATTGGGTACGATAGCATAAGGTTCAAAGTTTGAATCCCCCAGAACTTGAGACTAAAGGGGATTCAGACCCAAAAGCAGACAGGAGGGTTACCCTGTCCATTACCTGTTCACACTATTGCGCTCTGAGGTTGGCACTGTGGGAGCAGAGAGCCTAACCTGCGGAGTGTGTTTGTGACAAGTACCATTCTAGGCTTCAGAGATGAGCTCATAGCAGCATTTCCAGCCTACTATGTACTACAAGCACTAATGTGTATTACATTCTTGGACTTCACACCAAGCAGACATGTTTAGACTACAGTTCGTGGATTTTACACACTTTTTTCATTCTAGTTAAGGAATTATATTTTTTCTGCAACATTCACAGGAAACTTAGAACATATGTTTTCTATACTACAAACACACATGTGGATTACTTTAATAAATATTTATATATAATTATGATTGGATTTTTTCCACTGGTAACATATACCAAAACAACAAGCGTACAGCATCGAAACATTCCTTTGGTACAGATTATAATACATAGTAACAGTATCATGTAACAAAATTGACTAACAGGAAAGGCTATTATATAAAAGGATTTAAATACATACAATTCTAGCTGTACCATTCAGATGAATATACCATGAAAATAATACTCCCCTCCCTCCTCACTTAACTCCAATTTATTATATTCTAAGAAGTGGTGGCAATAGTGACTACGCACATGTGGATTACTGTCTTTTCATTCTGTATTAAAAGAGTGATTTTTTTTCTCCTGAATCATCAGCCTTAATAGGAATTATATTTTTCTGTAACTTTTACACGAATCTTGGAGAACATATTTTTCTACAAGCAAGGTAAGCGTGTTAAGGTTATTTTTCAGTAATCTTTTAGAACATTTTTTCATACAACAACAAGAATTTTTTTTGCAGGACATTGCTATCCAAAGCAGTGTAGAGATGTTTTTCTTTTCTTAAGACTTCGCTAATGAGAAACACACACACACACACACACACACACACAGTGTTTTGTACAGTAATGTTAATAGGACATCCATAGGTAACATTAGTAAGTAGCAAACATTTTTATTAATAAAATATGAACAGAGATGGAGCTCCACTAAGCTAAACTCATTTTCAAGTCGGTCCCTTAATTTTACTTTATATGTTACACATATATAAGTAACAAAAGTAGTGACATTTCATTTCAAGCATACAGGAAACAAGACAAAAATAATTAAAAACACTACGAAAATAACAACAACATATAACCTATCTATAAAGAGATTTCCTGACTGCACTTGTCCAGTTATATAAATAAATATCAAGTCAGAGACACTTCATTTAAGCATACAAGCAGTAGCTCAGAATTATTCGGTCTCCCTAAATATTAAGTTGATATGCGCATTAGTACTTTTTTCTAATGCTTTAAGAATATGTAACTTTTCTTACAACAAGGGTTCTGACACAGTGTCACCAAATAGTCCTCCGTGGTCACTGCATGATAATGTACACTTGTAATACTGCATTCCAGGAAAAAATCCAAGTCACAAAGTGTTTACACACATCCTGTCCTTATATTCCAGGACCGAAAGGGTGTGAATTAATTTTAGATTGAATAGGGGATGGAGGCACTAGGACTCTGGTGTGAGGGGAGGGGGATGGAGGAGGGGGGCTTGGGTTCAAGCTAGACATTGTGGCAGGGGTAGGAGGGGAGGGGTGGAGGAGGCACTAGGACTCAGGTGCAAGGGGAGTGGGATAGAGGAGGGGGACTTAGGTGTGACCTAGGAAGCTGTGGCATGGGTGTGAGGGGTGGCATGGAGGAGGGAGCAGGGGTTCAAAGGGTGGTGGTGGAAAAAGAGGGACTTGGGTGCAAGCTAGGACTCTGCAGCACAGGTGCGAGGGGTGGAGGAAGAGGGAATTGCAAGTGAGTTAGGATGCTGCAGCATGGGTGTGGGGGATGGGGAGGGAGGCAGGAGGCACTAGGACTTTAGGGTGACAGGAGGAGGATGGAGAAGTAGGAGGGAGCAGGGGTTCGAGGGGTTGAGGTGAGGATGGCCGAGAAAGAGGGACTCAGGTGTGAGCTAGGACACTGAGGAAGAGATACGAGGGGTGGGGTGGAGGAGAAGGGACTTAAGTGCAAGCCTATGGCATGGGTGCAAGGGGAAGGGAAGGAGGAGGAGGGACATAAGGTGTAGAAAAGGGATGGATGTCTGTGTTCAAGGACGTGAGCACACATCACATCCTGAGTGGAAGGTGGGACATCGGTGACAGGAAGAGGGTGGATGTTGTCATGATAATCACCTGTCAAATGACATAGCACTCACTGATTGGCTGAAATTTGACATTTGACGAGTTACATGATCTTATACTACTCCTGACATATGCCTATGTCAGGAGGATCCCTCTCTTTCTGGGGGGGGGTGCGAGTGCCTTACTGACTAACTCACATCCCCAGGTTGTGAGGCTGTTCCTGGCTGACTGTAGGGCTTCATGGCAGCAGAAGCCAGCGCTTATCATCTGGTCAGATGGGGAACCCTTTTGTGTCATTTTCTGTCCCACCCACAACAGTTATTGGCCTTGCAGGAGTGCAGGCGACCTCAGGCAGGGGGGTGTGTAGAGGCAGCACATCCCCCTAGCACAGCACCTAATCAACCCACAGACGCCAAGGCTAGTCCCACTCCCCTCAAGAGGAAAGTGTCCAAAGGATGCTTGTAAATCCCCCTGCATGCCAGTCTCTGCTCCTGATATCTGGGCTTGAGCATGAACCCGTGTCACCAGCATGCCGAGTGATGCCCTTCACTCGGCGCCAACCCCTTCGCTCAGCACCGATTTGTGTGGTCTTATATATAGTTTGATAAAATGAAAATCTTTAAAAGCAAATCATTTACTCCTGCTGGCTAGACCTAGAAACATACCTAGAAAATAAAAAAGATTGGATTGGAAACAATTATTTAGTTGAGGCCAGAACATCAGGCTCCTAACAGCAGATTGCTGCTGCAGCAGTTATCCCTTACTGAATCAATGGTCCTGGATCCATCACTGTCACATGATGCAGGAGGAAGTGTAGGAAAAAGAAAGGAAAGAAAAAAATATAAACATGGAGAACCCCAGGGGCCATTAAATTAGTAGTCAAATTTAGAAAAAAAACTCTTAGCAGCTAACAAAGGAAAGGACACACTAGGGCTACACACACAAATCATAACACTGCACAATATCTGTTTTTGTAAATTGTGACTGTAGTTCTGTTCAAATGGTACCAGCATACTGATCATTGTCTAAAAGGTGGGCTCTAGGATTTTTTTTTTTGTTATAGACACAGGTATCCCGATCTCAAGAAATCAGATTAAGAATCTTAAATACCATGATTCTTCTGGTTAGTGATTATGGTGATTTGACTTATCGGCAACCTGGAGCCACTCTGTTGAGTAGGTTAGATGTTTTGGTAAACAGACTGAGCCATTTTATCCTAAACAAGAAGCACATAGCTGTGATGTAAACCAAGGCAGCATTGTGTCAAGGAGAAGAATGCCAGTGCAAACACAGGTAGTCAGCCCAAAATTAGCAAAGAAACAATCTGTTGCACTCAAAAAACTACAGATATGAAAGGAACAAGTTACAATATCTGCAAAAATATTTATTACATGGGGCTGTATAATAACTAATAACAGGAGGAAACCAACTTTATGTGATGTGTATGTCCAACTAAATTGACTGCCACTTAGTAGCAAGTGTGAGTGTCATTTTTTGCACTTTATGGTCAGATGTGTTCAAAGTAAAGTACCACTGTACTTTAGCGAACTACTGAATGTGAAGCAATATGAGAAGGAGTGTGCTCAACCCTGGGAGTTGCATTTCAGGTTGCTGCAGTACGAATTTATGAGAGACAGACTGTAATTTTTATTTATTGATCCTTTGGGATATAACAGGAATCCACATGTCATGAGTAGGGATGTACAAAATTGGAAAACTTCGCTCTGCTAAATGGTGGTAAGTTTGCCACATCCACAAAGTGCTGTGTGTAAACTTTTGGCAGGCGAAGTGGCGCACGCTTTTTTCAGAGGAAGTTATACATATTCATGGTGAAGTTGCAGCTTCGCCTTAACTTCACCTTACTTCACCTGAAAAAGTGCCATTTCCCCAGGAAAATGCAAAGTGAAATGCTAAGCAGTGAAATGGGCAATTCGCAGTTATTCGTGAAGACAAATATCGCAAGTTTGCCGGAACTTTGTTAGTGAAGTAAAATGTTGCAACATCTCGTAAGTCATTAGGCCTGGAAATGGACCACTCCCCTCCTTTTGTAAGTTGCAAAATTGTTGTACAGTGAAGTGTGTCTACTGTAATAACTAAACTAAGATTGTACTACCTCAATTACATGAACAGGCAACATCTTGTCCTAAGAACCGCTTTTTGATTTGATGGTATCCCTCGTTGTTAAAGACATGGGTCTTTTTTTTCTGTAAAACTGTAAGAATTTATACCTGTATTTACATATGTTATATTTATATACTTCGTCTAGTGGCAATATATACACACACACACACACACACATTAATGGATGAGGAGGTGGTTATAACGAGAATGTTAGACACCCCCAAGGTGTAGAATGCCATATAAATCCTGAAAGCGAAGCTCGATGTGTTTGTACATGCATCCCACACTGAGGGGGTGTCTAACATTCTAGTTTCACACACCTCCCCATCTTTTATTTTATATAATTGCTGGGGAATGCTTTTTCACCTCAGCAGTTATATAAAATACATTTAAATTAACTTGCTGCTGTTTTCAGCTGGCGGTGAACTGCATCATGCTGTGTACTGAAGAGGACCGGAAGAGCACTTTTTGTGAATGCTCAAACACTTTATAACCCATGGGTTATAATGGGAAATTATAACTCCCTTCCACTATGGGAAAAAGCAGTCCCCAGTTATTGTGTATATATCGTTTTACAACTGTATTTTAACTTTTTTTTATATGAGATATCAGTGGAAATGGGCCCCAGCACAATGGCTTGTGAAACCTCCCTTCAATAAATTTAAGGGATAATGTTTTATCCCTGGTAGCTGTGTTTCATTATTATTGCTTTACCACAGCAGTAGAACAAGTGGAGATAAGGACTTGGCATGGACTGCAGTTTTGCTAGTAGGGGTGTGTGGGTAGGCTTTTCCAGTTCTAATGGATTGGGCCAGGTACGGCAAATCAGAACTAGAACTGAAAATGTAATATATATTGAAAAGAAATTATACAAAAAACTGTACTTTGAAGAACTCACTGTTAACACTACATCTACATAATGCACAAGTAAACCAGAAGTGTCTAGGGGTCTTCCTGACGAAAGTAGTACTTTTCTATGTGAAGATAATTATGTCCCTCAGTTGCATTTCCTCAATGATAATATAAGGCGCTGGTCTTTTCTCCCCATACTCTTTATTCAAAGATCCAAGCAGGAAAAATGAATGTGCCGCCTTGATATCTATATTTATATCAATGTTTTATAGAGTGGCTAACAAAGATGTGGCTTGCTTCAGCACAAAAACAATTATTTCAATTTATGTGGGCTAAGAATAGACAGCAAGTACGTAGCAGATTAGGGCTCGCTAAGAAACAATGGGGTGGATACCACCTTATGCATCCCAGCATCCCGTTAGCATTCCCATATGCTCTGTTTCGCTGGATCCTTAAAGTGCTCCTGACACAGTTGAGACAACTGTGAAAAAAATGTAACATTCAGGCATAAATGTAACTTATATTTTGTATTTTATTTTGTAATTATCACCCTTATTTCTTTATTACTAAGGGTATCTGCATGAATACAGTAAACATAGAAACTTAGAATTTGACGGCAGATAAGGACCGCTTGGCCCACCCAGTCTGCCCATTTCCCTACCTGATGGATAAGCTGCAGGTCCTAGTTAACCAGCAGCCTACTTCTTCCTACCCCCAACCCCTAGAATTGCCTTATGACTGTCCCATGCATGCGTGAATTCCACCACTGTTTTTGACTCCACAACCTCCTCTGGAAGGCCGTTCCATACATCCACAACCCTCTCTGTGAAAAATACTTCCTTAAATTATCTCTGAGGCCGCCCCCCTTCTATCTTCAAATTGTACTGCCCCTTCTTTTTGCTACTTTTTTTTGAAAGATGCTACCCTCTTGGACGTTGTTGATTCCCTTGAGGTACTTGAAAGTTTCTATCATGTCTCCCTCTCCTCCTTTCCTCGAGGCTATACATATTAAGCTCCTTAAGTCTCTCTTTATATGTCTTCTGGTGCAGACCCTGCACCATTTTAGTTGCCCTCCTCTGGACAGCTTCCATCCTGTCTATGTCTTTGCGGAGATTGGGTCTCCAGAACTGAACGCAGTACTCCAGATGGGGTCTCACTAGCTGTCTGTACAGAGGAATAACAACTTCCTGTTTTCTACTGGTGATGCCTCTTCCTATGCATCCAAGTATCCCCCCAGCCCTCCTTGCTGCCCTCTCACATTGCTTTCCCACCTTTAGGTCATCTGATATGACTACCCCCAGGTCCCTTTCCATTTTGTTGTTGTTAGTATCTCACCCCCATTGTGTACTCTTCCCTGGGTTTTGTTTCCCAGGTGCATTACCTTGCACTTCTTAGCATTGAATCTAGCTGCCATACATTTGACCATTCCTCTAACTTGCCAAGTCCCTTCTCATCCTTTCCACTCCACCTTGAGCATCAACTCTGTTGCAGATCTTTGTGTCATCTGCAAAGAGACATATTTTCCTTCCAGTCCCTCTGCAATGTCGCTTATAAAGACATTGAAGAGGACCGGTCCTAATACTGAACCCTGCGGTACCCCACTACTAACCTCCCTTTTTTCAGAGTGGACTCCATTTACTATTACTCTCTGTGTCCTATTCTCCAGCCAATTCTTTACCCAGGCTGTCATCTTGGGACCCACTCCCAGGCTGGCTAACTTGTATATTAATCTTTTGTGTGGGACTGTGTCAAATGCCTTGCTAAAGTCTAGGTAGGCCATGTCCACAGCCCCTCCCTGATCAACTACTTTGGTCACCCAGTCAAAGAAATCTATCAGATTTGTCTGGCATGACCTTCCCTGCTGAATCCATGCTGCCTTGGGTCATGTGCCCCTCTGGCCTCTAGATACTCAACAATTCTTTCCTTCAGAAGTGATTCCATCATTTTCCCTACCACTGAGGTTAAACTAACAGGTCTATAGTTTCCTGCTTCCTGCCTTGTTCCCACTTTTGTGAAGGGAATCACATCTGCCCTCCTCCAGTCCTCGGGTACCACCCCATCCTCCCATGATTTGTTAAAGAGGGTAGTCAGTGGTGTCACTAGTTCTACCCTTAGTTCTTTTAGAATTCTGGGATGAATCCCATCAGGCCCCATTGCTTTGTCCACCTTCAGTTTTAAGAGTTCTTTCAGAACCCTTTCTTCTGTAAATGGGCTGGTATCAACTTCTGTATCCAGAGTGTTTCTACTGTTTGTTTTAGGTACTTCCCCTCTTCCTTTGTAAATACTGAGCAAAAGTATTTGTTTAGTATCTCTGCCTTTTCACAGTCACCCTCTGCCCACCCTCCCTCCCCTTTACTAAGCCTCACTATCCCTCCTTGGTCTTACTTTTGCTCCTGATGTACCTATAAAGGTTTTATCCCTTTCTTAACTGAGTTTGCTATCTTTTCCTCGGTTTGGGCCTTTGCTGTTCTGACTGCCTTCCCAGCTTCCTTTTGCTTTAACTGATACAGTTCTCTGTCCTGCTCCTTCTGTGATTCCTTGTACTTCCTGAATGCTTTCTTTTCTCTTGAACCTTCACTGCCACTTCCTTTGAGAACCATAGTGGTTTCTTACCTCGTTTCGTTTTGTTTATTTGCTTTACACAAAGGCTTGTTACCTCTGTGATGGCAGTTTTATTATTCCCATTGTTCTTCCACCCTCCTTCCTGCCCATTTGCTAGTGCATTCCTTAGGCACTCACCCATTTTGACAAAGTCAGCCCTCCTAAAATCCAGTACCCCTTTGTCTTTGTATGGCTTGACTCTATTGCTGTGTTTATTGTGAACCATACTGTTCGATGGTCGCTAGTTCCCAGATGGCTACCCACTTCTACATCTGTGATCCTCTCCTCATCTTCATTTGAGAGAACCAGGTCTAAGATTGTTCCCTCTCGAGTGGGCTCCAATACTAGTTGTCTAAGGCATGCCCCTTAGGGCATCTAGAATAACCCCACTCTTAGAAGTGGCTGCTGCAACTGCACTCCAGTTAACATCTGGCATATTCAGATCACCCATCAGCAATATCTCCCTTTTTCTGCCATACTAAGTATACTTTCTATCATTTCCTTGTCCATTTCCTCCCTGAAGGTCTGTATCTAACCTGTCGGTTTAGTGCCATTGCCGGTCTCCAAATTTACCACAGTGCTTCTTCTCCTCCCTGTTTACCCTTTTGTTCTGTTGCTTTGATTCCTTCCTTATGTAAAGAGCTACTCCTCCTCCTCTTTTACCCTCCCTGTCCCTCCTGTAGATAGTGTATCCTGGTATGTTTACATCCCAGTCATGGTTTTGTGTGTACCATGTTTCTGTGACTGCCACAATATCCAGATGTTCCTCCTCCATCAAGGCTACTAATTCAGGAAGCTTGTTACTCAGACTACAGGCATTGGTACTCATTGCTCTCCATTTTTTGATGGCTTTACTTTCTGTTGCAGCATCCCCCACTGACCTTTCTACCTCGGTCTTTTTCCCATTTAGTACCCTGTTTTGTAGGGAGAGGCTGGGATTTTTCTGCTGCTTATCAGTGCCTCCCTTGACTAGTTTAAAAGCTTGCCAATGAAGCATTTAAACCGATTGCTCAAAAGACTTGTTCCTTCCTGGACAAATGCAGACCATCCTGCCAGTATAGGCTGGTGTCCTCCAGGTGGACCCTAGTCCCAATGAAGCAAACCCTGTGCTCCACACCCATTTTTCAACCACTCATTAAACTGCATGGTGCAAAGTACCCTTGCCTCACTCATGCCATTTACAGGCAGCACCTCTGAGAAGGATACTGTGTGTGCTACTTGTCTTAGGCCTCCCCAGTTCTACAAAGTCCTTCTGCACTGCTGTAAGCTCATGTTGAGCCAAGTCATTTGTCCCTAGGTGGACAATGACATCCAGCTCGAACTCCTGTGCAGCTGTTCTCGTGATCCTGAGGATCGCTTCCTGTCCCTACAAGCCATGGCACCAGGCAGGCACTTTACTCAGTTTTCCTGCTCCCCAGTTCTATCCCCCACAATTGAGTCCCCACCAGGAGCTGCTTCCTTTCCTTGTGGCATCCTCTGCCTCCTTCCTGTGGGCCTCCCTTGTGACAGGTGTCCTCAGCCTCCCTAATCTCCTCTGTGGGTGCATCCATAGTGGAGCTGTGCTCCCAGAATGGTGTATGGATTGTGAGTGGAACAACTGACTGGGTGTCCTCTGTTCCACCCTCCTCACCCTCCCTGAGCCCACAGTGGTCCAACTGCTGTGCTTACTTGCAACCTCTGAGGTAGTGGTGGTGGCTCTGGTGCTCCCTGGATGGGGGTCCCTTCCTACCATCCAGTCTGGCCTGGGGAAGGTTTTCTACTGCTGTCCAGTGTGGCCTGAAGATGGGCAACTTCCTCCCTCAGGGCAGAGAGTTGTCTGCAAATAGGGCAGCATCTCAGCCTCCAGAAAGACTCCCGGAAGACTGCTGCCCCACAGCCATTACATTGCACTACTCCCCACATGACTATGTACTTTTTTTTTTGTGTGTGTGTGTGCTTGTGTGAGTGATTGGTTTGTTATATAGAAATATATATATATATTATACAATGTGTATGCGTATATTTTCAGTGCTGTGTGCTAGAGAGGATATGACATTGATATGCACCTTGCACTCTTGAGGAAATGATGTCAGAACCCCAGGTATAAAGGAACTATTTCCGGGGGGGGTGAGGGTGGGAAGGGGTTGGGCCTAAACTGTGCCCTCACAAAACAATCAGCTAAGAGCTCTGACCCACCATTGCGATGAGTGCCTTCCTGTCTGCAAGATACTATACACAACAATTTGACAGAGAAAATCACCTGCTCCAAACAGAGAAAATCCAGACATTCAAGTCAGACACAGGTAAACCTCCCGAGCCCCAAAACAGCCTGGTGGTTTGTGCTCTGAAAGCAGTCAGTCCCAAAATAAGTGAGCTGTGCTTTGAACTCTTCCTGCACTGAAAATCTTAAAATTGTAACAAGACTGTCTTTTCCTGATAATTGTAAATACCTTATTTCACCTTTTTCAGTTAGAAGCAGCCTCCACCTGCAGTATATCTGCTACAAAGCAAAGACAATTGGAAAGGTCCCCCTCCCTCTGTTGTGAGCACAACTCGCTTTCTTGCAAATCCTATGTTCAGTATTGCAGTTCCCAACAAGAGATAGTTTGACTAGGAAAATTAAGTCCAGTGTTGCAGCTTGCAGCCAGAAGTAGCTTCACCTGAAGACTATGAGGTTATCCCTGCCCTTTTAGATTTGGCTGCCTGCCTACACCTGACATCATTATTCTGTTTATGACATCAAAATATGTTGCTGTGGAAATAATTATGATATCATAAACACAGGATTGTGATGTTGTGTGTAGAGAAGCAGCCAGAGTACATAAAGTCCAGGGGACAGGGATCTTTTTTCATGCAACTGTTTTCAGTAATAAAGAAAATGGGGAATTCATTATTGAAAATATATGAAGTACTAAAGCAAATGGGATGAAGTTAAAATCTTACATATTTTCAATGTTTTCCTAATGCTGTCAGGGGCTCTTTAAATAGAGAAAATGCACAGGCAACTGTGTGTTATGAAGTTTTTACACACCTGTGGTGTGTGATGTTCTCTCACTGTGTTCAGAGGTTAATTAGACAATAATGGAATGCAAATAACACCTCTAGCATTTTGTGTGAGCCCCAGGGTCATCTGTATTGAACCATTCAAATATATCAAGTTAGGACAAGAGTGCCAACAGCTATGGGATGCCCTATCTGCTTTTGCTCCTTGACAGTCAATGGTAAGTATAGAATAATGCATGAGGAAGTATGGTTTGTAAGTTTTACATCAGGGGTGTGTGATGCCCCATAAACCCCGAGGGCAAAACCCAAAGGGTTTATATGGGCATCACACACTGAGATGGTGCACAAAATCCCCAGAGACACACCCTTCTCCAATGTTTTATTTTTTATATTTACTGATCATCCCCAGTAACATGTATGGAGCGCGTCCCCTCATTGCTTATGAAGTGAAGTCAGTAAACATGGTTGCGTGAGGGCCTGTTGGGAAACCCAGAACTTGATTCATGTTACAAGCTAGCCACAGCAGTAAACATTATCAGGTTTCGAGATTCATGAAAGTCCTTGGGGCACTGAATATCAGGGTAGGTAAGCTGCAGTATCTGTCAGAGGGGGAGGGGAGCAGTTTAAAATGCATAACCTGCTCCTAATTTTAAAAATTGCTTCCTGAGATATTGTAAAGCCATTGAGAAACTTGTGCCTCACACTGGCTGTATGAAAAAAACTAGTCCTACTGGACTTGCAGTGCAAGATCAGCTTCTCTGTCAACTTTCTAAGGTGCTGCTTTGGTTATTGTATGCCCATGGTTTATGGAGCTGTTGGGCACATGCTGGCAGTGGTTTATAACCTCTAACCAGCAAATATAGGCATATACCTCTCTGTAGCCAGCAGGGGTATATGCTTAGTGCTGAGTGCACATTTTGTGCCTTTGCTATGGCTTTGCTCTAGGGGGCTATATTCAAACATGACTGGGCACTCGCAATGTGCTTCAAACTTGTTTGAATTTAGTGAATTTAGCAAATTTAGGGCACTGCACTAATGTGCACTCAGGATATGGACTCTGCAAGGAGAAAACTTACATCTATGATTCATAGCCTGTGAACACTAGGTTCCCACTGCATTAAATCAAGTACTTTTTATTTAATTGCCTGTACTGCAAAGGTTAATTTCAGAATAACTTGGCTGTTTCAAAGACCAAACCATATGCTGTTTACTAAACCAACTGATTATGAAAGTAGGAAAAGCACTTGTAGGTTGTACTTTTGCACAAGTAATGCTAGATGTGATGATGGGGGACAGAGCAGGCATTTCATCGTCACATTTCTAGAAAACCTTAATAGGTATTCGTGACCAAAATGCAAGGTCTCTCAATGAATAATGTGGCCCTTTAAAGAGGCAGTATTTGTTAATCAGCAAAATATTTCATCATATAGTTTTGTCAGCAAAAATGTATATCTGATATCGTTAGAGTCATCTCCAGTGTATTTTAAATGTTCTCAGATATTTTTTAAAGTAACATTTATGACTAATTTTGGAAATAATGATTCAAGCCATTAAAGATGGCCACCACATACAATTTAAAAAACCTCTTCCACTGAGGTTACCTGTTGAATGTTGATACTAGAGTCATACTGTGGATGTATTAGGATGGTGCTACCATGTTTCCTCCAGGCTCCCCCAAACCCACGCATGTGCAATGGGCAGGGTCACTGTCTCCACCTCCGTGAGGCAGTCTTACACTCTGTGCATGGGTCCACCCCTCTGCTAAGCATCACACCTGTGCTGACCCCCAGCTTCCACTGGGTGTCATGCTACAGCGCGATGCTATGACCCCCCCATCCCTGAGGAAGGAGAGCTGTCAGTGGATGCTCAATCCTTCGTTGCCCCAGTGGACTCCCGGGCAACCTGTCAGTTCCCGAACCTGAGTCACTGGTGTGTTGTGAAGTGTGGCATCCAGCACCTCAACCCTCAGCCAGGGGGAACTTTCAAAAACTTCAAAATCCCTCATCTTAGTTCAGAAATGAAAGAAAACAAAAGAACAATTGGTACAGTATACCGATGTTTTTGCCAGAAAAGAAAAAAAAAACATTATTGATGAAAAAAATGACATGGTGACTAAAAAAATACAGCTGCTTAAAAACAGACAACAACCAGGCTTCATCCTGCATCCCTAATATTTTGTTTCCATTCTATACATTCATGTTCAGCCAACTAATCCCAGCATAATGTACAGCCATGGATAAATGTTTGGATGTGAAATGAATAACTGCATTTGGAAATACACTGATTTCACTCCATGCATACTTTAAGAGGCCCTTACCTGGTGGTGAGTTCATTTTAAATACATACTGAAGGACTCCAAATGATTATCTTTTTTTATTGCACATTTTTGTATCATCCACTGCACAGCAGGGCTCGGTGGTGGTAATACTGTCCATCTGTACCCCATCCCCTCACAGGAATCATGCTGCGCAGCAGTGGAGGCTTGATTCTTTTTGTATATATAGTGGATGGCTTTTCCAGTCCCCAAAACCCCAACCCTGAGGATGCCGGCACAATGACCAGGGTACAGGCTGTAGACATGCTATGGCACAGCTCAGCCAAGCATCTAACGGCGCCCTCCTCACCCTGCACCATAAGTCCTGTACCTCCACCCGGGCATCAACAAGTGACGTTAATAGGACAGTGTAACATCCCCCCTCACCCACGGAGGAGGAGACTGCCCCATGGGATGCTCAAACCTCCTCCCCCCAGCTGGCCCCGGATGACCCAGACTCATTCCTGAACTCAGGTTTGCCAGTCTCACAGGTGAAGTAATTACTGCTACCCCTTCTAAGGGAAAAGTCATCATAAAGAGCCACACCCAAGTGTGGGGCTGATCCCAATTGCACTCTGTGCATAAATGGTTTCAGAAAATGTCAGCCTGTAAGTAAGTAAAGTTAGTCCGATGCACTCTACTATACCATAGTAAACAGTAAGTATAACAAATGTTTTTGCACACAAAGTGCAAATCAGAACCAGCCCCACACTTGGCTGTGGAGCTTTTAGTGATGACTGTCCCCTTTTAAAATACCTTGGCAAAGGCAGACTTAGCAAGGCATGCACAGAATTGTGCTGTGAGGGGAACGCTAATCAGTTTTTACTTTTATTGTTTACTGTTCAAAATGAAGTGGCAGACTTAGCAGGTATGAAACGGGACTGCTACAGCAGGAACCCAAGGCAATTTCTCCAAATGAAGTCACATCCCCTTGGGTTTCCAAAAAAGAGCTGAAGTTACAGACTCAGTCTGCGCTGGTTGCACGTCCTGGTCTAAATGCATGACAAAGCTCATAAAACAGAAAGAGCAGCAGACAACAGAAAAGGAATTACAGCGCAAACAAGGTATTTGTGAACAAAACGTTATTGAGGGAATGACACATACCCAAGAATAGTAAGTATCTATAGAGACCTGCTCTACACACTGTTTGCCAACATGAAGAGTGGTCTATTGATCAGTGAGTGTCTACCATGACTGTTAGTGGAGTAGGGTTAGATGGACAGGGCGGCTGAGTTAGTCATTAACTTGCATGTGTTTTGGTCCCTTTGACAGATGTTCAATACATCAGCATACATTATGTCAATACCTCTTGCTGGGGATCTAAATACATAAATGAGTCAGTAAAACTCTTCTCACATTCTATACATTAATAAGGCCCCCACCCCCATGTGGATTCACAAGTGGCATCAGAGGTGTGCCTTGTAATCAAAGACCCTCTTACATTCTACAGATTTGTTTGTTTTTAATGCCAGTGTGCATATGCTGGTGTGTTTGGAGATCAACTGGCTAAATAAAACAATTACCACATTCTGTACACCTGGAGGCTCTCTCTGGTTTCAGTTCGTTGATAACACATTAAATGGCGCATGGTTCCAAAATCTTTCCAACATGCTGCACACTTCTATGGTTTTCCTAGGGCAATGTCTCAACATTTTAAATCATACTATTCGCCATATTTATCGGTAGCATATTTAGATGTGCCTGGAAGTGCTTTTTAGTAGGTCCTGTGGCTCCAAGGACAACTGAGGCAACTATCCAACTTTTTTTTATCTGACTTAGCTTGCATAGCTTGATATTTAAAACAGCAGTGCAATGAGAAATGTTTTTCCAAAAGTGGTTTCAGCTAAAGTAAATAAAAACAAATTGGCACACTGTTACCTATGATTTGTTTTGTTTTCTTGATCCTGTGCCTTGCTATTTCTAAGCCAAAAGAGGCGGTCACCTTTTTCTGAGGGGGAAAAACAACTAAATTAAAACATTTACAAAATATTCAATTTTTTTGCAACAATTGGAACATTTTACCACCAAATAAAACTAGAAGGTGCTTAATTTTTTTATACTGAATAAAATATAGGATAACATTTTGCAAATTTTGTTTAACTGCTGCTTTAATAATCATTTTATCTCCATAGGCAGGGCACTATAGTTACTATTAAAAGACACTTCTAAGAACCCTGCTGAGTTTGTTCACTTTTCCTTGATAACTATAACTAGCGTAATGAACTCAAAATTATTGTCACTTGGTAACGGGGTGTAGGACGTGATCATTTCTTTGTTCCGAGTAACCCTATTAGGTTCATAATTCCAGTATTTTTCTGCTGCATGGACATTATAGCATTTGCCATAGTTTCCAGTGCATCAGAATAACTACATAATAGTGTATTTCTGTATACAGTTTATCGAACATAGGTACCTCACATCCAGTCACCAGATGAAAGACAGTCTCTAAATTCAGACCTCAGAGCAAATGCTTGCCTATTAGTTTAGATTTTTGTATGCAGTTTGTGAATCATCTGGTGTTCAAATCACTTTCCTAGGCTGCCATGGTCATCTCAGGGCTTGGATTTGTATCTTATTTGTGATTCATGGGTCAGTTCTTGAACAAAAATGAGGCTAGATTCCCAAAGTGTTCATTATTGCTGTGCACCCTCCCCAGTGTGTTTCTGCTGGTGTCGGTGAAGGTTGACTTGCTGATTAAAATACATCCCACGATATGTACATTCATAAGGTTTTTCCCCAGTGTGAATCAGCTGGTGGCGTTTGAGTTGGGACATATGAGCAAAACTCTTCTCACATTCAGTACATTTATTAGGTTTGATGCTTGCATGACTCAGCTGATGGTTTCGGAGATGACTTGACTGAACAAAACACTTCCCACATTCTGTACAATTATAAGGTTTAACCCCAGTATGAACCGCTCAGTGCACTCCGTAGTTGGTACATATCTGTATAGCTCTTACTACATTCTGTACATTTATAAGGTTTTTCCCGGGTTAGTGTCTCCAAATGTTTAGGATTTCTAATACCATGGCAAGAATGGACCCCATTCTTTAGCCAGGGCATATTCAAAACTCAAGAAATTAGTACTGTATTAATCTTTGATGTTTGCTGAGAGCTTTTCTCAGCACACTAACGTCCCCAAAATAGCTTCCTTTGAAGTTCATAAGGTGTCACAAATATTGGTAGCATATTTAAATGTGCCTGAAAATTTTTTGATTAGTCCCATTGCTCCAAGCACTACTGGAACAATCTGTGTGTCCTTATTCCACATCAGTTTGGTTTCTGACTGCATATCTTGGTATTTCATGATTTTGTGTCTCTGTACGCAGCACACTGTAGTCACTAGGGTGGCTATTTCAATCAGTAATGCTACCTTTGTCCTCTTTCTTGTATTACAATATCAGGCTTTCTTGCTTCCACTTTCTTGGCTGTTGGTATGGGGTGATCCCATGTGATCATTACTTCTTCATTCTCTGTGAGTCTTTGTGGTTCATGTTTCCAGTGTCTCTCTGCTACCTGTATGTATAGTGTTTGCACAGTTTCCAGTGGATCAATCTTGCTACATTGTTGTGTCTTTCAGTATACAGGTCTTCTGCCATAAGTACTTCACATCCAGCCACAAGATGCGAACTGTTTCTAATTCTGTACTACAGAACCTGCACTTGTCGCTTTCTCCTGTTTTCTATGGATTTTGTGAACCATCTTGTCGTAGCCCACTATCTTGGGCTGCCATTATTAGTCTCTCATCTCGTGGCCTAAATTCACCTTCTTTAACCACTCATGGGTCAGGGCTTGATCGACCTGTGGTTGCTCCAGTAGCTCCTGTATTTTCCACTATAATTATGGACTTTCCAATTGTTTTTTTTTCTGTTGGTCTTTATCCTTATACTCCTTTTCTGATTCTTTGCATTTTCTGTTGCTGACAATTCCTTATCTACCTTTGGATTGACATCAACTTGCTACTCTTCTGAAGGCTTCTCCTAATTTGATGAGTGAAGTCATTTTAGGCTTATTTTCTTCATGATGCAAGACCTTGACTATATTTGGGTCCAAGGATGTCAGTAAGTATGTATGTAGCCCCACTATTGTGGATCTATATGTGTAATCAATCTCAATAGGGCCCATGCCTCCCTCTGCCCTAAGGGATGTATAATCTTGGCATGCACTGATTTTGTATATTAATTGGTGAGCATGAAACATTTTTCTTGTTTTTATATCTAGCTGGTTCAACACTTTCTGTGGCCAATCTATCACACCAAAGCTGTATGATATCCCTGGAAGGGCGAGTTGATTTATAGCTTGCACTTTATTTCGTGTTGTCAAAGCAGTTTTCAAAATTAGCTTTAACCTTCTAAAATATTCCTTGCTTACTTTTACTCTCATTTGTTCATGTTGTGCTGTTGCTCCTTTATCTATTCCCAGGTATTTATACACTCCCTCTTGCTCAAGTTCTTTTATGAGTCACAAACCTCCGCCAGATTCATGTTTTCTTTACGAAGTTAACTTTCCTGCTAAATGTTGCTTTGGCACATTTGTTCAGGCCAAACGTCATCTGTATGTCATCAGAAAAGGTCTTAACAATTTGTAGTTGTTTTTCAAATGTTTGTCAGATGAACTATAAAGTTTTAGGTCATCTACAAATAGATGGTGAGATGTTAGCTGTTGATTGTTTTTGTTTCTGGGGTTCAAGCTGTATCCATAGCCTAGGTTGTTGATTAGGCTACTCAAGGATTGAGGGCAAGGCAAACAGAAGTGGTGACAAAGAGTCACCTTGAAATATCCCTCGTTGGATACTTATATTTGGGATGGTGATTTGACCTTTCTCATGATTTAATTGCAGGGTGGTTTGCCACTTTGTCATTGTTGTTGTGATGAAGTTTATCAGTGTGGGATGTATCCTGTAGATCTGTAAACACTCAGTGATCCAGGATGTGGGATACTGTCAAATGCTTTTTGTAGTCGATCCATGCTACACTAAGATTTTGCATTTTTGCAGCTCTCCATAATGGCTTTGTTCAACATGAGATGGTCCTTTGTGCCATATGATTTTCTTTTATTACCTTTTGTTCTATTGCCATGAGTTTATTGCAGTCTAAATGGTTGTAGACTCTATCTGCATCGATTCCAGTATATAGTTTATATGTTGTTGGTAAACAGGTGTTATTGAACGATAGTTCTTGGGAGACTGGCAGGTTCAGATTTAATAAGGAGGTGGTATTCCTGTCATTAACCAGATGGGTGTCAAGTCAGGATGTGCGATAAATAGTTTTTGAGGTAGCTAAATCTTGGTGCAAAGATGTTAGTACTTTCAGCCAGAAGTTGGGTACTGCATCTGGACCTGGGGTTTTCCAGTTGAGGCCTTCCTTATCTTCATTTCTATCTCCTTAGCAGTTACGCCAGGCCACTCCATATCTCTAGTAGTACCATTTCTAATGCTGTCTTTTATTTCCTGTATCCACTTTGCATCCCTATTATGTTCAACTGGGTCTTCATAAATACTTCTCCAGAATTCCTCAATTTCTTTCTTTACTGGTGGACTTTTATGTTGGCTGTTTTCTTTCCCAGCTCCTATAGAATTTCTTGGTCTTCTCTAAACCATCTATTTGCATTTTCATTGTTCCTTTCTCGTATCTCCGAGCTTCTCAGCTTGAGCAGAGATCTTAAGCTTGTTATTTGAGATGGTAAAATTTAGGTCCTGATCTGTTTTAATACAGCATTTTTGTTTGATTTCACCCACTTTCCTGATGACTTTCATTGATCTATTACCTTTTCTAAACTTCTCCAGCAGTGATACTTCTGATCTTAGTTCCATAATTGTTCCTTCTATCCTCTTTTTCCATGGTGGTATGCTGAATTTCCCTCTTTTTGTTCTTCATTCCTGCTTTTTTGGCACTTCTCTATTTGTTATTAGTCTCGTGCACAATAATGTATTCTGTTTATTTCAGTGACATCATATGGATCTCTGGATGGTTCCAGTAACTTTATTATCTGTTTTATGTGTTCCTAACTGTGTATGTCAGGCGTAATTTTTGCAGTCTTTCCCTTTGATGTATTTTAATATATTTGTCCATGTCAATTAGGTCCAGCAAGTCTTCTCTCATGTTTTCTTCCTCTTGGTTAAGGGTTGTTCCTGTAGTTGGTATTTCCTGCTCTTCCACTCTCTGTATGGGTTGAACTGGAACTTCAGCTGTTTTGCTCGGATATGGCACTTGATGTGTACTTTGCTGGGTGTCTTTAGGAGATGTGTCATGTTTCGTTTCATGTACCAATATTGGCCGAGCAGTTGTCTGCTGTAACGGCTTACCAGATGATATTGATGGAGGCTGAGTCTCTACCTCAAATCCTTCTTTCTTTAACTGTTCAAGGACTTCTATTTCGATGTGTTGCCTTTCTAGATCACTAAACTGTGCACTTTTCATTACATTCCACTTTTGTGTGGTTATTCTTTTCTTTGTGATGTTTGCCATATCTGGATGTCTCTGTCTATATGTCTGTTCGAATATGTCTGTAATTTTCGTTGTTGTGCTGGTAAGAGCTGCTCTTTTGGCATAAATGCTACACCATATCAGATCCCTTTCTTTGCTGTGTCCCATGTATCTGCTCTTCCTGCTATGAAACCTCTGGTACCTCTTTCTTCTCTTTTGCTACCTCTTCACTTGCTTCCTTCTGTAGTCTGCCCAAGTTAATCTCATCTATGTACTTTTTTGTTTTTATTTGTCCTATTAGGGATCTAAAGTTTGCATCTGTCACACTGTTCAGTTTGTCTGTGGCAACTATTTTTCTCTGCTGCAATTTGTTCCGAAGTCTGATGGTATATCCTCTTACTGGAAACTCAGGGTGCGTCGCATAATAATAGCAATACATAATTTCTAGTTTGTCCTCGTAAGTCCACTTAACTGTTTGCAGTCCTCTGGGCTGGCCTATCAGTCTTTTACTGTTTGTGGCTTGTTGACTTCTGCTGCCACTGTGGGACAATGCACTCCATGGTCTGACACTGTGGCAGGGTGGTACTATTACTCGAGGATCGGCACTATCACATCGTCCAACCCTTGCCCTAGTGCCTAGGCTAGGGTTGGGCACTTTTATGCTGCTGGGATCTGCATGGCCCAGCTTTCAGTTTCATTTTGTCTCTTTCCATACTATATATTATCTATACAGTAGTATCACCTTGGTGAGATTCTGTTAAAACAGGGCCCACCACGTGAAGGTACTCACCAAGACTTGAGCACGAAATAACTATGGTTTCTTGTCACTAGTGTCACAAATTGTTCCACCAACGATTTGTCACTTCACTTCATCACTCCATCTCTCTCCAGTATGAATCTGCTGATGAACTATAAAATAATACAAATCTCTAAAACTCTTACCACATTCTGTACATTTATAAAGTTTGACCCCTGTGTGAATTTGCTTATGGGCTAACAGAAGGTCCAGTTCAGTAAAACTCTTTCCACAGTCTGTACATTGATAAGGTTTCTCTCTGGTTTCCATCCGATGGTGTACTTTTAACTTTTTGGACTGTAGAAAGTTCTTCCCAGATGCTGTATGTAAAAATAATTTTGCCTGTCTGTGCATTGACTTGAATACTGCAGAAGACATCAAGGTAACAATTACTACTTTTAGTTTTTGAAACATTTTTCTCATATTCACTAGCTGAGTGTTTAGTAACAGTGATTTAAAATGGTCATGAACATAGGAAAATGCAATATAGGAAGAAAAGAACAAAACTGACCAACAAACCTTTACATTACTGGCTGATTCTAAGTGTTACATACTTGCTCTCTCCCTATAGTATTCTGTCATTTTTTGAAGGCACAAGCCTAGAAATGCTAGAAATTGTAAACTCGTCTTTCTTCTAAGGCCTTTGCTGTAATAGTTAGGCAAAATGGTAGACAATGTTACCGATTAACATCAGCTAATCTGCTTCAAGAAAAGCTAGAAAAGCCTTTTATGTAGCTTGCCATTGCCCCAAGAGCTAAACACCTTCCAACAAAACCTACCCAGCCTCCTGCTACCAGCCTCCATATCCCCCTCCACCTTACCCATGCTAACATCTTAGCTCAACCATCCTGCTATAAGCACTTAGCTTCCTGACCCCCTACCATTACCTCTCCCTACATCAGTTTCACCATGCCACAGTGACATGGATTGCGGCGATCATCAGAAAAGTGATAGCACAACACTACCAATTGGTATTGTGCGTTCCTGAGGGAAAGGTGTATTTTCTGTAGAGGGCGTTGACCCCACACCCACCATGTGCAGGGGCTCTCCCCACACTTAAGATAACCAACTCTGAGTCAGAGTTGGTTCAGGACAGGTGAACACCCTGAGGCAGCAATGTTGGGAATCCTAACAGACCATCACAGCGAACTGTAGAAAATGTCGCTGTGATGGTCTTCACTGTTTTCCCCATCACTCTGGCGATGTGAACCCCCTTCCATTATCCCCTTAAATTCCCCTCCCTCACTCCTGTACCCCTTCTGCATTCTATTACCCTGCATATTCTATGGCTTCTGGCTCCCAACTCCATGCACTGCAATCCACCCGCAAGCCTCTTATGAGCCTAATGGTTACATCCTTACCTATGCCTTGAAATATTGTCCTATGTCACTTATGCTCCTAACTACAGTCATCTTTTACTGTGATTGCTGATGTTTGTATGCTTTGAGTTATGATTCTGCTTGTCTTTTGCACTTAGCTACGGTACCTGCATTAACAGACTGCCATTGCTGTCAGCATTTTCATGGACATACCACTGCTTCTGTCTTTGTCTTATGACCTGTTTTGTGTATTTTACCATTATCATGATACTCGTTGATGGACTTACCCAATGTGATCTTATAGCCTGCAAACTGTTAATGTATTACCTTATTGTGATCTTATCTCATCGAACCCCTGTCTATATAAGTAATGCATGCATGTATGTATGTAACTGATTATGTAAACCAGTATCTTCTTCTGAATGAGCTTGCTCAATGGAGTGTCTCCTGCAATTAACTTGGACTAATCACACCAACCATGGCCATGAGACAGATGGCATGAAAAGAGGTTATTCATGCTGGGCTTTGCAGTTTAGTTTCATTACCTACCAGTAACAGTAGATCTTCAAGAGAATCTCATCCATAGAGCCACACTTTTGGAACTGTAATACATTGGTGTAAGGACCACTTGAAAATTTCTGCCTAGCTGAGGATACTCAGCTTGACATGTATTGGGGAAGCCTATATCACATGGGTGGACCCATACCTTATCAGCTACCTCCTGAGACAATCTCCAGTCCAATCACCGAGTTGTAGCATAGTGACAGAAATCAGAGACCAGAACCCTAACCAGGCCAAAAGGAAAGACAGTGGTCCTAGAAAGAAAAGCCAATTTTAAAGGGCATGCAAAAGGAGAAAAATAAAGCGTGCAGAAATGATAACATCTTCCAGACTGGAAGCACCAAGGGAGGTCAACAGTGAAAATGCTGACTTCCTGCATAGTGACAGCACAATACTGGCACAGGTATTGTGCTGCCGAAATGAGTAGCTGGGCTGTGCCCCAGCCCCCATGCAGGGCCTTTTGTCCCACTGCACCCCCAGACTTTAATATTATCAACTCCAGGTTGGAGTTGTTCTGGGGAAGGGCAGAACACTGGGGAATGGCTACACTCAAAATCGGACCATTACAGTGACTGTCGCTGTAATGGTCTGTTTTTGAGTGTAGCTGTCGTGGTGTTAAGCTAAAGGGGGGCACCGTTCCAAAGTATGCAACCAAAAACCCAGAAAGGGTTAAGTGGTAGGGTGAGCTGTAGCTTTTTGGAAGAAATTCTCTCAAAGATCTACCACTGCTCCCAAACCCTTCCCAGAGGTATTCGAGTAGAGGACTTCTTGGAGGGAAAGGACAGAAAAATGGGGATCCCTAAAGCAGACGGCTGTGGTCTCTGCCACTAGCAAAGTGCCCTGTAAAATATTTATGATTAGAGCATGCGGATGCAGGGATTGAAAGTCTGGGCCCACTGGGTACAAAGTATCCACTGGGAATGTGCACATGGAGGTGTGGGTCCATGGAAGCAGTCACAATGGCAGCTGCAATGAGGCCCAAAAGCTAAAGCATGGATCTCACAAGTATTTAGGCACTGGGCGTGACCAGCATCACCCAGGCTATCAAACTATTGGCACTGGAGTTCCACAGGAATGCCTGTGTTCAAAATGTGCCCATGACAGTGCCAATCAACTGATGGCATGGGGTCAGAACCATTTGGGGTTAGTCTGCTAAGTTCAGCAACTGGTAATTCCAGGACAAAGCCTGTAGAGCCTCTTCCCTGGATGCTGCCTTGAGAAGTCAATCATCTAGGTACAGGAATATGTACAGGGCTTCCAGCAAAGGTGTCTTTATGTGCGGTAATATTTTTCTATACATGCAACTACCACAGCTAAGCATTTGGTCATGATCCATGGCACTGAGGAGGGGGGTACAAGGAATTCCAGTGCATGACCCTCTCTAATAATGTCAAGGACCCATCCATCTGACATACTCTCCTACCATTTTATCAGAAACAGGGAAATCCTGTCTCATTCCTCAATCTCTGGGAAGGGTATGGGGGTGGCAGGGGCACCACGACACCAAGACATCTAGAGGCCTTAAAAATGGGCACCTGAGGACTGAGGCTTGGGGCTGGGGGCCCCAGTGGCAAATAAACAGGATCCCACACACCGGAGCAGGACCCCCCCCGAAAAGAAGCACTGCTACACCCATAGGAGGGCTGAGGTATAAAGTACTTTGAGGAATGAAGATCCCTTTTTGATGACTGCAAGTCCTTCAACATGAGCTTCACATCATGGCCAAATAATTGCTGGCCATGAAAGGCCAAGTTAAATACATTTTGTTGAACATTGGTATCAAAACCAGCAACATGCTGCCATGAATACTGGTGAATGCATATGCCAGAAGCAACTGCATGAGTGGAGGAAGCCTCAGAGGTCTTGTAAGTGAAATGCAGGGTGATTGTGTAGAGTCTCAGACCACCCAGGTTGCGTAGCACAAAAGCTACGGGAATCGCACGCCGCTTTCTGCTGTAAACATAAGCTTGGCGTAACGCTTACATTACGAGACACGCTGCAGTCAACTGACCCAACTGACAGAACCACCACAAAAAATAAATTATCATGAAAAGTGTAAAACAAACATAATAGAAGACTTAGTCAATGTACTTAACTTTTCATCGGGGTGATGTGCCCCGCACTCCCAGTTCGGCTATCTCTTCGTAGGTACACAGCATGACGCTTGCTCTTGTCAGTTACGATAAGCACAGCTCCGCTGTTGGTCCGACAAACTACACAACCACTCGAATACAGTGAATACTTAACTAACAAGCTTCCAAACTGTATGCAGCACACTTCTGGACTTGTCTTAGCAGAGCTTTTGGGCAATTTATCCACCACAGTAGGTAGACTTCCACAGGCTATTGTAACACTTAATCACGTAAGCCTGGTAACTGGCACCACAGACGCCAAGTGAGATGAGAACAGAAGTCTGTTTGACCTTTACATTTAACTTCCTGAATTCTCTGTCAGGGGAAAAATAGCTTATATGATGGGGGACGTGGGATCTAGCATAGGCAACCATAATAACCACCAAGTCAATTTCAGGGTGGGTGGCTTAAAAGCTATAGCAGAAGTGGCAGGATATTAGTTATACAACTTGTGATAGACAGCCATTAATGTATTGGGCCTGTGCCAGGCAGTGATGGCAGTATCTTCCAAAGCAGGCAAATGACCACAGAAGGAGATGGTAGACCTCTAGGAAATCATACAGATTCTATATGGTGCTATCCTCTTCCACAGCAGCACAGCCTAACTTGTCCAATTGAAGGCACAGTAAAGCCTGAAATGAGGATTCTCAGTGGGGAAATCTGGATGTACAGACCACGGTGCCTTCACTCCAGTAGGGCACAGTAGAACTAAATAGTCAAATCCATGAACAAGCATGTTCCTGATTTTAAATACCTAGGTGTCACATTGGACAGCTCACTCTCCTACCATCGGCACATAGATTCTGTCGCCAAAGCCACCAACATCCGGTAGGCCTGCTCTACAGGCACAAACACTGCATGACTCCTGACACTCTCTGGTTGGCTATCAACAGTTCTGTCACCTCCATCATCGATTACAAGCTAGCAATTTATGGCTCTGCCTCCGCAGAATTACAGTTGCACTCACAAAGCTTGCAGGCTGCAACTGGGGCTGACCGACTTACACACACTTCAGACCTGTACACTGGCAGGATGGCTTCTCTTATCAGCCGGATACAGTATCAAACCTGCCTCTTAGCCAAAAAATCCTCCTCAGGGTCATGCCCCGGCATTGAAAAGCTTCTCATTGACCACCACAGCATCCAGTGAACTAGAAGTTCACAACAACTAACCTTCCTTGTCCGTAGATGTTGGACTACCATGGGCCAGAGGGCTTTGCCCACAGAGCACCACAGTAGTACAATACTCTCAACAAAGAAACTCTTACTGCTGCTGCTCTTGGCCCTTTTAAGAGACAACTCTGACTTCATCTCATTTCAACTAGTTGTTGTGACTGCCTCACCTAATCAGGGGCCCACCGCTCACTGCCCTCCACTTCAGTCTTGACAGCTACCTCTCCCCACCTTGCCCCCTTCTACCTGCCTACACCCTTGCCCCCTCTCCCTTTCCTCCCCTTCGGCATTTCCTGACTTTTATCCCTCCCCTCCCTCCCCTTTAGAGCTCTTACCCTCAGACAATGGCCTTCCTGCCTGCATACCCCCTTCCCTCTCACCTGCAGTCCTTATTTCTAAGATTGCCCTTGGCTGGTATGTCATGCTACCTAACATTTAGCACATTTTGAATTACTGGAATTTCCTAAGCCTCAATCTCTTACTTCTTTTTATTGTTTAACTATGTATTATTATGTTGACCTTTGTATGTATGCATACCCCCCATTCCTTCGACGTGGAACCTTTGTAAACTAGCAGTTCCTGCTCAAAGGTATTTGTAATCCTAGATTTCAATAAAATAAAAAAAAAAATAAAAAAAAATGAACAGAATACCCTTCCTCAATATTCTCTTTGTTAGTTATTCAGAAGGTCAAGATTATATTCTTCCTCCTCCTCCAGCTAAAGAACTGCAGGAGGGGCCACATGGTTTTGAGTTGCTGGGGCAAAGGCAGTGGCACAGGATCAAGTACAGCAGTCCCACAGGAACCAACAGCCAATGTTGATGGATGTGATTGTAAATGTGGAGCTGTTAAAACAGTAATCATTATCGATAGGAATGGCAGCAGTCACATTATTCAGAGATAGTGGCCAAAACCTTAGCACTTGCATTGACAGTGACAGCTGGTGGAGAGAATGAAGTAAGCAATGATGTGACAGTGCTCAGTGATGCACTATGAACAGACTGCACACCACCAACAGAGGGAGAGCCCTAGCCGACACCCAAACATCATGTCTGAATGATGGTCGAGACAGCAATGGAGGAAATGAAGTGGCCCAAGACAACCCTCATAGGGGTTCGGTGACATGAACTCGGAGGGAGATGTAGAGTATTTGTGGTTATGCTGAAAGCCTTTTTCAACTTCTCCTTCGATGAATGTCATTTTTCCCCATGATAGCTACCGCATGACTGCCTGAACAGCAGACCAGCAGTTCTCCTGAGGTAGATCCAGTGGAGCAGGGGAGACCCAAGGGTAGATGCAGAGGCTGGCCACTTGCATTCTATTTCTGCAGTAAATTCCTTACAGCATTCTGGCCATGACTCCTAGTGGACAGGTTGGAGCCTTGACAAATGGCATTCTTTTTATACCAGCAAGAAACCCAAGGCAATGCAAAATATGGAGAATCATCTCTTAATATCTTAATGCTGCACCGACAGAAGCAAAAACAGAGACCTTTTCAGGAAAGCGATGGCATTATGAAATAAAGTTTAGACCATAAGCAAAATAAGTTGAAATAATATATTCTGAAACAGAAGTACTGCAGGTGTTTTCCAAGAGCCAATAAGCAGTTGGCAGGAGGAGAAACATTGAGGAGGTACAATATGGATTTCCCATGTTACATATGCAGCACTGAGTGACATATGTCAATGTTGGTGTCCCAAGCTAGGCAAAAGTTTGCAAGTGATTCTTTGCTACCAGTTCCAAATGTGTGGCTTTATGGAGGAGATGCCTTGAAGAAGATCTGAAAGGTCACCCTATTCATAGAGTGCCTTACTACAAACATAAAGTGCAATATGGCATTATTTTCATAGTTACAACTTTTATTTTTAAAGATGTGGGTTTTACATTGCTTACTGCCTCTCTGAGGCTTTACATTTGCAGAAAATAAACTGAAAATGTTATACAGCCTAATGTTAATACTACTTCAGTGGAAAATGTTTGAAATAGGAAGGAAGGTTCATATTCAGGGAAAATATGGGAAGAGGTACCAAATGTTCAAAGTGGGGTACATTTTATAGGTCTCTGGAGTTAATTAGGAACCCCTCAGGCGGTGGCTCACAGATTTATGGTTGTCATGCCCCTGGGTTAGAACTGATGTGCCACTCTGGGTCATTTGGGTGCAGTGCCCTAAGGGAGCTGGAGGGTGGACTACAAGGGGAACCCCAGGAATCCCTACTGCTTTAGTATTATGAGTATCCTATGCACTAACAGCATTGTGCTCCCCTAACCATAGCCATGTTTCTCTTTGTTGCCGAGTGGATAAGGAGGGTGCCACCCTTTTACACTGGAACTTATGAGGTGAAGCTACTGGGTTTGCTGAGGATGGCAAAATTGAAAGGAATTATGTGTAGCCCCTATAAGGAGCTCAGGCTCCTTATGTAGTCATATGAGACTTCAAAGGGCTAGCAGCTGGTCCCCGTCATGGGCTGGGTCAGCTGGTCTGCTCCAGTGCACTAAGAGGAAGAGGAGGAGACAAGTGGCTGCAGCGGGAGAGTAGCAGCTAGCTGCATTTAGTCTGCAGGAAGCTATACCTCTGGCCTGTTGTGCCAGACTCACTCTTGAGTTCCTTTTTTCCAGTGAGAGAAACCCCAAACACCAGTAGGTATTGTGCCAGCTCCTGCTGCTAAAGAGGCCCAGTAGAGGGGGGAACCCCCAATCTTCCGGAAGAAGAGACAGAGGGAAGTATGCTGCAGAAGAGGACAGAGTTAGATTCAAACCATCATTTCAGAGGCAAACTGTATGTCTTCCTGACAAAGTGACTGTTTCAGGCACCCAGCAATGCCCTCTCCCTCCCTGCACATAGGTAGAAGTGGGTTGAAGATGACCCACTGAGATAAATTCTGCCACATACCCTCTACCCACAGTGGTCAGTACTTGGGAGAGGGAAGGAGGCAGCACCTGTGGCAGCCTTGGACCCCCAGAGAATGTCTGCCTTTCCATGCCCATCTAAAACTTGTGGAAATCCACACAGATCCTCAGAAGTGGGGATACTGCCAGGAAATGAAATTAATTTGGATTATAACCCCTCTGCTCACAGGGTCAGTTCTTGGGAGATGGTGGCAGGTAACACCTGTGGCAGCCTTGGACCCCCATGGGGTGCCTGCTTCCTGCCATTG
Source organism: Neoceratodus forsteri (assembly GCA_016271365.2). Classification (NCBI taxonomy): domain Eukaryota; kingdom Metazoa; phylum Chordata; order Ceratodontiformes; family Ceratodontidae; genus Neoceratodus; species Neoceratodus forsteri. The sequence goes on from JADMNL010000026.1 coordinate 338,790,300, forward strand.
TAAAATGTGTATCATTCCCCACTCATTTCAGCCCTGCATGTCTGCACTGTACAGCTGGTGGAGCATTTGTAGGTTTAAGGGCCTGGAGCTTGCTTCCATAGGTCCCCAAGGGGCAGGTAGTTGACAACTGGTACCAGATCTAGGGGATGGATAGGTGGTGGAATTTCCTGGGCTGCTCCATGGAGTAGTATGCCCCTTGCTATGTACTGCAGTTTGCCAGAGTGGAAGTCTCCAAGACAATTCATAAGTAAAGGTGCCCCTGTGTAAGACCCTCTGTGGGTCAAGATGAATGACCCAAGCAATTAATGGAGGGTCGCAGTAAAGAAGTATCAGTCACGTTTACCGCAGCAAATCTGGGAGGTCTGTTTTGGAAAGAGAAAATGGTATCATTGCATTGTGCTGTTCAAAGAGTTGTACCCCACTGGGTTGCCTGTAGCCCCTGTATCAATTCTGGATCTCTTTACATGAACATTAAAAGGAGGGGAGATTAGAAGATTCAAAGTGTACCTCCCCAGTGGGACTTGGAAATCTGTAAAGAGATTTGGACTGGGGAAAACTGTAAAATATATGGTAAAACAATGCTTACTGCAAGTGACATGCTCATGAGCTGGGAAATAAATTGATCCAATTTAGGCATTACCATTTGTGTGGACCTTCACTTATTGTGTTTGGGGTCTGTTGGGTTGCTAACCCCTTATTTTGCAGTCCTGCACTGCCCAAGAGTGTTCAAGCACCTGGGATATCTTACCAACCCTGGAAGGTCTAGTATTTATTTATTTGTTTTTGTTGACTGGGAAGGAGGACTAGACAATTCTATTTTTAATCTCATCCCAGGAAGGGGAATACAGATGAATGGCAACTGATGCTGAACTGGATTAAGGTTCAGTAAGTGAGTTCCAGTTGGTGTTTTTAAGCTCCCCTCCCTTTTAATTCCATCAATACAGTGTATTCGTAGACATGCAGAGGGGGCTACACTAGCAAAAGGAAAAAGAAATACTTCAGATATAAGAAATAATAGTTCCCTACTTTGAAGTTAATTTCAGGCAGTACACTTGCTCTTTAAAACAAATTTTGTCCAGATCTCTGGAGGGTGTGTATAACTGCTTGGCAGAATCGTAGAACTGCCCCTGGAGTGTTCTCCGGCAAACCTCTTAACTTCACAATCCATAGTGGTATGGAGTTAGAACAGTAAATCTACACTTCAGTGAGGTTCTTCAGTGGGACTGTCCAGGAACACTTCACAAAACATGCTAATTACTGTATAACAGAAAATATTGGCACCCATTAATATTGGCGCTTCAACTTCCAACAGTTTGCACCCGAAAATATTTGCAATCTAACAGTGCACTGCCATAGCATTTAACAAGCATTTGTCAATGCCGAACGTTCACTTGCAGGTATTTGCAGTGGTGTTTGACACGTATGGTGCTTTACCCTAATGCCCTGTGCGATTGCTTCGGTATTTGCACAATAAATTCAGCATGACCTTTGTTACCCCCATTGTGCGCTACATGGGCGGAAACATCGCTTTGGGCAGGATGTGAAAATGACAGCTGTACTGCTTATAAGGAACTGTGGTAAAATGGCAATGTTGAAACTCTGGAGTGGAAATATTGAAAATTCGCAAACCTACGAGTGTGCGTGGGAACTGTTAAACGCACGCCTGTAAAACAGTCATTGTTAGGAATTTTGTCACCAAATTTTCAACATTGCCATTTTAAAACCTCTGCTAATGAACAGTGTCACTGTGATTTTCTTACTGCGTCCCATAAATTGATTTCAAGACACCAACTGCGCCATTGTGCACTGAGATGATGGAAACATCGCTTTGGGCAAGATGAAAAATGACAGCTGTACTGCTCATAAGGAGGTGGTAAATGGCAATGTTGAAAATCTGGAGTGAAATATTGAAAATTTGCAAACTTATGAGCGTGCGTAAGAACTGCACAATGCACACTCATAAAACAGTCATTTTTAGGAATTTTTTCACCACATTTTCAACACAGCCATTTTAAGGCCTCTGCTCATGAACAGTGTCACTGTGATTTTCTTAATGTGTCCCATACATTGAGTTCGCACACCGACTGTGCCATTGTGCGCTACATGGGCAGAAACATGTTTTGGGCAGGATGTGAAAAATGACAGCTGTACTGCTCATAAGGAGGTGTGGTAAAATGGCAATGTTGAAAATCTGGAGTGAAAATATTGAAAATTCGCAAACTTACGAGCGTCGTAGGAACTGCGCCAACCTACATTCTTCAAAACAGTCATTTTGCATCAGTTTTAACATGGGGTTTTGCTTTTCCTGATGATGTCACATCATGGTGTTATTCAGGTTCGAAGGGTGATTTGCAGTGACTGCAAATCACCCTTGGGCCTGAATAATGCCATGACAGTGACATCATTCATGAGAAGGGGTCCCAAAACCCCATGTTGAAAATTTGGGCAAAATTCCAAAAAATGCCTGAGATATGCAATAAAGTTGAAACCCCTATCTAGCCCATTATACAGCTTACCGGCATTCCTCAGTTCATGGGTCGGCTTTGAAGAGTGCAGACGTGTTCCCGGTCCACCGAAGATCATCGCTGAGCTCGGGAGGCATGGGGTGAGGGGGTGGGAGGCTGGTGCTGAGTGGGTGGGTGCGGTTGTGGGAGGGGACTGGGAGAAGCGCCGTGGGACTGTTTTTGCTTCACAGGTAAAAAAAAAAAGACTACATGGGACGTTTGCCACGCTGGGGTGGGCTCCCAGCATGGCAGAAGGATGGCTGGGGGGGCCGAAGAGGCGATGGGGTTTGGGCACCCCCGTCGGCAAACAACGCGGGACATTTGCCATGCTGGGGTGGGCTCTCAGAGTGGCAGAAGGATGGCTTGGGGGCTGTGGAGCCGACAGAGGATTGGGCACCCCCGTCGGCAAACAACGCGGGACATTTGCCATGCTGGGGTGGGCTTCCAGCATGGCACCAAAGCTTTTGGGGGGGCCTGAGGCTTACCAGCGCTGTGTATGACAGCGGTGGTTTTCTTTGAAGCGAAGACCACCGCTGTCATACACAGCTCCTGCACCCATTGGTGCAGGACCGCCACGCCTGCTCAACAGAACAGTGGATTGAAAGGGAGAGGCACACCTCCAAAGTGTGCTACTCTCTCAAAACGTCCTTGCGCACGCGCGCAAGTGAACGTAAAAATGTATACTGTCACACTGTCAAACTTCAATCTGGCACTCAGAAAGGTTAATTGAGCATCACTGTGGGTCTGTCTAAGTAGCTGTTGCCATAGCTATTAATTACAGCAATTAGCTGGCAGACACGACCTACAGTAACCAGTATCAGTCTGGGCATCTGTATAAAAGAACCTTACCTAATGCACAGCATCCTTCCTTCTGTGTTTTACCGAGCTGCATGTTGACCATGTCTATCCTCAAATGGTTAAACTCAGGCAAAGTTGCAAAACGGGAATACCCGGTTGATGTTGAAAATATATAATCTGAGCAGTTGACACGGTCGGGATTAGACCAAGACACTGCAAACTCAGTTTCTCATGAACTGACTGCCTACCATCCACTGCCACATAAAAAATGCGTGCCTCATCCTACACAGTTTATTCAGGTGAGGTTTGTTACGAGGTGGGCAAATATGCAAGTGAAAATGGTGTGATGGCAGCAGTTAGGTTTCACAATGCTAAGTACAATGGCAGCATTAATGAGTCCAGAGTAAGACATTTTAAAAAACACCACAGAAAACATTTGCTTCAGACCTCAACCCAAGCACCCTACCACCCTCTCTTCCTACTAAGCCCCAAGGGACACCAACTCTTCTACTTGAGGATGTCGAAGTCAAGCTTAAAACTGTCATTAAATCTGAGAGTTGAGGGTGCAGTCATCAATGCATGGATAGTGCCTGCCCTCGTTACCGGCATTGTGAGATCAAACTGCCCTCAGATATTTGTGGAGAATGGTGGTGGTGTCTCAATAACCACCAAGTGGGCATGGGGGTTCCTGAACAGCATTGGCTTTAGTAAATGCAAGGGCACCAAGGCAAAATCTCCCTGGATTTTCCCACTTTAAAACGCAGTTTCCTCGACTGGATTGCAAGGGCATCAGCACAGGAGATAATACCACCTGAACTGGTGCTGAATTTGGATGAGACCGGAGTAAATCTCAGCAACAAATGCCAAGTTTCTGTAGTCCTGTCCTGCATCCTTTCAGGTGATCTGCTCCCACCACAGTTTATCTACTGTGGTAAAACAAATGCATGTCACCCGAACTACAAGTTTCCCAAGAACTGGTCAGTAAGGCATTCCCCAAACCACTGGGTGAATCGCTGATCACACTGATGCCATTTCCACTGTTTTAGTGCCATATGGAGACCATAAAAAAAATCTCTTGCACTGCCCAAAGAACAAAAGGGCCTCTTGATATGGGATTTATTCCAGGTGCACCCAACAACTGAAGTGAATGAACTACTAAAAGAAGTCGGGTACATTCCAGTCTTTGTACCTGCTTCATGTACAGACCTCCTTCAACCACTTGACATTTCGCTGAACAAGTTGTTCAAAGGTGAATTGAAACAGTCATCCACTGACTGGTATGTTGGCCTGTAATCCAAGCAGATGAATGAAGGGGCACAAAATGTCAAAGTGAACCTAAAGATGATTGTGGTTAAAGAGAAGCCTGCTTGCTGGCTGGAGTGCAGCTATAATAAGTTGAAGCAGAAAAGAGATGCCTGTGTCCATGTTTTCATGCAGGCTGGGATACAAGCAGAGCATGAGAAGTGCCTCGATCGCCCCATTTGTAAGTATGCCGTTTTACTCACTTGCTGTATTACAATGAGTATTATTACTGTATTTTCATCAGTCTTAGGTCTCTGTTTTTTTTTGCAGATAGCCAGCCTGAGGAGCAGCATCAGTTGGACGAGTAACTAAACCCTTGCAGACACAAACAGACTGTTCTTTGAAGCCCTTTCTGTTTTCATGATCTGATTATGTTTTTTGATTTTGATTTAGATTTACATGTGTTACTTTGCTGCTGCAAATGTTGTGGTGCAAGAATGTGGTTCAAATAAAGAAATGTGTTACCGTAGCATATTATTTTATGCTCTAGTGCGTGTTGGGTTGCTGGCTAAAGTCTGACGGTCGATGACCTAAGTGTCTGAAAATACTGGCGATCAGTAAATGTTCACGCATTGACCCGCAATAGCTTAGTATAATGAATATTTATGGATCCCGAATATTTCCTTGTGTACAATACTTACATCATTACCTGGATGCGTGAAACTTTCATATGGTAGTTCTAAGTAGAAGCAAAAATGCTGCTACAAGATTCCTATTTTTCAACCACATTTTAAAGCCAGTATTAAACAATTTTCATATTAATGCATAGTAACCAGACACTACAGTAATTAATAATTTATTTGCCAAATCAAAGTTTTTTTTTTTATGATAATGCTGTTTTGCATTGTACACGTTAGAGTTAGCCTGCCTAGTTCAAGTGTGTGTGGTGTGTGTGTGTGTTTTTGTTTTAACTTGTATGATTCTTGACACAATGTATGTATTTGTTCCTACAGTAAGTTATTCTGGTACTAGGCAATGAGATGAGGAATTCTTGGTAAAGTAATTTACTCACAATCTGGAAGTATGGGGAGTAAACTTGGACTGCATCACATTGTTAAAAACTGGTTGCAAAAGGCAGCATAGACAGGGTGACTGCAGAAATGAATGATGACTAGGGAACAGTAGGGTGCAGAAACCATTGGGCTAAACATTTAGGCAGAATTCAAGTCTAGGTAATACTGAGAGCAACATGCATCACTTGCTGGGGTGAAGTTTGGGTGCCCCAGTTTTTTACTGAGTCACATGCCTTATAGTCCTTGGACTTGCAAATGACAGTGTGGGAGAACTGCTTTTGAAGAGCACCTTCCGGCACTGGTGCACTGTGAGATTGAACTGTATTTCTTATATCTGATGTCATTCTGTCATCGCCAACACCCACACCCACACCCACGGCACTACTGTAACAGTACAAAAGTTCATGGAGAACTCAGGAACTCCCAGCACATACAGAGAGATGAAGACGAGAGATTCACTCAATAGAGAGGTACTGTGCAACTAAAATTTACTGGTGAAAAAAATCCAGTACTTCAACGATGGGTAAAGATTCTCCTGGGATGCCATCATTAAAGTATTGGAATTTCCATCACCAATAAATTGTGGATTATTTTTGAGTACATCTCTGTTTGAGTGAGTCTTTACTTATTCATCTGCCTGCATCTGCTGGATGTACTGCTTTTTCCATGTGTTCTGACTTTAATCCTTCTTATACCTAGCGCCTGTAGCGTCAGGTTTATAATGTATGCAGACTCAATAAATTTGAATGATTTACCAGGTGACATAAAAGCTAAAAATTCTCTTTCCGAATTCCAGACTGCTCTTAAGAAGGTATTGCAGCAACCACGTGACTGCTACACATGAAGCTGTTTAAAACATGGCTGTTTGTAATTGTTACCATTGTTGTGAAACAATTTCTGATGTGTTAAACTGTACTGTTAGTATGTGTATTGTCTGATGTCCCAACTTGTCTAATTCATGTCATAATGAATTGTTCCTATGTGAAAATAAACTTTCCTTCCTTCCTTCCTTCCGAGATATGTGATGCAGAGTGCAATCTAGTGGAGAAACTGAAGATTGACGCATACAAGAACAAGATGGTCACCTTGGGTATGAGGAAGAAACACCTTGACTAAGAGAAAATCAAAGACAAATGATGATATCTGCTGCCTCTAAGACCAGGAATGCAAATATTGATCCCTGGGTCTGCTAATTCAGTTTACAGACATCCCCCAAAAAAGCAGTCTGTCTGTTGCACTATTGCAACAGAAATGCATGGACATATCAAATAGTTTCATTGTTGCTTGAAACAAGAGGAACCAGGGAAGACTATTGATCATTCCTTGTGTGGTGGGATTGCAAAATACCTTGATGATCACTAGGATGTACTCGGTCATGAATATTACTTTGATTGATTCTCGCAGATACATAGATGATGACAGCAGAAAAAAGGCTCTTCGGCCTACTCAGCTTGCCCACCCTACCCAACTACTTTGTGCTTGCCCTAGTGACAGTCCTAACCTTCAGATACCGCCTGCCTCCCTCCAGTGGCACTCCTAACTTACAGATATTGTCCAACTCCCCCTAGTGGCACTCCTAAGCTTCAGATACTTCCCATCTGCCCTAGTGGCACTCTAACCTTCAGATACTGCCTTCCTCTCCTAGTGGCATTTCTAACCTTCATATACTGCCCACCTCCACCTAGTGGCACTCCTAACCTTCAGATACTGCACACCCCCCTAGTGGCACTCCTAACCTTCAGATACTGCCTGCCTCCCTCCCCTAGTGGCACTCTATCCCTTCAGATACTGCCCGCCTCCCTAGTGGCACTCCTATCCCTCAGATACTGCCCGCCTCCCTAGTGGCACTCCAACCTTCAGATACTGCCTGCCTCCCTCCCCTAGTGGCACTCAAACCTTCAGATACTGCCCATCTCCCCCTAGTGGCACTCCTATCCCTCAGATACTGCCCGCCTCCCCCTAGTGGCACTCCAACCTTCAGATACTGCCCATCTCCCCATAGTGGCACTCCAACCTTCAGATACTACCCGCCTCCTCCTAGTGGCACTCCTAACCTTCAAATACTGCCCATCTCCCCCTAGTGGCACTCCTAACCTTCAGATACTGCCCGCCTCCCTCTAGTGGCACTCCTAACCTTCATATACCGCCCACCTCCCATTACTAACTAATCCCACATTTAGTCCTATCCCACCTTGAAGCTGCTGACTGATTTGGCCTCTACCACTTCCTCTGGCAGCATATTCCATTTGTCCACCACCCTTCCCACGAAGAAGTGCTTAAGCATGTCCTTCTTGAATCTCCTCCTCCCTGCAAGCTGTAGTGAATTCCTTCTCAACCCTGTTTTTAAACTCAAGAAAAAGAGTTCCTTGACGTTCACCCTATTTATCCTGTACAGGTACTTGTAGGTCTCAACCATGCCTCCTCTTTTCAAGGGTGAGCGTGATTAAGTCCTGCAACCTCTCCTCATTGTGTCTTATTCCCAAGAACATGGACCATCTTGCTTGCCCTGTACTGTACTGCTTCCGCCTTGTTCTCAGGCTAAGACAGGCCATATCAAGAGGATTTAGACTTCCCTCAGCATGCCCTACATGAAACATTTCACATGCAAGTTACTTACTGCCGGTGGCATATTCTTCAGGAGAACGCAGCTGCTGTCTGTTCCTCTTCTCATTCTGTGAATCACATGGAAAGGGCTATATCTTTCTCAAACAATTTCTTGTAGTGCACCGATCTGAAAACCTACAGATTTCAAAAAGAAATAGGAAAAAACAAGGGAATGTTTCTTCTGGCATACATGTCTTCAACCCAAAAAGAGCACAGAATATGAACTCTACCTGAGCAGCTATAAAACCCCATCAGTTGGATACAGGTTAGAAATGGAGGTTGAGTGGCCCAGGGATTAGAACATAGAAAGACTACCTAGGGGATAGTGATTCAAATCCCCTCAGCCAATGGCTCATTTTTGTACCTACCTATGTCAGTCTGACAGACCTATAATATTTGGGGGATGACACATTATTTCACAGGTGTGCCTAAGTTTCAAATTCTACTTCCAATGGAATGCCAAGGAATTCCAGAAATTCTGCATAATTCTTTTTTTTTTATTTTGCACTCTTTTCTGCTCTGTTGGACTGGCCATATATTGGTCCAGTTCCTTGTGCTTACCCTCTCGTTACCCCCAACTTAACTCAACTCCCAAGTATCCTGGCTTGCCTCCCCCAGGACAGATGGGGGGCCCTACCCCTAACAAATATTCGGTTGGTACAGGGAGTGAGGATGTTATGGTTGGTGGCACAGGGCCTGCAGCGTGGGATGGATGTCATGGTGTGCTGTCTGATAATTTTTTCTTAGTGTTGTACCCCGGGCAGGCGTGGTGTGCAAAGACTTGATGGTGCATACTCCGCACATCTGGCATGCCTCCCAACACAGACTAGCTCCAGTTGTAGGATCACTGGCCTCCACCAGGGTCAGTCAAACCCTGGCTGCTTCCCCACAGGGCCGGTGTTAGGACTTTGGGGCCCCAGCAACTCCATCTCTGGGGCCCTCGACGGCCCCTGCATCCTCCTCCCCGGCCCCCTTCCCATTCCCTCCACAAACCCCCAGTAATCTTTGAACATCAATCCAACTAATGCATGATTTTTCAGACACAATCTGACCTGGAGACAATAGAAGTATTACATTTCTAACAGACAGTTAATAGAATAAATTGCAAAAAAAATTGCTCCTCTCCAGCAGCTGCAATATTTGTTTTTACCTCTGCTGTTCTGCTCTCTACCTTTCCAGACTCCCATCTCCCTGTACTTATGCTGCAGACACGGACCTGTGGGGGGAACAGAAATTTTCAAGTTGAGTTGGAGGAGGTGCGATAAATAGCCACGGACCTATTGGAGCCCTGTGATTGGTTCCAGCACAGGACCTCCTCCCACATCAGCACGTTCTGTGCAACACAACAGAGGACCATGGGGAACATGAAACCTCCCTGTTAACTGAAGGCAAGATGGTGGCGTGGACTGCGTGGCGTAGTCTGGCGTTCCTTCGGGGAAATCGGGGCCCGATTTTCTTGCCAGGTACTAATAATGCTGCTCAGTTATGGGATGCTGTGGTGATCCAGGCAGGAAGTGGGGTGGGACAGACAAAAAAAAAGTATGCTGCTGGTGCCCGCCGCCAGACCCGCTAAATATGTGCCCGCTACATTGGGGCCTCATGTCAAGAGGGTTCGCGGGTGCCTAACGCCGCCCTGACCTCACAGAGATTCTCCTGTCAGAAGCAGAATTCTGAAATCCTGAAAGCATTATGCAAACCACCAACTAGTTATTTGCAGCTTGTATAAACCATAGATTAGAATTTCAAGATTTACATAAACTACGGAAAGAACTCTGCAGTTTACATTGGTATAATAAGTTCCAATCATGTGCATTTCTTTAAATGCTTCATTCAACAGCTGGGGTAGTGGCCACATTTTCTGTAGTTTGTGTATCTCAAGATGAGAGGTTTTCTGTGAAGAGCTGCCACCTAACCTGGAGGCCCTGCTAGAGGAAGCTGGATACCACCTCTACTAGCTATAAAGCCAGCCATAACTCTGATTAAGGAACCCCTTTTGATCTTTGCACGTGAAATGAGGCTATTCTACAGGGTCTGGGGACAGAGTAGAAGGAAGTTGGCATCAATGAGTTCAGGCTTATTCAGAGTGTGTGGATAATAAACAAGCATTTGTCAATGCCGAACGTTCACTTGCAGGTATTTACAGTGGTGTTTGGCACGTATGGTGCTTTACCCTAATGCCCTGTGCGATTCCTCGTGTCTGCACAATAAATTTTCAGCATGTACTTTTTGTTACCCCCATTGTGCGCTACATAGGCGGAAACACGTTTTGGGCAGGATGTGAAAATGACAGCTGTATTGCTCATGAGGAGTGTGGTAAAATGGCAATGTTGAAAATCTGGAGTGCAAATATTGGTCGCCAAACCTACAGGCGTGCATAGGAACTGCGCACACTCGTGGTATTTTTGGAATTTTTGTACCAAATTTTCAACCATTATGAGCGTGAAGAACTGCATAACGCACGCTAGTAAAACAGTTACTTTTAGGAATTTGTTCACCAAATTTTCAACACAGCCATTTTAAGACCTCTGCTCATGATCAGTGTTACTGTGATTTTCTTAATGTGTCCCCATACATTGAGTTAAGCACACCGACTGCGCCATTGTGCTACATGGTAGCGGAAACACGTTTTTAGGCAGGATGCAAAAATGATAGCTGTACTGCTCATGAGGAGGTGTGGTAAAATGGCAGTGTTGAAAATCTGGAGTGCAAATATTGAAAATTCGCAAACCTACGACGTGCATAGGAACTGCGCGAAATGCTCTGTAAAAGTCATTTTTGAATTTTGTAAAATTAAATTTTCAACATGTGGGTTTTGGGACTCCTTCTCATGAATGATGTTACTGTCATGGTGTTATTCAGGTCTGAAGGGTGATTTCGCTGCAGTTCAAAAATGCCTGAGATATGCAATAAAGTTGAAAACCCTATCTAGCCCATTATACAGCTTACCGGCATTTCCTCAGTTCAGCGTCTGCTTTGAAGAGTGCAGACATGTTCCCGGTCTAGCGATGATCGTGCGCTGAGCTCTGGAGGTTAGTATGCAGTGCGGGTGGGTGTGGGGAGGCGTGCGCAGTGGGTGGGTGCGGTTGTGGGAGGGGGGCTGGGAGACTAGGACTGTTTTTGCTTTTCAGGTTGAACAAAAAAAAAAACAATGACGCGATGTTTGCCACGCTGGGGTGGCTCCCAGCATGGCACCAAAGCTTTGGGGGGTATTTGGGGGACGTGGAGCCGATGGGATTGGGCACCCGTCGGCAGACGACGTGGATGCTTGCCACACTGGGGTGGGCTCCCAGCGTGGCACCAAAGCTTTAGGGGGCCTTTGGGGGACGTGGAGCCGATGGGGGATTGGGCACTCCTGTCGGCAGAGGACCCAGGACGTTTGCCACGCTGGGGTGGGCTCCCAGCATGGCACCAAAGCTTTGGGGGGGGGCGTGAGGCCTACGCTGTGTATGACAGCGGTGGTTTTCTTTGAAACGAAGATCACCGCTGTCATACACAGCTCCCACGCCCATTGGTGCAGGACCACCACGCCTGCTCAACGGAGCAGTGGATTGAACGGGAGAGGCACACTTCCAAAGTGTGCTACTCTCCCAAAACGTTCCTTGCGCATGCGTGCAAGCGAATGTAAAAAGTTTTACTCTCAGCTGTAGTGATACATTTCTATGTACACGTTTTAGCTTAAATCAGTCTAGATTTAAGTATTTCCATTTATTAAAACCTTTAAAAACATAGAAATTGTCAGCAGAAGAGGACCACTTGTCCCATCCCATCTGCCTAGATGGTCCCTGTATAGTCCTTCTCCACAGACCCAAACTGGTGTCTGGCGACCCTTCTCCCTCCCCGCCTATTTATTAATATTCCCCAATGTCTATCCAATGCATGCTTAAAGACCACCTACTGTTTTTGCCTCCACCACCTCTGCTGGAAGTCTGTTCCAGGTGTCTACAACTCTTTCAGTGAAGCAGTGCTGTTTAACCTTGTCTGGATTATATCTTGTTAATATACCACAACTATTTATTAAGCTATTAGTGGCTGGTTGTGAAAAGGGTATTTTCTGTTTCTTTGGGGTATCACTGTGATGAAAAGAGAATCTCATAGCAGATCTGAGTTACATAATCCTTCCTAATACTGGAATGGGAGAAGGTAACGAGAGAAAAACAAGAGCACACTCCACCTGCGGTTTTGGCAGTCAGCCTTGGCCTGATTCAAGGGGACTGATGACTTGGCTCTTGGGAGTGCAAACTATGCAGAAGAGCTGTGTGTGTGCAAGAACAAGAACAGGGCAAATGGTTTCCCATGTCAGTGTGACAAAAGAATGCCAACAACCGCCGCAGGCAACACCATTACAGTGGCCAAAACTCAGCGCCAGCACCAACATCACAAACAGCAGCAATAGACAGAACCATGGCAGCAGCTCAAGTCCCATCAACAAACCATACAAACAAGCTCAAAATAACAATACTAACTATTGCAAGGGGCTCTTCCCCCTGCACCCCCCATAAACTAATATAACAAACTCCATGTCGCACAATGCATGGAGAGAGGGTATGAACCCCATGGTCTGGCAGAAACAAGGAAAATGAGCAGCAACAAACACACCTGTAGTAAACCTCCTGAAACCCCTGCAACCATGCTCAAAGACAGAAACACCTGTCACACAGAACACTTAGCTGCAGTAGGAGAGAACACTTAGCTGCACTAGCCGCTGTAGCAAAAACACAAGAAAAGTCACTCCAGTGGTCGTCGCTAATACAATCAATTTGCCTGAACACGTTCTTTAGTCGCTCCAACTATGATGCTCTACCTGAGTCACCCCATCTAACGAGATACTAGGGAAAACTAGGGTGAAGGTCTGGGACAAGCTCCTGCAAGAGTGGAGCTGGTGTGGTGGCAGACACATGGGGCTGGATTTTCACAGGGTAGGTGGCGCAGCCCCTCCATCACACCACTTCATTGCTGCAGCTGTGCCATCCCAATTTGCCGCAACTGTGTCTGATGTTACAATCTCAAGCGCCTGCTAGCAGTTGACCCACTTTACAGTAGTTTGCACCAAATCTCGGGTGTGAGCTCTATTACAAGGGCCCCTGTTATTAACGCAGTCAATACCACAAGAAGCAGATCTAGTGAGCATCAGCTGCTGCAATGGATAGAAAATCTCTTTAGATTGCCACAAGCCCAGTGTGCCATATCTCAATGATACATAGATACATAGACAGTGTCGGCAGATAAGGGCCTATGGCCCACCCAGTCTGCCCATTTAAGTCTGTAAGTTCAGTTTATGTTTTTCAAGAAATCTGTTGCCCCTTACCCCTGACCTCCAGAATTCCTTTATGTCTAACCCATGCATTCTTAAATCCCATGATTGTTTCAGCCCCCATCACTTCCTCTGGCAGGGTGTTCCACTTGTCCACCACCCGTTCTGTGAAGAAATTCTTCCTCACATTTCCTCTGAATCGTCCTCCCTCCAACTTCATCCCATGCCCTCTAGTCCTGGAACATCTTTTTCGCTAAAAATAGTGCATTCCTGCACCTTGTTCCTCCCTGTAAGATACTTGTATGTCTCTATCATATCCCCTCTCCCTCCTCTCCTCCAGGAGTACATGTTCAGTGCCTTCAACCTGTCCTCATAGGACTTGTGATGCAATCCATGCACCATCTTTATTGCCCTCCTCTAAACCTTCTCTACCCTGCCTATGTCCTTATGTAGGTGAGGTCTCCAGAACTGCACAGTGTACTCCAGGTGCGGCCTCACTAGTGTCTTGTATAGTGGAATTATGACCTCCTTTTCCTGCTGGTGATGCCCTGCCTATGTATCCCAGCATCCTATTTGCTTTTACCTGCTGCCTTGTCACACTGTTTCCCTGCCTTGAGGTCATCAGAGATGATAACCCAAGATCCCTTTCCTGCTTGGTGCATGCTATATCCTCACCCCACAACTGATATATTGTGCCAGGGTTTTGTGCCCCATATGCATTATCTTGCACTTCCTTGCATTGAATTTCAACTGCCAAACCCCTGACCATTCTTCAAGTTTCTGCAGGTCCCTTCTCATTCTGTCTACACCCTCTGGTGTGTCTACTCTGTTACAGAGCTTTGTGTCATCAGCGAACAGTGAAATTCTGCCTTCTAGGTCCTGCAATGTCACTGATGAAGATATTGAATAGTACTGGTCCCAGCACTGATCCTGTGGTACCCCACTGGTCACTCTTCCTCTGTGGAGTGACAGCTATTTACCACCACCCTCTGTGTCCTGCTGCCCAGCCAGTTACCTACCCACTGCACTACTGTCCTGCCCACACCCATATTCCCCAGTTTGTGCAATAGTCTTCTATGTGGTATAGTGTCAAAGGCCTTGCTGAAGTCCAGATAGGCCATGTCCACTGCCCTCCCCTGATCCACCTCCCTAGTCACCCAATCAAAAAATTCAATGAGGTTGGTCTGACATGACCTTCCTCTGGTGAAACCATGCTGCTTTGGGTCCTGTAGTCCATTGACAACCAGATGTTCCACCAATCTCTCCTTCAGTAGTGCTTCCATGATTTTCCCCACTACTGAGGTGAGGCTGACTGGTCTGTAGTTCCCGCTTTCTCTTTGTTCCCACTTTTGTATAAGGGGACTACATCTGCTATCCTCCGTCTTTGGGTGCCTCCCTGTTTCTGGTGATGGGCTAAACAGGATAGCAAGAGGTTCAGCCACCACCTCTCTTAGTTCTTTTAGGACCTAGGTTGCACCCATCTGGCCCCATTGCTTTATCAACTCTTATTACTTCCAGTTCCTTCAGGACCCTTTCTCATGTAAAGGGACTTGTGTCCATTTCTGCACCATTCTCACCCCTTGTACTCCCTTCAGACCCATTACCCTCCTCTTCCTCAGTAAAGACTGAGCAGAAATACCTGTTCAATATGTCAACTTTACTGTTTTCATCCTCCACACAGCCCCCATCCTCCCCCTTCAGTCTCACTATCCCTCCCTTTGCCTTTCTTTTTTCACTTATGTACCTGTAAAAGGTTTTGTCCCCTCTACCCACTGATTTGGCAATGTGTTCTTCTGTCTGAGCTTTGGCTTCCCTTACTGACCTCCCTGCCTCCCTTTGCTTCTCCTGGTACTTCTCCCTATCCCCTTCTGCCTGTGTCTTTTTGTATTGCCTGAATGCAATCTTTTTGGCTTTCACTTTCTTTGCTACCTCTTTGAAAAACCATAATGGTCTCCTCTTCCTTTTCCTCTTGCTAACCTGCTTAATACATAATTCTGTTGCTCTTGTAATCCCCATTTTAAATAGTTCCCACTGTTCCTCAACCCCTGATTCCTGCCCCATTCCCCTTAATGCCTCTTTCAAGTATCTCCCCATTGTCCCAAAGTTTGCCCCCCTAAAATCCAAGATACGTGTTTTTGTGTGGTTTGGTTTTGCTCTTTCTGTGATTTCAAACCACAGTGACTGGTGGTCACTGTTCCCCAGGTGCTCCCCCACTCTTACCCCCATCACACTGTCCCTGTTTGTGAGCACAAGGTCCAGTATTGCCTTCTGCCGAGTTGGTTCCATGACCAGTTGCTTGAGGAAGGCACCCTGAAGGAGTCCAGGATAAATCTGCTCCTAGTTGATGCTGCTGCTGGGATGCTCCAGTCCACGTCTGGAATATTGAAGTCTCCAACCAGTACTACCTCACCCTTGTCTGCCATCCTCTGGATGGCTAGCATCAGCTCCCTATCTGTTTCTTCCTCCTGGGCTGGTGGTCTATAGACCACACCTGTGCGGATGGCTGGCCCCATTTTCCTTTCCAGCTTAACCCACAGTATCTCCCCCCCATTTTATTCCTCCTGGATCTCTGTATTTCAAATGACCCAGGCTTGCAGCAATCTCCATCATTTGAAACTCTGGGCCATGGTCAGTGACAACGCCCAACATTCCAAATTCCAAACTGGATTCTGAAATTCCACCTCCTCACCAAGAGATGCATGATCTTACCTAGCAAGGTCATGGAGTCATAATTTTCCCTCATCACAGTCCTGTACAGCGCCTTTCGGACTCTTTCATGATGTCCCATTCTTCCTCAGAAAACAAAACCATGACATCTTCAAATGAGGTTGGCAACTGAAATAACATTTTGATTTTATTGGAAGGCACTAGTAAGCAAACCAAAATTAATATTGAAAAAGAGCCGTAACCTTGATTTACCTTTATTTTTTTTTTTAAACAATTGGAAATTGAAACCCATCTATAATCCCAAACTCTGCTTTTTCATTTTAAAATAATCTTGTTTTTCCCCCCTTTTTACCATCCCTTGTTGAGACTGTCCCTCCACCACCTGTTATTCATTTTTATATATACTGATCTGTTCTGGTACTCATTGACATTAGTTGAGTAGGTGCCCTGTATTAAAGCTTGCACTGAGACTGCTGTAACCGGGTACAAGAACTGATCAGAAATTATATGCGGTCTGGCGGATAGGATAGGATAGGCAGGGAAAAAATGGTCTGACTGGGTGGGCCAAGACATCCTTCTCTGCTGTCAAATTTTATGTTTCTAAAAACGAATATCAGGTAAGGAAAAGGCAGCAATAACAAGGGACCCAAAAGCGGGGGAGGAATGACAAGATTATTTCAAAGCAAGAAATGGAAAAGTGTAGTAGGAATATTAGGGAGGCTACACGCATGCCCAAATTTCTAATTACAGTGCACCCTCAATTATGTACCCATTGTTATCCATCACCCTCTGTATCACCGACTTGACCATTTGTACCATCTGTTTCTCTGCCTATAGAACTTTCCTCTATTATCCACTAGCCTCTCTATCCATCATCCACGATTGCTTTCTGGTGTACAAGCTGCATCTTTCTTATAATGTTCTCCCTCTATGCTCTGCCGTGTCAACATCATTGACACAGGGCATTATGGTCCCTATTTTTAGTTGCTGTAAATGTCTTAATAAGCAATATTTCACAATGCACTACAGAGGACTATGTTATCTTTGAGAATGACTGTGATGTTTTCAACTTCATTGATGAAGACAGTATTTAAACTGTTAGGGATGAAGAAAACAAACATTTCATATAAGAAGTAAGTGTTGAGTTTAGCATTGTTTTACTTGTTCAATGCATTGTGCAATTTGACCTGGGCTAGTGCAACTATTTTATTTATTTATTTATCTATTGAGAGAATCGGAATTATAATCATTTGAGTCATAGACTCCTTTGCAAAGGCTCCACGTCAGTACAGGAAAACACAAACGCTACATATAATAACAGTCATACATTGTTCATACAGCACAGTGTTTTTACATTACATATTAGTTACTGCCTCAAGGGCCTAAGCAGACCCTGAGTCAATAGTTGTGAGACAAGTCTGGTTATAGATATGGAGGGTCATTAGCAAGGCCCTGAGTCAGAGTTTATTTACGCAGGGTTGTGGGATCTAAGGACCTCTACTTGTCCATCTTTACTACTGAAGGTCCTTTTCCCCATCAAACCTCATACATATATGCCCACCCATGTACCATTATCCATGCCTTATCCCTACTAGACTGTTTGTTTTCTCTCCTTTATTAGGTTTTAGGTTTATTGTCCTTTGCCTTGTATATATGTAAATATTTGTACATCTATCTCACTCATAAATGGTTGTATTTGTGCTTATTCAATATCATGGTTTTGTATACAATCTGTAACCTTTTTGTTATGACCACTCAGGTCCATCTTGTAAATGAGCTATGCTCAATGATGTTCGCCTGAATAAATAAAGATTTTGATTGATTGATTGATTGATTGAAGGATTTCTGTGTCTGTCAACGAAGTTAAACGCCCTTACTTTAGCAGGCTCTAGTTCTCAGGCTGATCTCCCTCATTATCCCAGCTAGCCCAGTGTGATTGACAGCTATTTAAGAGCTGCAGTTACTGGACACCTGGCAGTGCAAAGTGAGGACCCCACAAAAGATTCAATGTGAGTCATTATCATCCTACTGTTAGCGTTTCCTACTAGTATCCAGGCTGTGATCAGGGTGGAATACTGTTAAGTCATTAGCTTCCAGTGTTCCACCTGTGTTTCCAAATATGTGTTAATATGCCCCACATTATTAAGACCAGTGTCCCTCATTTTCCTACATTTTTGAGAATCGGTGTCAAACATTTCAGTGACAAAATGTTAAGAAGTGACAGGGTCTACTACTGCAAAGGAGGTCCTGAGTATGATGGTCGGGGGGGTAGGATTTGTGTGGTGAGGTCAAGGAGATGCTAGGGGAAGGCATGGAATCAGGGTCAAGATCAGTCATGCCTGGTTCCCCTCCTGCCCAGGGCCCTGCCTAATTTCAATGAGCAGGAAGTAGTCCATCTCACCAGCACTGTTCCTCCCATTCAGGCCATTCTTTGCAAAGCAAGATCACTGAGGAACAAAACAATGATAGAAGGTTTCATCAAAGATTCCTCAGCTGACCTTGTTTGCGTCATGGGGACCTGACTGGTGATGACACCAGTCCTGAACTGGGGGCATCTGTTCTGCCTGTTTTTTCATGGTGCATTGCCTGAGGAAGGATCAGAGAGAGAGTAATGGGGTGGCCATCTGCTTTAGATCAACTGTGGACTCGTGCACACCTCATGAGAACTTTCAGATCTTTTGAATTGTGATGGCTAGTTATGGTCTGGGTGTCAGTGGTAGGATCATTCATATTTACCAACCCCTGATGGGAGGGAGTGATTTTCTGCAGAAGCTGGTGGATATCATTGCTGAACAGGTGTTGGATGCCCTCAGGTTGCTGGTGCTGGGGGATTTTAATGCCTGGGTCAACAAAGAATCCTTGCAGTACGGATAGGAGCTCCTCCAGTTGATGTCTTCACTGGGACTATGTGGAGAGGCTTCTGTATGTGGTGTGGCTTCTGACACAGAATGACGCCAGTTGTATTTTAATTGTTATGTTTTAACTGTTTTCTAATGTAATGGCGCCCAGAGCCTCCAGGATTGGGCACTTGAAAAATAAAACTTGCGTTGCCTTGCCTAACTAAATCACATACAATACCTCTATCACCAAATATTTTGGAGGCTTATAGATCAGGAAGCATGAGCAGTCCAGAAGAAGTTGTAGAAAAACTACAAGTGGTGATTTTTTCTACACAAAACAAAACAAAAAAAAAACTAATTGGAAAACATAAGCATCTCTCATCTAGTCTCTCCAAATCAAGCTCTCCAGAAGGAAATAAAGCAACCTCTCCTGGCTCTGCTGAAAATCTATCCCTCTTCTCTCTGGCTGCAAATAAGTCTCCACACAGACACAGACTCAGATAGGCTCTTGTAGCTGCTGGTTGCCAGGCATATGACTGTGACCCGTCTTGTTGCTAGGCCTAACACTGTGATGCATCTTGTAGCTGACTAGAACATTGTGACAGATTGCATCAGTCTGATGTCACACTCTGTCATAGCTGTCTGTCTCAGCCATCATTTCACTATCTCTATTTTACGTATCAGGAACACAGTAAGTTAGAAATTAGGAATTAGTACAGTAGCGGTAATGACTGTGCAGTCTAATAGAGAGTTAGAAAAGACAGAGATGGAGGTAGATATAGACATAAAAATAGTAAAATAATCCTTGCTTCTGGTTTTGTCCTAAACAACACACATTGGACAGGGCCAACAGAAAGTGTATTGTGATCATGGGGTTAAAGATAAAGGTTTTGAACCAGGTGAAAAGGTATTGTTATTATTACCTACTTCCGAAAATGAACTGCTAATGAAGTGGCAAGGACCGTATATAAAGTGCTTAGGAGTACTGGCACAGTCAATTATGAAGTTGAGACCCCTGATCGAAAAAAAAACCCTACTAAGATATACTAGTCTTGCCTGTTTTTTGATCTGTGTTCTTGTAATCACAGCTGCTGAAACTGCAGGTTCTGCCTCTGTGATTAGCTTATCATAGCCCAGAAAGTAATTTCCAATTATCACTGGTTCAGGTAACTTTGCACCACTCCTGCTTTCATTTAGTGCAACATCACCATTAATGTTGAGAGTCAGTCAAGTGGTGGGATAATGAGTGTCCCCATGAATACAAATGACTCCAGTACCTGATCGTCTTACACAATTCTTTCCCAAAACTTCAACATGCACAAGGGTCTTTCTGCTTCCAGAATCTATGAGTCCTTTCACAATCTTATCTCCAACCCTGACCTCTGTTTAATAGTTGCCCCAGTTTGCTAAGGCCAAATCTGCTTCAGTATTACCTTTCCTATTTTCATGACAGTTTCTTGCAATATCAGCCTGGCCGATTGTAATTATAACAAATATAGTCTTTCAGTGCAGATTTGTTATGCCAACCAGATTTCTTATTTGATCTGGGGTTAGAGTGGGAAAAAGAGGGTCTTACCGGTCCTGGACTTTCACTTCCCTGCTGTGGCATCTCTGTCTGGCCATTTGATAGCTTTTAGCCATGGAGACAGCCTTTTTCTCATTTTCTGGTCTGCCCTTTACTAAAAGTTGCATGTCTGTAGGCAAGATGTTGATGAACTGCTCCATTGTGTAAGTTGGGGACTGATTTGCCTTTGGTTGTAGCCATTTGATGAGAAGTTCTTTGAGTGGGGTGTAAGTTTTGGGGATTGTCAAATAACTGGCATAAGGGACCAAAAGTCCTGCCTGTAGGTCTCTCCAGAGATGTAGTATCTCTTCAATATTCCTCTTTTCACCAGGTCATAATCTGCTGACTGAGCAGCGTCCACAATACTGTAGACAAGGTGAGCTTTTCCTGTGAGGTAAAGTACCAGATTGATTGCCCATAGCTTTGGTCATTGGCATGCACTGGTGACTATTTCAAACATAGTCAAGTATGCCTCAATACCATCCGTGAGGCACAGCTTTATCAGTTTAATATCTTTCAAATAAACTGGGTTTTGCCAATCTGTGGAGACTGTACCACTTCTTCCATCTTTAACAGCCTGCAAGGCAGGCAACCATAGTTGCATTTCTTCTTTTCTTTCTTTCACTCTCTGCTCTGCCTCTACTCTTCTCTGAGCCTCTAATTGTTGGAGGTCTTTTACTCTCTGCTTCTCTGTCTCTATTTGTTGTATTGTCCACTCTTTGAACAACTCAGAGTTCCTGATTCTGGTACTTCTTTATGATCTTCTCCCATCTCTGGTGGCTTCGCTGTTATACTTATGGTGGTCACTCCAGAGCTTTCTTTCACTGGTTCCATGCTGTTCTGCTATGCTTCCCAGATTCCAGATCTGGGACCCACGAACAAACTCTTGGAGTTAGAGTACGCACACCTTAAATGCAATAACTTCTGACACCATATGTGGAGAGGCTTATGCACGCAGTGTGGCTTCTGACACAGAATGACACCAGTTATAACTAAACAAAATACCTCTATCACCAAACATTTCGGAGGCTATAGGTCAGGAAGCATGAGCAGTCCAGGAGAAGTTGTAGAACAACCACAAGTGGTGATTTATTCTACACAAAACAAAAACAAATCAACTAATTGGAAAATATCAGCATCTTTCATCTAGCGTCCCCAAATCAATCTCTCCAGCAGGAAATAAAGCAGCCTGTCCTGGCTCTGCTGAAAATCTCTCCCTCTCCTCACTGGCTGCAGGTGAGTCTCCACACAGACACAGACTCAGACAGGCTCTTGTAGCTGCTTGCTGCCAGGCGTATGATTGTGACCCGCCTTGTTGTTAGGCCTAACATTGTGATGCATCTTGTAGCTGACTAGAACATTGTGACAGATTACATCAGTCTGATGTTACACTCTGTCATAGCTGTCTGTCTCAGCAATCATTTCACTATCTCTATTTTATGTATCAGGAACCTAGCAAGTTAGAAATGAGAAATTAGAATTAGTACAGTATCGTTAATGACTGCGCAGTTTAATAGATTTTTTTTTTCAATCTTTTAACCATGAGTGGCACAACTAAGCTGAAAGCTTGTTTACAGGTGCAACCTGGGAGCACAGGAAAGTTAAGTGACTTGCTCAGGGTCACACAGTATGCAAGTAGAGGCTGTGGTATTCAAACCCAGGTCTCCAGATTTGCAACTCAGAGCCTTAAACCACAGCACTATACTGCCTCTGCCTGAGATAGAAAAGATATAGAGATGGAGATAGTAATAGAATCCTTGCTTCTGGTTTCCTCTTACATAACACACATGGGACTGGGCCCAATATGAGCCCCGTCACAGACTGACACAGGCTGTTGCTTCTGAAACTTATCAGCATGGTCAAACTTTGTATTTGATCTTCTTATTTGCACTTGACATCAGCACGGTCAAGGCTGATCCAGTCTCTTTGCTGGACTATCATGCAGTGTAGTTCCAGTGTGGAGTCCCCTGTTTAACTATGTCCCTGTGGAGATTATCTGATGCCATCCAAAACATAATTTGGAGCCTCACAAACTCCAGCAGGCACTGGATGTCTTGGGTATGTTGTTGGCATGTGCACAAGATCCTGCCTGAGGTGGTCATGGAGCGCCATAACATGGCACTTATGGCTGCACTAGACTCTATTGCCCCTTACTGCATTCGTTCTTTAGTTCATATAGTTCACTGTGGTATTGTGCTGAGCTATATTGGTTGGAAGACAAAGGGACGAAGGTTGGAAAGTTCTTGAGAAGCTCCAAGTCTGTGGAGGACATATTGGCACTCAGACTTCATTATGCTAAATATCAGTGACTAGAGTTCCTGCTTAGTCATTCATTGCAGGAACACTCGCTCAGCTCAGATCTTTCGCATGGTTGACAGGCTATTAAATCTTCCTGTCAGCAGTCTTTAACTGCAGTCTGCAGTCCATCAGAGTATTTTCCACAGAAAAGTGTAAGAAGTCTGTGCAGTTTTCACTGACGGGATGTCAGCCATTAGGCCTGGAATTTCTTTAAGTGGCCTGGTTCGAGTCAGTAGCAGTCGCACCATTGGTGACATAGATCTGCCTATTTGGGATGAGTTTTGACCTGTTTCTGATGCAGAGGTGCTGTGAGTGGTCACCAGTCTGTTCCCTACCAACTGTATTCTGGAACTAAGACCAGCATGGCTGATTCTTGGTTGTAGTGAGTTTCTGTGTCAAGTGCTCAGAGAGATCATGAATGAATCCTTGAGGGAGGGTGTCTTTCCAGGTGTGCTGACACAAGGTTGACACATTCACTGCAAACACCAGCACAGCGACAGAAATCACTTGTCTGCGGTGCGTCACTGTGCTGGTGTGCAGAAAACACAGGCGGTGCATTTCACAGTGTATCGCCCCCCCCCCAGTTCAACTCCTACTTGGAGTTAGAATCCTAGAAGGATGTGTGTGGGGTGGAGCCCCACATTGAGAATTAGGGAGGCGGCATAGCCCCCTGAGAGAAGAAATGCACTGATGTTCCTAAGCTACTATGCCGAGTGTCGGCATGGTAGTTGTTGCTGTAGGGATGTCGGTGCTAGCGCTGTCAAAGTGTTATAGTAAAACTGTCTTTCTGCTGGCTTTGTAAAAGGCTGTGATAATCAGATCCCTTTTAAAAAGCATTCCTTGGACCCTGAGATTCTAGTGAATTACAGGCCTGTCACTAATCTCCCCTTTTTAGGAAGGTTATTTAGAAGGTCATGGTGGAGCAAATAGAGTCTCTTTCCATTTAGGAACCTCTCCAGTTGGGTTTACAGCCTACTCACAACAAAGAGACTGCTCTCGTCAGGGTGACCCATGATCTCCCCCTTACAAGGGACTGAGGACAACGTTCCATCTTAATGATCCTGGATCTCTCATTGGCATTTGACACAGTGGATCATGGGGTGCTTCTGGATTATCTGAAGAACTATGTGGCCCTTACCAGTGCAGTTTTGCAACAGTTTGAGTCCTACAAAACCAGGAAAATGCTGCATGCTGCCCTGGGGAATTTTACCTCGGAGGCATCTGTATTGTCCTGTGGAAGTTCTGCAAGACTTGATCCTCACCCACATCCTGTTTTCTGTGTATGTAATGCCATTGGGGTAGATCCTTGGTGGTACAATGTTGGGCTTCACTGCTATGCAGATGATACTCAGCTGTACTTGTCTTGTTGTCCTGACAATGTTTCTGTGGCTTCAGTGCTGAGTCTGAGTTTGGCCAAGATTAAAACACTGGATGGCCTCAAACTGGTTATGTCTCAACTCAGGTAAGATAGAGGTCATGGTGATTGAACCGGTCTCTATGACTTCTCTGTTGTGGCTGTTGTGGCTCTCCTATAGTGGGTGGCCATTTCTCATGGCAGTTGATACGGTGAGGAACCTGGGGTCATTTTGGTCAACAGATTGACATTTGAACAACAGGTGTCTGTCATCTAATCTGATATGTATCACTTGG
The DNA here is from genome assembly GCA_016271365.2 of Neoceratodus forsteri. NCBI lineage: Eukaryota > Metazoa > Chordata > Ceratodontiformes > Ceratodontidae > Neoceratodus > Neoceratodus forsteri. The sequence continues at coordinate 338,814,791 of JADMNL010000026.1, forward strand.
AACAAGACCAGGATTGAGCTGTTTCTAGCCCAGGAGGACCTAGTGACAATCATCCATGCTTTTATCACCTCTAGGTTGGACAACTGTAATGTCTTTGCCTATGGCTATCTGGAGGTTTGATGCAATATCTGCAGCTGGTGCAGAATGCTGTAGTCCAGATGATAGTGAGCTCTCAATGAGTGACCACATTACACTGGTTGTGCATGCACTGCACTGGCTGCCTCTGTATTCACAGCATCACCTTCAAGATCTGTTGTTACCATTCAGTGCCCTACGTGGTTCAGGACTGGGTCACTTGAAAGAGCTCCTATTTCTCTACCACCCAGTCTGCCATCTCCTTTACACTCTTGCTGGCCTTTCCAGGCCAAAACCTTTGGGCAATTGAGCTGTTGGAGTGGCTGCTCCTATGTTATGGAATTCTCCTGTGTCTGTGCATTTCTTCTGTGCTCTGCACTGAAATGAACTATTTACTCTGTTACTTGTATCCCTTTGACAGTACTGCTTGCAATACATGCTTCCTTGTAATCTATATAGTTCCTGTTGTCATTGCTGTGTTTAAAATTTTGTATTTGTGCTGCATTTAAAGTCTTTGTATCTCTGACATGGAACCTTTGTAAAGCAGTCTATGACTCAAAGGTATGTAATCTGATATTTTCAATAAATAAGGAAATAAATGGAACTCGTTCTCTTTTTAGATTCATATGGCCAGGACGTTGAAGGCCTTTAAAGCCTCTTTGAAAACCTTTTTATTTAACTAAGCATTCCTTGATCAATTATTAATTTTATCGATGTTCTGGATTTTCCTTTAATTGATATTGTTGCAACGAGTCTTATGTTATGCTTTTTGCCTAAGTCTGTAAAATGCTCAGAGCCTGTTTGGATCAGATGCTGTATAAATAAACTCTGTCTTGTCTTGCCTTGCCTTAACATGCAGGTTGTGGGTTTTATCCCAGCCTCCCGATAGTTGCTCACTTTCCCTTTCCAGTCTCCAAGCTCTGTACTATCCCTGGACACCACTACAAGCCAAGAGAGGCGACTTATGGGCTAAAATAAAATTAATCATGATAAATAAAACCAAAAAAAAATGTCCATCGGAGATTACTTAAACGTTGATCGACTACAAATGATATAGAACTATACTGGATTTAAATAGTCATGCTGTGTTTTTTAAGGTACTCTGTCAACCACCTTAGTGTCTCTAGTTTTTTTTAACTAATTTATAGAAGAAACTACATGCAAAATTATAAAATCGCATGTGTATTTTGTTTTGTTTCTCTGATTGTTCCTGGTGTTCTGTTCCATGTGTCTGTGGCAAGTTTTTTTTTTACTTTTCCCTGCCAGTTGTATGGCCCTTTGGGGTCTCCAAGCAGGTTTCATTTACTGCCTTTCATCTGTTAAAGTTTTCCCAGAATGCCTCTGGGAATGATGTCAAAATTACCTAAAAACTCAGGGTCTTCGTTATAATGTAGTCACAGTTTCCAGAGTCAAGCAGTACCAAATTATTGAACACCTGGTACAGTTACAATGTACTGTAGTGTTTTTACAGGAAACCCCACCTGCTTATGTCTGAGAGTAATATTTTTCACAAGCAGTCAGCGGGACAAGTTTTTGCTGCTGGAGTCAGCACTAACAGTAGCAGGGTAGCTATCTTTATTTGTAGGAATGTCAACTTCCATTGTATTCAGAGGTGTTACTTGGTGGTGTTTATGGGCCCAGTGTTAATAACGCGTCATTTTTTATGGAACTGGTTTCACTTCTAGCCCCCATTCCTTTCTCTCCCCTTGATTGTTGGGGGAGATTGGAATATTTATTTTACCTAGAACCTGGACAGGAAGGGTAAACCCTTTGCCAGCCTGTCTCCTGCCCAGCACTCCATTCATGATATGATCGATTTATTACGATTATGTGATCCTTGATGTATATTACATCACCAAGTCAAGGAATACACATTTTATTCCTTGGTCCATGGGTCATATTCATGTATTGACTATTTTTTCATTAGTCAGACTACATTGGGTGGAGTGCTGAGTTGTGAGATGGCCCTCCTCCCCGAGTCATCTGTCACCGCTTTTAGTTTGGCTAAAACTTTCTTAGATGTCTAATATCCAGAGGGACACCTCCAGGAAATTTAAAATCAACTTTTAAAGAATGACTATAATATTACTAGAATTATAGAGCTAGTGGAAGTTTTTACTTCTCAGAATGTCAGTTCCACACAAAAAAGAAGATTTGGAGTGGAGTGCCTTTAAATGTTTTCTTTGAGGGAGTTTATTTGATTAGCAACCAAACAGAAACAAAATTGAGAGAAAGAAGCTACCACACTGTTAAATCATATTAGGGAGATAAAAAAATCCTTGAGCCCCAGGACCACAGAGGTTCTTCACAATGAACTCTTGTTGCTCTATGATAATTATGCTGAGTTTTTGAGGGGGAAAATTTGAGTTTTTTTTTTGAAACTCACTCTAATTATATAGATCAAGGTGAGAAAGCTGTCTGTCTTAACTTTGCCACGGGATTTTGCTTGAGAATTCCAAATGCATTATAGAGAGCGTTATGGCCTCTTGCCTAATCCTCTATCTTTTTTCAATATTTGTGATTATTTGGCAACCATTCCTCTTCCCACCCTATCTAATAGTCAACAAGACTATTTGTTGGAACCCCCAGCTTACAGGAAATTGCAGCTGCTATCAATGCCTTGTCACTTGATAAAGCACCTGGGTCTGCCTGATGACCTCACCCTGACTTTTTATAAATTGTTTGCTAAAGAACTTGATCCTTTATTACACTGTTTTGTCCTTTACTTATATGATTCTGTTATTTCAGACAGCACTCTTTCTGAAGTCATGATTGTTCTGCTTCCTAATTCTGTCTAAAATCTTGGTTTCAGGGAGTAATTTGGTCTGGGCCAGGCTTATTAGTTATGAACAGGTTGGCTTTATGCCTAACCATTCTTCAGTGGATCATTTATCCAAAATCTCTCATATTTTCTCCATGTCCAGGGAATCAGGGACCCCTGCTGCACTGATCTCCCTGGACATAGAGGAAGCTTTTTACAGAGTTAACAGGAACTTTCTGTCTGTTACTTTGGAAAAATTTGGCTTTCCACTGCCATTTTCCACTGGATTAAGGTTATGTATTCCTGTCCTAGGGCCAGAATTTATTGTAATGAGATATTCATTGACCATCCCCATATATTCAGGCACCAGGCAGGGATGTCTTGCATATCTTCCAAATTATTTAATCTTTATCTGGAGTTTTTCCTACTGGAACTCAAATGCAATCCAGATCTGCTAGGGATGAGGGTCAGTTAATGGAATTTACAGATCTCTGCTTATGCAGATGATATTTTGTTGCATGTGACCAATCCCAAATTAGCTATCTCAGCTGCACTTGCTACTATCCAAAAATACAGTGCCTTCTCTAATTATAAAACACAGAGGATCTGCCGAGGGTCCCAAAGCCCGGCAGTTGAGAAAGCAGTGTAGGAGCTGCCTTCTCCACCCCCAAAACTGCATAAGACACAGAGGATCCCCTGAGGGTCCCAAAGCCCAGAGGTCAAGAGGGTAGTGTAGGAGCTGCCCTCCCCCACTTCCAAAACTACATAAGACATGAAGGATCCACTGAGTGTCCCAAAGCCTGGAGGTTGAGAGGGCAGTGTAGGAGCCACCCTCCCCTATCCCCTGAAACTGCATAAGACACAGAGGATCTGCAGAGGGGCCCAAAGCCCAGAGGTCGAGAGGATGGTGTAGGAGCCACCCTCCCCCACACCCTGAAAATGCATAAGACACAGAGGATCTGTCAAGGGGCCTAAAGCCCAGAAGTTGAGGGGGCAGTGTAGGAGCAGACCCTCCAAACTGCATAAGACACAGAGGATCCACTGAGGTTCCAAAAGCCCAGAGGTCGAGATGGCAGTGTAGAGCAACCCTCTCCATCCCCTGTAACTGCATAAGATATGATGAACTGTCCACCACACTGGAAGATTGCTAGTCCCAGTACCAGCTCCATTTGGCGCCGTTTTGAATTTGAATTCTGCTTGCATTTTCTATCATCACAACGGTGGAGATAGGTTTTAAAAGGCAGATTCTGCAATGTTCTTTAATATATTTTAAACACTTTCCTCATGATACCTTAATGAGAACCTAAGAACTTTAATCTAATTTAACAGTCTCCATACGGTAACTTAATGAGAGCCTATTACTGTTGTTATGTCTTTTTAAAACTACGTCTTAAGAAATGTTTGGATTAGCTTGCTGAAATTTATTTCATTTTGAGCTTAACCTGCCTGTAACCTTAATTTTGAACCACTGTCTGGGGTTTTCCCAGTATGTACCAGCATTTGTTTCTGTTACACTGCATCTTAAACTGCACCTGTGTATAACAGTCGAGGCTGTTACAGCATGTTCTTAACTCGTGCAGTGCTAATACCAGAAACTGTTAAAGCATGTTATTAACCTGCCTTAGAGTTGATTTTGGAGTTTGATATAGCTTGTTCTTATCCAGTGGCAGCATTTAAAAATTCTGAGTCTCTTGAGCATGTGCATAACCTATTCAGTTAAGTGTATCTTAAACTTGCGCCTGTATTTTTAACACAGAGTAAATTCAATATGCCAGTTTTTGGGATAGCCTAAATTGAGACAGAATTCCTAGTGAATTCAGCTTCTGTTAATCCATTAAAATCTCTTACTGAAGTAATTTCAAACTGTTACACGAAACCTCACCTTGTATGCTAATAATGTAAAAAAACTGATTTCCGAGCATTAATATAAGTTACATACCTCCTCTTCTTTCTCCACAGACATGGAGAATCCGCCGAGGGTCCCAAAGCCCAAAGGTCGAGGGGGCCACGTAGGAACCACCCTCCATCCCCCCCGAAACTGCATAAGGTACTGCGAATTGTGCATCACGTTGGAAGATTGATAGTCCCCGTACTAGCTTTTCCCTGCAGTAGCTTCACAACTGCTCCCTGCTCGCCCCCCCAATACCCTCCCACCCTTAGGTGGTGTTACTTTATAGTGCATCCTCATGCAAGACCATTGTGTTTTTTTTTTGTTTTGTTTTCATCTCCCATGTATCTCATCTGCACATTATATTTTCTGGCCACTAGAGGACACCTTTATCTGCATAAATGTGCTTCTCTTTCTCTGCCTTAGTGCCTATTTGACACATTTCTCTTTTCCTTCACTCCATCACTCCTCCTCTCCATCCTCATGTCCAGTCTCTCCTCCCTCAGTACCCCTTGCTCATACTTTTATCTAATCATGGATACTCGGGCTATATACACCCTACTGTCTTTAATATTTACTTTGCTTTATCTATCAGTTCTCACTGGTCCTGCTGAGATTCCATCATCTACCTCTGTTTACTCACAGGACAATCTCTGCTTCTCCAACCTTCTATCTGACCCTACCCCTAATCCATCTCCTCCATCTGGGATTACAAGCACCTGGGGGTATTAATTAGACATAGCCAGCTGAGGTTCTCTATCTCCCCTGGAAGTGCATCTCAGCATATGTCACTGCTTCAATATGGATAACCACCCTATCCTTTACCATTGCAGGGGATGTGGAGACCAACCCATGTCCTACCACTGCCACAAATTCCTCCCAGTCTCACCCTTTGCACTGCTTGCCCCAGTCATCAGGCTTCACCTTCGCTCACCTTAACATTAGGAGTCTGACGGCTAACCTCCCTGAACTTGAGGCTTGGGTGTATGCTAAGAACCACGATATCCTCGCCTTATCTGAAACGTGGTTTAAACCTTCCATTGTGGACTCCATGTGCTCCCTCCAGGGATATAATTGCTACGGGCAGACCACTCTAGTGCCAAAAGAGGTGGGGGCCTGGCACTATACTACAAGGCTCACCTGAATTAACTATAATACATGATCCCCCTCTCGCCAACTGTGAGGTTCTTCATTCCCTTCTACTGCTTGGGGGCATCAAAAACTCAAATTTTTTCTGTGTTTATATACCTCTCAGATACTCCAGGCAAGGTCTTGATGAGTTCATGGATTATCTGCTATCTGTGTCTGAGAAAAATGACATAATCTGTCTGGGGGACTTTAATACAGATTGGGGTGGGCCTAGTTCCTCCCTCCTATCCTCCATGACTAGCAAGGGCAATCTCACTCAGCTAATACAGGATCCTACTAGGATTTCCAATTGCGATGTCTGTAACACTCTCTTAGACCAGATCCTGACAAATAGGATGGCATTCTTCCTCTCTGCCAGAGTGCTCCCGGACACCATAAGTAATCACTGCCCAGTTTACTGCATATGGGACACCTCCCCTCCCTCCTTTCCCTCGAAGATCTTAACTTTTCCAACCTCTCTAAACTTAACACAGTTGCATCCCTTCATGATCTAAACTTGGTTGACTGGTCTCCCCTCTACTGTACAAATATTAACATTGCAATGAGCTACTTCACCTCTACCCTACTCTCTCTGCAAAACAAACACATTCTGGACTCCACAAGAAGGGTAAAAGGGAAAGTCACCAAATGTCTCAAGCATCCCCTGCTGCAGCTTCTGAAGCATAGGGATAAACTTTAGTCAACAGGGAAGTCCTCTTCCCTGCTATCCAACTTTGAAGTCTACAGAGCCTTACAGAACACCTGCAAAAAGGAGATTGCCTGGCAAAAAGTATATACTACAGGAATCGCCTTAGTTCCTCCGCCTTCAACCCTAAATGGTACGGGTCTCAAATCAGGGAAATTCTTGGGAACAATAAGCCTCTGACCCTGAATGATATGCATATAAATGATATCCACTGTAATCATCCTCTCACCATTGCTAATGCCTTCAACTCCCTCTTTTCCACCATCCCACCTCCACCCCTTCCCGTTCCTCAACAATGTATGGGCTGCACATTTCTGCTTGCCTTTGCTCCCCTTGCTCTTAAGTTGGCACCAGAATGTCTTAAAATGACTCAATTCTATTCCTGCCGGAGGTAGCCCAGGCCCTGACAGTATGCATCCTGGGATTCTTAGACAGTTTGCCGTTTGACTTGTGCCACTCAAAACCAGGCTTTTCAACCTCTCTATCTGTTCTGCCTCAGTCCCCTCAGTTTGGAAAACAGCCAGCACTATACCTGTGTTTAAGAAAGGAGATCACAAAATCCTGTCTAACTACCACCCCAACTCACTTCTCCCCACGCTCAGCAAGTTGCTTGAGAAACTAGTCCAGCGACAGGTAGAGGAAAGTCGAGAAGGCTTCTACGTTCTTGCTGCTGCTGCAGTGCTTATAGAGCCTGACAGGGGCTGCTCGTCTGATTCCACTCCAAAAGAAAAAGTTGCTGCATTGTCCCGAATGGTGCCTCACACCGGCGCCTCTCCGTTTGTCTCTGAAACAGGCTCAAAGGTTGCCGGAATGGCAACAGAGGTAGGAAAGTCAGAAATGATTAAGCCAGTATTAGAATTATCCAAAGGCTCAATTCTGACATCTCTCACAGCATCAAGGCTGCTCACAGTCAGACTCCATAAGCACTATTGAAACTCCAGGCCATAGCTCTGGCCCCAAACATGACCATCCTCCTCAGTTGCCAGCTCAAAACTGAAAGCAGTCCACACACCCAACAGCAATTCCTCTGCTGGAGAATAGGGAATTTCCTGGTGTCCTGACCAAATTTCCTCATTCACTAAAAATACCACCAACAGCTTAATCTGGTTCAATGTCAGTTGGCATTCGTCTGTATCCTCCCCAGGCCATGCCTGAAAATAGTCAGGATTGGTCTAGTGCACCACCCAGCCAACAAAAACTAAATAAGATAAATAACATTTTCTTGGTTATTCCCTGAGCTTAATAAAGAATCTCCATATTGGAATGCAATGTTTCCACAATATGTCTTTTGTTAGCATAAAATTCGGCAAGATTTACATTTCCCAGGATAAGTTACGGCTTACTCAATTTCATATTTTGAACACTCTGTACTTTACACCTCCCAAATTAGTTAAAAATGTAAACTGCATTCCTCTTTATGTACTTGATGTGGACAAGCTGAGGGCATGTTGTTACGTATTTTTTGGGAGTGCCCTAAGGCTGCCCCTTTATGGAATTCAATTAAGACTAGGGCCAACCCCCATCTTGGGATAGAAGGAGACTTTTTATTTATTTTATTTATTTATTTAAACATTTGGTAACTGTGAAAGGCACACCGAGCCAAAGCTCATTTCCAGGTGTGGCCCGAGGAAACCAGGAAAGTGATTACAAAGAGAAAAATATCATAAACAATTACAACAGTGCAATTACATAGTATAAGTAGGGCAATTACAGAGGCAAAATATGTACACTACGGAGGATCACAGGTATGGAGGACATCAAACCTCAGTAATTAGCAAGACAGTAAATAATGGGAGATTCAAGGCAGTGCCAGCAAATAAGGAGGAACAGCATAGAGTGCAGAATGAATACAATAGAGTAAGGTAACAGGATAAAATAGTAGCACATAAGTGCTATCAGGTGACATGGGAGCAGGTGGGAGGAGGCAGGAGGCATAGCTGAGACCTGATAGAGGAGTACGAGAGGGAGTTGCGAAGAACAGGAGGTTGAGAGTTCCCAAGTGAGGGGAGATGATAGGTGTAGGCAGATTTGCCCTGCTTGAGGAAGGTTTGGGTAAGGAGAAGGTGGGCATCCATGGAACGGAGGGAGTAGGATGCCAGTGGAGAGGGATGAGGAGATCCAAGAGATAGCAGAGGAGAAGGTTGAACCAGAATTTAGAGGTAGAGGTAAAGGAGACAGAGTGAATGAGGCACCAGTGGGACAGGGGAGGAAGATTCAGAGTACAGAGGAAGGAGCAATGGTGGGTCCTTAAGGGAGCATTTGAGGCAAAGCAGCAGAAGGCGCAGAAGAGAGAGTCAAGTCTAGCAAGCAGGGAAGAGGGGGCAGTGCAGAAGAACATGTCAGCATAGTCAAGTATAGGCAAGATCATTTTGGTAAGAGTTTCCTGGCAGACAGGGAGGGAGAGAGGGTCCCTGTTGTGATAAAGGATGCCTAGCTTAGGGCGCAGCTTCAATGATAGATACTCAATGTGGTGAGAGAAATTTAGCGAGGGTATAGCCAAACACCTAAATACTTATAGGATGTAACTTCATTTAGGAAGTGCCATCTAGTGTGGTGGTGGAGGGAAGGAATGAATTTTGCCCATTTTGGAGGTGCAAGGTCATGAAGACCGTTTTTGAGGTGTTCAGTCTGAGTTTGTTATTTTTGAACCAAGACCGAACAATGTGGAAGTCCTCTTGTAGAGCAGATTTGATAGTGTTTAGGTCGGGACCAGAGGTGAAAAGGATGGTATCATCTGCGTACATGTTGATAAGGGAGTTTGAACAGGCAGAGGGGAGGTTGTTTATGAAAAAAGTGAAAAGGATGGGACCGAGAATAGATCCTTGAGGGACACCGACTTGGAAAGAGAGGGGGGCGTAGGAAGGGTTTGCTACTTTGACTGACTGATATCTATTTGTTAGGTAAGAGGTGAACCACTGTACTGCAAGTGAAGCAAGACCAGCGTGATCAAGGGTATTTAGGAGTAGGGGGTGGGACACTGAATCAAAGGCCTTGGCAAGGTCAACGAAAACAGCTACCATGATATGTCCTTTGTCAGCAGTTGAGTAGATGTGGATGGTGAACCTGAGAAGAGTATACAGTGGAGTGGTGCTTCCTGAAGCCCAATTGGTACTGGGGCAGAAAGTTACTGGTGGTGAGGAACATGTTTAGTCTTGACTGTACTAAGTGCTCTTGTACCTTAGCCAGAGTGGGGAGGAGGAAAATTGGATGATAGTTGCTGGGAGTATAGGTGTTACCCTTGTGGAGTGGTATCACTTGGGTGAATTTCCAGATTGAGGGTACTGCATGTGTAGAAGGATAGGTTTAGCAAAAGGTCAGTGGGTGGATGATAGCAAGGATCATCAAAGGAGACTTGGACAGAGGCCTTTAGGACTTGATTTTGTTGGGTCTAAGGATAGGAGCTTGGTCAGTACTTCACTGGCAGAGACAGGAGCGAGAGTGAAGTTACTTGTGGACAGAGGTTGCGGGAGGGGTTTGCTGTCAGGTGACGAGGGAGAGGCTTAGTCTGGGAGTGCACAGGTAGTGAAAAAGGTGTTCATGGTGTCCACCATTTGGGAGGGGTCGGTGATTTTGACACCACTGAGGTTTATAGAGGGGATGTGAGATTGAAGTGGTGGATTTATGATAGAGTGGACAATATTCCAGAAGGAAGAAGGGCAATAGTTTCTTAGGCGGCTTTTAAAGTAGGCAGATTTTGCATGCCTGATGGCTTTGGTGCATAGGTTTCTAGAAGCACTGTAGACCTCCATGGTTTGTTGCATGATTTGCATAGGGCAATTACTGGGGCAGAGATCCATGGGTGATGGCAATTTCTGACTCTTGCTTTTTTTTTTTTTTTAAGCGGGGTGTGGATGTCCCAAATATTGGTGAAAATATTTGTGAAATGGGTTAGGGCAGTGTCAACATCAGTGGAAGAGTACACAAGAGTCCAGTTTGCGTTATGTAAGTGCAAGAGTAGGGAGTTAGTTTCAAGGAGTGTAGTGAACGTGTATAAATCTGTTTTTGTGTGGATTTTGGTAATTGTGTCTTTCTAATGCAGTAAGTGATGCAGTGGTCACTGATGGCAGAGTCAAGAACTCCTGCACTGGATATTCTGTGGGGTAAGATGATAGAACCCAGTCTATCAGGGAGTGGTGAGAAGAATGAGGGTTGTAGTGGGTGAGTTTGCTGATTAGTTGAGAGAGGTTTAGGGACTCGGTTTTGGAGATGGTCTGAGCAGGTAAGGGAAGCCAATTGAGATTGTAGTCATCTAGGAGTAAGAGCTCATAGGAGCTTGCAAGAGGCTGGACAGTGACAATGCATTCTGTAAGTGCGGTCTGTCCAAGCCGAGGGGAGACGTATACTACCTCTATGAATTGGGGAAGGAAGTGGGGAAAGGAAAATTTGGTAAGGATCAGTTCATTAGATGCTGGGCATGACTCTTTTTTGACTATGGTGCAAGAGAGTGGGTGCTTTATAAGCATAGTGACACCTCCTCTCTTGCCGCTGTCTTGCTGGATGATAGGGTAGGTGGGTAGGTTGAGGGTTTTGTTGGATGTTTTGGTGGATAGCCATGTTTCCGAGAGGCATAAAATATCAGGGGAGTTCTGGGTCAGCCAGCAATTAAGAAGGTCCAGTTTAGGCAGGATACTTTGGATGTTCATATGCATTACTTTAAGACCTTTGAGGAGGGATGGCATTTGATTTGACATTTGGGGGCCAGGATTTTGTTCAATATCTCTAGAGAGTAGCAGGATGAGAAAGAGAATGGAGAAGGTGGCTGGGAGTTTATGACCTTTAAATGAGATGGGGGTCGCTTGTGGTAGTGTGTGAATGAGAGTAATGCTATTAATATTTGGGGGCAGAAAGCCTGGTGAGATGGTATGAAATGAGGGCAACGGAGGGAGCAAAGTGAGTGTGGGGTGGGATATGTGCTGACCAGGAAGATGTGGAGGAGGATGAGAAGTGGGCAGGGAAACGGCAGCCAGAGGGAATATGGGGGGTTGGGGAAGAAAGAATGAAGAAGAAGGAGGTCAGAAGTAGGAGAGAGGGAGCAGGATGCATGTCTATGGAGCACAGTAGGCGATAAGACAGGGGAAGAAAAACAGAGTAGACGTATTAGATGGGTTTTACAGGAAGTGGTGATACACTTTACCCCTTTATACTTTACCCCTGAAATTTGTATAATTGGAGGCTACAGCAAAGTGGTGGTGAAAGAGAGGAGTTATTTTATGGCTTTTTTTTGTTTATCAGTCAAAAAAGTGGCCTTTCGTTATTACCTTCACCAGACTTTAATTTCATACCATGAATGGTTGCAAGAGCTCTTGTTTAACCTCCATGGTGAACGGATGATCACTAGTCTTCATGATAGACTCATCCTTTAATAAGAAGTTGAGCAGACTGCACACCCTTTACATGATTTAGAGTACTCTGGAATGACTCCCTTTCTGAGTTTTGAATTTTGATGCATGATCTTCAGTTTTATTCCTTTTTGTTCTTGTGCCTCAATGCTTATGGTAGACTTGTTTGTTTTAGTTTATTATTTCACCTTCCTAGCCCAGGAGCTTCCTAGATTCTTCTTGGTGCTCCTTTAGACGGATTAGGATTGATCCACTCTGCTTGGGGGGCTGTGGAAAGAGGGGATTTGTTGGGGTTGTTTGTGGTTTGTTGTTGTATATGTTGTTGTGTTGTGTCTCGTTCACATTTGAATACAATAAAATATATTGAATTTCTCCAAAAAGTAATGTAGTCACAGCATCCACAATACATATACAGGATATCTGTGCTGCCTTGAGGTAGTCAACTTTTACACAACAACCACCATACATAGTGGTGATACAATGAGAACAGTGGGTTTGTGTATCATAGGGTTTTGCCAGCCATATCCCCAGTATCAGAACTAAATAGCTGATCACTGATCTCTTTTATGCAGACTGCACTCTCATTGAGCACTCCTCATGTCTCCTCTCCCGATGCTATAGCAGCATGGTAACTTATTTCGATGCACTAGATAATTCCTTACTCCCCCTACTATGCAGCATACTGTAGCACAGACGAAACACATTACTTAGGTACTTAGCCAAACTTCCTACTCGGGAAACTGTAGGTGTTTTGATTAAGAGATTCTATAGATGAAAAAAATCATACTTGCAAACAACAAGGATCTGCAGCTTGAGTAAACCCCCAAATGTAATAGGTCTACCACAGTACAAGCTCAAATTATCTCTATCGAGCCAAAGAACTGGGTGAGAAAATAGACTTTAATGTGCGTGGCACGTACTCCCTCAGGCTGGGGTGAAGTGGCCAACAGAGGACAAAAACTGGGAGTGGTCATGTGCTTCTCACTTTATGCCAAGCATCGCAATGAAAATGCATGCAATATACATTTGGAGCCATATTATAAGAACAGCCCAATTGTGCTGTAACCAGGAATGTTCATATGAGGGCAGCACTGAGAACTAAAACTCCTATGAAAAATCAAGGCGATCGAAACCAGGATCCAATCTTAGTTCCCCCCAACCCCACTTGTATTCACAGCAAATATGTCTAACTTGTCAAACATGAGTAACAAATGCCTAAATGTTTTTGAGCACATGCAGTCCATTTGCTGCCAATATTATAAGGAATAATGTATGGGCGACCAAACACAATGAGCCTGTGTTCCATCAAGGGGTTACGATAACAGCGTATGGACCTCGAGAGTGATGCTTGAGAAATCCTTGCTGTTATATCAAGCCTGAGGTGAAAACACAGGCTTGTTGTGTAGAATCATAGAAGGTGACAGCAGGAAAGGACCTCCTGGCCCATCTAGTCTGCCCCTTACCCCCCAGTCCACCCTACTGTATCTTGAGACACCCCTCCTTCCCCTTAGCCCCATGTGTCTGTCCCAAGCATTCTTGAATCCCTCTATGGTCTCTGAATTTACCACCTCCTCTGGTAGCCCATTCCAGTTCTCCACCACCCTCTCTGTGAAAAACTGACCTCTCACATTGCTCTTGAAGTGCCCCCCCAAAGTCTCAGCCCATGCCCCCTGGTTATGTTTCCTTTCTTCTTGTGGAATAACTTCCTTGGGGCTCCCTTGTTCATCTCTTTGATATATTTAAATGTCTTGATCATGTCCCCCTCTCCCTCCTGGTCTCCATTGTATATAGCCCCAACTCCTTGTATCTCTGTTCAGTATGGTTTGCCCTTCATCTCCTGCACCATGTTGGTCGCCCTTTGCTGGACCCTTTGATCAAGTCTATATCCTGGCACAGGTAAGGCCTCCAAACTGGACACCGTACTTAGGTGTGGCCTCACCAGGGCTTGATACAGAGGCACCAGGACCTCCTATGCCTGCTGGTGATCCCCCTGCTGATACTTGCTAGCATCCCATACACCTCTCCACCACCCTTTGAGCAGTAGGGAAGGAGACTGTTACCCCAGATCCCTCTCGACCTCTGTCACCCGATACTCCCTGCTCCCAGCATGTACTCAGCCCTTTGGTTCCTGTGTCCCAGGTGCATAACAGCACATTTCTTCATGTTGAATTTTAGCTGCCAGGTCTCTGCCCACTCCTCCAGTACTCTCAGGTTCCTACCCATGTCCTCCACCCCCCAGGGAGGTCAACCCTGTTACAGATTTTCCTGTCATCTGCAAATAGGGCCACCCACCCTTTCAGTCTATCTGCAATGTCTTAAATAGATATTGAACAGGAGGGGTCCCAGCACTGATCCCTGAGGAACTTCACTCCTCACCTGCCCGATTCCGGAGTATAACCTGTTCATCACCACCCTCTGACTCCTATCTGCCAACCAGTTTTCTACCTATCTTATTTTTTTGATCCCTACCCCTATGCTATTCAAATTGTCGACCACATGGTCAACAAATATGTCAATATGTGTATGGTCACCCATGTTTTATTTTTTAGAATGTATTTTTCAGTAAGAAAAATACTATGATAGTTCATTTTGTCTCTATGTGGCACTTTAGTAAAGCAGGTCATATTCTTTTTCAGTAATAGTCTGTTGGGCATATATATGCCTTTAGTACCTTATACAGCAAAACACAGGCAGAAATAAAATAAGTTAGTGTTGTTCCTGACAGTCACGATTAGAATGAGTAAGAGATAGAGAGACAGACAAAGAGATTAAGTGCTTGCAAGAAGGAGCACAATGTGCTGTCATGGTTAATGCACAAAACAGTGCACATTACATTAAGTGACGCTAGACGTGAGGTGCCAGTTCCAGGTTCATGAAGAAGTAGAGTTTAAAATTTAAAACACTGGGACATGTATTTCACAAAATAACATTGTGATTCTCCTACTATGACCACACACATACAAACAGAAGAGGTATGTGGGAAAACCTGGCAAATCACTGTAATATTGACCCTTAGGCTGCCGACAGAATTAGAACATATAGAATTTTGGATTGATGTATCAGTCCGTGGCCATGCAAAGGTTAATGACTGAAGTGCCAAAACAAAACAAAAGTGAGTGTGCGTGCGGGTGGGTGGCCATCAGTGTGAGTAGGGCACATGAGCTCTGTTATAGAACATGCAGAACAACTTTTGAGAGCCATTGATTTCATGCACAATAAGCCCTAACCACATACTACAGCAAGATTATGCCATTTTATATTATTTTTTGAAACATGCAGTTGTTAAACCATGCCTTTTTAATGTCCATATACTGCTTAGACTAAAAGACACTGTTTCTGAGCTAGAAGCTTTCCATTTTTTTTTTCACAAGGCATGCATCACTATTGTTTTATTATATATACACCCAGTGTATGATACTGTGGTTATATTTTCCTTTATTTTTTTCTTTTTATACAATAGTACAATTAAATGCCCATCATATTACCAGATTCTGTGATAGAGGAAAATAGCCAAATAATGATAATTTTACTAAATACATTACTGCTGATACATATACCAAAAGAAGGTTATGTGACTGACAGCTCAAGAAATATTAACCACATAACAAAGCAGAACATTTAGCTGTCCATTGTTCTTTAATGCACATGCTTTTAGCAAGTATTTCCATGAGCTGTGAACAAGCTGTCAATGCTCTTAATGGTGCCTGCACTTCCAGTGGGTGTGTACATGCACGAGTTTGAAATTTTCCTATGTGGTGATCAAACATTTAAGGTGCTAAACACAGATGCTCTTCTGAGTATGGTAATCTTTAGCCTGATTACAAAGGAGTGGTCAGCTCATCGGCACGGCGGTTGGAGTTCCACTTGCGATGCCGGCAAGCCGGGTTCAGGAACAGACTTGGGTCGCTGTAGAGCCGGCCGGAGGGAGGGTGAAAGCTTGAGTGTCCCGCAACTGCTCGCCTTCTCTGGGGGGAGGAAGGGGACATGGCTTGCTGTCTGCTGCCTCCTGATGGAGGCCGGGAGAGCAACAGCATAAGCGAGCCCCACTGTACAAGAGGCATGGCGAATGTCAGCTTGGCCTAGATGTCCGTGGCACGCCATACACCCGGGGAGAAAAGTGGATACCCTAGCCTCCTGGTCAGCCGGATGATGGCTGCTGATTCCTGCCAACTCAGATACCCTGATGCCCCGGAATCCACCTCAGCAGCGCTCGGGGACTGATTGAGTAGCATGCTGGTTTCCCCTCCTGGTGCCTTCCCCCTCAGAGGAGAGGGATCCATCTAGTGAAAGGATACACTGGGCCACCCCTGGGTCAGCTGCGATCTGAGGTGAGTGGAAGGGGGTCGGGACAAGGAGGTCGGGGGAGTCATGAGCAGCCGGAAGGAGAGACAGGACAGGAAAAAAATGAGTGGTATAAGTGGTTCATTTAATGGTCTGGGGAACAAAAAAATCAAACCACAATCTCACATATGTGTCAGCATTAGGTAACAGATAATGCTGGCACACATACTTGGGCTTGCAGTTTGATTTTTCAAACCATTAAAAGAGACACTTATACCACTCATTTCTAACTAGGATAGAAATCAACTTGCTCAGAAGATCATCTGGATTTAACCCAATCACTTTTTGAGCATCACTTAAAATTCAAAACTCGTGTATGAACAGGCTCTGGAAGCACAGGCACCATTTTATGTTTGGCTTCTAATTAGGACTTACTCTGCCCCAATGATGTGAGCTTGCCAGCGTTGTCTGGAACATTAGGGACTGAATAAATGGTGGAAAAAGCTGATGGTTGAATGGATGGCATTATATTGGGCAGGAGAGCTAGTGCAAGATCAAGAAATACCAGGGGACTTCCAACAATACTGATCCCATTTTTGGAAAGGGTATCACAGGCAGACGTCAATAAAAGGTAAAAGTCCTGTTTGCAAGGGGTGGGCCACATAGGTGAAACTATGGTAGAATAGGTAAGTCTGAGATTGTAGAAGTGCATTTAACTTGTAATTTGGGTGGAGTTCTGCAGAGATCACTGATGTAGCTGCTAGTTTGATTTGGATTCCTTTTTTCTTTTTGAAAGTGAAAAACAGCCTGCACACCACACTATTCTTATGGTTGTTGGTTTCCATTCCTTGATTAACACACTTTGCATCTTTCCGGGAATTAGGAACACCTCCACACAGTCTAGCCACTTATGATGCAATGGGAGGAGAGGAGACATTGCAACGCAAGTGGCTGCACTATTTAGGAGTGTTAATAATGTTCAGGAAGTATGCAGCAAGAGTACATAAAATATTTTAAACAAAACAAGGTTGAATTTCATTACACCACTAGCATGCATTTCGGTTCTTCTTTAAAAGGAATCACATGGAAAAAAAACAGCAACACTGATGAATTTTAGAGAAGGTAAGCAATCATAAAATGTGGGTTTTACCCTTAGACTGCTTACAGAATTATAATGTATAAGAAGTCTGGACTAATATGTCAGTTAGAAATAATAAACACTGTCCTTTTAAGTTTTTTTTTTACCAAACTACACAAAAATAAAGAACTTAAATATGTATTACCTAAATATAGTTCTGTGCTAATTTTTGCCATATTTTGCCAGTGCAACACTACACATACCTATTGTCTGCCACACTCCATTGTCAGCCAAAAATATAGTGCATCAAAGCTGGCAGGTAACAGAGGCTGTACTGTATATTAAAAGAAAAGGTAAAACAAAATTTATGTTTCCTTAAAACCAGGATAAAACCTCACAAACTGCATATTTTATACTTAAAAAACTGGGGCCATGACAATCCTGTAACCTCACTGGTTGAAACACATCACATGACCATTTATTTTCTGACACCGCACACCTCATGAACTTCATATTTTTTCAACACATAAAAGCCCATTTTATAAGTAGGATAACACACTGCAGGGAGTGTGATCAAAGGAATAATGCATATTTGGGTGGTTGCGGTATTAGCCATTCTTATTGCCAAACAGCCACCCAAGGTGTGCATTATTCCCTTATAACCACACACCTTGTCATTTATCAGTCCTTACATGTATTTGTCACTAGTCAACTCCACTCCTATATCTGTTGAGGATGAAATTTTTATTGAGTTTTTATGCACTACAGTCTTGATCCCATAATCCTCTATTGCTCGCTGTTCTATTCTGTATGGCACCAGAGCCTTTGGGATTCGGATCTTTGCCTTGCCCATTATCTGAGCATCCCTATTTAACAAACTGACAGGCTAGATCCCAAATGAATATCATTTGGAATATTTTACTCCCAGTTATATGAACTTCCGATTATCATAACTAATTTATGTCACCCAAGCAGTTCAGATAATTGAGATATGTATGAAACTGTCAGCAGATATGGGCCATTTGGTCTATCTAGTCTGCTCAAGTGTGTAGCACTTCAGTCCATTAGACTGTATATACTGTATGCCCCATAATGTGTTATCCTACTGCATGTATATATATATCTACATATCTCTGTCTTTAAACATATTTATCTATATCTGTATATATCCCACATCACACACACACATACACACACTACACAGGTGAGGTAGTGCCTGTATATTAGGGTTGAGTAAGTGCTTTACTATTAAACCCCTATTTTTGCCCCTTAATAACTTTCCTCCCTTTCTTCTGATTTGTCTGAAACTTGGCTGGCCTGGAATGTCTGTCAGAATCTCAGGATTCTGAAATGTATATGTCAGTCGGTTCAGGGGGGCAATGTTATTGACATGCAAATCACTGAAATGTACCCAAACTGAACATTTTTATACTCATCTGTAGCTAAAAAACTGTTTAGCTTTGAAACTTGAAAGTTAAAAGCTTGGTAGAATCTGACCTGAAGTACACATTCCAGCAGTTTTTGTTTGTCATTTTTGGTTCATTTTTTAATTATTTAATAAAAGAAATGTTGTTTTCATGCAAGCTTATTGTAACAAATGAAGATTCTATGAATAGCTGGATTTTTGTGTTAATGAAAACCACAAGCAAAAATTGCTTTCATTACTCCCACCTCACTAACAAACTGAAGTTTTTTCACTTTCATACTTTTCGTTAACAGTAAAATTACTGTCAAGAGATAAATCATGGAAGCAAAAATTTGTTTTCTACTCTCAGCAGAATGGCTTTCGTCATATTTTTAACATTGTCTTTTTTAGACACCCCCCCACCTCAAGAACAAGGTAGGTGACATTTTTCAAATCCACCATGAATGTAATTTGCAGTTGGTCTTCAAAATCACCTGTAGGGTGGGATTTAAAACATTTCACCTACCAGATTAATGAGGTAGGGAGGTCATAAGAAGACAATGCTAAAAATTTGGTGACAAAATTACCACATTCTGCATGAATGCTGATATTGTTCTGGGCAGACTGGATGGGCTAAGTGGTACTTTTCTGCAAACAAATTTTATGTTTCTATGTTGTTCAGTGTTCACTCGTACTTGGGTAATTTTCAGTATTTTTACCCCAAATGTTTTACATAGCCATTTTTCCACACCACCTTGTGAACGTATCAGGTGTCATTTTTCAAATCCTGCCCCAAACTTGTTTTCATACTTCTGGCATGAAATGATATTTCGGTCAGTATTTTATAAATGACACCTGTCATGTTCTGAAGGGGGGTCATAAAAACATTATGCTGAAACTTTGGGGTCAAAATATTTAATAAAAATGATTAAGAAACATATTCTGGGCTGGCTGCTGGTCCAGTAGGCAGTACACTGCAATCCCATGCCAGTTATCTGAGTCTGGGGGCAAGCTCAGTGAGCCAGCTGGATGAGCTGAGACTGGGAGAAGGTGCTGTCATGCAACACCACTCCCAGCCTAGGAAAGGTGGGTAGGGCCTTAATAGGTGTGTATATATATATATATATATATACACATACATAACACACACACACACATATATATATATATGTGTGTGTGTATGTGTATATATGTATATATATATATATATATATCATATACACACACATACACACACACACATATATATACACACACACACATACACGTGTGTATATATATATATATATATAGAGAGAGAGAGAGAGAGATAGATAGATATGTTAGTGCAAGGGTGGGGGGTATTGATTTGGTGGGGGTGGAGGTAGCAGGAGTCTAGAGGTGACTGTTGTATTGTTATATTTTATTATAAGGTACAGGGTGAGAGGGGAGGTGGGTTGTACTCTGTGTTCAGTGGGGAAGAGATTCTGAAGGGATTGTATAATACTTAACAAGGATGGAAGGGAGAATTGTTTTGGTGGTGGGGGTGTGGCCAGCTCAGACATGGTCAGCATCTTTAGTTATTTTATTCAAAAAAAGGCGCGAAAGGAGATGGGGATAAAGGATGTGTGGGGTTCTTGCTCTGAGCTGGGAATGGGGGGGCTTGTTTTTTGCTGTGTCAGGGTGGAGGCAGTTGGCAGTAGAGCTTTATTAGCTTTAGCAATTACTGTAGCTTTGTATAAGGAGTATGGAGAGAGTTCAGATTTTACAATATCGGATGTCATGTCGGACAATCCATATCCTAAATTCCAAGGTGTTTATTAGGCTACTGGATTTTGAGGACCAATATCCTAAAATCCTAATATCCTAAAAAACACCTATTATCCTAACTATCTGTTTTTAAAATGAATTATCTGAGCAATATTACCCATAATACTTGGGAATTTCCTCCTCCTCATCCCCTTCCTCCTCATCCTCAGGCGGAGAAGGGAGCAATGAACCACGGAGCCACACTCTGGGTCACATGTTGTTGTGGAACAGAAACAGGGAGAGGAGGTCCATAGGTTCAGACTGCATTTACACAAGCAATGACAGGAGCCAAGTTGACAGGACCACTAACAGCAATGTCAGCAACAGTCTCTGATTTCAGACTGGCTTTACAGAGTGCTCAGTTTTATTGTTAATGCATTGCTAATGCAGTGCCTGTTACAAAATACATTGCATAATGGCATGTACAAGCTTACTGAAAAATCTTGTAAAACTCATTGCAATCCCTATTGTCAGTGCATTTATAATTCAAATCACAACTTGTTACCAACCAAATGCAAAATTACTTCAGTGCAGTGTGTACTGTACCCTTGGTCTTTATTTATTTATTTATTTACGTTATTTTATTGGTAAGCAGGTAATGCCCACTAGGCACAAGTGCCTGTTTTCAGGGGAAACTCCCGAGCACTGGGGTGGTTAAATGACTTGCTCAGAGTCACACAGTATGCAAGTGGAGGTTATGGGAATCCACCCAAGTCTGCTGGATTTACCAAGCTCATTCACAGGTCATTATTCTAACCTCTAGACTACACTGCCAGTTCTTCCCAACTTTTATAGTTACTCTTATTCACTTAAATTTGGTGAGCGAGACAGGCACGCTGAGCTGGAGCTTGTTTCCAGGTGCAGTTCCGGAAGGGATACAACAGGGAGTAAAACAGCAACAACTAAGTGACAACAGATTCATGGACATGAACAATAAAATCACAGTGCAAGTAAGGAATTTCAGACAAGAAGCACAGACAATTTGAAATGTGTGTACAATGCCTCGGTTATGGGGATAACCAGGATAAGAGCTAAGGGAATATAGAAACATGAAATTTGTTGGCACATAAGGACCGCTTGGCCCACCCAGTCTACCCATTTCCCTACCTAATGGATAAGCTGCAGATCTTAGCTAACCAACAGCCTACTTCTTCCTACCTCCACCTCCTAGAATTGCCTTATGCCTGTCCCATGCATTCTTGAATTCCACCAGTTTTTTACTCCACAACCTCCTCAGGAAGGCTGTTCCATGCATACACAACCCTCTCCATGAAAAAATACTTCCTCATATTACCTCTGAGCCATCCCCCCTCTAGCTTCAAATTGTGCCCCTTGTTTTTGCACACCTCTTTTCTGAAAGTTGCTACCCTCTTGGACTTTGTTGATTTCTTGAGGTACTTGAAAGTTTCTATCGTGTCCCCACTCTCCTTCCTCTCCCGAGGCTAATACTTATTAAGCTCCTTAAGTCTCTCTTGATATGTCTTCTGGTGCAGACCCTGCACCATTTTAGTTGCCCTCCTCTGGACTGCCTCCATCCTGTCTATGTCTTTGCGGAGATTGGGTCTCCAGAACTGCATGCAGTGCTCCAGATGGGGTCTCACCAGCTGTCTGTACAGAGGGATAACAACTTCTTGTTTTCTACTGGTGATGCCTCTCCCTATGCATCCCAGTATCCCCCTGAGCCCTCCTTACTGCCCTCTCATATTGCTTGCCCACCTTCTGGTCATCTGATATGACTACCCCCAGGCCCCTTTCCATTTTTGTTGTTGTCAGTATCTCACCCCCCATTGTGTACTCTTCCCCTTGGTTTTTGTTTCCCAGGTGCATTACTTTGCACTTCTTAGCATTGAATCGAAGCTGCCATACATTTGACCATTCCTCCAACCTTTCCAAGTCCCTTCTCATCCTTTCCACCCCACCTTGTGTATCAACTCTGTTGCAGATCTTTGTGTAGTCTGCAAAGAGACATACTTTTCCTTCCAGTCTCTCTGCAATGTCACTTATAAAGATATTAAAGAAGACCAGTCCTAGTACTGAACCCTGCAGTGCCTCCACTAGTAACCCCCCTTTCTTCAGAGTGGACTCCATTTACTATTACCCTCTGTGTCCTGCTCTCCAGCCAATTCTTTACCCAGGCTACCATCTTGGGACCCACTCCCAGGCTGGCCAACTTCCTTACTAAAGTCTAGGAAGGCCATGTCCACAGCCCCTCCCTGATCTATTACTTTGGTCACCCAGTCAAAAAAATCTATTAGATTTGTCTGATATGACCTTCCCGCTGTTAATCCATGCTGCCTTGGGTCCTGTGCTCCTCTGACCTCTAGGTACTCAACAATTCTTGCCTTCATAAGTGATTCCATCATTTTCCCAATCACAGGTTAAACTAACAGGTCTGTAGTTTCCTGCTTCTGCCCTGCTTCCACTTTTATGAAGTGGAATAACATCTGCCCTCCTCCAGTCCTCAGGTACCACCCCATCCTCCCATGATTTGTTAAAACTGTGGTCAGTGGTGTCACTAGTTCTACCCTTAGTTCTTTTAGAATTCTAGGATGAATCCCATTAGGCCCCATTGCTTTGTCCACCTTCAGTTTTAAGAGTTTCTTCAGAACCCTTTCCTCTGTGAAAGGGCTGGTATCAACCCCTGTATCCAGCATGTTTCTATTGTTGGGTTTCGGTACCTCCCCCTCTTTATTTGTGAATACTGAGCAAAAATATTTGTTTAGTACCTCTGCCTTTTCACAGTCACCCTCTGCCCACCCCTTCCCTTTATTAAGCCTCACTATCCCTCCCTTGGTCTTCCTTCACTCCCTGATGTACCTATAAAGGTTTTATCCCCTTCTTAATTGAGTTGGCTATCTTTTCCTTGGTTTGGACCTTTGCTGTTCTGATTGCCTTTCCTGCTTCCATTTGCTTTAACTGATAC
This sequence comes from Neoceratodus forsteri, assembly GCA_016271365.2. Lineage (NCBI taxonomy): Eukaryota > Metazoa > Chordata > Ceratodontiformes > Ceratodontidae > Neoceratodus > Neoceratodus forsteri. Next base: position 338,838,163 of record JADMNL010000026.1, read on the forward strand.
AGTTCTCTGTCCTGCTCCTTCTGTGATTCCTTGTACTTCCTGAATGCTTTCCTTTTCTCCCTAACCTTCCCTTTCACCTCCTTTGAGAACCATAGTGGATTCTTACATAGTTTTGTTTTGTTTATTTGCTTCACAGAAAGGCTTGTTGCCTCTGTGATGGCAGTTTTGATTATTCCCCATTGTTCTTCCACCCCTCCTTTCTGCCCATTTGCTAGTGCATTCCTTAGGCACTCACGCATTTTGGCAAAGTTAGCCCTCCTGAAGTCAGGTACCTTTGCCTTTGTATGGCTTGACTCTACTGCTGTGCTTATCATTAACCATACTGTTTGATGGTCACTAGTTCCCAGATGGCTACCCACTTCTAAATCTGTGATCCTCTCAACAGCTCCATTTGAGAGTACCAGGTCTAAGATTGCTCCTCTTGAGTGGGTTCCGATACCAGTTGTCTAGACATGCCCCTGTAGGGCATCTAGAATGACCCCACTCTTAGAAGTGGCTGCTACAAATGCACTCCAGTTAACATCTGGCACATTCAGATGCTCCATTAGCAATGTCTCTCCTTTTTCTGCCATTCTAAGGATACTTTCTATAATTTTCTTGTCCATTTCCTCCCCTGAGATGGGGTCTGTATACAACCCCTGTGTGGATTGTGGTGCCATTGCCTGTCTCCAAATTGACCCACAGTGCTTCGTCTCCTCCCTGTTTACCCTTTTGTTCTGTTGCTTTGATTCCTTCCCTTATGTAGAGAGCTACTCCTCCTCCTCTTTTATCCTCCCTGTCCCTCCTGTAGATAGTGTATCCTGGTATATTTACATCCTAGTCATGATTCTGTGTCTACCATGTTTCTGTGACTGCCACAATATCCAGAGGTTCCTCCTCCATCAAGGCCACTAATTCAGGAAGCTTGTTACCCAGACTACGGGCATTGGTACTCATTGCTTTCCATTTTTTGGTGGCTTTACCTCTTGTAGCACCATCCCCCGTCCTCACTGACTTTGCTTTCTCCATTTACCCCTGTCCGCTCCTACTGACCTTTCTACCTTGGTCTTTACCTCATTTAGTACCCTGTTTTGTAGAGGAGGCTGGGAATTCCTGCTGCTTATCAGTGCCTTCCCTTGACTAGTTTAAAAGCTTGCCAATGAAGCATTTAAACTGCTGCCAGAAGACTTGTTCCCTTCCTGGACAGATGCAGACCATCCTGCCAGTATAGGCTGGTATCCCTCCAGGTGGAATCCCAGTCCCCAGTGAAGCCAAACCCCTGTGATCTGCACCATTTTTTCAACCATTCATTGAATCGCATGGTGCGAAGTACCCTCGCCTCGCCTCACCCTTGCCATAGACAGGCAGCATCTCTGAGAAGGATACCATGTGTGCTACTTACCTTAGGCCCTCCCCAACCCCACAAACTCCTCCTGTACTGCTCTAATCTCATGTTGAGCCAGGTCATTCATCCCTAGGTGGACAATGACATCCAGCTCAGCCTCCCATGCAGATGTTCCCATGATCCTGAGGATGCACTTCCTGTCCCTCCAAGCCATGGCACCAGGCAAGCATCTTACTTCAGCTTCCCTGCTCCCCCTAGTTCTATCCCCCTAATGACTGAGTCCCCCACCAGGAGCTGCTTCCTTTCCCTGTGGTGCCCTCTGCCTCCTTCCTGTGGGGCTCCCTTGTGACAGTTGTCCACAACCTCCTTAGTGTCCTCTGTGGGTGCATCCATAGGGGAACTATGCTTCATCAGAATGGTGTATGGATTGTGGAGTGATACAACTGACTGGGTCTGCCTCTGTTCCACCACCTCACCCTCCCTGAGCCCACTGTGGTCCAATTGCTGCGCTTTCTTGGCAATCTCTGAGGTAGTGGTGGTGGCCCTGGTGCTCCTGGGTGGGGAGTTTTCTTACTACTGTTCAGTGTGGTCTGAAGACAGGCAATCTCCTCCCTCAGGGCAGAGAGTTGCTTGCAAATAGGGCAGCATCTCAGCCTCCAGAAAGACTCCCGGAAGACTGCTGCCCCACAGCCAGTACATTGCACTACTCCCCACATGTCTGTCTACCTTCCTGTTTATCCTGTGTAAGCTTTTTTTCCAGTTATTGTTTTGTTATACAGATATATATATATATATATAGTCAGTGCATGGCAAGATATTTGCAACGGAGTCATGGTGGCATAAAATTAATTGCAGAGTATGCAGAGTTGTAAGCTATAGCAGCACAAGATGTAAATGGGTATAATAGGTAAAACTGGGTTGGGGTGGAGTGGATAAAGCAAGGGTTGCTGTAATGTAGAGAGAACAGGAAGAAGCTCTCTGCAGGTCACTTTTGAGAAGGCCAGTAAGATTGGTTTGAGAGACTGCAGGGAGGAAGAGAATCAAATGGAGTGAGGGAGGCTGCTCCACAGTGTTAAAAGGCAGATCTGGAAAAGCAGACTGCCCTGTTACAGATGTCCTGGGAAGAGAATGACAGTAATGAGCAGTGGATGATCAGAGGTAGGGTTAAGGAGTGAGAAATGGTAATTGGCAACAGTGGCAGCCCAGTATTTGACCACGAACTGTATTTATCCTTCACTTACTAAGCATAACAATTTCACTATTAAAGCGTGTTGAGGACAGTGAAGGCCCTTCCTATCTCTGTTCACTTCAACTGACCTCTCAGGGACTGTACAATATTTCAACATTACCTCCAGCTTCACTGTCCCCCTTTGGGTGTGTGACTGCAGCCTCTCCTGATCAGTAACATTGGATGCTTCACAGAACTTCTCAGAATCAACAACCACAATGCAGTCACCTCCTGAGAAAAATAAGAGTACAAAACCGATTTGACCAAGAGAAATGAAGGCCAAAAACACATTCATACGGTTTGGTGGCTTTATACCAGGTACCAATCTACTTCATTTTCTATTTTTAAAATCTTTGTTTTTATATACATTTTCAATAAAATTAAATACTGGGGCAAGCAAAGAACAGAAACAAAAAACAAAAAGAAAGAAATTAGTATGCATGATCTGTAGTTAAAACTAGGATACATTTGGAAGGTGACAGCATATATAGTCAAGAAATACGGGCTCAATATTTTTAACAAAAATATCTAAAAGGGTCAGCCTGCAGGTGCAGCGGGAATGGTACCACTTGCGGCGCCAATGATCCCGGTTCAGCAGCAAACCTGGGGCATGTGTTAAGTCAGATGTGGGAGGAGGATCAAGTGTCCAAAGGACTGGTCTCCTCCTCTGGGGGAAGGGAGGGTTTGAGAAGCTCAGCATTCACCTGGCCCCTAGCAGCCAGGACTGCCTGAGAGCAAGGGTGAGGGGGCACGGTGGGGCACGCGAAGCCGACACATGTCATGCAGGAATGCGCGTGTGTGTCATGCTGCTACTGCTTGCCATGCCTCTCAGGGGACAACAAAGGAGGCCCATACCAGCGCATGATGGCACCGACACCCACAAGCACAGCACCCAACCAGCTGGGCCCACGGGCTAGAACCAGATCTTGATCGACAGCGGGGTTGGGGATCCCCACTAACCCTCAGGGAGTGTAAGTCCCATTGGATATTGGGCTGGTGGCACTGGGGTGTCTTTTCAGATGGGGGCCGACTGGAGGGAGAAAAACAAATCTAAAAGGTTTAGTCTGCTTTAAGTGATGCATTCAAAGTTAGATAACTCCTAAAATTCACACTTTCCTTGAGAAATTTTGGGTTAAGAGGGTAGTTTCCACTTCTGTAAAATCACAGATCTTAGCAGCCGTACATGCTCTCAAGATCCTTTTGATCTGAGTCATGGAACAATATGATCAAGCACTGCAACATCACCTAAAATGCAAATTTTGGATCCAATCCCTATAACCACAGAATATTTCCATTCAATCCTCAGTATGTCCTGGTGTGGCTTCTACCGTCCCACAATCAGTGACATTGTGATGGCTGTCCAGTTGCTGCGACTGACCAACTGTAGTTTGGATCCGGGCCCCAGTCGCCTCCTTGTAGGTTGCGTGGATAAGATCAGCCCGGTCCTTGCCGAGATAATCTGGAGGTCTTTGAAGAGGGGGAATTTTCCAAATCCCCTGAAGGAGGCTGTGGTTCAGCCCCTTCTTAAAAGCCTTCTTTGGACCCAGACTGTCTGGCAAACTACAGACTGGTCTCAAACCTGCCCTTTGTGGGTTAGGTTATTGAGAAGGTGGTTGTGTCACAGCTGGATGACCATTTGACCAGCTACAATGTCTATGATTCTCTCCAATCCAGATTTAGGAAGAGACATAGTACTGAGACAGGCCTTGTTCGGGTACTAAATGACCTCCTAATAGCGAAGGATCGAAAGACCCATTCTATCTTGGTCTTTAGATCTCTCTGTGGCATTTGACACTGTTGACCATGGTGTGCTGTTGGGAGCACCTGCGGTTTATCTGTGGACTGTCTGGTATGCTCCTCAGACGGTTTCGATCATTCCTCGAGGGTAGGACTCAGAGAGTAGTGTCGGAGATCTTTTCCTCTGCACCACTCCCTCTTTCCTGTGGGGTGTCACAGGGCTCCATACTGTCACCCATGTTGTTTGCAGTGTACATGCTGCCGTTGGGAGCAATTATTAGGTGGTATGGCTTGAGTTTTCACTGCTATGCAGATGATACTCAGCAGTACATGTCCTGTGTGCCCAATCAGGGTGATGCAGTCTTGGTTTTTAAACAACTGTCTTGCCACGATCCAGGACGGGATGAGTTTGAGTTGGTTACGGTTAAACCTGGAAAAACTGTGTGTTGGTGGTGGACCCAGGTCATCAGGAGGCAGGTTTGTTGACAGGAACACCCTCTGTCCTATGGCTCGGGGTGTTCAGCTAACTACCTCGACTGGGTGCGAACCCGCTATTTTGATGACCGCCTGACCCTTAAATCTCAGGTATCGGTGATTGTCAAAACCTCATTTTACCATTTGAGGAATATCACCCGGTAAAACATCTGGTTCCTCCCGATGATCTTCCAACATTGGTCTACACCTTCGTCACCTCCGCCTTGACTACTGCAACACCCTTTACCTAGGCTACCGGGGTTGATATCCGCAGCTTGCAGCTAGTGCAGAATGGCATCTAGGCTGTTGACTGGTACTTCTAGGACCAGTCATATAACACCTGTGCTCTGCAGACTGCACTGGCTGCCAATACAGTGGTGGATCACCTTCAAGGTCGGTTTGTTGACCTATAAGGCCCTACATGATCAGAGACCCAGTTACCTGCAAGATCTTCTTTGCCCCTCCTGCCCACCACCCCCTCCGATCCACCAACAAGAATTAGCTAGAGATTCCCAGGGTTCGTTGAAGACATCTGGGTCTCGGGCATATAGGTTTATGGCCTAACCTGTGGAATTCTCTACCTCTTCTTGAAAAGTAGATTGCCTGACTGTCCAAAGTTTTAAAACTGTACTTAAAACCTATTTATTCAGCTTAGCGTATTCTAATTTTTAGGTCGCAGTTGCATTTATTGAATTTTAAATTGTTGGATCTGTTTATATTGATTTTTATTATCTTTGTATTGTAGATACGCCTTGATTTTGAGAAAGGCGCTTTTTATAAATAAAGCTTTACTTACTTACTTACATATGAATAGTGCTTTGTAAATATCAAATTCTTCTATGAAGTTATGCAAACATTTCATATGATTTCACCAATAAATAAACCACAAAATGATGTTCCGTGTTTTAGAATAGGTCACTATGAACCACAGAATAACTTTCTGTGGTTCAGAATACTGTAGGTTGCTGTAAACTGCGAGTCATTTTTCAGGGTTTACAATAGAAGCCAATGTAAAATGCAATAATTTTCCACAGTTCACAAGAAAAGTTAATGCAAACCCTGGAATGTCACTTAATGTAGAATTCTCCATGAAGGGCCAGATATTCAAAAGTTAGAAAATGGCAATAGAAAGCCTAGCATCCTGATTGGCTGGCAGAGTTCCATTGCTGTGCGGGTATTTCTCGATAGTACTGTGTAAAAGACAAGTGCCAATTCAGTGTGCCCCATTACTAAGTGTATCCTTGGGCACCCTGAATTTTCAATCTGACCAGCCACCATTTTTTTACCCTTGCTTAATGAACTAGAAACCTCTAATCCCCAACCCGACTTTATGTAACAAGTACACCTCACAACTGAACCACTTTAAGACTAAGTTATACATTTGAAAAAAACACACACACACACGCATATGCACTTTTTGCCATCCACATATTTTTTTGGGAAAAAGATCACAAACTGCTGCACACTTCCCCTTGCTTAGGAAGGGATAGAGTGGTAGTTCCGCTACCACTACTGTGCATGAGAGGAACTGAATATTCTTAGTTTTCCATACCGCAGATGGGTGTCTATCTGTGGTATGGAAAATGAAGAAAGTACTGCTCCTCTCATGCACAGTAGTGATACTGAAGTATAGCTCTGCTACCCTGAAGTCGGTTAACATATTTATTATTTACACGAAAACCACGGAAAGCGCAGCATGTACCTGCTTTTACAGGCTCAGTTATCCCTAATATAAATCCACAGACCTTCTGTCCATTCTTGGTAGCTACACTGCGTGGCAGCCCGCCCACCACCACAACTCCTTGACCCAGCTCTCCCAATCAACTAATTTTTTTAAATGATAGCCCTGCTCGGTGCAAATGTACAGGAAAGCTCCAAAATGCTGCTGCCAGTAAAGATCTCCACATTGTTCCATGTTCTAAATTAATTTATTTGCATATTCCCTGCTGTGGCTGTTGACAAAAGAAAACAAGCGACTATGGTTTGGAAAGCAGCTTAGCTACTGCTTCCCTGTCAGCAGCACACTCAGAGAAACACATGGGGGTACGGAGAGGAAACACTGTCACTGAAATGAGTGACTCAGACACACCAAATGAGTACACAGACCCCAGAATGAGGGTCAAAATATCAATGGAATCCTCCAAATGCATCTTTTTGTGTGTGTGTGGGGGCATTGTAATGCAGGCAGAGGAACTATTTTATTATAAAATTATTTCACTTACGAGTAACCACCTTTTAACATGTAAATTATTTTTCTTTTTCAAACATGTAATACAGTGGCCCATTTTCTAAGCACAATAATACCTTCCAGGGTGGGTGGTACTGGGCAATACTGGGCCTTCCAGGGGCTATAAGGCCCTCCCCTGCAGCACCAGGCCTCATTACGCCCCAAGGAGGTCTGGTATTACCCAATACCACCCATCTTGTTGGGTATTATTGCTTACTTAGCACAGGCACTGCTGCTAAAGAATTTTTCCTCTGTACTACCGGGTTTGCACTCATTTTTGGGTGGGGTCTATATTCAGAGGCCCTGTAGCATGGGCTAAACTTGTTGGTGCCAAGGCACTAAGATAATGCAGTGCCCATGCAAATGAGGAGGCCCCTCCTGCATATGGGCACAGTGGCCATTTCAAACGCTTGCATCGGTGGTAAATGGCACCCTAAGGGTTCCATTTGCTGCCTCTGAAAACCTCAACAACTGGGCACTAAGCCTGTGTCTCCACCCCTCCGATGAAGGGACATCTGTACTACAGCTGCCCTCCTTGCTCACCCATCTCACCATCGTTAGAAAGATTCCTGCAGTCTAGTGGCACCACCACTCCACATCACCCATCCAATGACTGTGAATCATTTACCTGGTGTCTAATGGTACCCCCTACTCCATGAGCACCTGTCTCCAGTTAATATAAACTCTTCCCTGGTGTCTAGTGGCAATTCCAGCCCCCCAAGCACTGATCCCGTATATTTTAATGCTATCCCTGGTGTTTAGCAGCAACCCCCACCCTCCAATCTTGTGTCCCATATACTGTTGTCTCTAGTATCTACTGGCATCTCCATACTCTCTGATCTCCTGTCATGGTGCAAATAATTTTGTCCCTGGTGTCTAGTAGCACACCCACCTTCCAATCTCTCTCATTCTGGTGCGTATCATATTGTCCCTGGTGCATATCATTATGTATGCTCACAGCCAACTCATAGGGCAGCTAGCTGAAGAGATGAGAGGAGGGTTGTGCCAGTCACAATATTGGGCTTCACCACAGAGCCCCAGAATGACTGGTGGGGGGGGACTGGATGGAGCTGCATGTGCCTACATGGGGGTGTGTTGTCCGCTTATGGAAGTGGCTCCACTTATGGCTGTGGTGGGTGGGGGTGAGTTTTTGAGTGATATAACTTTTTAAAACTGAAGAAATAAATGGGCATATGTATGGCAATTGCCTACGGGCCAGGTGAGCTATGTAATATGGTGAGGGGTTGGGCAGGAACTAGGAACCTGCTCTTTAAAAAGCTCTTGTCCCTAAAATCACTTGGGATCATGAAAGTGAAAAAGCTACATTTTGGACGACAATGTGGGATGCGCCATGCAGTGGTGTGGCGAGAGGAAGTAGTTCACTCCAATGCAAAAAAAAAAAACCATATTTTACATTTTTTTTTTCAAACTCTTGTTGCACACTGAACAGAAAATATCACCTGTATCATTTACTCCACACAGTAATACTTTACATCATTGTAAAGTTATGCTTCACAGCTTTAAGGAGATATATAGCATTAGTGTGTTTGTTAGAAGTATGCTTTTGGGAAGATCTAGCCTCATGCCCCCATTAAAATCAATGAGACTGAGCTCCCAATCTTTTCAGTGGAGTACAAGTTTTCAGAAAGCATGTTATAATTCAATTAAAGCATTGGCCTCAATATGCTAAATGCCCGTAGGGAGAACCCTGCATCTTTGGTTTTGTGGGACTCCTTCTTATTCTACCACACAGTGCGACAGTCCTCAATGCTCAACTTGGTTGTGTTGTCTCGCTTTACCTCTGGCATGTCTGCCTTCTCAAAAACGTTTGGCAAAACCAGAAGTGGTGTAAAGCACATACTTCATCCACCTTGAGAAAAAAATTAATAAATCTAACAGTACCTGCTTTAAGTCATGCAAATCCACACCATTATCGCAAACTCACCTTTTGCACCTTGAGGATGACTCTGGCTGATGCGCTCCTGTCCACCGCCGCCTTTCTTCTGATGCATTGTTGTTGTGCTGGTTCCTTTCATTGGCTCTTTGCTCCTTTCTTCATCTAGCATCTTAGCAGCCGCAGCATGCGTGCCATGTGCATAGATATGTTTTTTGTTTATTAAGTGTGGCTTCAGTAACTCAGGATTAAACCAGCTTTAAGCAAGGCTTATTTGGTCTAAGTCGATAAAGAAGACTGACCTGACTCTCAGCTCACAGCCTAGGTCCTAATTTCTGCATCCATTTAGGTCTACCCAGTTTCATGAGGCACTAAGCAGCTTCCAAGAACTCTGAGTCAGCTGTTGTTTTAAAAGAGAACTGCATGCTGACCTGGTGGCACTGAGGGCTAAAGCGCTGGATGCCTAACCTCGCGGTACACCAGCGACCCAGGTTCGGGAATGAGCCTGGGCCATCGGATGGCGACAATGGGGGGGGGGACAGAGCTGGATGGAGCTGCCGACAGGCAACTCTCCTCTCTGGGGAGATGGTAGTGGCAACCCTCTGTTAATGGTTGCCTCCTGGTGGAGGCCAGGGGCAGCACAGGCCTTGAGGGGGCCAAGGCACTACACCAATAGGGTGGGTGGAAGGGGGTCATGACCGGGGCCGTAAAGCGCATGTACACCTCCACGCACATGCGCTCCTACTCCTGTGGCCCCTGCGAGAAAAATAAAGGAGACAAATCACCAGCGGCAGGATGGCAACTGACTCCCCACAGGTGCCGCTCCCGGGCCAGACATAAGGTAAGCCCCGGTAATTCTGGGTGACTGGGCTGGGTGGGGGTGTCGGTCACATGGGAGCTGTTGGAAAGGAACAGAAGTAGTGACATGATAAAAATAAATAAATAAATAAATAAAGAGAACTGCACTGAACCCAAGAGTCATTTTCCCAAAAGAGGCATTTTTATAAGAAATGGTTAAAATTCTGTAATTGTTCCAACTATACAGGCCTTTTGGTAACATTTGAGGGTGTTCCTGTTGCCTGGGACCTGTCTGTACCAAGGTACAGGTTATTTCGTAGGGACAGGGTGATTGGGAAAGGAGGGGGTGTGGCACTGTATGAGAAGGAAAGACTGAAGTGTGTAAGGGAGGAAGGGGAGGAGGGTAGTACAGAGTCAATTTGGATGCAAATCCAGGATTCCAAGAATAGGATTCTTAGAATGGGAGTGGTGTACAGGCCGCCATCTCAGACGGAGGAGTTAGACAGGGAACTAGCAGGAAAGATCAGGAGGATCTGCGAGAAGGGTAGTGTGGTGATTGTGGGGGACTTCAACATGCCAGGAGTGGACTGGAGTACCCCAACAACCAGGAAGAGAAGGGAGTAGGTACTGCTGGATGCCTTCCAGGACAGCTTCCTATTGCAAATGGTCAGTGAACCAACCAGGTTAGGGAATACTCTTGACCTTGTACTGGCAAATGTGGACTTTGTGAGAGAACTTACAGTGGAGGAACAGCTGTCAGAGAGTGACCGCCACTCAGTATGGCTCACATTGGATATGGGCAAGGAAGGAATGGAATGTGGCACAAGAGTGCTGGACTTCAGAAAGGCCTACTTTAGGAGGATGGGGGAAGTGGTAAAAGGGTACCTGGCCAGAATTCAGTCTAGTATGGACACTAACCAGAGGTGGGAGCTCATAAAGCTGGGGATAGTGGAGGCAACCAAAACCTGCTGCAAGGTCCAGGGCAAGAAGACTAGGGCTAAGAAACCGAGCTGGTTGAGCAAGGAGGTCATGGAAAAGGTAAGGAGGAAAAGAGCTGCCTTTAGGAAGTGCAAGAAAACAGGGAGAGGGGAGGACAGGGAGAAGTACTTGACGGAATTGAAGGAGGTGACAAGGGCAGTAAGGGGAGCCAAGGCATCTACGGAACTCAGGCTGGAACAAGGCATTAAGAAGGGAGAAGGACTTCTTCAGGTGCATCAGGGAGAAAAGGGCTGTAAGGACCACATAGTAAGGATTAGGAAGGAAAAGGTTGGCTGGAAGCAGGGTGCTATAAGGCAGAAGCACTAAATGAGTACTTCTGCTCAGTATTTACTAAAGAGAAGGGAGGTGACACCCAAGGAAGAAATGGCAGAAGGTGAGGAGGGTGACAGATGGGAAATCATGGAGGGCAGAGTTCAGGAGGATTTGAAGGCACTCAGGGTGGATAAGGCACCAGGCCCAGATGGCGTCCACCCCAGGGTACTGAAGGAGCTGGCAGAGGTCCATGCAGGACCTTTGGCTAACCTATTTAATGTCTCACTACATTAGGGTGTGTACCTCAGGACTGAGAGGATGGCTTATGTGGTGCCCTCCACAACAGTGGCCACAAGGATGAACCAGGAAACTACAGACCAGTGAGCCTCACATCCATCGTGGTATAATGGAGACTATCCTAAAGGAAAGGCTGGTGGCCCCCTAGAGGCCAAAGGACTACAGGACAGCAGACAGCATGGCTTCATACATGGCAGATCCTGCCAAACCAACCTGGTGGAGTTCTATGACTGAGTAACTAGGCAACTGGACAGGGGCCATGCAGTGAATGTCCTGTATCTGGACTTCAGTAAGGCATTCAACTTGGTGCCACATGGAAGGCTGAGAAGTAAGTTAGTAGGCACAGAGGCAGGTGCAAAGCTGGTGAGATGGGTAGGGAACTGGCTTCAGGGAAGGCAACAGAGGGTGGTGGTGGGTGGAGAGTTCTCACACCCAAGGGTAGTGACGAGCGGTGTTCCACAGGGCTCGGTATTGGGACCAGTGTTGTTTGGGATATTCATTGCAAACATATCATTGGACATCAAGAGCAAGATCAGTCTGTTTGCTGACGATACCAAGGTAGGAGCGGTAGTGGATGACCTAGGGGGATGGCAGGGGTTGCAGGATGATCTGGCAAAGCTTGAAATCTGGTCAGACACCTGGCAACTGCGGCTTAATGCCAAAAAGTGCAAGGTGCTGCATTTTGGGATGCAGAACCCAAGGAGGAGTTACCAGCTGGGGGGAGTACATCTAGCCCAGACAAGGGAGGAGAAGGATCTGGGTGTGCTCATTACAGGGTCAGTGAATAACTCAGCACAATGTGGAAGGCAGCTGCAAGGCCAACAAAATGCTGGGTTATACTGCAAGGGTATATCCTCGAGGAGGAGGAGGTGATTCTGCCACTGTATAGGTCATTAGTTAGACCACACCTGGAGTACTGCGTGCAGTACTGGCACCGTATCTGAAGAGGAACATTAAGTTAGTGGAGGAGGTGCAGCGCAGGGCCACAAAGATGATCAAGGGACTGGGGACTTATCATACGAGAGGAGGCTGTGGGAGTTGAACAAGTACTCACTGGAAGAGAGGAGGGATAGGGGACATGATTGAAACATTTAAGTACATGAAAGGAATAAACAAGACAGGTACAGAGGGGCTGTTCAAAGTAAGGGAGGGTGGGACACCAGGGCCATGATATGAGACTGGAGGAGGAAGGTTCAGGAGGGAGATGATGAGACTTTTTTTTTTTTTTTACAGAGAGGGTGGTGGCTGGGTGGGTCTGGTACCTGCAAGTGGTATCCAGTAGAACAGTGGACTGCTTCAAAAGGGGGTGGAACAGGACAAGGGGGAGGATCACTGAAGGGGAAGGGTGGAAGGGAGGGGCAGCTGCAGAATAAGGGGTGCTAGCTGCACATTCGAGCAGACTTGATAGATTTCTAGGCCTTTATCTGCTGGCAAATTTCATATGTTTGTATGTTGATGCATACCATTTTAGAAGTGTATGATGTAGATGTTTTCCCAGTCAGCCACAGAGTTTTGTAAATAGAACATAGATGTATTGTAACAACAATGTAAGACTGCAAGGACATGAACTACATCGTTGGGGTCTAAAATGGTCTTTACCAACAGTGTGTAAATCAGTGTTACTTAGCTGCTCCCCTTAGGCACTGGTACATGTGAGGAGCAGTGTGCGGTAAAAAGTATGGCTGAACAAAATGCTTTGTAGTAGTACAGCATCACTGGGATGATGTTGTTTGGGGGATAGTACCAGTAGAAGGCTTCAAATATTTGGTATGGGTAGGGGAGGTTGGTTTGCTGAGGAAAGGGAGCATGTCTTGTTTATCTTGTGCAGGAGTGGGCCAGCACTGAAATAGGTTGGCAAAGATCCAATTCAGGTCAGACCCATTATACTGGACGAAATTAGGCCAGCCTGAGTTTCCAGACTGATTAGATCCTCTGCACACAACACTACTCCCCACATGTGGGGAAACTTGGACAAATCTCATAGGGAGTGCTGTGAATGTTACTAAAGATTAGGTCAGAGAGCAAGCAGTCTCTCATTTGCACTGGACCCATGGAAGATTTCTCAAGGACTCACCTGTTTAGCCTGACTGATTTATGTAGAAATAGTTTATTGATTTACCTTTGTGGGGTTTCCAAGCTTTGGGATGTGCTGGGTTTTGAGTCTTTGAATGTCTCTTCTACAGCAGGGTCATCATTTTGTGGCAGTTCCACCATCCAGCTTGCACTGCATGTGTATGGCATGTTGAGCAGCTTATAGGTATCTTGTGTTAGCACCCACATAGGAGGACTTGGTTGTCACTTCTCTATTGGCAGGCTTGCAAGGTTTAAATTTTCCAGCCATTTGTTTGTGATCACTGTTTACCCTGGGCAATGTAGCTGCAGGTTTTGGGATGTGCTTGCATGTTGAATGGATCAAGGGGCAGGCTGAACCAAGACATGGTTATGAGAGTGGGAAATAAAAGTGTTTCTTGGAAAAACTGATCGTTGTCGTGTGTTGTGCCAGTCAGGAAAGTGGTATTAGGATGATGGTGGCTATCTTTGGCAGGGCACAAGTGATTGACATTGGAGTACTGGTGGTCATCTTAGGAATGGCATAATTTTTAATATAGGGGTGTGGTGGCCCTCCAGGGTTTGACATGACTGCTTGGGATACAAGCATGCAGGTGGTCATCTTTGGTTTGTTATAATAAATACTACTACTACTATTACTACGTTATCTGAGAGTATTGTGCACCCTTTTTAGGAAAGGGTTACAATTTAAACGGTGGCAACCACAGTACAGTACAAATTAATTTTAATGTGTATCCCACAGCTCGGACCACTCATACACTAATACTACAGTGATAAAGTCATACAATTAAATTCTAAACATTAACAGTTTGACAAATGGGCAAGACAAACATACCCCAAAAAAGCCATAGACAGATCCCTTGGTCCTGCCTGCAGAAGGCTTGTGACATCAGGTGAATTCTAATGTAGCCCCTAGGTGGAGCTATCCCAAGGGCTACTACCCCTGCCTGCTTAACTACTAACAAGGTGAGGGGTCTAGGTCCAATGGCGAGTGCCTCCACCCAGAGGTTAGGATTTGCTGTAGTTAAACTAGCTTGGTCACAGCCCTCTGGGACACTGTAACCCCCCTTTCTTCCCACTAGTGGCCCACACAATGCATCAGGAATATCTTCACAATGTACACTTACCCCCAGGACAGGCTCTATAGACTGGACTCTAGGTACACCCTGTAAAACAAGATGACACGGTGCAAAAACCACAGTACAATACTTTAACATAAACAAATACCTCAGTCAGTGTAACTTTACTGAAACAAACAGATCTGATTTATTTAAGGAGCTGTAACAAGGACAGGGGGAAATCATGTTAATTAGGTCAAACACATCAATAATCACAGTACTGTGCGCATATTCAGAGTCCAAAATTGTCACTTTCACTGGGTACCCAGGATGGGGGCTAGCCAGGATCGGTGCAGCTGGTTGGGGCCCTGTGATGGAAAGACACTGGCACAATACCCAAATTGTAATCCGGAGCCAGTTGGCTCAGTTTGTGAAGAAATGAAAAAAACAAAAAAAACAATTAGATGACACACTTGCAATTCGATAAACAGATGGCAGGGAGCTACCCTGCTTTGTACTCACAAACTCAGTGCTGGGAACTGGATGGAAGGCAGATTGTCCTGGATTGCTAGGAGCAGACCATGTGGACAAGGTCCTTGTGACTGGACCCCACTGCAGTTTAGAGCAAATGGATGTAATCTGGATTAAGCTGGGGTTTACTTCCAGCTTCATGCACTCTAGTCACTGTACAGGGGATTTGAAAAGAGATTCCCCACAAGCACTACACACATTTATATGTAAAAGGAAAGTACTATACCAGGCAGGCTGCTTCTCAATCCCGATCGCAATTACTGCACAATACCCAGGAGAACACACAGCAGATTCAGTTCCTGACAAACTGAGCGCGATTCAGCAATTTCTCTAGTCTTCTACAGGGTGAGCCTGGTTTCTGCTCTTCAGATCTCCTTGATTCTCTTCACAGGTCGGATTCAGTTCAAACAGGCGCTTGCACAAGCTGTAGACCGAAACTTAGGGCCTTACACGAGATCCCCGCGCTAAAACTACACACCGAAGAAGCACACAGCTCCTTGTCTCTTCACTGCCCAAACTGATCTGATCTTTCCAGTAGACAGAGCTGGGCATTTCCTTTGAGTTCCTCCCAGTTCAGTTGGCTGCTTTGGCTGTCACTCACAATCAGACTCCCCCTGTTGGTGCAAAAAGGCGCCGAAGTCCAAATTACAATTCCCAGAGGCATCTGCCATACAGTCCCATTGTGGCTGGCTCAGTTTAGGACTCCAAGTTCTGATTTGCCAGCAGCGGGCTCCATTTTAAAGGTCCTCCACGCTGATTGGTCCAGTTCAGCATTTCAGTTCCAACACAGAGGGGAAACACACACAGAGTCCCAGCTGCAATAAAACAGGTTAGATAAACTGCAATCTCACAAATGCTGCTAAATGATTACAAGCAAACAGTTACAGCTTTCAGAAGGGCTCCCTTTGCACTCTTAGTGACTGCAAAAACTGAGCAAATTAGCAGCAGCCTGGGCGGATCGGGCATTAGAACACAGTTCCTGTCCTCAATTAATTATGGTCACAAGCAGGCAGCTCTTAAAGAGACAGTACCAGAGGCTCTAAAAGCACTCACACTCAAGAAGCTTAAACACTAAACACCTCCAGACTTGAGAATTCAAGCAAGCTCCTGGAAGACTTCTGGAACCTCCATTTGCAGGGGGTTACACCAAGTAGGATTTTTAATGAGGTCAGGGAGTCAGTGGTATGCACCTCATCTGACAAGAGTGGTGGGACAGTCACCACAAAAGCTTGGTCACCAGCAGACTTCAGTTTCAAGGCTGGCACCCTCAAAATCCTACACCCATGGACCTCAAAGCCCCAGTTAGGGCACAGGGTACCACTAGTTCACCAAGGTACTAGGGGCTCACACCATCTTGGGAGGGCGAGTGCAAGCTGTGTGTGTTACTGAAGGACCAGCACAGTGAAGAGATCCGACAGCAAATGGATGTGGACCTTATGTCATGGTTTACACTGGTTTTAAACGTGCCTCATTACGTTTCATTTTCATTTACATGGACATTCTCAATTATACAGTAATATTGCTGAATATTAAGAAGTGTTGGCTTTTGGCTAGCTACCCAATAGCTATAAAAACATGTTCTCCAAGCAGTTAAATTATGTATGGCCCAACAGCAGTTTGAAAATCGATAATGATAGCAACCAAGACAAAGATATAGGGGGACCTGCTCCTTTGGTCACAATTGAAGGAAAACTGCATTGAACCTGCAACTTTTATTTCCCTTTTTCAAATATTTATTCAAGTTATGTTACTATTTAGTTATGTATTATTTGTTTAAAATTGTTGACAGGGAAAGGCACACTGAACGAGTGCATATATTCAGGTGTGACTCAAGGGAAAGAAACTGGATACAAAAAAAAAAAAAAGAAAAGAAAATAGCACAGAAATAATTCTCAGTTACAACAAAGAGCAATCAGAATAACATGAAGAATACAGGTGCAAGTGCAGAATGAATAAGCAAGGCTAAAAACAGCAACTGAATGCCTCAGCCACACCTACACTGGGGTAGGATAGAAACTGCAGAGGAAATGTTAGGGAGAGGGGAAAATGCATGGGGGGAAGGGAAGGAGTTTCAGCCGATACCTGAAGAAGCCAGGGGAGGAAGTGAAAAGGCTGATTGCTCAGCAGAGGAACAGGGATACGGAATGGGATCCCTGGTGTGGAGGGATGAAAGGTAAGAGGAAAGAGACCCTATATTCTGCCTATGCAGGTTTTATAGTTATCCCAGTAAATATTTCTGGGGTCGACGGAGGAGGGGGGCACACATAGCTATGTCTCCAAAGATAGTAGAGTTAAAGAAGGAGGGAGCAGACACAGCTGTGCCTCTAAAGATTAGGGAAGTTTATTGTCAACTGGGCCATTAGGTGGAACTCCTTGAGGATATACCTGACTGGATTTCCATCCCTTCCTGGATCCCTTTATTTCTCACACTAGGGCATAGGTTTGATCCACTCCGTCAAGCCTTAGGTACAGGAATGTTTGAATGCCTGAGGTCCCTTCCTAGCCAGGTCAGGCCAGGCCAGGCATGCAGATGTAGTAACTCTAGCATTTCAATAATGAAGGGGGGTGGAGCAGTGAAATCAGGAACCCATGCCATCCCTAGGCTCGAGGGTGACAAGCACTGCAGTCTTAGGTGGGAGCCTGCATCAGGAACTGTACTCCCCCCGGCCATGTCCTGAGCCAATCACATTGACAAGCTACATCCTGAGCCTGTCTCTAGGAGCATCTCATTGCTATACTCATCCCATACACTGTATCCCACAGTGGCCTAAATTGAAGCAGCAAATTGCCCATGAAGGGCACCACTAGTTACAACCTTGTCCCTTGCCACCGGGGTTGTTGTTGCACATGTTCAACTCCAACATTGCGGACCTTCAGTGTGCGCTACCGTGGACTGTTTGCACTAACTTTTATCTTTTAGCCCTGTCCCTGTGACTCTGGTGACTGGCTGCCTGGGAGGTCACCTCGACTCCCAGTGGTCAAGTAAGTGGTTGGGATTGATTTCCACTGCTCTCCCTGAAAACAAGAAAACAGCTAAACCCCTAGATCTGGGAGGGGCTACAAACATAGGGCCAAATTTTCAAAAGGTCCCAATGGCACAATTAAGCCCCTGGTGCACCGAACAAATGGCACACGGGCTTGTGGCACTCTCCCAGCCAGATATTGGGATTTTTGATCCTTGTGCACCGATTGTCACAAGTTAGACCAACTTTTCTAGTCAAGCTTCCAGTTTGCAGCAGTCCCCTCTTTCATGTGACTTGCACTAAATACCTGGCTAAGCTGCCATAACCGTGTAGTGTAATAACTGCACCCAACCTATTTAAATTGGGTGCAGTTGCGGCAGAGATCTTTGTCGCGGCTGCATCAAAAATGGATTTGACACAGAGCTTGACACAAGCCCTGCATCGCCCTTTGAAACCCCTGCCCATACCGTATATATATGAAAATACAAAATCACACATGCCCACACAATACAAAGCATTATGGGCTGCATATGCAAATCACCACAGAATATTATCCTGGTTCAACTTTAAGCAGAATTGCATGGTGCCAAAAGGCCTCTCACACAGTTTGCAAAAGGTGCCAACAGATGACATAGGCACGTGTTTCGTCCTACCAGGGCTCATCAGTATGCCTCGTCTGTTTAACACCCCAGTGGAATGAACCAGCTACCCTAAGACGGTCTGTCTGGGTTATGTTGTGGTGAACCCATTAAAATAAAAAACTATTTAAAAGACAAAGAACCTCTGTGTGCAAACACTGAAGCAAGGGTTACCCCAAAGGGCATTTGGCTGGGAAGCCAAGTTTCAAGAAAATACAAAATCACACATGCCCACACAATGCAAAGCATCATGGGCTACATATGCAAATCACCACAGAATATTATGCTAGTTCAACTTTAAGCAGAATTGCATGGTGCCGAAAGGCCTCTCACACAGTTTGCAAAGGGTGCTAACAGATGACATAGACATGTGTTTCGTCCTACCAGGGCTCATCAGTATGCCTCGTCTGTTATGTTTGCAAGTCTGCTGTGTTTCATTCTTGGCAATTAAAGAAAAGCCCCATTTCCAAGATGATGGGCACTTATTTTCTCAAGTTCCATAAGCAACAAATTGCAACTCAAACCCAGAATCTGGGGATTTCACTGAGCACCATAATTTCAAGGTAAACATGTTTTTGCGCTACAGTATTTGTTTTATCTGGGTCATTTTAATTCATCTGCAATTAAGTTTCTTTACCACTCATTAAATTATAAAACCAGTCTGAAATCACAGCTAGCAGAGCAAAGCACAGTCTAACAGCAAGGATGCATGTGACCAAATACTCAGCTTCAGTCACCAACAACAGCTGAACACATTTCAGTGACATCTGTCGGCATTTTATGGATACGTTCAAATCCTATATGGCCACTTATGCAGCAGCACAGAGCACAATAGTGTCATGCCCACTAACTAAGGGACTCACACAAGAATCATTACCTTTCCTTAATCCACTTTCTGTATGACTTGCTGATAAAAAGTAGGCGCTTCTGATCTGTTTGAAAGGACAAAGGAGAGACACTTTTCAGAATGCTGATTCCCTTTTCCCTTCAGCTAGTTTCCTGCTGGATTGATTGTGTTTCTCTGTGTTTTTCAGTAGGGCCAGGCCATCTAGTGCCCACCCACAGAGCTCTGTGCCTCTGAAAGTTAACTCCTTCACTGCTGAATTAAACCAAGTACCATGGCTGAATTCTACAAGTACCTTTTTGGGGGCAAGTCCGCAGGCTGATCCTGCAGAAAGCAGGTCAGCTTTGCTTGTTTCCAACTGTTTGGATCAAGCTGGACTTGCTAAACTGAGACCAGAAACAAAAAGGTAATACAGTATATCGAAAAACTGTGTTTATTTTCTTTCTTTTTTTGGTCCTAATAAGTAGACTATCACACCACACAACTGAACAAGCTAAAAAGTAGCACACACTAAAGGTCCATTTTATAAATTTATATAAGCACCATGTTCAGTCCAATTTAAAGGGCTATCAACATGCCATATTTCTTCCTCAGGGGATGAAACCATTTGAATGAAGCCTCTTGTGTTGCCAACAATTTTTATGTTGGCATGCTTCCGCAGTCAACATCTTGGGGTAGTGCAGATTTGGAGGCACGGTCACTGTTGGGCGAATGCAGGGTGCATACCAGTAGGTGCGTCCCTCATTCCCAATCAGCCTGCATGCTGGCACCATACCACCCAGGCGAGCACCTCTAAGGAAAGGTCCACTGCAATACGAGCAAAGCTCTTCACATGCAGCGGACCCTTCCTCATGCTTGCCAGCATCAAACATGGTGGCACAGTGGCCACTAAACTGCCCGACTTGAGGTGCCTAATCCCTGGTTGGCTTTTCCTGCCCTCTTGCATGTGCCGACAGGGGAGCCCACTCCCTGTCTGCATAATGTGTCCCCCCTCTCCTTTTTTGGTTGCCAAGGGGGTACCCAATCGCCCTCAGCTCATGCACCCCCCCGCTTTCATTATTTGCCAACAGGGGTGCCAAATCCCCATCGGCATCTGTCCCCCTCACTCCATATGTGGTGATGGGGGTGCCCAATTCCCTGTCGGCTATTGTACCCCCAAAAAAACAAAACACCTGCAAAGACAGAAAACCATCTGCAATGTTTTTTTTACACACCTGTAAATGGAAAATGGTCCCTCGTAGTCTCCCTACCACCCGCACCCACACTCTGAGCACCCTGCCTCCCCACACCCCCCATCCCATACTTACCTCCAGAGTCCAGCGCGACGATCTTCGGTGGACCGGAAACATGTCTGCACTCTTCAAAGTCGACCACGAACTGAGGAAATGCCGGTAAGCTGTATAATGGAATAAATGGGGGTTTTGTCAACTTTGATGCATATCTCGGTCATTGTTTGGAATTTTTGCAACAAATTTTCAACATGGGGTTTTTGGGACCCCTCGTCATGAATTATGTCACTGTTATGACATTAACCAGTTCCAAAAGGTGATTTTGCAGTCACTGCATGGAATCACTTTTCGGAACCGATTAAAACAAGAACAGTGGCACTGTTCATGAGGTGGGCTCTCAAAAAGCCTATGTTGCAAATCTGGTGGAAGAAATCCAAAAAATGGCTGTTTTACAAGCGTGCATTGCACAGTTGCTACGCACACTCATAACTTCATGAATTCGCAATATTTTCATGCTAGATTTTCAACATTGTCATTTTTGTACACCTCCTTGTGAACAGTACTTCTGTTATTTTTCACATCCTGGCCGAAATGTGTTTCTGCACTTCCGGCACACAATAGCGCAATCGCTGTGGGAAATCCATGTTTGGGTCAGATTATGAAAATGACAGTGACACTGTTCATGTGCAGAGGTCCTAAAATGCCTATGCTGAAAATCTGGTGACCATACTCCATAAAATGACTGTGTTACGAGTGTGCATTGTGCATTTGCTAAGCACACTTGTAACTTTGCGAATTCACAATATTTTCACACTAACTTTTCAACATTGTCATTTTTCTACACCTCCTTGTGAACAGTACAGCTGTCATTTTTCACATCCTGGCCAAAATGTGTTTCTGCACTTCCAGTGCACAATAGCACAGTCGCTGTGGGAAATCAGTGTTCAGGGCACATTACGAAAATGACAGTGACACTGTTCATGACCAGAGGTCCTAAATGCCTATGTTGAAAATTTGGTGATGATATTCCATAAAATGACTGTGTTATGAGGTGCATTGCGCAGTTTGCACGCACGCCATAACGTGCATTTGTAATATTTTAACTCTGGATTTTCACCATTGGCATTTCTCCACACCTCTTGAAGAATAGTACAGCTGTCATTTTACATACGCAGCCTGAAATGTGTTTTGCACATCTGGCGCAGAATAAGCGTGATCACTGTGATAATCACTTTTGGGACAGTTTGAGGAAATGACAGTGACACTGTACATGAGCAAGGTGCTAAAGTGCCTATGTTGAATATCTGGTGCCGAAAGTCCATAAAATGACTGTGTTAGAAGTGTGTGTTGTGCATTTCCCACGCACCTTTGTAACTTCGCAAATCTGCAATATTTACATGCCACATTTTCAACACTGCCATTTTTTACACCTCCTTATGAACAGTACATCTGTCATTTTTCACATCCTGCCCAAAATGTGTTTCCGCACTGCACCACCAAAGCTAATGCCAAAAGCGACAACATTTGGCATTGACAAATGCTTGTTATGAATAAAATCATAAAAGGGTAACAAACTTTAAACGAAATGAAATGTTGAATTGATTTTGTTAGTGAAGTCATGCAATCTTTAAAGCTGTTATGAATTAGTATGAAACATAGAAACATAGAATTTGATGGCAGATAAGATCGCTAGCCCACCCAGTCTGCCCATTTTCTTACCTAGTGGATAAGCTGCAGATCCTAGTTAACCAGCAGCCTACTTCTTCCTACCCCCACCCCTAGAATTTCCTTATGACTGTCCCATGCATGCTTGAATTCCACCACTGCTTTTGACTCCACAACTCTTCCTCCGAAGGCCGCTCCATGCATCCACAACCCTCTCTGTGAAAAAATACTTCCTTAAATTACCCTCTGAGCTGCCCCCCTCTTCAAATTGTGCCCCTTGTTCTTGCACACTTTTTTGAAAGATGCTACCTCTTGGACTTTGTTAATTCCCTTGAGGTACTTGAAAGTTTCTATCATGTCCCCCCTCTCCCTCCTTTCCTCGAGGCTATACATATTAAGCTCCTTAAGTCTCTCTTCATATGTCTTCCGGTGCAGACCCTGCACCATTTTAGTTGCCCTCCTCTGGACAGCTTCCATCCTGTCTATGTCTTTGCAGAGACTGGGTCTCTAGAACTGCATGCAGTACTCCAGATGGGGTCTCACCAGCTGTCTGTACAGAGAGATAATAACTTCCTGTTTTCTACTGGTGATGCCTCTCCCTATGCATCCCAGTATCCCCACAGCCCTCCTTGCTGCCCTCTCACATTGCTTGCCCACCTTTAGGTCATCTGATATGACTACCCCCAGGTCCCTTTCCATTTTTGTTGTTGTTAGTATCTCACCCCCCATTGTGTACTCTTCCCCTGGGTTTTTGTTTCCCAGGTGCATTACCTTGCATTTCTTAACATTGAATCTAAGCTGCCATACATTTGACCATTCCTCTAACCTTGCCAAGTCCCTTCTCATCCTTTCCACCCACCTTATGCATCAACTCTGTTGCAGATCTTTGTGTCATCTGCAAAGAGACATATTTTCTTCCAGTCCCTCTGCAATGTCGCTATAAAGACATTGAAGAGGACCGGTCCTAATACTGAACCCCATGGTACCCCACTAGTAACCCCCCTTCTTCAGAGTGGACTCCATTTACTGTTACTCTCTGTGTCCTATTCTCCAGCCAATTCTTTACTCAGGCTGTCGTCTTGGGACCCACTCCCAGGCTGGCTAACTTGTATATTAATCTTTTGTGTGGGACTGTGTCAAATGCCTTGCTAAAGTCTATGTAGGCCATGTCCACAGCCCCTCCCTGATCTACTACTTTGGTCACCAAAGAAATCTATCAGATTTGTCTGGCATGACCTTCCCGCTGTGAATCCATGCTGTCTTGGGTCCTGTGCCCCTCTGGCCTCTAGATACTCGACAATTCTTTCCTTCAGAAGTGATTCCATCATTTTCCCTACCCTGCACTATGGTGTATGTATGGTGCAATCAACTCCAACCCCTGAAGAAGATGTAGGGGTAGAGCACACTGATATGTAGGGGGAGATGGTAGCGTATCTGACCTAGATGCTTTTTGTCTGAACCACTGCTGCTTTACTCCCTGTGCCCTTTAAATTGCACATGGTGCTTTAAATAAAGTGTAACATTGACCCTTAGTGTGTGCTACTTATTGCATTTGTTCAGTGGGGATTGGAGCCTTTTCTGGTGTCGATATGTCTTACTGGTATGCCACCAATCCAGGTGCTGGTCACTTGGGGCTAGATATTCAAGAGGGCGAGGGTGCTAAGGAGTTGTTTGCCCATGCTAACCAGATTTAGCACCCAATTCGTGTGTTGGGATCTATATATCAGAGACCCCCACAGTGCAGGCAAAACCTGTTAGTACCCACATACTAACATATCATTGTGCCCACACAAATGAGGGAGTCACCCACTGCATACATGTGCAGTGGAATAGTCAGTGGTTTGCACCAGTGGTAAATGTCACCCAAATGAGTGCTATTTACTGCCTTTGGCAAACCCCCACTTAACAGGGTGTAAGACCCTGGTGGTGGGATGCAGTGCTACAGCTGCCAGTCCCCCCAACCCTGAACCTCTGCCTTCTCACACAATGGATGTCTAGTGACACCCCATGCCCTCCAAACACCATCCCTGTAAAGTACATGATTTCCCTGGTGTCTAGTGGCAACCCCACCCTCTGATCACCTATCACAATTTTGTTCATGATGTCCCTGGTATCCAGTGTGTCAGCCCCCACCCACAAATCACCTGTTGCTGTATCATTTGTGATGTCCCTGGAGTCTAGTGGTGCCCCCCCCCCAAAATGCATAGTGAGTCCTTGGTGTCTAGCAGCAATCCTCAGCTGCTGAGCACCCATCCCAGTGCCACCTCTGAGTCCCAAGTGCCTAGCAGCCCCCACACTGCCCGCACTGAGCACACCACCAAGCCAACCCCACCGCCGCTGAAGAAGGTGCCATGCAGAGATCCCAATATGACAACTGACACAACCCTCCACTCACCTACTCAGCCAGCCACTATATGGGATGACAGAGACCATGCATACAGTATACAGTATGTGGTATGTGTGCTCCCTGTCATCCCATACAGTAGTCGGTCGAGGAGGTGAGGAGAGAGCTGTGCCAGTCATCGTATCGGTATCTCCACGCAGCACTTCCTTCCGAGGTATGTGGGTTGGCTGGATGGTATGCTCAGTGCAGGTGGTGCGGGGGCCTCTAGCCACTGGGAACTCAGAGGTGGCACTGGAACAGGTGTCTGGCAGGTGGGGGTACTGCTAGACACCAGGGACTCACTATGCATGTTAGACTGAGGGTTTAGATGGTGGGATGGTGCCAGTAGATACCAGGGGCATCATGAACAATATGGCACTGGGTGACTGGAGGAGGATGAGGGGTGACACTAGATACCAGGGATACCTTTGCATTGCTGGGTCCGGTATCCGGGGTGTTGGGAGCACTTGCCACCATGCCCAGCGTGATGGATAGCCACAGGATGGGCACAAACCTACCACTGCTTCCCATGCAAATGAGCCCATAATGGGCATGCATATGGCTGCTTAGCGCCTCGCATACTCAAGGGGCTCATTTGCATTTTGTGGCTGAATATCACGCCGTGGCTCCTGGTGCTAACTGGTCTGGGGGTACAGTTTCCTACAGGCTGCATAAAGCTCAGATCTCTGTCAGGGCAGCACTACTGGCCTTAGCACTGCACTAGCTTGGCCTTATATTCAGTCAGTTAGTGCTGGTGCACTGACTGAATATAGCAACCTCTCGGTCAGGCGGTAGTGGCATGGGGTCATAATCCTGCAGACAAAAACAACATGGCGCACAATGCCACTAGCAAAATGTTTAAATCAAATAACCGGTTGGTAAAAAACACTGACCGCTACAAAATGCTGAAACAACATAGACACTAATAGGGTGACATGAGGAGTTTTTTGACACCCCCTGGAATTAATATAATCAACTCCAAGGTGGTATGGACCTCAAGGATGGGGATAAACTAAGGAGGGGAACTTTCTTTATAAAACCACAAAATAAATAGCCAATACCAGGAGAGAGGGAACCAAACCCTGGTCCCCATGTCTCCTCTGCTCCAGGTGCTAGTGTTTAGCCATTCCACCACAGGAGTGACTTGACCAGGCACCACACCTACAGCTACTTAATCCCTTCCTCATCTGTGCATACAGTGACAGGGGTAGTGTTAATTCCTTAATGCTATTGTCACTGTAAATGGTTTTGGGATTTGTACAGTGCGGTTATGCCACACTATTCTTGCAGCAACTTTTGACCTGGTACTGGCACAAGTGCAGTGCACACCTTGCACTCCACTTTTGCACATATTTGAATATTAGACCCTGGTACCTACAACATTATACTGGGCAGTTAATGTGGTGTGCCAGTCCTGATGTTTCAAACCCATCACCCTGGTGGTGTGCTGCTGCAGGCACCAGGTTTCTGGTATCTGGACCAGAATACCACTGTAGACGCTTAGCATGCCAGTGTAGGTGCCAGGATTCTGACGCCTGGACCAAAATACCAGCCATGTTGGTGCGAGACTAGACTAATGACAAGGTTCACCATCACCATAATAGTCTGTTACATCAGCTAGATTAGAACATGGGGTAGATATGCAGTAAGAATATGAAAATAAAAAGAAAGGAAACTAGCAGCCCTCAGTACTAACATGAGTGATAATCACTGGCCAATGCCATTTGCTTGCATGTGTTAGTAGTGCAATAGTTAGGGTTAGTGAGGTAAAGACATAAATGTTAACAAGTAGAACTGCAGTATATGGAGTGGGAAGGTGTGCCATGGTGGTGGAGTACAGCTGATTGAGTTCTGTTTGCCTATATGCTCATTTATTTATTATGACTTATTTGTGAGATACTGCTTCTGTGCATTTCTGCAGCTGCACAGATTACCAACAGTGCTGTAAATGGGGAGAGGGTACTAGGAAATGTTTGTTTATTTGCAAAGTGTTTACCGAGGATGGGGGGCATCTTTCCATTTATTCCTGCAGTTGGGTGGACTGTAGCACTGGAAGGATACCTAAACCATCTTTTAACACATGTATTATTTTTTAATGGTTCCATAGGCTTGTAAAGGAGTGGCAGTTGTTTATATGTATGCTGAATTTGCATTTATTAAAGCAGGATAAATGCCATTTCATAGCATTTGAAAATTGTAAACACAATCTCTCCTGATTCAAAATCCTGCTCTAAGAATTTTAAGATGGCTGCTTTAATGATGTCAGTGAAGAGAGTGCCAGCTGTGCAGCTATAGTCTATCTTTATTTACTGTATTCAAATGTGAGTAACTTTAAAATGAAAAGGATAGTATGGCACTGTAAGCATAAAAGTTGTTCAGCACAAAAATATATACAAAATGAGTGGTGCTTTATTTTAAGCAATAATACATGACATGGTGTGTTTCATGCTGGGATAACATCAAGCTTTGGATGGCTGGGCACGAGGCCGAAGGCTGCATGCATCCAACACTCGAGAAGTGATGTTATCCCAGCACGACACACATCCTGGCATGCATTATTGCTTTTATACAATGGCTCGATTATAAAAAAAAAAGACACAAATTAAAAAAAATGCTTAAAATAAGTTTTTCTTCTCCATTTTTTCTGAGTGTAGGAAGATGTTTAGGAAAATAGTCTGCAGTTTTTGTTTTGCACAGTAGATGGTGCTGCCACATACTCTGTCTTCAGTTTCCCTCTGCAGAGATTTTCTTGTCTACAGTTTTTTTGCCTCCCCAGGGACAGGTGTGTGTTTGTCCTTGTCTCTGCATGTCTGCCCCATATTATTTTTTTTTCACTTGTGAATAATTGAGTTGTTTTTATGTTATCTAGCTAATGGGTCTGTCAACACCATGGAAGGACTGTGGCAGCTAAGCTGATTGCTGTCACTACTTACTAGGGCTGAGCATTGAACCTTGCAGGAATTTGTGCACCTGCTGGGTTTTTGGGGGTGGGGTTCTAGACATGTGTACTTGAACTATCTTCCCAAGGAACCTGCTTCTGGCCACTGACTGCAGTCTAATCACTAAACCTATGGAGGGCATAACCATCTCTGTAGTCTGGGAGAGATGTATATTTTCAACTGAAACTGGCACCATTCATACATGGTGGTATGTCTGCCGTGTTTCATGACAGGGTTCACCTTCCCAACAAGCTCTGTGCACTTTATCATGTTCTTGCATGTTTGTCCTCATCTCTCTGTGATGAACCATGCTTTTGTTTACCTACTTGTGCACCACATTTCTCTCACACCTGTAATGTTGTGCAAATAACTGCATTTTGATGTGTTGTAATTTTTTTTTCTTCTGTATTCCTCTCCTCCGGGTCACACCTGGAAATGAGCCCTGCTCAGCGTGCCTTTCCGGTTACTAATTTTAAATTAAAAAAATACAAATACATCCAAACAAAATAGACTTTGTTGCATTGATCTCATTTTGTTCTTTTATGTCAGCAGGTGTACGAAACAGAAGGAGGTAGCAGCAGTTGCTTGTGACAAGCCATGAGAGACAGGAAGAGCTGGTAATGATTATGTTGCACCAGTGAAAACTATTGCAAAGTCCTTGTTAGTTAAGCAGTGGCCTTCTTTTCACAAAATCAGCACTTAAAGTAGCAAAAATACTTGTAAAAGTAGCCCATTTATAGTCTTTGGAGCATGCCCCCACGCCATTTTGGTACTGACCTCACAAAACGTGCGAGCATGGGGGCACGGCTCCAATTCAGGAAATACAGGCATTTGCTGTGCCAAGCCACAGAGGAATTTTTGAAGTAAAATTATGAAAAAAATGGCATGAAAAAAATTGGACTTTCTTGCTACAAAGCTTAGCTGGAGGGTAAGCTGTGATATATCTTGGGGGTGAGGTGGGCAGCACATACTGAAAGTCTGCTCTTTTAGTTTTCTTAGCTCTTCTAAAACCCTTTCTTTCATGAAGGGGCTTGTGTCTGCTCCTCCACTATCCTGCTCTGTCTTACTTAGTGAAGATCCTTTGCCAATATCTTCTATTGTGAAGACTGAGCAGAAGAATTTGTTTAAAGTGATTTTCAAGGGTTTTCAATTGCCGTTTTGCAGCATATGTTATTAGTATGTTGTCTCCTGTACTGGCATCAGCCTTTGTTTATTCAATTCTGTGCTGTGTTTAGTTGAAATAAAGTGTTTTCTTTGTGCCCCTTTTCTGTGTATTTTTATGACTGTGGACAGAGCCTACAGGAGTATTGCATGTACAAAAGGAGTGATGTCATATTTTGATGTTCTGTAAAAATGATAAAATATGCAATTGCTAACAGGATAGGATCTAGAGAAATGCAAAGCAGATCATTACTTTAAGACATTGAGTATGATGCACAGTAAGTGTCCTCATTTCAATTTTCTGTTTGTATTTTGAGGAAACCTGACTAAAATCATCAATGCAGGTTCACGGCTTGGGATGGAAAGCTCCCAACCTCACATGGGTGGTAACAGTCCATTTGCAGGACTAATATGTGAGCTGATTGCTGGTCACAGATCACTTTACTTCTGTACAAAGCAAAGAGAAATGCTGCTGTGAGAATACAGCTTTTTTGGAGGTCTGTGGGCTACAAACTGAAGTACATAGAAACAGAAACCTATGTAATATGTTCTGTATTACGCTTACATGTAACTACATCACTAAGTAGTGAGAATCATATCAATACATAGAACATGGCGGCTGCTTGCCAATTCATACACCCTGATACTCACATCACTTCTAACAAAACTGTACAGTTACGCACTCTGTACAGCTTCCAACTAGAGAAATCAGCAGGTAGGAACAGAGATGCAGTGTTTCAGCACATCCCTTGAGACTTTCACATGCATGCTAAGAACCTTTGACTTCCTTACAGTAGGCGCTTTAACAATTATTCCAAATAACACACACATCTGAATAACAGACACTGGCTTTCAGGCGCAATATGCTTATTCACATTATTCAATGGTATAGCAGCACTACACTTATAAAAATACCTAATTCTGGTCCAATTTAATGTCCGACTACTTCATGAGGCATGAACAAGGCATTAACACTGGCTTTTCCTCTCTGGATACTAACACTAAATAGTAGCCCAAGACAAAACTCTTAAGCTCCACCACTGTTGCACTGCCCCATTATCATACAGACAGAGTACACATTTCTTTTGCTTGGGATGTAATACTAGGCATCAATTATTAATCGGGCAGAACGGTGCCATACCGCTGCATATATGTACACACAGGCTGTCATCTTTGAGTGCAGCAAAACTTTTCTTTGAATTCCTGAGCAGTGTTGTGAAACTGCTGTCATACACATGGAGCAGGCCTGAGACAAGGGAGGGCTACCATTGCAAATATGTAGAACTACAGACATGTTACCATTGCTGATTGCAGCAGAATGTTTCTTTGAACTGAAGACCACTGCTCTCAAACTGCTGTCACAGACCGCCTCATCCTGTGGTGCGTTATGGATGTGCCCCTCTACACTGACAACTGCATTGGTCAGAAGAGTCACACACCTCCAAAATGTCCTATTGTCCCAAGATGTTTCTTGTGCATGGGCACAAGCAAACCTAAAAATGATAACATTGCGAGTAAAGGTTCAAACCCCACTAAAATACACTAAACAGGCCATAAAGGAGTACTACACCCTCATAGCTTGTCAATGTTATTTATTTGTTTGTCAACAGACATCTCTTTTTCATATTGCTGTTGTGGATATATATGTTTGCTTTAGTTAATTTTCACTGTTCACACCAGCCCCTCTAACTAGCCTGGGCATCTCAGTTTCATGGCTTTTGAAATCTCATTGTGCCTAAGAGCTGCATTAGTATATGATAACATGATTTGTCAGCAAGCTTTGGACTCCACAGTATGCCCACCTGCTTACTTAGAGTTCAACAACACAAGTTGCAGTGAGGTGTGAAATGCCATGTTTACATGCAATTAGTTTTGCAAACTGTTTAGCTGCAATGCGGGTTTTTCCCCCCTTTGAACTGCCTTTGTGTTTCAAGAGAGTTGTTTTTCCAAGTTATGTTTAAATTCAATATAGAGATACGTGCTGTAAATGGGTGCTGTGGCATCCTGTTCCCATATGCTAATGCAGCTCTCATGGACAGTGAGATTTCAACAGCCATAACATGGAGACCGCCCAGGCTAGTTACAGAGGCTGGTATGAACAGTAAAAATAAACTAAAGCAAACAGATGTATCCCCCACAACTACATGAAAAGAGCTGTTTATTAACAATGAAACACATAACATTTACAATATATCATAGTACTCCTTTATTTTCTCACATCACAGTTGCCAGTTCCAGCAGCAAGATGCGTCTTCAATCAGACAATAGATCTATATTGTGCAACATATTCAGGTCAGTGTGTGTGTGTGTGTGTGTGTGGCGGGATAGCAGGTGCTGAGGTGGGGACTAGAAAGGGAGAGAAGTCTAGGGATCCAATCTGTCAGGACCAATTTCCTTATTACAGGCACAATTGAAAAAAAAGAAAGACATCGAGGGACATTTTTCTTTTTTGCAGGTTTAAATTAATTAAATATTGGATTTGACACTGTTCATGGGGGTTGACCAGGAGGGGAGGAGGGTTGGAAAGTCATATTGGGATGGGCATCTATTCTGTAACACATACAGCATTCAGTATCATAGAAACAGAAGGGAGGGTTGGCTGAGCTGAGAGGGGAAGCAAATGAAAAACTTAAAAACAAGATAGAAAGATATATACTGTATATATGTAGATATATTAGACAGAGAGAGAGATAGATAGACACATAGATATATAGATAGATGGATGGATGGATGGATGGATGGATGGATGGATGGATGGATGGATAGATAGCTAGACAGACAGATAGACAGATGGGCAGATGGATGGATGGATGGATGGATGGATGGATGGATGGATGGATTGGTTGATTTTTAACTCTGGTAACCTGGAAAGGCACACTGAACCTAGGCTCATTATCAGGTGTGACCCAGTGGGGGGGAAGGGATAAATATGTGAAAATTGATTATAAACATATAAAGCACATTTATAAAATACTCTGGCAGTCAAAGCAAAGGTGAACATAAGTGAGGACCCCCACTTGGCCTAGCAACAGCATGGTATCTAGCTTTCAATAAAAGATGAGTACATGGGATCCGCATGGCAGCAATAAACAAAATCGTTGGAGTGCATAAGATTATGTTTCCTCAATCACAAGAGTGTGGTGTGCATACAGTATTTATGGAACACAAAAAACAGAAGTGAGAAAGAAGTAAGTGTCTCAGTTGGAACTAGAACCCAAGCCACCTGGAATACTGTTCCAGTTGTTCTACCAATTGCACCGCCAAAACAACTGGAAACTGGGCTGTCCCAGAACAAACTACTTTTTCTTCAATGCACAACCTGGTGCTGCACAGATAATTAAATTTTCAGTTACAAGACTGTGGTGTGCATATTTATGGAGTACATATAAACAAGAGATAGAAAGAAGTAAGTGTCTCAGCTGGGACTAGAATCGAGGCCACTTAGAACACCATTCCAGTTGCGCTACCAGCTGTGCATTGGAGAAAGAGTAATGTTCTGTAGGATGGCCCAGTTTCCAGTTGCATTGATGGCTCTGCTGGTAGCACAACCCAAACAGTATTACAGACAGTCTGCCAAGTCCCTGCTGAGGCACTTATTTCTTTATCTCTTCTGTTTGCATGTGTTACATAAATATTCACACAGCACTTTTGTGATTAAAAATGTATTTCTGTGCAGTGCCAGGTTGTGCTTTGAGAAAGAGTAACATACTTCTAGATGGCCCAGTTTCCAGTTGTTTTGGTGATGTAGCTGGCATTGCAACCGGAATAGTATTCTGGATGACCTGGGTTCAAGTCCTTGCTGATGCATTTATTTCTTTCTTTCTCTTTTCTGTTTGTATGTGTTATATAAATATGTGCACTGCACTCTTGTGATTGAAAATGTATTTATCTGTGCAGCACCAGGTTGGGCATTGGAGAAAAAGTAATGTGCTCTGGGATGGCTCAGTTTCCAGATGCCTTGGTGACGCAGCTGGGGGCATAACTGCAATGGTATTCTGGGTGGCCTAGGTTCAAGTCCTAGCTGAGGCACTTACTTCTTTCTCTCTTCTGTTTGTAAGCATAAGATAATACACATCATCAAGACACACAAAATCTGCAGCATCCACCAGGAAACCCAATAACTCAGGGGTGGGTTCACTTACAGCAATACGTTGTGAGTTTGTAGCCCTGTTTCTACACAGTTGTGTTAGGACATTGCCAGTCTGCCTAAAGGCACAAGTGAAGCCATGTCTATGTTTAAGGGGCTGGAATGGAAAGAAATTACTGTTGGATCTCTATTGATGTAGAAGCACCTTATACTTCTATCAAACATAATTTAGGTCTGACAGACATTGAGCATTTCCTCAGAAAAGTACCAGATAGTCTACAAATACCAATAAAGTTTGTTTTGGAGAGTCTTGAATTTGTCCTTACCCATACTTTCTTAAACTCAATGGGGAATTTTTTGAACAAAAATGTGGCATGGCAATGGGGGCATCTATGGCCCCTTTGTATGCCAACTTCTTTATGGGATATCGGAAACAGGAAGTATTGATAAAAGAGGGCGTAAATCCATACAGAGAGAATATTGATAAATGGGGTAGATTTATCTATGATTGTTTGTGTGTATGGCAAGGAACCCTGGAGGAAGCCAAATCCAGGACAAACAGTTTGATACCTTTTATTGGACCAACAGGAGTGTTACAAAAGAACAAATTGTTTTAGCTTTTGGACCAACAAGTCCTTCTTCGAGCCAATGAATTTATAAAATGACTGGGCATGAATGATTTATTTACTTCATTTATTTATTTGTATTTGGATGACACCTTTGAGCCGAGGGCTCTTTTACAAAGGTTCCATGTCAAGGCAATAAGGACAATAAGGTACAAAACACAACATGCTCATTACAATGGAACTTACAAAAAAAAGACAAATAAGTTTACAATAATAGCAGCCAAAGGCATTGTCAAGGAATTTGTAAGCGAGTTAATTATACAGTACAAGTCATACGTGGCTCAGTGAAGCTTTGTTAGGAGTGGGTTAGTGGGAAAAGAGAAAGCAGACTGGTGGTGAGGGGGTGGTATGGGAGACAGAGAGAGGGAGGAGGGGAAAAATGGGGAGGGCATTGCGTTGGGTATGTGGTAGATGGAAAACAGCAAGGGAGGAGAAACGGGGGGATGAAAAAGAAAAGGAGACAGATTCATCCTATATCCAGTAATGGGGGTAGGAGAGGAGGAGGAGCTCAGGCAGTGAGGAGGGATGCTTGAGGGTAGTATGCCTGGAGGGGATTATAAGAAGCAATCACAGAAGGCACTAGCCACGAGATGTTGACACAGTTTACACTTAAAAGCACCAATCGTGGCAATGTTAGAGATTTCTGTAGGTAGCAAGTTGAACCAGGTGGAGGCTCTGACAAGGTAAGAACGCTTGAGCATGAGAGGTCCAACAGCGAGGTATTGTAAAGGTTAGACTGTCCGATCTTCTAGTTAGGCTCGACACGCTGCGGGTCAATATTGATTGACTCCAGGGGCATAAGGCCCATTGATGTCTTCTTAGTTAGGATGCAGGTCTGGTACTTTAGCCTGCCGGACAGCTGGAGCCAGTTAGTCTGCTCGCATATGTCACACATATGAGAAAGGCAGGCAGCTGAAATAAGGAGTCTAATTGCCTTACTATGGCTACAGCTATGCGCCAGCATGCAGTATCAGTAGTGGATCCATAGATAACAAGCCCATAGTCAATAGTTGAGATAACAGAGCTCTGGATAGCGAAGTTCAAGGCTTCAGCCATTAGGCAATGTTTATACTTGTGTAGTAGCCCTATACGGGAGTTCACAGTTTTAGCGATATTGTCAATGTGTTTGGTATACAAGAGGGAGCAGTCAAGGGTCAGGCCCAGATATTTAAACATATCCACCTGCTCGAGAGTGACACCTTCATGGTTGTTAATTATGAGCTCATGGTCCTTGTACTTGTTGTGGGTTCCATGAAACAACATTGTTTTAGTTTTGTGTGGTTAAGGATGAGTTTATGGGAGCAAAACCAGAGTTCCACATCTGTGAAACTTTTCCGTAGCTGAGACTGAAGGGAGGTGGGGTCGATGTGGCAAGTGAAGATTACTGCATCATCTGCATACAGTAACATTCTGTCATGGCAGGAGGCAGGAGATTGTTCAGAAATATGCTGAATAGCAAGGGACCCAGGATAGAACCTTGGTACTCCAGAGTGGATTGGTAGGGATGACGAGAGGAATTCACCAATCCTGATCTGTTGGGTCCGTTACTGAGGCAGCTTTGAAACCAGAGGGTAGTTTCACTTAAAAGACCAAGGAGGGATAATTGTTTGAGGAGAATGGAGTGATTGACAGTATCAAATGCCTTAGTCAGGTCAATAAAAGAGGCACCGACCAACTGGCCCTGACAAGCGCATGATGGACATGTGTGTGGCGAATTCGAGGAGTGCCGAGGTAGTGCTGTGCCCTTAGCAGAAGCCATGCTGCTGGGAACATTGCAGGCTGTATTTTACAAGGTACTCCATGAGTTGATCAGCCACTATCCATTCCAAGGCTTTGAATAGAAGGGGGAGGATGGATATAGGCCTGTAGTTGTTCGTGAGAGTCTTGTCACCACTTTATGGACTGGAGTCACCACTGCCAGTTTCTGCTTTTGGGGGAACTGGGAGAGCATGAGGGAATGGTTGAGGATTTTGGTTAGTGGGAGCAGGACTTCATCAATGGTGAGGGTGAGAAGTTTCATATCCAGTGAATCGCCACTGACCCTAGACTTTCCAAGCACTTTAAGAATGTGTTTTTTAGCTAGGCTTTCCGGGATTGCTTTGAAATGGAAAGGAGGGTGCCCTGGTGGCAAACTTGAACTAACAGGAGCTGGGTTAACTGTGGTGGGATCAAAAAAGTTAGGGGGTAGCACATGACTAAGGTTAGCAAAAGTGATGTTAAATGCGTTGGCAATGATTACATGGTCAAGAGTGATGGTACCATCTATGTTCAACATTGTGGGTGTTGTTTTGGGATCTTTTCCAGTCACTTCAGCAAGGTTACGCCAGAATTTACTCCCGTCATTTCAGGTGCTGGCTAAGGCATTCTTGTAATAGTTAGCCTTCTCATGGCAGATTGCTCTGGTACATGCATTCCTTGCTGTTTTGTAGGCCTGGATATCAGTCTGGGTGCCGGTAACCTTAGCACGATACCATAGCTGGTCTCGAGATTTCATTTGTGTAAGGAGGCCTAGTGTCATCCATGGGTTATTGACACCCTTGATCTTACGCTTCTTGAACGGAGCATGAACATCGCAGGCTGAATTGAAACAGGTGATAAAGTATTCAAGTGCTGTGTCTACATCAGGGGCTATATCAATTGGTGACCATTCATGTTCATGAAGACTGTTTAGTGACTCAAGATGACCGGGGGTCAGCATTATCCTGTTAATAGTTCTGGGGGTTTGGTGTATTTGTTGGTCCAGATACACAAGATAGGGGACTGATCACTTAGGGAGTCTGGGAGGACTGTTGCTTTGGAGATGTGCTCTGGATGATTAATTAGCACCCAGTCTAGAAGTGTACAGGTCCCTGTTCTGTAGTTTACTCTAGTAGGTGATGTGACCATTTGCGAGAAGTTAGCAGCAGCTACAGCATCCTTATAACTATTCGAGCTGGAGGCCAGCCAGTTGATGTTGAAATCACCAAGCAGGATAACTTCTGTATTCTGATCCAGGGAGTTGATACAGTCAAGGAGGGAGTGAAAGCCCAGATTGCTCAACTTGGGTGGTATATAGACAGAGACAACAGTCAGGATCTTGTTATGAGTTCCGAGAAGTACTTTGGCAGCAAGGATTTGGATGTCATTTCCGGAGATGGGCACGGGCAGGACATGACCCATGAGGGACTCTTTAGGTAGAGGCACAGCCTCCTCCTTTCTTGGTAAGTCTGTCCTGTCTGAATACTGCATATCTGGGAATTGCTATTGCGGAGTCAGGTATCTTTGGAGACAGCCATGTTTCCAGCACTGACAGGATGTCTGGATTGTGCTGGGAAACCCAAGCAGAGAGGGTATCAAGTTTGGAGAGGAGGCTGCAGATGTTAATGCTTGCCAAGGAGAGTGACCTTGCACTGCTGTTAACCTTGTGGCCAAGTTGTGGTGGGCTGGGGTTAGGGTGAAGGTTGCCTGAGAGCAGCAACAGCAGCAGTATTAGATGTTTTAAAAGGGGTTTAAAGTTGCTTTTGTGAGCAGCAGTGCCTTTTTAACAGGTTCCTTTCCATAAGGATGATGCATGAGGTAGTGACCAGTTAGCAATAGCAAGAAGCTGTAATGGCACAGTTGCAGTGGTTTTGAGAACAGGCCAAAAGTTTCACTTGTTCTTCAAAATGGTTGTTGATAGATAGCTCTTAAAGACAAGTACATTAAAAGTTGATTTCAATTGAAAATGTTTGATACCTGGTGGTTAAAGCGATGCTGTCAGCTTTGCCCCTTCGTTTTTTGGCAATAGCATGCAGTGTTCCTATTGCTCACACAATACTTATTACTGTACTCAGAACACTCCAATATATTTAAAAGACTAGTATTTTACCTGCTTTCCCTGTTTTTGTACAAATATATACTTTCTGTGGTCCTGATGATAAGTCCCCGCAGACCGGAAGCACATCAAGGTCGGGACTGCACGTCTTCCACTAGCGCAGTCCTGAAATATGATTTTTTCATAAACAGCCCTCGGAGTCATATTGCCCCTGTTTCTTATGTTATCTTAACAGGTTGCAGCTATCTGCCGTCACAAAACGAGCACTAGAGGTGGTATTATTTATATTTGCTCCGCAGCTGAAACTCGCCTCATGTCTGAAAGATCCATGAACAAAATATCTAGCTGCAGTAAAAGCATGCCATTGATGCGCATGCATGGAATTTCAGCCATGGCTTACAAATATAAATAATGCCACTTCTAGTGCTGTTATCTTCCTTGGGGCTTTGTGACTTCTGATATGGGGCCCCAGCAAGGAAGTTCACACAGGCCCTGGAATAGCTTGGCCAGTGTTGTAGGGGTACAAACGTTTTATTTTGTCCAGTTTTTATAATAGCAATAAGGTATGGCCGGGTTATATATGCCAGCATGACAAAAAAGGTTGCAACCAGCATTTCAGCGATGGGCTCTATGTCGACCACAAGTTGCAGTCGGCATGGAGCTGCACAGTTAGGATGTCTTTTTACATAGGGGGACTTCTCCCCCCCAAGCCCCCTGAACTAAAGGATTCTAACTCCAGGTCACAGTTAGATTGGGGAGGGGGTGCAGGTTGGGGGAAATGGTTGCCCCCTTCCAGTGGCATTTCTATGGTGACATGGCATTGTAGTAGATATCGACGCATGTCGTCATAGAAATGTCGCTGTTAGAGTGGCATACCAGTATGGCCAGAGGTTATGTTAATGTTCAAGTTAATCTCCCCCCCCGGGGGCATGTGGCACTTGACTGCAGCTCGAGCCACTTTGCAACCCCAGGAGGGAATTAACAAGAACATAAACATAAATCCTGGCCATACCTTATTGCTTAAAAGTAGAGCAGTGTACAGAGAAGATTAGTGCAACAGTAAGGCACAGTCAGTGGTTACTTAACAGTCTGTTAACCATCCTCCCCCAGGG
This sequence comes from Neoceratodus forsteri, assembly GCA_016271365.2. NCBI lineage: Eukaryota > Metazoa > Chordata > Ceratodontiformes > Ceratodontidae > Neoceratodus > Neoceratodus forsteri. Next base: position 338,876,492 of record JADMNL010000026.1, read on the forward strand.
CATAATGCTGCATGAGGCATAGCCAAGTTTTACATGCCTCTATGGGGTCACTAACTATTAATATCACATCCGGTGACATCACTCATGTTCCCCAGAACCTATCTCCCCACTTTCCCATTTGCAGGTTATACCTGTTGGCCACTAGAGGGACCTATGCTCTCACTACTTCCTACTCCTACCTGTACAGCACTACTTCCTGGGATCTTGTTCACCACAATGTATTGGCCCTGCATCACGCCTCTTCCTGTGCCTATCCCCACTAGCAGTGCACTTACCCTCTTACCCATCTGCTAGTCCACACTGTGCCCTGGCAACCCTCCTCCCATTGCTCCTGGACCTCCTCTCCTGCCCCTTGGGACCTCTGTGTGTCCTCCTCCTCCCTGCCCTCCCCATAGCTTTCTCTTCACCTCAGGCACATCTGGGTGTCTTCTTATTCTTGCTTTCCTCCCTACCTCCCTGCCCACCCCTGCTCCCTTAGCCTCCCTCCCCATGTCAATCGTAGAAAACCTCTCACCATCTCCCAGCCAGGGTGTTAGTCATGCTACTACTCCTGTCAGGGAACATTCATCCAAACCCTGGCCCGGTTCCCAGGAGCTCCCCAACTCGCACCACAGGCCTATGCATGGTCTCCATGAATATCTGTAGCCTCCTAAAAAAGTTTGACTCACTACAATGCCTGGTCACATCAATTAACCCTGATGTTATCACCCTGGTTGAGACTTGGCTGTCGAAATCCTCCCCTGACTCCCTAGTCTCCCTTCCTGGTTTCACCCTTTTCCGGTCCGACCGTGTTGGGAGACGGGGCGGCGGCTGCGCTATTTATGTCAAGGAATCTCTCCCCGTACTAGCCCTGCCCGCTCCCATCCTTGACTCCAGGGCCCAGGCACTTACACTGAAACTAACCCCTGACCCTTTAAAGGGACCCCTTTATCTGACTACTGCATACGTGCCCCCCAGGGACCAAACGCAGGCCATTGCCTCTCTTACAGAATACCTTACCTCTCTACCTCCTTCCGCTGATCAAATTCTGGTGGGTGACTTAAATGTCAACTGGCTCAGCCCCTCCTCCTCCTCTACCTGAGACTCTTTTCTGCAAAGACCTAACGCAATTAGTTACCCACCCTACCAGGACTAACCCCAAGACAGGCTGCAGTACCCTGCTTGATGTGGTACTCACCAACCGCCCTAATCGGATCCCCAATGTACAAGTCCTCCCAGACTATCTCAGCGATCACGCCCCATTCTATTCCACTGGTCAACCTCAGTCCCCAAACCCATAGCACAGTCCACATGCCCGGCGTCTAATACCTGGTGGACTGATAAAACTTAAGGAACTTGGTCCCAAATTGACTGGTCTCCTATACTGGCAACTCCTGACATCGACACAGCTCTCTCCTTCTTTACCCAAACTTTTAATAATGCCTGTGATATCTTTGCCCCAGTGTTGACCCACCGTTCTAAAAGGAAGAATGCCCCCTTGGTTACCCCAGCTTTGATCCACCAGCTCAAACATAGGGACAACCTATGGCACCGTGCCATTGAGACTGGCCGGCCCAATGACAGGTGGTTATATGCTGCCGCCCGAAACAAGTGCACTCGGGCCATCTGAAAGGCCAAGTCTGAACACTATCGGTCCTCTCTCACTGCCTCATGGGGGAATCCCAGAACCTTCTGGGATAACATTAAACAGTTAAATGGGAGTGCACACTCCCCCCACCCACCCAGATCAACATTAATGGTGTGATCTCCTCAGACCCAGCCCTCATAGCCAACCACCTCAACACCTCATTCACTGACCTTAGCCCTATCCTCCTACAAATTTTTTGACCCTCCTCCCCAGCACCTGCCATAAATCTTTTTCGCCTTATTTTTCCTCCGTCGTGTTTCTGCCCAAGAACTTAGGCCGCACCTTGTCACTGCCCTCAAGAGTAATAGTACAGGCAGTGACACCCTGGATCCGTGTATCCTACAGCTGGTATTAAACACAGTCCTTACCCCGATCACATGCCTCATCAACCACTCTCTTTGCCTGGGGAAGGTTCCAACTGCCTGGAAAGTCGCCACTGTCACCCCTATCTTTAAAGGTGGTGATAGGACTGTGGCTGGAAACTATCAACCGATCTCCATTCTCTCTCTCTCTCTCCAAGGCCTTGGAAAAAGTGGTGGCCTCTCAAATCTCTGACTACCTCTCCACCTACAATGTCCTTTGTCCTGAGCAGCATGGCTTCCGAGCGGGCCACAGTACCAACAAAGCCCTCCTAGAGTTCTCCAACTTCTCCACCTCCTTAGACACTGGTTCTCTGGCTGGTGCTGTCTTCATTGACCTCTCGAAAGCTTTCGACACTGTCTCCCACCCCTCCTTCTTGATGCCCTTAGTCTCTCTGGTTTTGCTGCTTGGGCCTATCTCCTGGTGCACCAGTTATCTGTCTGACCGCTCACAGCGTGTAAAATTAATGGGACCTACTCAGACATCTGTCCCATCTTTTCTGGGGTTCCCAGGGCTCCATTCTGGGCCCCTACTATTCTCCCTTTACCTTAACACCCTTCCACGCTTTTGCTCGGGAACATTCTATTGCACGCTGATGATGCAGTCATCTTTGCCTCAAGTCTAACCCTATTACTCTCCAGGACTCCGCTGCAGAAGTCCTTCATTGAAGCTGAGGGCTGGTTCAAGGAACACAAATTGGTGATAAATCTTAAAACAAAACCATGTTCTTCTCTCATCCCCAAAACAAGTCCTGTAACTTCAAACTCCTCATTCACTGTGGGTCCTCATTCCCACTCGAACAAGTTTGCTCCTGTAAATACCTAGGGATCCATTTTGACCCCTCCCTCTCTTTCCATGGACACATCGCTGCCCTAGCCACTGCCACTAATATCCGATTGGGCATCTTACATCGGTTTAAACACTGCCTCCCCCCAGAGGCTCTTCGACTCACAGTCACCTCCTCTATCCTGTCCCTAGTGGACTATGGACTGCCGGTGTATGGTGCTGCTGATCAGACCGCACTCCATAAAATTCGCACTACTCTGAATAAGGCCTGCAGGTTAATTACTGGAGCACCTAGGATGACACACACCTGTCTACTGTATGCTAAAGCGCTGGTACTTGATATCGACGAGCACCTCAAATATCTTACCTGTACCCCTACAAAAAAGACCCTCCTTGGGCTTTCCCCACCAGGATTGACCACCACCATACGCCGCCTGTCCCACTAGTTCATACTGGACCTCTGGGAAAACCTCTTGTTATCCCTAGAGCTAGGACCTCTCACAGCCAAAGAGCCTTCAGCTTTAGGGCCCCTCCTGGTTCAACACACTGCCCCTCCATCTCCGAAGCTCCAACTATATCGTGCTTCAAAACTTCCTTACGTAACCACCTTATTAACACCCGATGCTGTAACTGCTCATCAAAGCCGCATCAGTACTTATGACAAAGCTTATTGCTAAGCTGCTAAGGACAACATAAACTTGGTATTGTTTGCATCCATCCTACCTGTACCAGCTTGTTTGTATCTATGTCTTAATTTACTGTTATACTTATGTGTTGTACTGCTATACTGTGTATTTTGGTTTGTCTTACTGTGACAAGGTACTTTTGCAAATGAGCCTATGGCTCAAAGGTTTTCAAACCGCTGTTTAAATAAAAAAATAATAATATAACCCTGGGTGTGCCTTATTGGATTTATAAAATTTAAAAATTAAAACCTTCTGGGATTTAGAGTTTCTCTTTCATTGGGAGATTACTGTGTGGCTAATAGAATCTTTACAACCGATCAGGATTCTTAATTTCAACTTATTTTATAAGCAGATATAAGCAACATTTGACAGATATTTCACTGCCATTCACTCCCCTTAAAGACATAAGATGGCTACAAAGGTGACAGTAAGTTCAGGTTTAATTTTATTGTTACCGACTTTCACCATAATCAGACATCAACAAATTAGACAATGTCATATACAGCACAAAGCCTCCCATCAATACTATCTTTATATGAACACACAAAATTGACAGCAAGAATTGGGCCTCTAGGTCTATCTAGTCTGCTCGAGTGTGCAGCTAACACCCTACTTTACAGCTGCCCCTCCCTCCTGCAACTTCCTTAACATTCCCCACACTGTTCCATCCCCTCTGAAACTCCAGCAGGGCTCAGTGCTGGGGCCAGTGTTTGGGTTGTTCATATCAGACATCTAAATGGGCATTAAGAGCAAGATCAGTTTGTTTGCAGATGACTCCAAAATGGGAACAGTAGTGGATGACCTAGGAGGGCAGACATGGGTTGCAGGATGATCTGTCAAAACTGGAGACCTGGTTGGACACCTAGCAGTTGGGGTTCAATGCCAAAAGGTGCAAGGTGCTACATTTTTTGGGGAAAAAAAACAAGAAGGGGCTACTAGCTTGGGGTCAGCAAGCCATGACAGAGGAGGAGAAGGATTGGGGGTGATTATAACGGGCTCAATTAACAACTCAGCACATTGCAGGAAGGCAGCTGCAAAGGGCAACAAAATGCTGGGTTGTATTGCCAGGGGTATATCTTTAAGGGTAGGGGAGGTGACCCTGCCATTGTATAGGTCACTGGTTAGAGCACACCTGGAGTACTGCGTGCAGTAATGGTGCCTATACCTGAAGAGGGACATTAAGTTACTGGGGGTGGTGTAGTGCAGAGCAACAAAGATGGTCCGGGAACAGGGGACATACCCTACATGAGCAGGCTGACGGAGATGAAAATGTACTCACTGGAAGAGAGGAGAGACAGGGGGATATGATTGAACACTTCAAGTGCATGAAGGGAATAAACAAGACAGGCATGGAAGAACTATTCAAGTTAATGGGGGGTAGGGACACTCCAGGTCACAATCTCAGATTGGGGAGGGGAAGGTTCAGAAGGGAAATGAGAAGACACTGTTTTATGGAGAGAGTGGTGTCTGGGTGGAACAAGTTGCCTGCGGAAGTGGTATCCTATAGACAGTGGACTGCTTCAAAAGGGATGGGATAGAGTAAGAGGAGGGTCAGGGAGGAGGGCAGCTGCAGTATAAGAGTTGCTAGCTGCACACTGAGCAGACTCAATAGACCATAAGACCTTTATCTGCTGGGAAATTCATGTTTGAGGCATCCACCATGCTACAGGATACCTCCTCCTCCTGCAAAGTGTCCAAACTGCCACTACTCTGTCTGTGAAAGAGTACATCCTCATTTATCTCTTATACCTACCTCCTTTCAATCGAAGTCTATGCTGTAACAAGTCCCTTCCCTTCCAAAGCTTGAATATCTCTTCTGTACCAGACTTATTTATTCTCTTTAAGTACTTAAAGGTCTCAGTCATATCCCCCTGATCCCGTCTCTCCTCCAGGGAATACATATTCAATTCTGTTAATCTCTCCTTGTAGGTCATATCCTGTAATCCCTGAGTCAACTTTGTCGCCCTTCGTTGTACCTCCTCCAACAATCCCATCTCTCGCTTCAGATAAGGGCACCAGAATTGCACACAGTATTCCAGGTGCAGTTTGAGTAGTGATTTGTAGAGTGGCAGAATGACACTGTGACTTGTAGAGTGGCAGAATGACATCCCTGCTTCTGGAGGAGATGTCCCTTGCCAAACAGCCCAGCATCCTGTTGGCCTTCATTGCTGCCCTCCTGCACTGCTCTGAATTGTTCATATTCATCGTTATCACCACCCCTAGATTCTTTTCCTCTTCAGTGGTACATGACTGCACACCCCACCACCACCAGTTAGTAACCCTTTCTAGGATTCGTTGCAGCAAAGTGTAATACTTTGCACTTTTTCACATTAAACCCCAATTGTCACACCTCTGACCACTCCACTAGCTTAGTCAGATCATCCAGCAACCACTGCTAGCCTTCTATATCTTCCATCACCACCACATCCTGCACCAGCCTCAATTCCGTGGAAGCTTTGGCAACCCTGACTCCCCTAGTGACTCCTCTGGACTTCTTCACATACTCATTCCAATCCTTCTTATTTCCTGAATGCTGCTTTTTTAGCCCTTGCCATTTCTAAAACCTCCTTGCTCAACCAGCTTGGTCTCTTAGCCCTTCCCTTTTTGCCCTTTACCTTGGCACGTGCCTTAGTGGTCTCCATCGATGCAAATTTGTTTTTTACCCATTTCTGGTTTGCTTCTATTGAGGATGAGTTTCTATCAGTGACCCTCTATTTCCTTCATAATGCCAAAATCAGCATGTCTGAAGTCAGTCACCCAGGTCCCTGTACTCACTACCTCTCTACTCATGTTAATTGAGAACCACACTGAGTGGAGGTCACTTCCAGCCAGTGGTTCCTCTACTGTCACCGCCTACAGCCTCCCCATTGGTCAATACTAGATCTAGTATATTCCCCAACCTAGTCGGCTCAGTGACCAACTGTGTCAGGAAATAGTCCTGGAATGCTGCTAGGAGAATCTGCTCCCTAGAGCTCGAGGTGGCTGACATACCTCAATCCACCCCTAGAAGACTGAAGTTCCCCTCTATCACAGTGTTGCCTCTATTGCACATTTTTCTAATTTGCCCTGCTATCTCCCTGTCTAGATCTCCCCTTGAGACAGTGGTCTATATACTACTCCCAATCTGAGAATTCTGTTCTTTGTGTCTCAGAATTACATCCACAAGGCCTCTGTCCCACACTCCTGCCCCTCTTCCTCTCACACATTATCCTTCCTTCATGTATTTAGCCCTCCCTTCCCATTGTCTCTGTCTCTCCTGTAAATCCTGTACCCTGGGATCAACAGATCCCAGTCCTGGTATTTGTTGACCCATGTTTCTGTGATGGCCACTATGTCTACCCACCCTCCACTAAAACAGCCTGTTGTTCAGCAGTTTTGTTCTCCAGACTTCTTGCATTAAAGAAGACTATCCTCCAAGAACTACCCCTGATATCCCCATATCATTTATTATCCTTCTTCACCCCATCTCTCGAAACTTTGGTGGCCTTTTCCTGTTAAAATGGAGGGTAAGCATGCTTGTCTCCCCACACCAGAGACTCCTCATTCCAGCAACACACTCACCATCCCACACCTAGTTTAAACTCACCTTTGTTGCTATATCCTCTGCTACTCTATGTTTTAGGACCTCTTGCCCTTCTCTGCTTAAATGTAACCTATCCCCTGCATACAGCTCTTTACTATCCCAGATAGTTACCTACTAACCCATACCCCTTGGATTGACTCTATTCTCTCATCCAATTATTAAACTTCTCTATCTTTTTCTCCCTCACCGTGCTAGCCCTAGGCACTGGTAGAACCTCAGAGAAGGCTGCAGAACCCCCAACTTCCTTACACAACTTCCCTAGCTCCTCGAACCTCACCATTACCACCTCTGCCGCTTCACATGCCAAGTCGTTCATGCCCACGTGAACTACTCACATGTGGTTTGTGCTGCCCTCCTCACATATTTGAGAATAACTTGTCCCACCCTATCCTCTATGAACCCAGGTACTGACTCTGCTCATATTCTACTATGTCTTATACATAATGATAAAATGCCAAAATCAATTCCAACCATGATTCTGGGTGGTAAACATGTTTTCATACAAATCCCTATTTCTAGTCAAAGAGTTTCAAACTACTTGCACAGCACTGCTGGATGTACCTAATGTTCTGTTTTGTATTAACCAGTGTATTGTGCTGATGTTTTATCATATAATTTGTGTGCCCTTTATATCTGGATTGTGTCTGTAAAAGTGTCATGTGACCCAATGTACCCACCTGGTTATCACAGTCAAGTAAATAAATGAATTCAAACATGTCATCAAATGTGCATTCATATGCATTTATCAGCATTTCTGCAATCTTTGATTATTCTGGTTAAAAACCCTTCTTCATGGAAACAGTTGTTCTTTCTTCCACTCTGTGTCTGATTTGTCAGGCAGAGTTGTCCATCACTTCTTCTGTCCTACCCTGCCCTCTGATTTGCTCCCTAAGCTTGTCAGTCCACTTGGGAGGGTAGCTGATTGCATCATCCTCCCATAGTCTCTAGTGTCTGTTGCCAAGCTTCTTAGCCCTCTGGTTGGCTGGTGGGGTCATGGGGCAATAAAATGACCATGACCATATTCTGAAGGAGCCTTGTGCTCCAAAGGCTTCAGTCCTGTTTATTTTGGTGCCCCCTTTATGTCTGCTGTCCCCTCAGGTTTTGTTGCAGCCCTCCTTGGCTGTTGTCTAGTCAGTTAGGGGTGGCTGATGTGTGGCAGGTTCATGAGTTTTGGCTTGGGATGGTGTCAGTGGAGCTGGGAGTGCTGTGAAAGAGTCCCTTCACAGCATGCATTCCAGCTCTGAAGAGGTGGCCATCTACTGATGCACTGAAGTGCCAAAATGGCAGAGTAGCATCTGTTCCTTGTTGCCTCCTGACCCACCCTCCAGCAGTCGGGTGGCTCAAGTGCAGCAGGTTTGTGCGTTTTGGCTTGGGATGGTGTCAGTGGAGCTGGGAATGCAGAGGAAGACAGTACCCTTCACAGCATGCACTCAATGTCTGAAGAGGTGACCATCTCCTGCCACATTGAGTTGCCAAAAATGGCAGAGTAGCATTTGTTCCTGGTTGCCTCCTGACCCCCCTGCCCACCAGTTAGGGGTGGTTGACATGCAGCAACTTTGTGTGTTTTGACTTGGGATGGTGTCAGTGGAGCTGGGAATGCAGGGGAAGACAGTCCCTTCACAGCATGCACAGTTGCTCTCAATCTCTGAAGAGGTGGCCATCTCCTGCCGCACTGAGGTGCCAAAAATGGCAGAGTTGCATTCGTATCCTGGTTGCTTCTAGTCTCTGCTGCCAGATAGGGAGATCAGAGCAGAAAGTGTGGCTGCAGATATGAATGGAGGGCACCAGTAACCTTAGCAGTGCTGCGCTCCTGCTCTCTTTCACTCCATACCACACAAGAGATTGAGCAGAAGAGAGCCAGTGACTGACAGAGCATCAGCAGAGTTAGGCTGCAAAGCCTAGGAAGGGCAGCAGGAAAGCATCCAGGCAAGCCCCTCCCTCAAGGGGGGTCACATATCATTACTCCCAAGTCCTTTTCCTCTGCAGTACTATCAACTACTAGCCCTTATTCTGTATTTCAACAGTTCCACTGGTGCCAATGGTGTTGCCCCTTTTTACAGAGCTAAAAGTCCCAGGAAGTGTTTTTATTAGGGATGAGTGACCCTTCAGCTGCTGTAGGGAAATTGGAATGTTCAGGTAGTCTGAGCGATGCAGACATTCTAACAGAGTCATAATTCACAGTTCTGACATCATAGATTTGAATTATGACAGCAAAGTGTACAGACTGTATGTGTATTACAAGGGCTAACCACGAATTGTACATTTCTTATAAAATGTTTGGGGAATGCCCTGCATACTGATTGGTCAAAAGGGTTCTGAAGCTTGACCTTATGGACTGGCAATCAGTTGTATTGGATTTATTGTGGCAACCAGGACATAGCATAAACTTCAGGTAGGTTCCCATAAAACTTAAAATAAATAAAAAAATGTGATTATGTATTCCACCCCTACATACAGTATCTACCTCCTTAAACACATACACAATTTAATTTTTTGAAATTCAGTATTTTATTGAATTTACAACATACGCAATTTTAAACAATGATGTATATTTCTCACAGGTTTATGTTCTGGTGCTCTTCCATGGACCATGAAAAATCCCCCCACCCCCACCAGCATTATCATTTTATCTTGCAGCTGAACTTAAATTCGATTGTTAAATGTTTATAGTTTTTATTGAACTTCCCATGTGGTGTTACCCATTATATAGTAATATCTAAGGAACATAAACATCAGTTTGTGAATGTCATGTGTGTAAACATTGGTCAACCACAGCTTACATTACAGTCTTCATTGATTCGAAATGTAATTGTTAGAAATCTTTTTTAAACCTGTAGTCATGTGCCATCTATAAATGAACATACCAGGCAATATAACCAGCCCTAGCAGCAGTGAGCTCCATACCATGGTACTGGTTATAGTTTCAGGTGAAACAGTTTCAGGGGTTCTGCATTTTTACCATCATTATTACTCCAAGGATTGAAGATGGGGTAGAGTTTTTCAGTGAAGGTATCAGTAAAAGTGTAAAGGTGGGACATGACATCAGCATCGTAGAATGACACCTGTCCTCCCCTCGTAGTCCAAGTACACAGTGATCTTCTGGAGTTTTCCACTTATGCTGAGTTTTTTACGTACTGAATCGCAAGCACTGAATGTATTCCTACTGTTCAGTGTCACAGTCCAGTATCCATTCTCAGGCTTTTTTTTCAACCTTCTCCTGCCTGTTGACAGACTCTCTGGCCACACCCACATGGCAGTCAGTCTTGTTCCCCACCTCCACCTCCCAGTAGTGCCTCCCTGATGTGAAGCCCTCTGATCCCAGCACAAAATAGTACAAAGAAAACCTGTTAGGGTTGTCAGGGAGCTGTTGTCTTGTGTCACCATGTTTCACGCTGGTCAGGTCCTCAGACAGAATCAGTTCGGGATGTGCTGTGTTAGGGTCCAGTGTCACATGGGATTGAACTATAAAATGCAAAGTAGTTTAGTGAATACTACATATTTTATACTATAAATAAGAAAAGGAACACAAATCATATCCTTGTCATTCAAATCATTATTGTACATGATAAATAATACACCATAGAGACTTGCAGTTTATCTGATAACTTTATGTTCCCTTTAGACCAGCGGCTCTCAAGCCTCAAATCCTGGTGGCCTCAAAGAGCCTCAAAGTGTAACTATTAGGACAGAGTGGTAGCCTTTTACCTTATTTTTTTTTTTTTTACCCCAGTCTCCTGATATAATACATTTCTAATCACACAGTATTGAATGAATCAAGCCCTTGGTGTATTTTCACTTGAAATTTATATCCCATGTTTTAAGGTTAGAAAGTGTCCATTCTGTCACATTTGTAATTAAGGCTCTAAACAGCTCTATGGCTGCAGAAAATTGTCCTCATGGCTGCATGTGACAACAGTAGCCCGGTTTGGGAAACATTTTTTTAGACACTAAAGAATGACATCACATTGCTAGAGTGAGTCCAGATAACAGCGATAAAGATGATTAGTGGTCTTGGGGAAACGTCATTTGAGGACACACTTAGAGAGCTGAAAATGTACTCCATGGAGGACAGAAAGGACAGGGGAGATATGATATGGGGCCTTCAAATATCTGAAAACATAGTAAAAACAGAGAGACTGGTCAAATTGAAGTGGGAGGGGCTATGAGAAGCCATAGTGTAAAACTGGAATGTTACAGAGGGGAGGTAAGGGGGCATTATTTCATGGAGAGGATGGTGGCACACTGGAACAATCTTCCAGATGAGCTGATAAGATTAGAAACTGTAGGAGGCTTCAAGAGGGGTTGGGATAGATACAGGGGCATGGTATGGGTTGAAAGTGAGGAGAACAGTGGGGGGTATGTGAGCAGGGATGTGTGGGAGTGATGAGCAGGGCCCCATGTTTTCTGCAATTCTGCAGTTGCAGCAGTGGCCGCAGAAATCGGGGCTGACCGCAGAAATCAGTACTTGCTGCAGAAATCAGGAAAACCAGCCACACAGCCTCAAAAATGCTAGTTATGCTATGCGATCACACAAGGCATGGGCATAGCTATTGATATATTAAGTATGCCATGGCATGCATGCTCATTAGAAGGGGCAGCAAACTGATGCCATCCGCTACAAAGCCAAAAAGCTAGTGGCTGCATGGCATCTTGACTTGTGCTGGCTCTTGTTACATAACTCCATCCAGCCAGTATTGTGGGGGGAAGGGGACTTATGTAAGAGTAGCAGAACTTAATTAGGTCCACGGCAGTTATGATTTGCTGCTGTGTGTGTAGCTCAGCCATGTTAGTTCTTCACTGTGAGGGTGCTCACGGTGCATGCTGAATCCTTGGAAAATGAATTTGGAAGGAAGAACTGGAAGGCGAGCTGTAGTCAAGAAGTGAGAAGATTCTGTGGTGCCCATGGAGATGGAATATATCTCTGTGTGGTGACAGGTATCAGAGGAGGAGCTGATTGCAAAAATCTAGGGCTGGCAGCAGACTGAGCAAAGGACTCAGTCCCCATTGGTGGACATCAATCATAGTTTTGATTTGCAGGGCACAGTTCTGTACCTGTAAGTGTGAGAGTAATTTCTTGGCAGATTTGAACCTGCAGCCTAAATGGTGGCATCAAACTCAATTCTTAAGGAGGGTGAAGTTGCCCAGCTGCAGCAGAGTTTGGGGACCAGGTTATACTAGAATTGGAGCAAGCAGGTATGGAAAAAATTGGAATGAAGAGTTTGATTGCTGCTATATATAAGTAAATATATTGTATCGTGGAGTGTTTTTCTCTATAGAATTCCATCCCTTTCAAAATACTGTTGCACCACAGTTCAAAGGTCATGGAATGTGATTCTACCTTACTGTGGTAGAACAGCATTCTTGAACCTCTAGACACTGCAAGAGTCAGTTTAATTTTGAAAGAAAAAGAACTCACAAACACATATTTCAATCAATCAATCAGTCAATCAATCAATCAATCAAGTCTTTATTTAACCAGGCGGTCATCGTTGAGGAATGCTCATTTGCAAGACGGACCTGGGTGGAGCATAGAGAAATGTTTGTACAAGACAACACAGATATTTACAATCAGGCAAAAAAACAAAGAACAATAGTACAAATATAAAATAAGATAACACAGTAGTTCGTATAGGCATGGAATAATGCAGACAGTGTACAAGGTGTAAAGGCATCTACATACACGGTAGTATCTAAAATCAGCTAGGAGGGCAGGGTTAAATAAAACTGTCAGAAGAATACACTAGGCAGTGGCAGTGTTGGAAGAGGATGGAGGGAGGAGAAAGGCTAGGTAAGGTACAAAACAGGGTAGAGGAAGGTAGGGATGTAGGGATAGGGGAAAGGAAGAGAGTGGGTGCACTGGAGATGCTGGATAGGAGAGGGAAGGGGCAGGGAGGTTGTCTCAACCAGAGGGTAATGAGGTTCCTACCCAAAGTAGGGAGACTAGGAAGAGGTTGGGATATAGAGTCAATAAGTTAGGGGGAACTGGGAAATGACATATTTCGCACAGTGCTATACACTATAAAAAAATACAGGACGAGCAACTCAGAGGAAGTGGTGGGGGCTAAAACAATCATGGGATATAAGAATGCATGGGATAGACATAAAGGAATTCTGGAGGTTAGGGGTAAGGGGCAACAGACTTCCTGGAAAACATAAACTGAACTTACAAACTTAAATGGGCAGACTGGGTGGGCCATAGGCCCTTATCTGCCAACACTGTCTATGTATCTATGTATGTATGCACAACCAGTGTGTTTTGTCACCTTGGGGTTTTGATTCTCATGGACCTCTCGAGCTTCGCTCTTGAGGTCAGAGAGAATCAGAACCCCTCTGTGGCAGAACACACTGGTTGTGCATAGTTGCCTATCCAGTATTCTGTATGAGGGTCACTGCCTGAAGAACACCACAACTCCCTGAGTTGTGAGAAGAGAACATGCTAATTGAGGATACTGCAGCTTAATAAGAATGACTTGCTTGCATTTTTATGTTTGCTTGCACGCATGTGCAAGAAACATAGTGCCATCATCTGAGTTTTCAGAGGTGTGTTACCCCCTCTTCCAATTCAGTCAGTGTGTTGGCAGGCGTGGCCCCTGTCCACCAATGCATGCTGGAGCTGTCTATGACAAGTTCCAAAATGCAGTGGAGTACAGTTGAAAGGAGGAGCTATGCTTCAGTGAGCAGCGAACAGATATTGCCTGCTCATGCGCAGCTCCCCTACACACACCCACACCCGCACGCGCACACACACACACACACACACACACACACACACTGCGCATACTGCATGCTCCCCCACGCACACTCTCCTATAGCCGTCGGGGTGCCCAATCCCCATCGGCTGTGCTGCGCTCCCAAAACCTTCCAAATGCCACGTTGGGTTCCCACCCCAGCGTGGCAACTCAATCAAAGTATAGCCGCCGGGGTGTCCAATCCCGTCGGCTTCACATTCTCCCCAGTACAGGGTGCCACACTGGGATCCCACCCCAGCGTGGCAACAAATGCCATGGCCAACGGGGATGCCCAATCCCCCGTTGGCTCCATGCTCCCCCCAGCCATCCTTCTGCCATGCTGGAAGCCCACCCCAGCGTGGCAAACGTCCCGTGTTGTCTTTTTTTTTTTTTTTTAATACCTGTAAAGAAAAAATGGTTCCACGCAGTCTTCCTGCCCCCCTTCCCACAACCGCACTCACCCACTGTGTACCCCGCCTCCCCACACACACCCTCACCCCATACTTACCCCTGGAGCTTGGCGCGATGATCTTCGGTGGACCGGGAACACGTCTGCACTCTTCAAAGCCAACCACGAACTGAGGAAATGCCTGTAAGCTGTATAATGGGATAGATACAGGTTTTTCAACTTTATTGCATATCTCAGGCATTTTTTGGAATTTGTGCACCAAGTTTTCAACATGGGGTTTTTGGGACCCCTTCTCATGAATGCTGTCACTGTCATGGCGTTATTCGGGCCCGAAGGGTGATTTCGCAGTCACTGCACAAAATCACCTTTTGGGACTGATTAACGCAACAAACTGCCAGTGTTCATAAGGTGGGCCTCATGAAGCCTATTTTGAAAAGTGGTAGAAAAATTCAAAAAACGACTGTTTTATTTAGTGTGCTGTAGTTCTCACGCACGCTCGTAAGTTCGCGAATTTTCAATATTTTCACTCCATATTTTCAACATTGCCATTTTACCACACCTCCTTATGAGCAGAACAGCTGTCATTTTTCACATCTTGCCTAAAATATGTTTCCGTCCATGTAGCGCACAATGGCGCAGTCGGTGTGCGAAATCAATGTACGGGACACATTAAGAAAATCACAGTGACACTGTTCATGAGCAGAGGTCTTAGGAGGGCTATTTTGAAAATTTGGTGAAACAATTCCTAACAATGACTGTTTTACGAGCGTGTGTTGCGCAGTTCCTATGCATGCTCGTAAGTTTGCGAATTTTCAATATTTTACTCCAGATTTTCAACATTGCCATTTTACCACACCTCCTTATGAGCAGTACAGCTGTCATTTTTCACATCTTGCCCAAAATGTGTTTCCACCTATGTAGCGCACAATGGCGCAGTCGATGTGTGAAATCAATGTATGGGACACATTAAGAAAATCACAGTGAAACTGTTCATGAGCAGAGGTCTTAAAATGGCTATGTTGAAAATTTGGTGAAAAAATTCCTATAAATGACTGTTTTACGAGCGTGTGTTGTGAAGTTCCTATGCATGCTCATAAGTTTGCAAATTTAATATTTTCACTCCAGATTTTCAACATTGCCATTTTATTACACTTCCTTATGAACAGTACAGCTGCCGTTTTCATATGCCACCCAAAATGTGTTTTCGCACATGTAGTGCACAATGGTGCTGTTGGTGTGCGAAAGCAATGTTTGGGACAGATTAAGAAAATCACAGTTACACTGTTCATGAGCAGAGGTCTTAAAATGGCTATGTTGAAAATTTGGTGACAAAAGTCCATAAAATGACTGTGTTACGAGTGAGCATTGTGCAGTTTCCACGCACCCTCGTAAGTTCATGACTTTGTAATATTTTAAGTCCAGATTTTCACCAGTGGCATTTTTCCACACTTCCTTATTTACAGTACAGCTGTCATTTTTCACAACATGGCCGAAGTGTGTTTTCACACTTTCAGCGCAGAAATGTGTGGTCGCTGTGGGAAATCATTGTTCGGAACAGATAAAGAAAATCACAGTGACACTGTTCATGATCGGAGGCACCAAAATGCCTGAGCTGACAATCTGCTGTAAAAAATCCCCAACCTAATTATATTACTGGTGTGCATTGCACAGTTTCTATGTACACTCGTGACTTCACCATTTTTTTAAATATTTTTACTGCAGATTTGCAACATTGCCATTTTTTAAACCTCCCCATGAACAGTACAGCTGTCATTTTTTACATCCTGTTCAGAATGTTTTTGCACCTGTGGTGCTAAATGCCATAGTCGCTGTGCATAAGCAGCTTTCGGCTAACAAACTGATATTCCTCCTGTTCATGAGGTGGGGTCACAGCAAAACCATGTTGAACATTTTGAGTGAAAATACCAACGAATGCCTGAGGTATTAGGGTTTCCAACCATAATGCCCAACCCTGTAGAGAATGACAGGCATCAGGGGTGTGACTTGGGATTCTTGTCTGTAATGCTCATACCATTCCACACCCTGCAGCCAGTGAGAGGCATCGAGGGATGCCTTGGACTCCTCAGCCCCAAAGTTCACCCCATTCTCATATACTGCACCCATCTCACCGTATTTCCTAATGGAATGTGGTGCGCATAAGGACCAAAGACCCCAAGGAACACCGTGACACTTGTTAGTGTCTGCAGGGTGGGGTGTGGTGAAATGGCGTGGCTGTTATGCATGACGACCCAAAGGCACACCCCAAAGCCTGTCACTCTCTGCAGGGTGGTGGTGGGGTTGGCTTCAGTTCAATACTTCACTGCCATTCCTATTACGCAGCTCTGTAACTTCTACACTAACACTGCCAATGCCAGCAAGCAAACATTCGGCATTGACAAATGCTTGTTATGTTTGCTTGCATGCATGTGCAAGAAACAGTGCCATCATCGGAGTTTTCGGAGGTGTGTCAGCCCTCTTCCAATTCAGTCAGTGTGTTTGCAGGCGCAGCCGCAGTTCTCCAATGCCTGCTGGAGCTGTCTATGACAGCTCCAAAATGCAGTGGCATACAGTTGAAAGGGGGAGCTATGCTTCAGTGAGCAGCAATCAGATATCGCCTGCTCATGTGCTCCCCCTACACAGACACACACACACACACACACTGCCTAGCCTACACTACTTCTCGGTTCTCTCCTGCCTCACTAAAAAAATGCTTTGGCTTAGTCCCCACCACCTGTTCCTGCTCACCCTTACCCTCCTTTTCCCTTTATGCCAACTCCCCTCTGCCTACCCTACCGCTCCACCTATTCTCACCTTTCTATACTACTACCCGAAACATTGTACCATGGCTTTACTCTGAAGTCTTAAACAAACATCACCCAATTAATACTTGGGTGCAAAGAGCCATATTTCCTAATTGGAAACTGCCACATCATTATAACTCACTAACGATCACCCTCTACTGGGACTCCAGAAGACAAGCCAAGCATCTTAAAAGTACAAGCAGAAACTCACTCCAACCTATTATGAACTATGAATGGCATCGCTGAAACTCCTGCTCCTCCTACTTTTAATATCTGGTGGATACACCCAAACCCTGGTCCTGTTGCACAGAAGCCGACAAAAACAGGGAAAGTTGGTAGTGGTCTCTCCATTATCACTCTAAATATCTGCAGCCTCCTTCCCAAATTGGCATCTCTTCAAACTCTCGCTGGACAAAAAACCTGATATACTAGCCATTGTGGAAACCTGGCTATCTCCCAGCACCCCGGATCATGCGGTCTCGCTTGAAGGCTACAATCTTTTCAGACTCGACCGGGCAAGCAAGAAAGGTGGGGGCTGTGCTATCTACATAAAGGACAACCTCTCCTGACAACGTGGCAGCTTCACCCCCACAAATATGCAGATGCAACTCCTCCCTATCAAACTGCTTCTTGGTGCACAAAACAAAGTTCTCACAGTGGCCACAGTCTATATCCCTCCAAAAGACCACTGTGCCAGTATTAAGTCTGTACTTGATTTTGTTAGTCTGCAGCCCTCTGAAAATGAGCTCCTCCTCCTCAGGGATTTCAACATAAACTGGCTCGCCTCTGACACTGGCTCTTACAAAGATGACATCCTAGCAGCAAACCTGACTCAGATGGTAACCTCCCCCACCCGGAAAAATTACAAAACTGGTACAAGCACCCTTATTGACTGGGTTCTCACAAATCACCCTGACCAGATAAAAAACATTAAAGTCCTCCCTGACTCCCTCAGTGACCACTCCCCAGTGTCCTGTACCTGGTCTAATACATTTCTCAAGCCACCCCCCAAAGTTATAACAAGCAGAGTATTGCCTTATGGGAATCTTATCAAGTTGAAAACCCATCTCCTACAACAGGACTGGACGCCAATCCTTGAATCAACTGATATTAATACCGCACTAGAATACTTCATTAAATCTTTCAACTCTGCATGTGACTTATACGCCCCAGTAAAAAACGTAAATCAAAAGCTATCAAATCCATGGATTACTGCCAAAATACTTGCCGAGCTCAAGGTTGGGACCACCTCTGGGCAGTTGCCAGAGACACAGGCTCACCTCATGATACCCTAAAATACAAGCAGGCACGAAATAGATGTACCTCACAAATTAGGCAAATGAAAGCGCCTATTTCAAAATGCCCTTGAATCCACCTGGGGTGATGGAAGAGCTTTTGGGACAACATCTGAAACATAATGGGTAAACAATCAAAATCGTCACCTACCATTATGAAAGTTGATGGATCCACCACTCTTGACCCAAAGTCTATTACAGATGCGCTTAATAAGACATTCACAGACCTTAGTGGGGTCCTCCCCAGATTTCTTCTCGGACTTACCTGTGCCTAGCCTAGTATCACAAAACACCCCTCGTGACAAACCACAATTTTACTTCAAGAAAATCAAAGTGCACAAGCACACAAGTACATAAGAAAGGCCTGCTCCAAATCCAGAACAAGTAGTGACATGCTAGATCTAAAATCCTGTCTCTCACCCTGGATGAAGTAATTCACCCCTTGCAAAATTCTTAATCTGTCACTTTGCCAAAGTCAATTTCCCAACAAATGGAAATCTGCCATAGTTACGCCAGTGCACAAAGGGGGACAAAACCTCAACAGGAAACTATCGACCAATATCAATACTCCTCCCTCTCAAAGCACTTGAACGAATAGTGGCAGACCAACTCTCTGATTACCTGGACAAATACAATCTACTCTGTAATCAACAGCATGGCTTTAGGAAAGGACATAGTACAACAACAGCCTTACTTGATTTCTCTGGAGAAGTCCACTCAGCCCTGGACAAAGGGTGCCAAACAGGTGCAGTCTTTATCGATCTTACAAAAGCTTTCAACACAGTCCATCATGGCCTACTTACCTCCCTACTTTCTAGCCTAGGCCTGGCCAAAGGTCCTTGTGCTTGGGTAAAAAGTTACCTGTCCAATCGGTCACAGGCTGTAAAAATCTCTAATGAACTCTCCGACTTCAAACCAGTTCTCTCAGGTGTACCACAGGGATCAATTCTTGGACCGCTCCTCTTTAGCCTGTTCCTTAACTCCCTCCCAGATATCTGCCAGGAGAAAATAATCTTATACACTGATGATGCTGTAATTCTCTCTTCCCACAAGGATCCAAACTCCCTACGAAAAAGCCTGCAACTTGCTTTCTCTAGTGTTGAAAGGTGGTTCCTGGATAGTAAACTTATGCTAAACCACAATAAAACAAAAGCCATGCTCTTCTCCAATCACCAAAACAAAAATAGGCACACTCCACTAACCATACAAACCTCTACGGGAATTACACTGGACCAAGTAATACCTTGGCATCACTTTTGACCAAGGGCTCACCTTTGCAACCCACATTGACAACACTGCAAAACAGTGAACCAAAACCTGGAATACTATTCCGTAACCGTCAATTTCTAAATCAAGCGGCATTGAGAATAGCTATACAGAGTTCCATAATCTCAATCATTGACTATGGCCTTATTATTTATGGCTCAGCTACCTCCACTGCTCTAAGGCGTATCTCAATCACTCTAAATAAGGCCTGCTCCCTCATGGGGCTCAAAGACTGACTCACACGTATGATCTGTACTATAAATCAGGCTGGTTGAACCTATCAAATCGTCTTATTTATCTCACCTGCACAATGGCAAAAAAATCTATCTTGGGACTGACTCCATTATGTATTCAAAACCTACTCCGACTGAATCCTGGCTCACGACCCTCCACCAGATCTGAATGCCAACCTTTCCTGGTTCCGAGATGCCGGACTGCACAGGGACAAAGATCTTTCGCATACAGGGCCCCGACATGGTTCAATGCGCTTAGTCCACCTACTCTATCCTCAACCTCGCTTGAAGCTTTCAAATCCATGCTCTATGCCCACCTCACCACCACTAGCAACTGTGATTGCGCTAGATAAAGACTACTACTCCTCATGTCCATCCTCACATCTGAGGCCTCTTCCTCCCTGACTAATGAACCCTCTGGTACCTCTACTACTTCCTGTCTCCCACCCAAACTCACTCCCCCTTTTTCCTGTCCTCTCACTTACTCTCCCGCTCACCACCTTCCCTCCTCTCTAGCCTCCTTTGGTGCCTAAAGATCACCCTCTCCTGGAAGTTTCCTTAACCTTGAAATTGTCTACTCGCTTGAACCTGTTATAGCTTGTTTTTCTATGAAACTTAAAAACGTTACTGCCTTAAACTGTTAATAGCAAATTTATGATGTAACTTTCCTGTCTGGTTTTACCTGTAATGTGTATTGTGCTTTGTTAAATGTTCTTTGTGACATGGAACCTTTGTAAAAGAGCCCTGGCTCAAAGGTATTAATTCCTAGACTAATAAACTAAACTAAACTAAACATACACACACACACGCTGATGCTCCCCCCCCAACACACACACACACTGTATAGCCGACGGGGGTGCCCTGTCCCATGTCGGCTGTGCAGCCCCCAAACACAGTTTCATATGCCACGCTGGGTGCCCACCCCAGCAGTGGCTATGTCAATATAAGCCCGTGGGGTGCCCAATCCCCCGTCGCCTCCACTGAGCTCTCCCCCGAGTACAGGGTGCCACGCTGGGAGCCCACCCCAGCATGGCAACAGATGCCATGGCCGATGGGGTGCTCTCAATCCTGTCGGCTCCAACCCCCAAGCCGCCTTCTGCCATGCTGGGAGCCCACCCCAGCGTAGCAAGCGTCCCGCATCATCTTTTAAAACAAAAACCTGTAAAGAAAAAACAGTCCTCGCAGTCTCCCTGCCCCCCACAACCTGCACCCACCCACTGCTCAGCCTACCTCCCACACCCCCCATACTTACCTCTGGAGTCCGGGCAATGATCTTCGGTGGACCGGGAACACATCTGCACTCTTCAAAGCCGACCGTGAACTGAGGAATTGCCGGTAAGCTGTATAATGGGATAGATAGGGTTTTTTCAACTTTGTTGCATATCTCAGGCATTTTTTGGAATTTTTGCACCAAATTTTCAACATGGGGTTTTTGGAACCCCTCCTCATGAATTCTTGCACTGTCATGGCGTTATTCGGGCCCCAAGGGTGATTTCGCAGCCACTGCATGAAATAACCTTTCTGGAAGGATTAATGAAATGACACTGCCAGTGTTCATAAGGTGGGCTCTCAAAAAGCCTATTTTGAAAATTTGGTGGAAAAATTCCTAAAACTGACTGTTTTACGAGCGTGCATTGCTCAGTTCCTACGCACGCTCATAAGTTCAAAATTTTCAATATTTTCACTCCAGATTTTCAACATTGCCATTTTACCACACCTTCTTATGAGCAGTACAGCTGTCATTTTTCACATCTCACTCAAAATGTGTTTCCGACCATGTAGCGCACAATGGCGCAGTCGGTGTATGAAATCAATGTACGGGACACATTAAGAAAATCACAGTGACATGGTTCATGAGCAGAGGTCTTAAAATAGCTATGTTGAAAATTATGAAAAAAAATCCTAAAATGACTGTTTCTGAGCGTGCGTTCGCGAGTTCCTACCGCCCGTAAGTTTGTGAAATTTCAATATTTTCACTCCAGATTTACAACATTGCCATTTTACCACACCTCCTTATGAGCAGTACAGCTGTCATTTTTCATATCTCACCCAAAATGTGTTTCCGCCCATGTAGTGCACAATGGCACAGTCGGTGTGCGAAATCAATGTACGGGACACATTAAGAAAATCACAGTGACACTGTTCATGAGCAGAGGTCTTAAAATGGCTATGTTGAAAATTTAGTGAAAAAATTCCTAAAAATGACTGTTTTACAAGCGTGCGTTGCAGAGTTCCTATGCACGTTCGTAAGTTTGCAAATTTTCAATATTTTCACTCCAGATTTTCAACATTGCCATTTTACCACACCTTCTTATGAGCAGTACAGTTGTTATTTTTCACCTCTCACCCACAACGTGTTTCTGCCAATGTAGCGCACAACGGCGCAGTCGGTGTGCGAAATCAATGTATGGGACACGTTAAGAAAGACACAGTGACACTGGTCATGAGCAGAGGTGTTAAAATGGTTATGTTGAAAATGTGGTGAAAAAATTCCCAAAAATGATTGTTTTAGGAGAGCACGTTGCGCAGTTCCTAAGCACGCTGGCAAGTTTGCGAATTTGTAATAGTTGCAAACCAGCTTTTCAACAGTGCCATTTTACCGCAGTTCCTTATGAGCAGTACAGCTACCATTTTCACATCTTGCCCAAAATGTGTTTCTGCACATGTAGCGCACAATGGTACAGTCGGTGTGCAAAAACAATGTTTGGGACAGATTAAGAAAATCACAGTGACACTGGTCATGAGTAGAGGTCTTAAAATGGCTTTGTTGAAAATTTGATGACAAAACTCCATAAAATGACTGTGTTACAAGTGACCATTGCGCAGTTTCCACTCACCCTCGTAAGTTCATGAATTTGTAATATTTTCAGTCCAGATTTTCACCAGTGGCATTTTTCCACACCTCCTTATGAACAGTACAGCTGTCATTTTCCACAACATGGCTGAAATGTGTTTTCACACTTTCAGCACAGAAATGAGTGGTCGCTGTGGGAAATCATTGTTCGGGACAGATAAAGAAAATCACATTGACACTGTTCATGATCGGAGGTCCCAAAATGCCTGTGTTAACAATCTGCTGTAAAAAAATCCCCAAACTAGTTACATTACGGGTGTGTGTTGCACAGTTTCTACGCATGCTCGCGACTTCACCAGTTTTTTTAAGATTTTCACAGCAGATTTTCAACATTGCCATTTTTTACACCTCCCATGAACAGTACCGCTGTCATTCTTCACATCCTGTTCGGAATGTGTTTTTGCACCCTTGGTGCCAAATGCCATAGTCGCTGTGCAAAAGCAGTTTTCGGCTAACAAACTGATATTGCCACTGTTCATGAGGTGGGGGTCACAAAAAAACATGTTGAAAATTTGGAGTGAAAATACCAATGAATGCCTGAGGCGTTAGGGTTTCTGACCATAATGCCCCACCCTGTAGAGAATGACAGGCATCAGGGGTGTGACTTGGGATTCTTGCCTGTCATGCTCATACCATTCCACCCCCACCCACACCCTGCAGCCAGTGAGAGGCATCAAGGTGTGCCT
This sequence comes from Neoceratodus forsteri, assembly GCA_016271365.2. Lineage (NCBI taxonomy): Eukaryota > Metazoa > Chordata > Ceratodontiformes > Ceratodontidae > Neoceratodus > Neoceratodus forsteri. The sequence goes on from JADMNL010000026.1 coordinate 338,899,806, forward strand.
TGGACTCTTTGGGCCAAACTTCACCCCATTCTCCTATACCGCACCCATCTCACCGTATTTCCTGATGGAATGGGGTGCGCATAAGGGCCAAAGACCCCAAGGCACCGTGACACTTGTCAGTGTCTGCAGGGTGGGGTGTGGTGAAATGCGTGGCCGTTATGCCTGATGACCCAAAGGCACACCCCAATGCCTGTCAGTCTCTGCAGGGTGGTGGTGGGGTTGGCTTCAGTTCAATACTTCGCTGCCATTCCTATTATGCAGCTCTGTAACTTCTACACTACCAATGCCAATGCCAGCAAGCAAACATTTGGCATTGACAAATGCTTGTTCAGTGTGTCCCCCAAAAGAAAAATCAGGAGTCAACAAATCCTACGGACACTGCAAGTTACACCCTCCATCACTTTTACAAGAAGACAATTCCCACCCACCCCAACACACAGATTTGTACACTGTACTCAACATGTTTGTTGCAAGGCAGTTTGGGTATTACAAGTTTAAAAAAATAATCTAAAAGAACATTGATCAAAATCAGAACAAAATGGCTTTCAAGTTGGAGTCTCTCTTTTTTTCTGTTAACTGTAAATATAAAGCAGAAGAAATCCAAGCAGGTTTTGAATTCTGGGTAGTTTTAGCAGAGTGTTTCTGTCCTCCTCCAATCATAACCTAGGAGAACAGCAAAAGCCACCAATATGCATAAAAAACAAATGAACCTTCAAATTCTGGATGGGAAGAAAAATTAATTAAAAGAGAACACTGATGCCCATGGCTGTGCCAGACTTGGGTTATTGCAGTTTAACATTTATGATAAGAAGACTACATACTGTTATTTTTTTTTTCCATTAACACTTTATTAGAATTTATTCACAAAGAATGTAACCAGTAGACAAAATACAATCATAAAAAAATACCATAGATTGGAGCAAGCCAAAGATCAGAAACATTCTTTGTAACAGTGCCCCCAAAACAATACAACCCAAAACCCCCAACCCTCCACCACCAACCCCACACAAGACCAAAAAAGAAAAAAGAATTATTTGTATACGAGGGGGTGACCATATATCTTAAAGTGAGTAGGCAATAAAGAAAGGGGCCCAAACCTTCTTAAACCTGGGGAGTTTATTGTGGAGTATGGCAATCATCCTCTCAATTCTCAAACTATAGAGTAATTCTTCAAGCCATTCCAGGTAACTGATCATTACCTGGTCCTTCCAGTGTCTAAGAACCACCTTTTTAAGAGTGATAGAGATCAGAGCCACGTAGAACTTCCTGTTCCTGACTGAAATACTGGACATATCTCCCAACAGGCATATTTCTGGAGTAAATAAATCCTCCAGACCAAGAAGGGGATCAGCTTTGTTTTTGATTTCCGACCATAACGGGACTATTTTCGGGCAATCCCAAAAAATATGGAACAGGTCACCAATTCCGGAAAGACACCTAATACATTTTGAGTCAGGGCTCAGCTTTAGGCTCATAAGTTTTCGTGGGGAGTAATAAATATTATGTAAGAATTTGAACTGAATAAGTCTCAATTGGTCCTGCATAATAAATTTATGACAGCTCTGCCAGAGGACTGTCCAGTTAAACTGTCTCTCCAGGAATACCGTGGCCCTGTAGGTCCCTGGGACTGGATTTGAAGAGTATGCCCAGTTGAATAAAATATTATATATCTTGGAAATTGCATAAGAGTGACCTACTGAAGGATTCAGGTCCTCCTGGAAATCAAATTTCGGAGTCTGCATTGGAGTTGAACCTAGTTCATTAATCAAAAGGTGACGAAGTTGTTATACCTTGAAAATTCCTCTATTGGGAATGTTAAATTTGTGTAGGATCTCCCTCGAAGGGTACAAACACCCCTCTTCATTAAGAAAGTCTTTTACGTGGCAATCGACTGGTAAAGTCAACCACATGGGGTTAATGGGTTTCTGACCTATCAAAAAACGCGGGTTGCCCCAGATAGGTTGAGACCAGTCCTTGGTATTCTCATATTTTAAAAAATTACAAAGTTGAGTGTGAATCTTTAGGGAGGTCCCAATCGGACAATTCTTAAGAGGAAGGGGAAAGACTACATACTGTTAAATGGCCTGCTGTTCCACTTTCAGTGTAGCAGAGTGGTTGCATGAAGGCAGATAAAGGGTTAACTAAGACTTAATCCCCTTGAAGGTATGCTGTTTAGCCACAATTTATCTGCCCCAGAATGGCCACAGAATCAGCAGTTGTTCTGCCTCAGAAAGTCTGAGGTCCTACCATAGAATGTAGGTCCACTTTGCCACAGTAAACACGGGGCCCTGGGATGAGTTAACAAAGGGAGGCAGAGCAGCAAATGTAGCTTACTAGTGAGCTGTGTCAGGCAGATATGATAGACCATAAGCCTAATCTGCTGTCAACTATGTAAGTATGTATGTACACTACCGGTTAAAAGTTTTAGAACACCCCCATTTTTCCAGCTTTTATTGAAATTTAAGCAATTCCAGTCCAGTGAATAACCTGAAATGGTACAAAGATAAGCGGTAAACTGCTAGAGGTTAAAAAAAAGTTTACGTTAGCAAAAACTGCTTTAGAGAAATTGCAAAGAAAGCCAAGGTGTCAGTGAGTACAGTTTCCTACACCATCACAAGGCACTTGGAAACTGGAGGAAACTCTGACAGGAATAGGTCTGGCAGACCCAAAGCCACAACAGAATCAGAAGACAAGTTTCTGAGAGTCAACAGCTTGCGTGATAGGCGGCTCACAGGACAACAGCACAGAGTGACTGGCACCTTGAACCAAAAGGGTTACCACAGCATTTTGCAGCGCCATGCAATACCCTCTGGTCTCACGTCTAGTTGGTCAGGGGTTCATCCTACAGCAAGATAATGACCCAAAACATACCTCCAGGCTATGTCAGAACTACCTTCGAGGAAAAGAACAAGACGGTAGGCTTCAAATCATGGAATGGCCAGCACAGTCTCCAGACTTAAACCCCATAGAGCTGGTTTGGGATGAACTGGACAGAAGGGTGAAAGCAAAGCAACCTACAAGTGCAACACATTTGTGGGAACTTCTGCAACAGTGTTGGGAAGAACTTCCCGAACAATATTTGATGTCCATTATAGGAAGAATGCCACGAGTGTGTTCGGTGGTTACAGTATATCTGCAAAAGGTGGCTAATTTGATGAGTCAAATATTTAGATAAAATTTTGTTAAACAAAATGATTCTATGATTTTTTATCTCCAATTGTTTATTTGTTCTATGCTTTAATTTCAGAGTACATTGAGACATTAACCTGCGTAAATTTCAATAAAAACTGGTAAAATGGAGGTGTTCTAAAATTTTTGACTGGTAGTGTATGTATGTATGTAATCGATCCATTTGGGCACTGTTTATCACCCCCATCTTCACCCAGCACATGTTAAAGGGACACTGTCAGCTTTTAGGGAGATTTGTATTGACGGTTTGATGATACGAACATATGAACATGCAAAATTGTCAGCAGATACAGGCCACAAAGGTCTACCTAGTCTGTTCGAGAGTGGAGCTAGTTATACTAAGTATCTGTCCCACCCACTCCTACAGGAATTGTCCCCCCATCTCTCTGTCATTGTAGCCCACTTTCATTGGGCCCTACTGTTCTAATCATCATCTTTACTCTGTAACCCTTCTTAAAGCAGGTCACTGACCTTGCCACTACCACCTCCTCTGGCAGCTTGTTCCACCCTTTCACCACCCTCTCTGTGAAGAAGTGCTTCTTCATCTCCTTCCTGAAACTGCTTCTCACCGATTTCAGGCTATGCCTCCTTGTTGTACCTTCCTTCCTTTGGTTAAAGATTCCCTCAGTGCTGGTCCTGTTTATTCCCTTCAAGTATTTAAAGGTCTCAGGCATGTCACCCCTCTCCCTTCTGTCCCCTAGAGAATACATGTTAAGCTGCCTCAGTCCGTCCTCGTATAATCTGTTCCCCATGCCTGTATCAATTTGGTTGCTATTTGCTGTACTGTCTCCAGTAGTTTGATATCTTTCTTTAAGTAGGGGCACCAGTACTGGACACAATACTCCAGGAGTGGTCTTACCAGTGACCTGTACAGTAGCAAAATAAACTCCTTCTTCCTAGAGGTGATGCCCCTTACTACGTAACCCAGCATCCTATTTGCCTTAGCCGCTGCCTTACAGAAAAATGCTGTCTGCTGTGGGTTTCATGTCTACCCTTACTGCAACACTCACATCTTTCTCTTCTTCTGATACTGTCATCTAGACACCCCCTAGCCAGTACCTTGGTTTTGGACTTTTGGCTCCCATGTGCACTACCTTACATGTTTTAGCATTAAAGTCCAGTTGCCAGATGCCAGACCTTTCCTCCAGCTTTGCTAGGTCCTCCATTAGTCCCTTCCTCTGTGTCTACCCTCCCTCAAAGCTTGGTATCGTCTTGTCTGCAAAGAGACAGATTTTGCTTTTGACCCCCTCTGCTATGTTACCAATGAATACATTGAACAACACAGGTTCCAGCACCGATCCCTGAAGGACACCACTGGTCACTAGCATGGGTGTGGACAACTTGCCTGCTACCACTACTCTGTGGTTCCTGTCCATCAGCCAGCTCTTTACCCACCTCAGCATCTTGTCTCCAACTCCCAGGTCACCCATCTTGCTGACCAGTATGCCATGGGGTATAGAGTTGAATGCCTTGCTGAAGTCCAGATAAGCATGCCCACTGCCTACCCTTTTCCAAGGACCTCATGACCCAGTCATAGAAGTCTACTATGTTGGTTTGACATGACCACTCCTTGATAAACCCATGTTGCATGTCATCCTGGAGACCATTATCCTTAACCTGACCCCATCATTGTTCTCTGCTCCCCTTTCCTAACCTTCATCTGGCTACCCTATGACTCCTACTCACCTCACCCCCTGCTTTCTTCCTAGACATTACACCATATCTCGCCTACTATGCAAACGCCCCTCGCTCCAACTAAACTTCTTATTTTCATCCTGCTGCTGCTTGCCAGTGATGCTGTGATCAATCCCGGCCCAGCAGTCCCCTCGCTCTCAAATTTCTCTAAGGGACTAAGTCTTGCTCATCTTAACATCCATAATCTTCTTCCTAAAGTAGACTCATTGCAACCTGTCATGGTCAACCTCAGTCCCGACATACTAATACTTTCTGAATCCTGGCTCTACAGGATTCCTTACTCAGCAGAGATCATCCTTGGTTATTCCTTAATCCATCAGGACCATGCCACTAGGGGTGGCAGAGTGGCCATGTACCTTTCCTCTACCTTACAGTATGTTCCTATTATCTTTATTTCTTCCCCTTCAGCCTATGAACTTCTCCCCATCAAAATCTGCCTCCCCTTCTCCTTCCCATTCTATGTTGCTGGTGTATATTGCTGCTCTGGCACAACTCCTTCCACTATTGCCAAACTTCTCTTCACTGTCTGTTCTCATGCCTCCACTGGGGAACTCTTCATTCTTGAGGACTTTAATAAAAATTGTCTTTCCCCTTTTCATAACAAACTCTGCAATAACATCAAGTCCCTTAACCTCTCCCAATTAATCTCTGATCCTACACACCTGAAACTTTAAACTTTAAACTGCACTCTTCTGGACTCGGCCCTCACCTCACGCCCCCATAGAATTACTGCATTGGGCACCCTTCCGGAGACCTCTGTGACCACCATATGGTGTACTGCATTCACAAGGTTCACCACCCCAAAACACCACCCAAATTCATCCAGTCCTTGAACCAATCCTCACTTCACGAGGATCTAACAGCTACAGAATGGTCACCTATATCCACTGCCAGCCCCATATTCTGTTTTACTGCAGATGCAGAAAAGACAGAGAAATACCCTGTCCATTCAAAAAGCAAAAACCAAGAGTCACAACTGATGTGCTGTAAGTTGGCCCAGCTGCAGGTACAGGTATATGAGCAGTACATTCTCATCTGCATCTCACAAAAACATTTTATAATGTCATTCCAGATAGTTTGTTTTCCACACTGGCATCACATTTGTGAAATATCTGAGCAAAAAGCATTTTTTAATATTTAGAACCATTAATCTTAGATCCCATTGGTATTCTAGATAAACAATAATACTCTCCAGGGTGGGTGGTGGTGGGGAATACCAGACTGCCAGGGGAGTAATGAGGCGCAACATTGCAGTTGGAGGGCCTTATAGCCACTGGAAGGTCCAGTATTTCCCAATATCGCCCACCCTGGAGAGTATCATTGCATTTAGAAAATGGGCACTGTATTATATATCTCTGCATAAAAAAATAATTTTTATGTTACATCTTTGAATAAAAAAATAATTTTTATGTTTACATGTTAAAGTGTTAGAGTTTTCACTTTCTTTTGTGGTAAAATAGTTCCTCCACTTAGATTGTTGTATTTCTTTTTTGAGTTAAGGACTTTTGTCTTAGGCTCCATCCACTGCACCCAACAGGGCTGAAATGGTTCCAAACCATTACAGGCTGCAAACATAACAGTGTGTCCACACTTCCAGCGAACAGGTTTGAAAATGGTCTTGAACTGGCACAGCCTGTCCACATTGAGATGTGAACAGTGTGTGCACCCAACCCCTGTAATGTGGAGTGCATCCCATGGTGCACCTGGGGGAGACAGCAGTGAAGAAAGAAACCCACCCGAATGAACACCTGGCTGCCAGTCTACACAGGGCACACTGAGTGCGGCACAACAAGCCTCAGTATCCTACAGTGATGTGTGCCCATGTGCATCTGTGGGGGACCAAGGGTGGGCAGCAGGTGAAGGTGAGGAACCGTAATGAGGAGAGGCCACGACAAATGGCATGAAGGTGTACAGTGATGCACCAACACATGCTGTGTACAGGGACCCCACTGCATCCCACAGACAGGCATGCGGTGCACCACCAGGAAATGGCAAACCAAGGCCCGCTGCCACCAGATGCAAGCTGTGTGCACCAGCATACACTTTGCAGCCAGGCCGCATATCCAGGACCCCCACACCAACAATCCATGGAATTGGAAGCCCCACTGTGCCACAGAAAGCAATGTGTGCATGCATGCACACTGCCCAAGCAAACCAGCAACACAGTATGGTGACACAAGACAGCCTTTAATCCAATGCCGCCATGGCTTCTGGTGGAAATAACACAAGTAAACAATGTGCAGCTGCAGCATGGCCATGCAATGGACCATGTGCATTTCTGCGTAACACCACATATCCCCAAAGAAAACAGACACTGTCATGTGAACAAACAATGCAATACACAATGCCAGGCCACCATATTGGCGGCACCATACACCAACCTTACAAAGGAACCTACGTGTGGGTCACTGTACCATCACCTGAAACAATGAAAAACAAAACCATGCACAGGTGGTGCCCAAACTCAGGCACCCGTGTGGCCATACTGTATCGAAACCCTTGACACAGCATGTAGTAGAGATGCCACGCAACAGTGCATGCGACCCAGGAATTGCACTGTTCAACTGAGTGTCACAGCCAGCACATACCTCTGTGCCAACATGAACCGGGCACTGTTGTCACTGGGCAGACCCCATCGGCATCATCAAAGTAGGGAGGAAATCAAAAAAGGAGTCCCATGTGGCAACTGGCGGGATGCACCAGTCAGCCAACCCCTGCAAGCTGCATGGGTTATCACAGGGAGGTCCACTGGAACCTGTCGCTGTACAGGTCCTGTGTGAAGCTGGGCATGCCTGCTGCAGGATCCAAGAGGGTAGCACTGTGCCAAGCACCGGCACCATGCATCGGGGGTTGGGGTGCTGTGTGCATGCCAGCGGTGGCTGGTGTGACACCTGTGGGGTGCAGCTGTGCCATGCTGGCAACAGCTGGTGTTGCCTTGGATGTGGGTGGCTGGGTGGTGGAGGCAGTGACACCACCCATGTACACTGCACCCTGTAGTGGGAGGTCATGCATGTGGGGTGCTGGCACAGTCGGGGGATGCATCCTGGTGGAGGCTGCCTATACCATGCAGCCTGTCTGTCCACCAGCGGTGGACGGGTGGGCGATGGCAGGGTCGGCCATGCCACTGTGGTACTCAGTGGCCACTGGCATGGTGGCACACCCACAAGGGAACAGGGCACAGGAGGATGGGTCTGCGGTGGTGCGTGCCATTGGGATGGCACCTGGCCATTGCGGTGCGGCTGCAGGTGGTGGCTGCTGGCATTGCATGGCCAGTAACTGGACCATCTGTGTGAAGAACCACTCTGTCTGCTCTGCCTCTTGTCTCCGTAAGTACTCCTCCAATGCCCTCTCCTCCCATGCCCGCTCCCTCTCCATGTCCATCAGCTCCCTGTGGTGCTCATGTATCATCCTATGCGTAGGTTCCAGCACCGCCCCAAGAACGTCTGCCATCCGTGCTGTCTTTGACTTCCTCTTCCTGAGGTTCACCAGGGGTGACTGGTCACCCTGCTGCTTCGCATGGTGGCCTCCTCCCGCAGTGGAGCCATCACTGGAGGTTCCTGGCATCACGTCCTGCAGGACCAAGGACACTGGGAAGACCTCCACTACGTCAGTGTCCACCGATGTCCCCTCACCGTGGTCTTGCCCTGGAATGTCAGAACACACCTGTCACCATTACACACAGGTGCGTACCCCACCCCTACCCCTCACCGCCAACCCCAGACCCATGCCCATGTCCCCCACTCACCTGTGTGCCTACACACACCTCAGGTGCCACATGCAAATTCACTCGAGTGAACCTGTGCTACCACCCATGCCATGCCTATCACCTTGTGCTGCGTGCCCAAGATATACCCCCACTGGCATGCAAGAACCCAGCATACACATTGCACAATGCACTTACCTGTGTCCGGGCACTCCCACTGCACACCGTCGTCGTCTTCATTCCCCAGGTGCTGGCATGCATACCCAGTGGTGTCCCCATCATCTTCTGTGTCCAGTTCAGGGCTGGCCATGTGTAAGCTCTCCAGGATGAACGCTAGTTCGGTGGTAGGCCGTGTTCCTAGTATGGTATCCAATGTGTCATAGAAGGGGCACACCACATGTGCACCCCCCGAGCGTCTGTTGCTGTCCCTGGTTTTATGGTACCACACCTTCAGTTGCTTTATCTTGTCATGGCACTGCTTTGCCATCCGCTCCACCCCATTTGCATGCAGGTATTCTGATACCTTCTGATACACCTTTGTGTTGTGCCTTGCACTGGCTAGCTCTGCCTACACACATTCTCCTGTGTCCAGAACTCCACCAGGAGTTTTGTGGCCTCTCCTGACCAGGTGGCACTGTGATCTGACATGGTCCTGCAGGTGGGCAGCGTGCAGATGTGGTCACTGATTGGCACAGTCCTTTCTACCCTACACCATTCACAGGCGGTGCTTGTGGGCTGGGGTCACTCTGCAGTGGTGCTGTTGTGGTGGGCTCTGGCACTGCTGTCCTCTTGGGGCTGGTCTTGTGTTATGGCAGCTGTTGGGGACCCCTTCACACCTATGGCACACAGTGCTGGCATCTGCTGATGGCTCCCTATGACTTGTGCCCACTGTTTGCCATGGGCACCGGTGTTCTTCCCCCCCTCACAGTTCTTGGACAGCTGCAGCAGGCAGCACCCCCTATTGCCACACTGTGCCTCCTGGCTGCACCTCTCTCTGGTGTGTGCACCCAGCTGTTCTGGTCTCCGTGCACTAGACATTGTGCAGGCACTGCCCTGCACCGTTTCCACCTCGCTGCACTGGTTACTGTACTCCCGTGCCTCTCTGCCTTCCCAACGCTTCCTTCTTCCGCCTCCCAAGTGCCCCTCTGTGGTTCACTGCCTGCTGGTCTAGCGAATGACTGGGGTCTAAACGGTCATGCATTTAGATGGCAGGTGGTAATGTTACAGCCTTGCAACCATTTCTGTAACCATTGTAGAAACCGTCTCCTGACAAGTTTCTACAATGGTTACGACATTGCCTGCTTTAACGTTACCAGTGTAAACGCACACCGTTACTGATGCGGTTTACACCCTCTGCAAAGTTACAGAAGGGTTTTCAGGCTGCAGTGTGGACAGACCCTTAGTTGAGCCTCCATAGTTGTTGGTGGTTGTCATGGTAACACCCCACACACACACACGATTTGTTTTACTGTATATTTCTCTGGAGACTTGCTTTTTACTGTGTCAGGTGGATCCCAAATGGCACATTCGGGAGACCAGCATGTGATGTTACGATGTTCAGAGAAGTTGATATGGTACAGTGCAGCATAACTTAGGTAGTGTGATTTTATTTATTTGAGCAATAATGCAAAACAGGGTGTGGGTTATTGGGGATTTACCAATGCCTTGTGTGGTGTGTCACAATGCGCAGCTGAGTGACTTAACCACACAAGAAGTGAGTAAATCACCGAATAATTCACACCCTGGAGTGCCTTATTGCAATTATACAATGGACTTGTGTACAATAAATTTAAAATGTGTTTAATTATGTTTTTTATAAATGCCATTCCTCACCCGTGGGTTATGCAGGATTTACCCAAATCATGTGACAAGTTTTGACTAATGAGGTTACAGGATTTTCTCACACCATTGTATAATTATGTTTAAATTTGCAGAATAAGGAAGTGCTGACTTGCTTTACAATGTAGGTTAGTGCTGTTGGTTAACCAAGACTAAGAGACAGAGACAGAGACTGCAGTAGCTCCGGTACCACTATTGTGTGTGCAGGAACGGAGCTAGCAGTGTCAGACTCATTCTGCAATTTGTAACTCTCTAGCTCAGCTGCTTCCCCCCCCCAAGATTCCTGCACTACTAAGCCTTACCATGACCACTCTCTCCAGCACCAACATTATCTCTCGGCCCCTACCTTTCCTCTTACTACAGTATACACCATTATCATGGTAGATACCCCTCCAAACTGTTGCTTACCAGGGTTCTGCCTTTGCACCCCAGAGTCTGCTTCAGAAGACTTGACACTTCTGCCCTGGACACACGCGCCCTCCTCTACCTTGACCCACAGGACTCCTGGGATTCCCCCACCCATCTCCGGCCACTGTGTCCTAGGCCTTTCCTCCTACTGATCACTGCCTTGTTTTGCCTCTCCCTTCCTAGGAGATATGCCCACCCCTGTTTGTATGTTGCTCCCCGTTTGTACTACCCGAACATGCTCCAGGGCGTTAACAAATCTGAGGCTCTCCTCCCTATGGGTATTAATGCTACTCCTCCTGATCTCTGGAAACATCCACCCTAACCCTGGTCCTACCCCCTTGCCGTCAACTAATCAGACTGCACCCGGGGAACTCTGTATAGCCTCCATCAACATCTGCAGTTTGCTAAAGAATTTGATAATCTACAAGGGTGGGTTGCTCAACAGCGACCAGACATTATTTCAGTGGTAGAAACCTGGCTAAGTGGCTGCACTCCTGATTCCGCAGTAGCTCTGCCAGGTTACACAATATTTTGGGCTGACAGACTAACCAAAACAGGGGAAGGATGTGCAATTTACCTCTGTGACACCTTCCAAGGTCTCACTCTGCCTTCCCCAGCTCTTTACCATGGTTCCCAGGTCCTTCCCCTCCAAGTTAATGTTGCTCCTTCCAGGGTATCTCTCTTCATCTCCTCTATCTACGTCCCACCCAGGAATCAAAAAAGTGCATTCCAGTCAGTTCTCGCCCACCTCCAGCAACACCCAGATAAAGTTAACAGACACTACCGCACCATATAGAGATGCTGCAGCCACCCTCAGTCTATCTCAAGTTGTGCCCACTACCACCCGACACAACCCGAGAACAGGTACTTCAACCCTCATCGACCTAATTCTTACTAATCACCCTCACAAATTCACCCAGGTCTCCGTGCTACCTGATGCACTGAGTGACAACTCACCAGTACTCGGGCACTGGTCTTACTTGGCCATAAAGGTCCCTCCTAAAGTTAGCTTTCAGTGAAAACTCAGGCCAGGCAAGCTACCATCCTTGAACTACCACCTCATCAGCTGGGACTGGTCTCCCATTGCTGCCTCACCTGATATTGATTCAGCTCTGGAGTACTTTGTCAATTCCTTCATTTCTGCCTGTGACCTTTTTGCGCCCTTCTGCAAATGAGTCATTAAAGGATCTGACACCCCTTGGATGTCCCAGTCCCTTCTGGACCTCATGAGTCACCAAGAAAATCTCTAGCACATAGCCTTGGAGACTGGGAGGCCCACTGATAGGCAACGCTACCATGAGGCCAGGAACTGCTGCACCTGGCAGGTCCGACAGGCAATGGCAGAATACTACAGAGCAGCCCTCACCACCTCCTGGGGAAGGGGTGCAATTTCTGGGACTCCCTCAAAGATCTTAGTGGCAGAATCTCTAATGCCTCCCCTCCCAGATACTGGTAAATGGTGGTATCTCCATGGATCCTGACACAATAGCAAATGCACTGAACTCCTCGTTCTTGGACCTCAGTGGCGTGCTCCCTGCCAACTTTTTTGCGCCCACCCCCACCATAACATCGACTCCCACCCAAGTACCCCTTTTCTGCTTCAAGGTCATCTCCCAGCATGATGCTGCCCCCCTTCTGCTAAAGGCACTCAGCAAATCCCGGTTCAGCAGTGACAATCTTGATCTTAAAATACTAAGGCTCACTCTCCCTAAAGTACTCTACCCCCTCATTGCCCTGCTAAACTGCTCCCTTGCCCTAGGTCAATTCCTCTCCATGTGGAAAACTGCCCTCATAACCCTTCTCCTGAAGAGTGGTGACCAAACCCTGCCTAGTAATTATCGGCCCATCTCAATATCGGCCCATCTCAATTCTACCCCCCCTCTCTCCAAGGTTCTTGAAAAGATAGCCGCCACCCAAGTCACAGACTACCATGTTCAACACAATTTCATCTGCCCTGAACAGCATGGTTTCCAAAAAAAACCATAGCACCACAACCGTGCTTTTGGAATATACCAACACTATCCATGTGACCCTGGATGCAGGCCAAATTGCTGGTGCTGTCTATATAGATCTTTCCAAAGCATTTGACACCATCCACCACTCACTTCTCCTAACCTCGCTAACCCAAATAGGTTTCTCACTGGATACCATCACTTGGTTCTCAAACTACCAGTCTGACAGAACCCAGAGAGTCAGACTAGGGCATACCTTATCATCCTCCCTCAGAGTTACATCTGGGGTCCCCTAAGGGGCAATCCTTGGCCCCCTACTTTTCACTCTATTCCTTAACTCCCTGTCCAAGGCCTGTTCTAGGAGTCTTCTTCTATACGCAGATGATGCGGTTTTATTCGGCACCCACACCAACCCTACCTCCCTCCAAGTAGCCCTCCAAGGGTCGTTTAATGAGGCCGAATCCTGGTTTACTGACCTTAGGCTTGTTCTAAACTATAAAAAAACAAAGTCCATGCTGTTTGCCCATGACCAAAACAAATTCAGTAACCACCCCCTGCTCATCCATAACTCCCATAATGAGACCCTGGAACAAGTTTCTACTTTTAAATATTTAGGGGTTACTCTAGACTCAGGGCTAATCTACCATGAACATATCTGCCGACTTAATACGGCTGTAAATGTGTGTATTGGTCTGCTCCACTACTACAAGCACTGTCTCCCCCTGAAGCCCTACAGCTAGCCATCTCCTCCTCCATCCTGTCATTTACTGATTATGGGATTATCTTCTATGGTGCTGCCGACAACACCTCCCTCAACAAAATTAGAGTTTCCCTGAATAAAGCCTGTAGACTGGCCACAGGATGTAACTGGCTTACACACACCTGTACGCTGTATACCAGTAAAAACTGGCTTAATTTCGATGATCGCCTAAAGTACCAGACCTGTCACCTTGCCAAGAAAATCATGACTGGCCTCACGCCCCCTGCTCTTGTGATGCTGCTTCCTCCCTCTAACAGCACCAGACGCACATGTCACACTGAGAAATCACCCTACCAGGTTCTCTGCTGTAAAACCTCCATGGGGCAAAGAACTTTCAGATACCGTGCCCCGAACTGGCTGAACTCACTGCCCATACCAGTCCTCCTGGCTCCTGCCCTGGGACTGTTCAAATCCCTTCTCCATAGCAATATCTTACATGACTCCACCTGTGACTGCACCTGACCTACCCATGACCTAAAACTGCCTAGACAATGGACCCACTTGGTCCAGCTTCTAGAGTGCCTGTCCCTGGTTTCGGTCTTACCCGAGCCTCAGACTAGCTGACACTCACTGGACTGCGGTGCTTGCACATTCCAGTCATAAATATTTCTCTACAACTACTACTGTACTGTATGATTGCTCCTGTAGTTACTGCATTTATTGTATTTTGCCACTGTACTGCATTGTCTATGACTGTTGTAATTATCCTGAACCAAATCCACCTGTTGTACTTTACCATGTCTCATTCGTAAGGTGTGATATTTCACACAATGCTATTTATACTGTGATGTCTGTACACTGTATGCTCTGTATTGTTTTCTATGACATGGAGTTCAATGGCACTTTGCTGTATCAGGTTTGGGGAGGTTTGTAAAGGAGTCTGTAAAGGAGTCTCTGACTCAAAGGTATTCATTCTGATTGCATTCAAAAAATAAATAAATGCAGTCATTATTTAACACATTTTGAATGAATCTTGAGTCATAAGGGGAATGGAGAGAGAGCAGCTGCTACCTGACCAACACAGAGAGACCGTGACTGCGGTAGCTCCTGAACCGTTACTATGTGTGACAGGAATGGAGCTAGGGTCTCTCTCTCATTCTACAGTTACTAATTTTGGACTTCCTTTTTCTTCCTTTTGTAAGGGCAGTGATTTTTCCTTTTTCTATGGGCACTGATTATTTGACAAATTTTTAATGAACGTTGGCAGGGGAACAGAGAGAAAGTGGCTGCTACTTGACCGAGAGCCAAGACAGAGAGATACCCACTGGCTGTGGTAGCTCCAGAACCGCAGGTGTGTGTGTGTGGGTGTGGGTGTGTGTGTGTGTGTGTGTGTGTGAGACAGGAATAGACCTAGTGGTCTCTCTCTTTCTCATTTTTATGTTTGCTTGTGCGCACGTGCAAGAAACATAGTGCCATCATCCAAGTTTTTGTAGGTGTGGCACCCTGTCTTCCAATTCAGTCAGTGTGTTTGCAGGCATGGCCACAGTTCTCCAATCAATGCTGCAGCTGTCTATGACAGCAGTTGATAATGCAGTGGCGCACAGTTGAAAGGGAATGATCACGTCAGTAAGCTGCGATAAGATAGTGTTGATTAGCATATTGCATGCTCATGCGTCCCCCCCAAACACACACTGTATGGCCGATGGGGGTGCCTAATCTCCCGTCGGCTCTGCTGCACTCCCTCCTCCCCCCAACAGAGTTCCAGGTGCTACACTGGGAGCCCACCCCAGTGTGGCAACGGTCCGTAAGGCCGACAGGGGTGCTCAGTCCCCGTCGGCTAAACTGTCCCCCCCAACAGACTACCTGGTGCCATGCTGGGAGCCCACCCCAGCATGGCAACAGTCCATATGGCCAATGGGGATGACCAATCCCCTGTTGGCTCCACTGCCCCCCCAAACAGCCTTCCAGCTGCCAAACTGGGAGCCCACTCCAGCGTGGCACAAGTCCCGTGTCATCTACGAAAAAAAATAACCTGCAAGAAAAAAACGGTCCCTCACTGACTGTCCTGACACCCCTGCCCCCACCTGAGGCCACCCTCTGCGCACCCTGCCTCCCCACACCTCCTGCTTCACCCATACACTCTAGAGTCTGGTTAAGATCTTCGGGGTGGACTGGGAACACGTCTGCACTCTTCTAAAGCTGACCGAGAACTGAGGAAATGCCGGTAAGCTGTATAATGGAATAAATAGGGTTTTTTCAACTTTGATGCATATCTCATGCATTTTGGGGAATTATTTCACCAAATTTTCAACATGGGGCTTTTTGGGACCCCACCTCATGAATTCTGCACTGTTATTTTGTTAATCGTCTCCAAAAGGTGATTTTGCGGTCACTGTGCCAAACCACCTTTCGGCACCGATTTATGAAACAACAGTGTCACAGTTCATGAGGTAGGCCCCCAAAAACCCTATGTTGAAAATTTGGTGAAAAAATTTGCCCAAATTACAGTTTTACGAGCATGCGTTGCGCTGTTCCTACGCACACACGTAAGTTTGCAAATTTTCAATATTTCCACTCCAGATTTTCCACATTGCCATTTTACCACACCTCCTTAAGAGCAGTACAGCTGTCATTTTTCACATCTCGCCCAAAATGTGTTTCCGCGCATGTAGAGCACAATGGCGCAGTCAGCGTGTGAAATCAATGTTCAGGACAGATTAAGAAAATCACAGTGACACTATTCATGAGCAGAGGTATTAAAATGGCTATGTTAAAAATTTAGTGAAAAAAGTCCATAAAATGACTGTGTTACTAGTGACCACTGCGCAGTTTCCATGCATCCTCGTAAGTTCATGCATTTGTAATATTTTCAGTCCAGATTTTCACCACTGGCATTTTTCCACACTTCCTTATGAACAGTACAGCTGTCATTTTTCATACTATGGCTTACAGCCAATCAGCATCTTTATTTTTCAAGCCCATTTTCTAATTCTAAATAAGATCTCTCACTCAGTACAGGCTGCACCTCACTCAATTCTATATTTTGAATAGTTTGTATTATACTCCCATCAAACTGTTTAGAATGGGTTGTGTGCAACCATCAATTTGTACGAGAGGTGGACAAGCGGATGATACTTTTTACCACATCTTCTGGGAATGTATTAAGGTGGCTCACTTGTGGGATTTAATTACGTGCAGGGCTGATCCTCTATTGGGGATTGACACTTACTTTACACCTGAAGTTTGTTTGATAGGTGACTATAACCAAGTGGATGTTAAAGAGCCGAGATTTATGATGGCCATTATCTCAATCTCAGTTAAAAGGCTAGTACTTCAGCATTGGCTAGATCAGTCTCCACTCTCTTACACAGAATGGTTACAGAAGCTCCTCAACAACCTCCGTGTAGAGAGAGAAAGATAGCTAGTATCAATAACAAATCACATATTTATAATAGGAAATGGGGCAAGCTGCACATACTCTATATGGTTTAGGGCTTTTGAACAGGCTTCTTTCCCCTCTTTTATATGTCCCCTAGTATTGTTTGCATGTAAACTAGAAAATAGTATCTACATAAATTCTCCTTTTGCATAGCTTACCAGTCCAACTCCGTTCTTTAAGTTTTCCAGCATGGGATAGGAAGGGTTGGGGTGATCAGGAGAGGTAGGGAGGTTTGCTAGACATGGTGTCTTTGTTTTGTTTTATAGGTTTTCCTTTTATTGTAGTACACTGCTGCCGTTCATTGCCTTGGTGTGTGTAATATTTTTGATAAATCAATAAAGTGCACCTAATTTAAAAAGAAAAAGATCTCAAACCCCTGGGTTCTAAAGGGGTTCTAATCTATCTAGAACTGGCTTTGACAAACATACAAAGGAATGATATGTTAGTATGTCCCCCAGAGCCACTCGTTGCTGTATTAAAGTGGTTTCACAGATGTTCGGCTGGAGTGAGAACAGTAAAGTGAAGCTGAGATGACCTGGTTCAAGCTGAAGGCAAGTGAAACCACTCTGATACAGGAACAAGTGGTGACAGAAGACATATTGGTATATTATTAGTCGAGCGTGATCAAGAATTATCAATAATATAATTAAAAATAAATTGTTCCTGAAAGTTCCCATTTCCAGGGCATCTGCATGTGGGGCTCTGAGCCGCCAGCGGGCAGGCGGCCACCGCACAGCCGAGAAGGGAACCAGGAGACCGGGAGAAAGCCAGAAAGTCGGCCCTGCCATCGAGCACACACAGACCGAGGTCTGCTTACGGCGGGCGGCCACCGCACAGCCGAGAAGAAGGGAACCAGGAGGCCGGGGAGAAGCTGAAAGCCGGCCCGCTATCACACACACAGACCGTAGGCGGTCCGAGCCGCCAGCGGGCGGGCGGCCACCGCACAGCCGAGAAGGGAACCAGGAGCGGGGGAGAAAGCCAGAAAGCCGGCCCTGCCATCGAGCACACACAGACCGTAGGGGCTCCGAGCCGCCAGCGGGCGGGCGGCCACCGCACAGCCGAGAAGGGAACCAGGAGGCCGGGGGAGAAAGCCAGAAAGCCGGCCCTGCCATCGAGCACACACAGACCGTAGGGGCTCCGAGCCGCCAGCGGGCGGGCGGCCACCGCACAGCCGAGTAGGGAACCAGGAGGCCGGGGGAGAAAGCCAGAAAGGTACGGGATAGCTGCATAGCCAATCAGAAGGCGACCGCCGACTTTGCCAGCCTCTGATTGGTGCGCCTTCTCCCATTGACTTCTGCTGTATTTTGCACCACCAAAACTGGTCGAGATTACTTGTCTTTTACTGCAAAGTTTTAAATTGTCTAAAAAGGAGCTGTTTTTGCTGTTTATTATGTACTTTTGGGAAATGCCTTCTTACCTGTTTAACCAGTAACTACAGTCTTTTGGGAAGATTTGTGTTGGGCTAACGCCAGGCCCTAACCCCCTCACCCACCCAGTCTTTGTTGTGCAATTTACATTTTAGCACCTCTTGCAAGCCACTGCCTGCAAGTGCTACTTCTGATTGCTCCTCTCCTCTGTCCCCTCCTTTCTAGCGGCCCTGCCATCGAGCACACAGACAGTAGGGGCTCGAGCCACGCCAGGCGGCGGCCACCGCCACACGACAGGGAGACCAGGAGGCTGGGGAGAAAGCCAGAAAGGTAACGATAGCTGCATAGCCAATCGAAGGCGACCACCAACTTTGCCAGCCTCTGATTGGTGCGCCTTCTCCCATTGACTTCTGCTGTATTTTGCACCACCAAAACTGGTCGAGATTACTTGTCTTTTACTGCAAAGTTTTAAATTGTCTAAAAGGAGCTGTTTTGCTGTTTATTATGTACTTTTGGAAATGCCTTCTTACCTGTTTAACCAGTAACTACAGTCTTTTGGGAAGATTTGTGTTGGGCTAGACGCTCAGGCGCTAACCCCCCCACCACCAGTCTTTGTTGTGCAAATTTACATTTTAGCACCTCTTGCAAGCCACTGCCTGCAAGTGCTACTTTGACTGCCCTCTCCTCTGTCCCTCCTTTCTAGCCGGCCCTGCCATCGAGCACACAGACAGTAGGGCTTGAGCAGCCAGCGGGTGGGCGGCCACCGACAAAGAAGGGAACCAGGAGGCCGGGAGAAAGCCAGAAAAGTGCCGGAAAGCACGAATTTTTGCCCGCCCACCCCCTTCAGGGTGTTTCTTTATACACACCTTCCCTTGAATCTCTTATCCCCGCCCATAGCTATTCTCCTAGCCAATTCCGAGCTCATTTCTTCACATCACCTTAGTTTCTTTAACCCTTTCTACCCTCCACCATGCTACTGCGCCTACTACTGCTGCTTTGCCTCTCACCTTCCTTGGATCCAGAAGAGATAACTGTTGGAACCCATGCCCTGGTGCTTAGGGCGACCACTCAACACTGTCCCCCTTACTGTCCCCAGTGGATGCCCCTAAACTCTACATACATATATTAGCTTCTGCATAATAATCCCTGGGAATCCCAAAAAGGCTCACAACCAGTTCAGAACCCTCTATCCCCTGCTACCATACTGGCACTACAATTACTCCCACGCCTGTCCATTAAGCTGGTACTCTATGATAAAATCGATAACCATGCAGCAGGATCATCATCCACTATACATTGGATCCCAAGCAAGAAGAAAAAACTGTCTGACTGCTCACTAATCCTATCGCTTGGTGCCCTCATCAAGCTAATCTTCTTTCTGCTGATCTGTGTTGGCACTGTGGAAATCAATCCTGGCCCCACTGAAAGCTCGATCTCTCCAACTGACCTAACCTCCATAAATGGATTCAGTTTTCTTCACATCAATGCCTGCAGCCTCCTAAAAAAGGTCTCATCAATACAGGCCTGGGTTGCACACACCCTACCTGACTTTCTGGTTATATCTGAAACATGGCTCAAATCTGCAACAAAAGACAGTGAAATAAACCTTCCCAACTACCAGCTCTTCAGATCTGACCGTCTATCCAGAGGCGGTGGGGTAGCCATCTATGTCAAAGCAAACATCTCTGCATCCTGCCTCAATTCTACATCACAACCAAAGGAATTCGAATGCTTGTCAATTAAAATAACCCTTCCCAACACATCATCCTTTCAACTGATTGGTTGCTATAGGCCTCCCTCGGCAGGCCTCAAACCCTATCCCACCCTAGGATCTATACTTAATATGGGCCTGAAGACACCATCATCTTAGGAGACATGAACTTGAATTGGCTGACTAATGCATCTGCACCCCTGTAACCTTCTCGACACCTATGGATTCTCTCAATTAATCAAAGAACCAACAAGGATCAACCAAAGAATATTCTCAACAGCACACTCCTGGATATTATGTTGGTAAATAAGCCTCATCATTATCCCTATGCAGGAGTACTATTCAGTGACATAAGTGACCACTGTCCCATAGCTGCCATTAGATCAACAATCAAGCCACCCAATCCTGCAAAATTCCTCCCCGAAGGTCAAAAAGAACTTTAATATTTCAAGATATCTCCATGATCTGTGCCACACCACCACGTTGGCAAGAATTCTATCTCACAGCCTCAATAGAGACAGCTTTCAAATCTTAAATGATATAATCATAAGTGCCCTCAATTCACATGCACCCCTCACCAGTGTCAGAACCAAACTCAAATCCTGTCGCTGGTTCTCTGCCGACCTTAAATCAAGACTGCTTGCAGAGACAAACTCTGGAAAAGGGCAAGAAAGACAAAGGATCCAAATGACTGGCTTCAATTCAGAAAAGCCAGAAACTCCTGCACAAAACAAGTAAGAAATGCCAAGGCTGCCTTCTACACAGCAGATGAACTAGATGCCTCCTATCACAACCCTTCCAGGTTCTGGGGTACCATAAAGGGCATCCTAGGTCAAACTTCTACCCCTGTCTTACCACCCAAAATTCAACTAAACAGTATTGAAATCACTGACAAGCAAAATATCTTGAATGCCTTTAACGATCATTTCACTACAGCTGGCCTGGCTGCACCTCTCCTGCAAACCTATTAAGATCATCACTAAACCTACAATCTACTGAGGGACAAAAGGTTGCTTCCACATTCTCATTCAAATCAATATTCTTCAAAGAAGTAGAAGACCTTCTACTCCAGCTAGATACAACCAAAAGTGCAGGCAGACTCCTGGATCCTACTTTCTAAAAGTAGCACTGCATGCCCTAACCGCCCCCTCACCCACTCTCTTCAATCTGTCACTTGCCACTGGTTCTATCCCTCAATATGGAAAACAGCTCAAGTGTTTCCATTACTTAAGGCAGGTGATCCCATGGACCTCAATAATTATAGGCCCATCTCCATCTTACCAGTACTATCCAAGATGCTTGAGAAGCTGGTAAACTCTCAGTTAACTGCCTACCTTGATACCAACAATCTCCTTAATCCAGCTCAATCTGGGTTTAGATCTATGCATAGCACCATCTCTGCACTAGCAAAAGTCACAAATGACTGGCAGACTGCCTTAGACAAAAGAATAATACCTGTGCTGTATTTCTGGATCTAAGCAAAGCCTTTGACACTGTGGATCATGAACTTCTAATCTCTCTCTGAACTCCATAGGCCTTGACTCACTCTCTCTTAAATGGTTCAGATGCTATCTCTGGAAGATTACAACTGGTAAAAATGAAGGTGATCTATCTACCTTAAACCACTCCTAAGAGGTGTACGCAAAGGCTCCATCCTGGTCCCATCCTTTTGCCATTTACATCAACAATATTGATTCCAATCTCTCACAATCTAATATTCACCTTTTGCAGATGACACTGTACTATATATGAGCAATCCCTCACCATCAAAAGCCTGTGAGCTTCTACAGTCTGAATTCTCCCTCCTTCAGCACAACCTATTAGAAAAGAAATTATTACTAAATGCCAAGAAAACCAAAGCTATGTTCTGTGCCACCAAGAACTGCTCTTCCACTTTCCCATCATTCACCCTCCCACAACTCTCTACCATCCTTGGTGAAAATCTGGAATATGTAGACAAATTCAAATATCTAGGAGTATGGATAGACAATAAACATGACTATACTACCCACATTGAAGAGCTCCTGAAAAGCTAAGACAAAGACTTGGTCTATTCTATAGGATCAAACACTACCTAACCAAAGATTCCAAACAAAGATTAATCCTAGCATCATTCCTGTCCCTCATTGATTATGCTGACTTCCTCTATGGTCATTGCTCCCTCTCCCATTTAAACAAATTAGACACCCTGTATCATAGAGCTATTAGATTCATTACAGACCTTCCTCCAGCACCCATCATTGCTCTCTCTACAATGCAGTCAGTTGGACATCCCTGCAACATAGAAGAAAAAATGCTGCTATCTGGAGCTACAAAGCTCTGACAAACAAACTCCCTTCCTACATCTCAGACTGCTTCAACCGGATCACATCCAGGCCTTACACCTTGAGGATCAACAAACTGATCCTGCTGAAGATTCCTATCACCTGCACCCGTATGGAAGAGCTGCAATCAGCTATTCCTGGCATATCTGGAATTCTCTTCAAAGTCATTGAAACTTGATACACTGATTCCTCTAACATCCTTCAAAAAGCTGTACACCAGCCTATTCCCAGATTCGTGCAACTGCTTCCACAAGGCCTAGTCCTCCACACCCCCTCCTCCCACACCCCTCTCCTCCACCCCCCTTTAAAGCTCCTCCCTATTCTTCTATCATTCCTCTAGCTGCTCCCCATCAAACCTCATACATATATGCCCACCCATGTACCATTATCCAAGCCTTATCCCTACTAAACTGTTTGTTTCTCTCCTTTATTAGGTTTTAGGTTTACTGTCCTTTGCCTTGTATATATGTAAATATTTGTACATCTGTCTCACTCAAAAATGATTGTATTTGTGTTTATTCAGTATCATGTTTTTGTATACAACTTGTAACCTTTTTGTTATGACCACTCAGGTCCATCTTGTAAATGAGCTATGCTCAATGATGTTCGCCTGAATAAATAAAGATTTTGATTGATTGATTGATTGATTGATGTGAGATGCTCTGCAATGAATAACAGTGTCTCATGCATGAAGGAAAGGAGTGCTTTGATTGGTCTATAATTTGGTTTCTGTTTTAGGCTATAAGACAGCTGACATGACATTCCAGGGGACCATAATAATAAAAGGTTTTATTGCCACATCAAGGTTCTTAGTATGAAGATGCGTGTGCCAGCTCCTCTCTGTTAAGAGCATAACGCAGTTCCAGAGGATGCACAAGCAGATGAATTAAAGAAACCACCATGCCAGACAAGTGGCGTCAGCTGCAAAATGTTGTCCTGTCAGGTGGATGATACACTGTCAATAAATATACTTAAATAGCAGAGGAGACAAACCTTCATGTTTGTTCTGTACCTATTCATCAATTTCCCACAAAGTTCAATGGCACGTTGCTGTATCAGGTTTTGGGAGCTTAATTCTGATGGTAATGTCCATGAGTACAGGCAAAGGTATATCGGCTGAGCTATTCTGCTCAATTTATTTATTCATTGCAATGTTTTGACCAGGGAGCAATGCTAAGATGAGAAATGGCTGATTTCCCTTTGTATCCTGGGAAACTCAAGTACAGAACAACATGATTATCCGCTGAATTAAGAGTGCTGCAGAATGGTGTGAAAGGAAAAAAGCAATACCAGCACCACTCAAACTGTGGCTAAAAAAATGGCTTTAGTGATCAAATTTAAAAGGCATACCCATTAAATCAGTGTAAGCAAACAGGTAGAAAAATTAACCCTGAATGGTTTCACCACTTAACACATACTCATGGTGATGTTGAGACAGTCACATGTCCCCTTTTATAGTCCAGATCTTTTAAAGAGACAAGGCTCAAAAAGAACAATTAATACATATGTTGAAATGCTCCATGCTACAAAGTGCAACCATTGCCAACCATTAAGTACAATGAATACAATAATTGTTATAATTGCCCTATACCACAATCAATAAATAAAATTAAAAAGCAGTAGCCAGCAATAAATAAGAGTGTACCCCCCTCCCTGCAAGTGGGGGTTCCCAAAAGTCTCCTAGGAGCTTGCCTAACTGCTCCTAGCCTGGATGGTGTTCGGCATTTAAGCCATTTATTTGTGAGTGCTTTTAGAGCCTCTGGTGCTGTCTCTTTAAGAGCTGTCTACTTGCAGGCAGGACTAGTTACATGGGGGGACTGTCTGGTTCCCTGCTAGAGCTCCTGGCAAATCGTTCCATTTCTGCCATCACTAAGTGGGCAGAGCAAGCACTTTTTAAAGATGTAACTGTTTGCTACAGATCAGTTAGAGTGGTAGTGGAAATGTAATTTGTCTAACCTGCCTTCCTTGCAGCTGGGACTTTGTGTGCTTTGCCCCGCCATTTTGGATCTGAACTGCAGAATAGATCCAAACAGGTAGAAGGGGCACCTAAAATGGAGTTTAAGCCGACCAACCAGGATCAGGACTCTCTCTCTCGGGAGCCGGCTGGCCATAAGGGATATAGCCAGTAATTCTAGGAAATCAAGTTCTGGACCATGGCGCCATTTCGCACCAATAGGGGGAGTGTTGAGTGATCGGCAACTAGGCCCACCAATTGGACCGGGTGGCACCCATCTGTAATTCCATGCCTGGTGTCTGGGAAGGCAGATCCGCTGTGACTGTGACTGGGGAAGGAGCTCCGGGCTCCTCCGCTGCAGAGTTTTTGTGCGGGAAACGTGTGTGGAGGCCTAAAGTCATGGTGATTTGGACTAAATCTGCTGATACAGAGGAAACGAGAGGCTGAAAAGTCAAGAACCAGGCTCACCATGTAGAGGACTGGAGAAACTGCTTCATCACGCTCGGTCTGTCAGGAAAGTGAAGCTGCATTGAAAGCTCCTGGGTTGGCAGTAAGTGCAATTGGGACCTGAGAGCAGCTGCCTGGTATAGTAACTTCTTTTACACATAAGTGTGTGAGGTGAGTTCTGCTTGCAAAGCCTTGTTCCCCTGCTGTGCCAAGGGCATCCAGAAATCCACGACACCCTCTGGGACACCGTCCAGCTTTAAGTTAGTGAGTGCAAGTCAGGGTAGCTCCCTGCCATCTGTATCTTTAATTGCAAGTGTTTCATCTGATTTTTTCTCTTTCTTGTTACATGAACTGAGCCAACCGGCTCCGGATTACAATTGGGTATTGTGCAAGTATTTGCCGTCACAGGGCCCCAACCAGCTGCACCGATCCTGGCTAGCCCCCCACCATCTTGGGTACCCAGCAAAAGTGACATTTGGGACTCTGAATATGTGCACAGTACTGTGATTATCAATATGACTAATCTAATTAACCTGATTTCCCCCTGTCCTTGTTGCAGCCCCTTAAATAAATCAGATCTGTTTGCTTCAGCAAAGTTACACTGCCTGGGGTATTCTTTTATGTTAAAGTGTTGTACTGTGGCTATCGTATTACCTCATCTTTGGGGCTGAAGAGTCCAAGGCATACCTCAATGCTTCTCACTGGCTGCAGGGTGTGGAATGGTATGAGCATTACAGGCAAGAATCCCAAGTCACACCCCTGATGCCTGTCATTCTCTACAGGGTTGGGCGTTATGGCTGGAAACCCTAATACCTCAGGAATTCATTGGTATTTTCACTCCAAATGTTCAACATGTTTTTTTGTGACCCCACCTCATGAACAGGGGGAATATCAGTTTCTTAGCCGAAAGCTGCTTATGCACAGCGACTATGGCATTTAGCACCACAGGTGCAAAAACATTCCAAACAGGATGTAAAAAATGGCAGCTGTACTATTCATAGGGAGGTGTAAAAAATGGCAATGTTGTAAATCTGCAGTAAAAATATGTAAAAAAATGGTGGTCATGAATGTACATAGAAACTGTGCAATGCACACCCGTAATATAATTAAGTTGGGGATTTTTTTACAGCAGATTGTCAACTCAGGTATTTTGGTGCCTCCGATCATGAACAGTGTCACTGTGATTTTCTTTATCTGTCCCGAACTATGATTTTCCACAGCGACCACGCATCTCTGCATTGAAAGTGTGAAAACAGACTTCGGCCATGTTGTGAAAAACGACAGCTGTACTGTAAATAAGGCAGTGTGGAAAAATGCCACTGGTGAAAATCTGGACTTAAAATATTACAAAGTCATGAACTTACGAAGGTGCATGGAAACTGCGCAATGCTCACTCGTAACACAATCATTTTATGGACTTTTGTCACCAAATTTTCAACATAGCCATTTTTAAGACCTCTGCTCATGAACAGTGTAATTGTGATTTTCTAAATCTGTCCCAAGCATTGCTTTCACACACCAACATCACCATTGTGCGCTACATGTGCGAAAACATATTTTGGATGGCATATGAAAAATGGCAGCTGTACTGTTCATAAGGAAGTGTAATAAAATGGCATTGTTGAAAATCTGCAGTGAAAATATAAAATTTGCAAACTTATGAGCATGCATAGGAACTGCACAACGCATACTCGTAAAACAGTCATTTTTAGGAATGTTTTCACCACATTTTCAACATAGCCATTTTAAGACCTCTGCTTATGAACAGTGTCACTGTGATTTTCTTAATGTGCCCCATACATTGATTTCACACATCGACTGCGCCATTTTGCGCTACATGGGTGGAAACACATTTTGGGCAAGATGTAAAAAATTACAGCTGTACTGCTTATAAAGAGGTGTGGTAAAATGGCAATGTTGAAAATCTGGAGTGTAAATATTGAAAATTCGTGAACTTACGAGCGTACGTAGGAACTGCACAATGCACGCTCATAAAACAGTCATTTTTTGGAATTTTTTCACCAAATTTTCAACATAGTCATTTTAAGACCTCTGCTTATGAACAGTGTCACTGTGATTTTCTTAATTTGTTCCATACATTGATTTAGCACACCGACTGCGCCATTGTGCGCTACATGGGCGGAAACACGTTTTGGGTGAGTTGTGAAAAATGACAGCTGTACTACTTAAAAGAAGGTGTGGTAAAATGGCAATGTTGAAAATCTGGAGTGAAAATATTGAAAATTTGAAAACTTACGAGCGTGCGTAGGAACTGTGCAATGTACGCTCGTAAAACAGTCGTCGTTTGAAATTGTTCCAACAAATTTTCAAAATAGGCTTCTTGAGAGCCCATCTTATGAATATTGGCAGTGTCATTTCGTTAATCAGTCCCGAAAGGTGATTTTGCGCAGAGACCGTGAAATCACCCTTTGGGCCTGAATAATGCCATGACAGTGAATCATTCATGAGAAGGGGTCCCAAAAAACCCATGTTGAAAATTTGGTGCAAAAATTCCAAAAAATGCCTGTGATATGCAACAAAGTTGAAAACCCCCTATCTAGCCCATTATACGGCACTTTCTCAGTTAGCGGTCGACTTTGAAGAGTGCAGGCGTGTTCCCGGTCCACGAAG
Organism: Neoceratodus forsteri; assembly: GCA_016271365.2. NCBI lineage: Eukaryota > Metazoa > Chordata > Ceratodontiformes > Ceratodontidae > Neoceratodus > Neoceratodus forsteri. The sequence goes on from JADMNL010000026.1 coordinate 338,927,165, forward strand.
GTCATCGCGCAGGTCCAGAGGTAGTATGGGGTGAAGGGGTGTGTGGGGAGGTGGTGCGCAGTGGGTGGGGTGGGTTGTGGGGAGGGCCAGGGAGACTACGTGGGACCGTTTTTCTTTACAGGTGTTCTTTGTTTCCAATGATGATGCGGGGCGTTTGCCATGCTGGGGTGGGCTCCCAGCATGGCCCAAGGATGGTTGGGGGCATTCAGCCGATGGGGATTGCCACACCCGTCGCCTAAAGCATGCGGTAGCCACGCTTGGGGTGGGCTCCCAGCGTGGCACCATCCGGGGTGGTTGAGGACAGTGGAGCCAGCGAGAGTTGGGCACCGCCCGGCTATATCATGAGTTGCCACGCTGGGATGGGCCCAGCGTGGCATTTGGGCTTTGGGGGCAGGGGGCGGCAGCTGAGCCGGTGGAGATGGCACCCCGTTGGCTATACAGTGTGTGCATGCATGCGGGGCGCGAGGCGTGCGTGTGTGTGTGTGTGTGTGTGTGGGGAGGGGAGTTGCGTATGAGAGCGATATCTTATCGCTGCTCACTGAAGCGTAGCTCCCTCTTTCAACTGTATGCCACTGCATTTTCAACTGCTGTCATAGCTTCAGCAGTGATTGGAGAACTGTGACCTATCTATTACTTACGATACCACAGACAGAGCTTGAACCGACCAGTTGTGGTTTAAATATAGACAAATTGCAGTTTAAAAACTGAGAATGTACACTTTTTAACCGACAAAATGAACCGAGCAGCAGGAGAAATCTCTGGAGCGACCGTTCAGTGAGGCGGAGTAAAGAATCTGACAGTTTGAGTTTGAAGAACAACAGACAGAGTTTCTAACCAAGCTCGCACTCAAGATTCCATGCCTGGCATGGAAGTTAACTCTTTCACCTCCGGAGCAGGTCTAAGGTTGGGTCTAACTGCATATGTCATAATATAGCAAGACTTCATGTTGTTTGAACACACTGACTGAATTGGAAGATGCTGACACACCTCTGAAAAACTCAGATGATGGCATTATGTTTCTTGCACATGCGTGCAAGCAAACATAAAAAATGTACCTGACATCCTGTTTGTAGACCTGCATGTGTACTTTACTCACTACGTACCTTCTGATTTTTGCTCACTTCTGTTTGCCACTCAGTTTAGTACAGTCTGAGTTTCCCTGTAGGGAATGAAACATGCAATAACGAGAGCAAGTGGGAGGTACACGTGCAGACATGAGAGGGGTGCTCACAGAGCAGTTTTCAGGTTTGAGGAGGAGGAAGAGCACTGAGAGGTACTGTAAGTGGGCTAGACCAGAGACGGAGATGTCTATAAAGGAAGGGGTCTTTGTGTGAGAAACGGGAAGAGACAGAGACTAAGGGGAGGAATGGAGAAGAGGGAAGGGAATGGCATGAATTATAAAGAGAAAAGTAAGAGTTCAGTTCTGCAGTTGTTCTATAAACTCATTAATATATAGAGACAGCTGTTTGATTGTCTGTCTGTCATCAACATAAGGAACTTGCATGGCAATGATGCCAGTTCTGTGCTGACATTCGGTATTGCCTTACTCCTATCTACCATCCATGTTAATCTTATAGTTTTAAAATGTTAAAAAAAGAAGTCTCTGGTGATCCTGTGGTACTTGGGTCAGTTAAAGTTTCTACCAACACATACAACGTTCCTCATTGGCCCTTCTCTGAGTTGTGAGTGGACTCTTTTGGTTATGTAGATGAAGGTGTGATGAGAGGTTATCAACTGATGGGCTGGGGTGTAAAAAGCCCTCACAAGGTTTTATATTTTATATTTTCACCTCTCATTCCATGCCTCTAAAATATATACAAATGTTTAACAAGGTTGTGGAGACAAAGGCAATATCGTGGGTCAAACAGAAATTTTCAGGCATTTACAGGGACACATTTGTGTACATTGGCAGACATAGCTTGAAAGGCCACGAAAAGTTATTTTAATTGAGGTATTGGGCATACCTGTAGCTGACAGCAGTCCAGAGATATAGATGACTGAGCCTGTGCAATATAACTACTACATTAGAGCCATTCTTAGAACCTTGTGATGTCAGTGATGATCAAGTACAGCCAATAGAAACAGTCTAGGCAGGGAATCTTGTGACAGACTAAGATGGACTGTTCCGGTCATTTTCTGTCCATCGGTTTTCTATGTTTGCCTGAACCGTCTCTGAAGATGGATCTTATTTCCTTCCAAGTACCATACTCTAGAGGGGCATCATACATGAAGGACCTCCCTAATGCCCACTCATCTGCTAGTATACATATGTATGCAGACAACACTGTGTTATTCTCCTCTGGGAGTTCCCCAACTGGAGTGAATACCAGTCTTCAACTGGACTTCAGCAAGGTCCAGCGCTGGTTTAATCCTAACCAGTTATCACTGAATGTAAAAAAAACTGTCTATGACCTTAGCACCAGAGCAAAGCTCTGTAGACTGGCCCTGTCTGGGTTCAAATTGGATGATGTCCCCTTCTTTAAGTACCCTGGGCTGTGACTAAACAAAAATCTAGACTTTGGTGCACACATCGATGCCATTCACAGAAAGCTCCTCCCCAGGCTCGGCGCCCTGTATAGACACCACAGCTGCCTGCCCACGTAAGCCAGGCGTGAAACTGTCCAAAAGATGGTACTCCCGGTCTTTGACTTTGGGGATGTCATCTACAATTCTGCCCCTAAGACCACCCTAGCCAGGCTGGACACTCTTCAACTCCTCCTGCTGCTTTGTCCTTGGTTGCCCCCTTTCCTCCACCACTGCAATTTCTAGACCTTCCTCTTCTTCCCCTCGCTCGCTGTCAAGTGCTTGTCCTACACAGCTAAACAAGTAGGTAAATACTGGCTTGGTTTGTTGCCATATTCTCTGTTTTTCCTCTTGTCGATCTCCCCCACGTCTTTCTACTCACTTTGATCCTCAACACATAGAATGCTCACCCTCCCACCATGGTGCTCATCCTCCGGTTGCAATGCCTTCTCATACTCATTCCCTAGCTCTTGGAACCTCCTCTCCCTCGAAATTTGCTCTGTCCAAATGCGCCAGTCCCTTGCTCACCTACTTCAGAAGCACACAGCTCACTGCTGCAATTGCAACGAACCCTCCTCTACCAACCCCCTATCTTTGGAAGCACACAGCTCACTGCTTCTATTGCTACTAACCCTCCCCTTCCCTACCTACCCCCTTTCTCTATCTTATCCCACCTGCTGCACCCCTCTGGTCTTCTTACACTAACTTCCCATACCTACCCTCTTTCTTTGGAAGCACACAGCTCACTGCTGCCATTTCCATTAACCCTCCCCTACCTAACCCCCTTTCCCTACTATAAGCAGTCTTCATACACTAACTTTCCTACATTCCTTTCCTACCTACCCCTTTCTCTATCTTATCCATCTGCTGCACTCCGCTAGTCCTCATACACTACTTTCCTACATCCCTTCCTCTACCCCATCTGCCCCTTCACTTCCCCCTTCCCCTCTCCCTCTCCTTTTCTCTACATCTCTATCTTTCCCAGCTCACTCCCTGTTCCCTCTTGCAGGGTTCGCTGCACCCTGAAGGGGTGATGGTTCTGGCTACCCACTCCTTTACCTTTCCACCTATAAACTTCCCCCTCCATCACTACTCTGACATCACCTATCTATCCTTCTCCTCATTTTGCAACTTTTCTTCTCCTGCCAGCTCCACATCCCCCATTGCAGGGTTCCCAACATCCTGAAGGGGCGACTGTCCAGGCTCCAACATCCTTCATCAACCCTTTCCCCTATCCCCATTTCTATTCTTCTGCCAGCTCCCAGTCCCCCTTGCAGGGTTCTCTGCATCCTGAAGGGGTGATGGTCCTGGCTTCCCACCCCTTCTACCTTCCCTCCTCCTCCTTGAATGTCTGTCCTCACCCTCAAGGACTGATGGTCCGGCTACCTTACCTCCCATTATCTTTCCTCTTATAAACTGCCCCCTCTCTATTCCTCATCTGACAGCTCTCACCCCCCCCCTTGGAGGGTTCCAAACATCCTGAAGGGAAGTAGGCCATGACTACCCATCTCCCTGGCAGGGTTCTCTACATTCTGAAGAGGAATAGGCCCTGTCTAGCCATGGACGCTTAAAATCCCTCCCACCTCTAAAGCAAGCATTTACACCCCTTACCTATTCCAACCCCTTATCTACTACAGTAGCATTGTCCTTGATGGTCCCCACCTGCACTGCCAGCATTGTTCTCCACTACCTCCTCACCTGTCAAATGGGTTAGTTTCTAGGTTTAATTCAAATGTGTGTACTTAAACACAAAAAAAAACTGCTGTCCAATATGTTATTATGTTTTTGTGATGTACTGTGTTTCAGAACATCTGCTTATTCTGCCCTAATGTTTCTATTTTCTGTACTGGTCTTTATTACTTGGATTGTATGTGGAATGTTTATGTTGTGCGAGCTGTTCTATTGGCTGCTGCTTTTTCCTACTCCCAATGTAACCCCCCTTCCCCCACGGACACTTCTGTAAACAAGCTATTCACAGTTCATGTTGCCTTCCTGGTGAATCACTTTTAAATAAATAATAACTACATGTCCAGACTCGGGTGATGGGTCAACAGATTTCCTTTAGATTCAGGAACCCCTTTCTGAATTGTTTGTAACTGAAAGGTACAGAAATGTCTCCCTTATTAGTGTTGATGTTTGATTTCCTGCCTTTTCAAATGCTGTACTACAAAGGGCCTTTGTACACCCCCAGACAGAGGTCAAGAGTAGCCAAATTTATTTTAGATTTGGGACCCCCTCCTGAATTCATTGTTATTAAAAGGTGCAGAAATGTCTCCCTTACCAGGGCTGATGATGGATTTCATTTCCTTCCAAACACTGTACTGTAGGGGGCCTTTGTACACTCCCAGACTCAGGTCACGCGTCACTAACATAACTTTAGGTACACCGTCCTCTTTCTGTATTTTTGTGAACCTGGAGACACAGGCCAGAAGTTATATTAGTTCTTGCGCTTACAGTGGGCAGGGTTCAGTAATAAACAGAATGAATTACAACACTGCTGTACACTCACTAGGAGTGTATAAAGTTCAAGCACAGACAAGAATATCTGAGTGTGTTTTTTTATTTACAAATCATCATTCTGTGCAAAACAGGCATCTGTACAAATTATAGGGTTCAGTGCCACAAACAGGAAGATTCCCTTTCTGTGACCTCTCACCGGTAATGCCCCAGCACTTTGACTCAACAGAGTCTTCTATCGGGGCTGGGCACACTTAGGGGTAGCCAGCTTTAAATACTGAAGTCATATACAGGCATATTGCTCAATTACAGAACATTCTCTATGGTGGTACAGCTTATAGTTCACACAAAACAGTACAAAACCACATCCCCGTCCCAAAGGCTTATACATGCTTACTGTGGGCAAAGCTCAGGAACAGGGAGATCATTGTGCATACATACCTTTCTATGTCACTCTTGATTCCCTGTATGGAAGAGAACAGTATAGTTGTAATGTCACCATGTATCTACGATAATTAGATTACATGTGTGTCTTTAATAAGATACACCGTGCTTCATATATTATGGCTTGATAATACAACTCCAACAGGCACCTGTGCATCCCACTGCAGCTCAAGGCTGGCACGGGCACTCAAGTCCTGACCTGACACACTAGTGTGCTAATGGCACTTACATAACTAACGTATTCCTCCTTAGACTAACCATTGTATGTTCACCCCTTCCCTGTAGTGTTTGCTCTGCTTTGCTCCTACCATGCCTGTACATTGATATGTATACCCATGACATGTTTACCCTGTCCCTGTTGTGCATGTTCTGTATTGCTCTTACCTTGCTTTATATCTATGTTATATATATACCCTGTCGATACTGATCATTGTTCTGTATTCCTCTCCGTATGTAACAAGCTCATTTGTAATACCTCCAATCCATGTACATTGTCTGTATTGCATTACTGCTAAAATCATCTACTGCATGTATACCTGCCTCCTCTGTAACCCCTTCCCCCAGGTCGCACCGTGAGACGAGCATCTTTTTGCTTAGTGTGCCTTTCCTGATGAAACATTTTCAATAAATAAATAAATACACCTGACTTAATGAATTAATAGTAATTAAGTATGTAGCCACTCTGCTGCTGTACTGCCCTCCAGGACCCTCCTGCAACATATGTGATGTTCCTACAGTAAATGTGGCTATCCCAGGGTTTAAATTATATAAATAAACAAATAACATTCTTATCTATATATTATACATAACTCTATGGATTGCTAATTTTTCTAAATCACTCCTTCCCTCTCTCTTTCTTACACAACATAAAAGGTTCTTCTAGGGATGCGTGAATACTTTATTCTGAATATTTGGACCAAATATTATATTTTGGACCTTGAAAATATTTGGCTATTTCGTATTCATATTTATTATTGAGGCAAGTTAAAAAAGAAAAGAAAATGAAACTTCCCCCCACCTTCCTCCCCAGCCCAAATCCTTCAATACAACTCCAATCCTTGTCTCTCAATTAGAAAAGCAGTCCCACCTTCCTCCCCCCCGTCACCTGCAATTTGATACGTTAAAGGATTTCAGAAAAGGGTTTCAGAAAAAAAATACTCTCATGATTGACATCTGTCATAACCCCAATGCATCCACTGCTGGTTGCAAGCTTTTTGACTTGTTTTCACTAATATGTCTCCCTACCCTGGAAGCACCCTCCTCCCCAGCACCTAATTATTCATCTAACCAGCTAATTTTTATAGAGCGAGTATCTGCATGCCTTATTCGGAAGTAAGTAGCCATCCATAGAGGAGGGTGGTTGTGTTGGTTACCTTCCTCCTGGTAAAGAGTGGTTTGTAATAAGAATTGGGTGACTGTGGGGAGGAGAGTGAGAGGCGGGTGCTGCCAGGGCGAGTGATGGGCAACATATCTGTTTTAGTGCAAAACAGCACAGAAAGATGTCGACCAGCCATGAAAGCAGTCGGGTTGTGACGGTCGGCCATTTTGGGAGGTTTTTTTTTAATAATTTATTAAATTTTCAACAATAATGAAACAATGTGCAATAACTGAAAAACAAATATACCATATGACCACCTAGCCAGTGGATTGTTATCACACCATGGATATACAAACTAAGAGCACCTATGCGGATAAAATCAAAACATCTCCCAAAAGGAGGCAAACAAAAGAACAAACTAAAGGTCTGCTAAGTCAAACATGGTCTTAACCTTATCCTCCTAGAAATAAAATCTAATATAGCCTAGAAAACTGTAGGAGATGGACATCCTGCCGCTGCTGGAACTAAAAGAAGAGAGGAGGTGGGAATATGACTCCCATTGATCCTACCAACCTTGTACAAGGCTTCACCAAAAAATTTACTTATCTAGATTTCCAATGAAACTGTCACACCCTGGACAGTGCAGAGAACCAGCCAGACCTGCCCTCTTGGGAAAGGAATGGCCAAATATTCCAGAAAGGGGTGCTAGGCCCAGGCAAATTTCTCATACATATCAACTGCAACATAGGACAGCCTCTCAAATCCTGCCATCTTAAGCATACTATCAACCCAATCACCCGGTCATCCATAGTGGGGATATTCATGTGACCTCCATCGACTTAATAAGAGGTGTTTAGCTTCAGTTATAGGCTATAGCCGTCATAAACCAGGCACATTGATAATTAGTGATATATGGAAGTTTCCTGGTGTTCCCCAGCACCACAAGTGAGGCCTCAGCCTGTATAGCACACCCGAAAATCTGTTCAGTTATCTGCATCACCCCTTTCCACCAAGACACTGTCATAGGACACACCCATAAAAATATGTATCAATCTGTCCTTGTCCTTATCTCAGCGTCAACATCTTGGATGGTGAACTAACCTCATCTGATGCAAAGAATCGTACCACAGCAACAACATTTTCAGCTGCATCAGTCTTCTCACAGTCTCAGCAAACCCCATATAGTTTTCCAGTCTTCCTCCTCCAATGAATGCCCCAGCATTGCCTCCCACCTCTGCTGTAATTTGCCTGTATCTGGTGTAATCCTCTTCAATAGTATCTTATAGAAGATCCCCCGCTTAGGTGGAACAGAAGATGCCTGGATAGGATGCCCTTTTCCAAGAACCTTATCCAAAGAGTCAGAGGCCAGTAATTTAAGCAAACTCCCCCACCAGAGAGCTTATCATGTGTCACAGCTGAAGGCACATCCAATGTGCCTGAAAATAGAGTCTTTCATTCTATCTGACCAAAAATGGGTAACCCTCCCACCCCGAGGAAAAGAGAATTTTCCAGTCTGGTCTTAAGTATTTACCAGCCAGTTTCCAAACATAAACCACATATTCCTGAGTAGGCAGCCACGAGGAAGAGGTGATGGGACTACACTATGGGGGATAAGAAGAGCCCAGTCTTTTTCCAGATCCAGTCAGTGAACACTAGTCATCCACTGTTCCACATGGAGCCAAAACCAAATATGATGTAGCCCCATACTTATATAATACCACTGTAACCACCAGGGGGGAGACAAAACACCCTTTACTATATGGTGCCATCAACCTGATCATGGAAAACCTATGCTTCCCAATAAAAAAGGACATCACTGATGAGAATTGGCACCACTAGTTCTCTGAAATTCTAAGGGGGAGATACTATATAATATACAGTACCTTTTGTAGAAAAAGCATTCTAGTAGTCTGGACCTTACCCAAGAGTGATAAACGGACTGCTCCACCTAACTATGTTCCCTTTCAACTTAGCCAATACCACCTTAAGGTTCAAGGAGGGCCATTGTAATACTTTAGAGGAAATAAGTATACTCAAATATTTTATGGAGCCCGTGGCACAATGTAGGCCGGGAATGGACAATAGAGGGGCCATTCTCTCAGGGCACATGGCAAGAACCTCAGTTTTATTCCAATTACTCTGCAAGCCTGAAATGGAAGGGAAAATATTAACGTAACCCCCTTGCAAATGGGGGTTCTTAAAAGCTCCCTCAAAGCTTGCCTAAGTGTTCCCTGCCAGGCTAGTTCTTGCTTCTTTTTAGCTGTTTAAATGGGTAGCAAGGAGCGTTTTATGCCACCGTGTACTGTTTCTTTAAGGACTACCTGTTGCAGTCGTGATTATCTGAAATGGGGGGGGGGCTGTAGGTTGTATGCCGAGTCCCCGGGACCCTGAAAAGTAGCTCGCTTCTGGGATCGCTAGTGGTCAGAGGAAGGTTTGCTGGGGGGGGGGATTGTGATTGTTTGTTGAAAATAACGTCAAGTAATAATGATAATGCAGTTGTTCTAACCTGCCTCCTTTGCAGTGAGGACTGTTTCGGTTGTCTCCTCCATTTTGGTCCAGAACTGCTGAATTGGACCAATCAGTACTTCGGGATTCTGGAGAGCCGTCTGCTCAACAGGGGAACTGCTTGTAAGTAGGAGAGGGCATTATGGGATATAACGCCTTTTCACACCATTGAGGGGAGAAGATTTATTAACTGACAGGCGTGCCAGCCAATGGGCATGGGTAGCGCCCAAATTCCAAAGAGAACCCCATGCTGAGAAAGGTCAGCTGCGTTGTGGCTGGTGAGAAGAGAAGAGCGCTGTGCTTCTGCGTGAGTGGAGTGTTCACGCAGGAAGCACGTGAAGGCCTGCGTTGGCCGTTTGTCCGCCGTTGAGAGAGATGGACTGAATCCGCTACGTGCAGTCAGAGGAGGCTGGTGCCAGCCCAGCTACCCACCAGGCTCGACCTGTTATTGAGGATTTGAGAATCTGCTGAATCGCGCTCGGTCCTCGGGAAAGTGAAAGCCGCTGTTGCAGCACTGTATTCGGTTGAGAGTTGGGTGATCCTTGGAAGCTGCTGCCTGGTGTGGTACCCCTCTGGATTTGCCATATAAATGTGTGAGGAGGCTGGTGAACTTCAGGCTCAACCCTGTCAGTGGTGCAGCATCTGTTAGTTGCTGGAGTCATGAGTACTGAATCAGGGTAGCTTCCTGCTAAGTTGCAACTGTAGTTTCCAGTTGTTCCATTATACTGCTGACTGATGCTGACTGACTGACTAACTGGTTCTCTTGTCCATCCTGATTGTTACCAGTATTGTTTTAAAGGTTATCTGCATCAGGGCCCCAACCAGCTGCCACGGTGGACTTGCCATTAGGACTTGGGTACCCAGGGACAGTAAACATTAGGGTCAGGCCTGTGCACAGAGCCCTAGATAGATAAGTATAGTGATAAGCTAATCAATTTGATCTTGCCCCTGTCCTTGTTACTTCCCCCTAGAATAAATCCGATTGTCTGTTTTGCAACTACACTCTGGCTAGTTTGTGCATTTATGGTGTACTACTGTCTAGTGACTGTGATATAACTGCACCTTATTTTACAGGGTGTCTTCTGAGTGAGCTGAGAGGTACCAGCCGGGGGGCAAGTGTACTGGGGAAAAGTACTGCTTGTACCTTGTGTGAGTCATTAGTGGGACACCAGGGGGTTGCAGTAGCCCAGAGGGCTGTGACCGAGACAATCTCAACAGCATCAATCCCGACATCTTGGTGGAGGCACCCGGCAATAAATCTGGACCCCTTACCCTGTCTCCGGGGAGGCAGGCAGGGGTAGTAGCCTCAAGGGTAACACCCCCTTGGGGTTACATTAAGCAATTGGATCACATCAGGCAAGGATGTTACTATATTCCTCAGTGTCAACAAAACATCATCGGCAAATTGCATAGCTTTATATGTACAGAGGCCTACCTGAAAACCTTCATTCTCAGGGGACTCTCTAATTTTCTAGGCTTGTGGCTCAATGGCCAACAGAAAGAGGGCTGGAGAAAGAGAACAACCCTGACATGTTCCCCTCTCAAACTGAAAAGGAGAAAGAGGATGTCTTACCATCAGATAACACCGATGCATGGGGGGAGGAGTATATTACATGTACCCATTTTATAAACTGCAAATCAAATCCAAATTTCTCCAGTGTCGCTAATAAGTAAGGCCATTCGACCAATGGATTTTTTTTTAAACATCCTTAAAAATACCAAACGGTGGTGTGCAAGGGGAAGGAGGGTGTGATTAGGATTCTAAGTGAGTGTGGGGAATAGGGTTTGTATCCACAGATCTGGAGTGGGGAGAAGGGTGCAGTTTTTTTAATTTGTTATTTCATGAAGGGGTGGAAGGGGGGAATGGGAACAAGGGGGAAGAGCAAACGGGGAAATGTTTAACTAGGAAAGGCACATTAAACCAGAGCTTGTTTCCAGGTGTGACCTGGGAGCCAAAGGAAGTTAAGTGACTTGCTCAGGGTCACACAGTATGTGGTAGATAGGATTCAAACCTAGGTCTTCAGGTTTGCAGCTCAGCACCTTTAACCACTGTACTATATTGCCTCCAAAGTAGGGAACGAATAATGTCACAATTTTTTATTCAGATCCAAATAACAAATTGTGCATCATTTGTGGTACTGAGGAAATACTATTCATTACTCACACACCCCGTTACCTTCTGATTCACAGTGTATCACTGCATCTACTACAGCAGGGTAGCAGCCTGGTGGGAGAGTTTGTCCCAATGTTACCTACAACTGAGTCAGAGGCTCCTAGGACCTGAACTGGAATCCCACAGATCAGCAACAGGGGATGAGGATGTAGAGTTTCACAGACTTGCTCAAACGGAAGTATAACAAGTTTTGTTTAAAAAGTAATATACAGCAAGACAGCAAAGGGAAAATGGCTAGCACTTCTTTAATGTAATTCCATTAACAATAGGATACAAAACATAAAGTGGTAGCAAATATCTCTTACTTTTAGAAAAAGCAGAGAATCCTCCTGCTCCATCTTTGACTGAATCTCAGATATTTTCCCCTGAATGGTGCTGCTCTTCTCTTTAATATCTCTCAGGTTTTCCTCCATCTCTTTCAAAATTCCTGCTGCTTCCTCCTTGAGCTGTTGGATCAGCTGCTGTTCCTTGTCCTGGAGAAACTGATGCAGTTTGGCAAACTCTGATGTAATGTGATGCTCCAAACTCTGGGCATTCTCCTGGGAAGATGATTAAAGTATGAAACAGGAGAAATATTCGGAGCTGAAAATATGTAAAGGGTGATTTACTCACTTTGGAGGTGAAAAGACACAAAAAGGTGATTTACTCACTTTGATGACTGAGACCTCCTGCTCCTGTTTGTTCTGCAGTTCCTGGAGTTCTATTAATCTGGATTCCAGAGGTACTGAGACTGTTTTCAGCTTGTCCTAAAGAAAAACACAAAGTATTACAACATTTGCACAGAAATGCATTTGTATTTACCTCATACCTGATAAATAAATCACCAATTTCTGACCATGGAGGGTAGAGGAACGTGAGTGGACTTTTGTATTAATTAATGTTTATTCACCCCTGAGCCTGGCTTCCCTTGGCTGTTGGCTACCATCAGACCTAGGTGTCTCTAGGTTTTGGAAAAATGGTGCCATTGAAAACAAGCAGAGAAATGCAGGCAAGACAAAAGCTTGGCCACTTGTCTAAACAACAAAAGATCTCCAAATGCTAGGGAACGTTGACAAATACTGTATTAACGATAAAATCTAAGTAGCACTTGAAAAAGCGCTAGTGCAGCATGAAACATTGATGGTGTTCACTGGGGGGGTGCTACTTAGATTTTATCTTTAATAAAATATCTTTGGTCGTTTAGATGAGTGACCACGCTTTTGTCTTGCAGGACTATTACCAACCTGGACACCAGAAAGACTATGCTTTCTTGCCCTGCTGGATACCCCCAAAGAAGGGTCAGCACGGGGACACTCCCACCAAGCATCTGACTTCGGTGGCAGTGGGTCCCAATCATGCTGGGTGGGTGGCGCAGGGCCTGAATGTGACAGCCTAATCCTGTGGTGCCTGGAGGGCTTTCCTCCCTGATGTTCTCCCTGCCCAAGGTGCTGGGCAGTGACTAGGCATGCTGGGTGGGTGGCGCAGGGCCTGAATGTGACAGCCTAATCCTGTGGTGCCTGGAGGGCTTTTCTCCCTGATGTTCTCCCTGCCCAAGGTGCTGGGCAGTGAATGTGTGACTAGACATGCTGCAGGAACATCCTGGGCACCCTTAGGTGGCACTCAGCAACTGGAATTTGATGATCTCCCACCGGGAGAAGGAGACTGTCCTCTGCAATGCTTGATCCTATGCCCAGCTGGCCCCTTGCTCCTGAATCTGGGTCCCCAACATCGAGAATGGTAGCCCTACCGCTGCACTGACAGGCCAGCCCCTACTGACTCATGCCCAATCCCAAATCCAGTTCACCTACACCAAGAATCATAGCTCTATCACTGCACCGATAGCACAGCCCCTACTGGCTCATGCTCGATCCTGAACCCGAGTCCCCAACATCGAGAATGGTAGCTCTACCACTGCACTGACAGGCTGACCCCTACGGACTCATGCTCGATCCTGAACCTGGGTCCTCAAACATTGAGAATGGAAGATCTACTGCTGCACCGATGGGCCAGCTCCTATTGACTCATGCTTGGTCCCGAACCCAGGTCCCCAACACCGAGAATGGTAGCCTTACCGCTGCAATGATGGGTTAGTGCCTAGAGGGGACATTCTACAGGGCCAGGCCAAATGCAGTAAGGACAGGGTTCTAAACAAGGACTACCCTCTCAGATCTACACAGTTCTAATGATTAAATCCAAAAAGTAATGCACCATGACAGAAAACTTCTAGAGATGCAAAAATGTGGATGAGTATGTGATGGGAGAAGGGACCAGAACAATGTATTCTTTTGATTCATGTATTCTTTTCTGAATATCCATCTGCTTCAGGTACAAGATGGTTACCAGATCACATGATCAATCAGTATATGACTGCTCATGTCAGTCAGGGTGGAGGGTCTGATGTTCTCATCTGGAAGTTAGCAAGAAAGCTATGGAGGAAGCAATAAAGCAATAAACACAATGAGGAGTTCTTCCTGGAGGTGTTCCCATATTGGACAAAGAACCCAGATGCATTTCATAATATTAGCAAGGAGGTGCTGAACGGTGGAGACAGACAGACACACACACACACACACACACACACACACAGATGGGATAACATGGAACTGTCACTCAAAGTGAATGAGAACCCTCCTCACAGCAGTAGGAAATACACAGTTTTGTGGTGCTGGAAGAAAACTCTTCCTCTTGGATTTGGTACATCTGAAATCCAGAGCTCTGCAGCTAGACATCTGGTAAGAAAGACAACTTAGTGAAAAGTATTTTCTTCTGACAGCAGCAGGCAAAGACATTGGGCCCGATTCTAAAAGAGATACGCCTGGCATAACAGTACTTGTGCCAAAAAGAATGGCGTAAGTAGCAACTTACGCCAGCAGTTGCGACTTGCAGGATTCTACAATGTAGCCTGCGACATGCTGCGGAACCCTTGCACCAAAAAGCAGTTATGCCAGCAGCTGCATCATAAACCCCCTGTGACATGGTGCTAGGGGGTATAGGGCAGCAGTTGCACCCTATTCAAGTAGAGCAGCAACAAAGTCCCCAATGTTGGGATTCTAAAATCAAATCAAATCAAATTTTATTTATAAAGTGCTTTTCAAAATTATCAAAGCACGGATATAATGCAAATAAAACAACCAACAAATAAATTTACATTTAAAAACAATTAAAAGACAATAGGTTGGCCCAATCAAAGGCTTTCTAAAAATAAATAGCTTTTTAAAGAAGCCTTGAATTGCTCTGTGGACTGGCACTCTCGAATCTGATGAGGTAAAGAATTCCACAGGGTTGTGGCCATAAAAGAAAAAGCTCTAGCACCAGATGATTGCAGATGAACCCTGGGAACCTCTAACAATCCCTCGTCGGCAGAGTGGAGCGAGCGAAGAGGGGGTAAGGCTATAGGAGATCTTGCAAGTAGTCCGGTCCCTGACTGTGTGGGGTCTTAGAGGTCAGCAATGCAACCTTGAAGGTGATTCTCCATCGCACTGGCAGCCAGTGCAGTTTGCGCAGCATAGGTGTGATATGGCAATTTCTTGGCAGCCCCATCAACAACCTGGCCACAGCGTTCTTCACCAACTGCAGGTGACAGAGATCCACCCCTGGCAACCCTAGATATAGAGCATTGCAGTAATCAAGACGCGAGGAAACAAAGGTGTGGACTAATACAGGAAGGTCATCATGTGGAACAAGGTGTTTTATCCAGACAATATTCCTCAGATGGTAAAAGGAAGACTTGACAAAAGCAGACACCTGTGCCTTCAGTGTCAGCTCGCCGTCAAAAATGATGCCCAGATTTTGCACCTGTTCAGAAGGTCTCAACTGTTTAACCCCCAGCACAAGGTCGGAGGAAAGTCCAGGAGACAACTTCTCTACATGGTGACCTAAGTCCACCACCAGCACCTTGGTCTTATCTGGATTCAGTCTTAACCAGTTAGCACTCATCCAGCCCTGAATCTCAGTGAGGCAGTTGTTAAAGACTGATAAAGCATCATTTTGTTCGGGTACAAAGGGCATATAGAGCTGAGTATCATCTGCGTAGCAGTGAAAACTCAACCCATAACGCCTTATAATGTCCCCCAACAGCAGCATATATACTGTGAATAACATGGGGGAAGCACAGAACCCTGTGGCACCCCACAGGACAGAGCAAAGGGAGTTGAGGAAAAAATTCCTGATACTACCCTCTGAGTTCTGCCCATGAGGAAAGATTAGAACCACCTGAGGAGTGTCCCTGACAGTCCACAGAACATCCAAAGGTGTTCTAGCAACTTCCCATGGTCCACGGTATCAAATGTTGCAGAGAGATTGAGGAGAACCAAGAACGGTTTCTCTGATCTCGCTATTAGGAGATCATTAAGTACCTGAACCAACGCCGTCTCGGTACTATGCCTCTTCCTGAAACTGGACTGGAGTGGGTCATAGATTTCACGGGTGGTAAGAAAGTTATTGAGCTGCAACGCAACTACTTTCTCAATAACCTTGCCCAAAAAGGGCAGGTTAGAGATTGGTCTTTTGTTAACAAGACATTCTGGGTCAAGGGACGGTTTCTTCAAAAGGAGTGTCACAGTAGCCTCTTTTAGACACTCTGGAAACACCCCTTGGTCCAAAGAGCACCAGACTATCTCAGCAAGGATTTTTCCAATTACATCCATACACCCCACAAGGAGGCATGTAGGACCAAGATCCAAACTACAGCAAGTCTGTCACAAGCTCTGGACAATCTTCATATCTAGGATCACTGGCTGGTCAAAATCCATCCAGATAGATCGAGGGCCTGTAACCTTGCATTGACCACCGCCATGCTCATTTGAACACAAACTGCGGATGTCTGACCTGATCGACGACACCTTATCATCAAAGAACTGAGCAAACTCATCACACTTCATTTGTGAAAAAGCTCATCGACTCCACAGACAAGTTGGATTGCACAATCTGTCCACGGTCCAGAAGAGCTGAACCGGTCGATTCCTTGAAGCAGCTATCTCCCTGGACAGGAACTCTGCCTTGTTACGGGAGATTTCTAATTCATAGTCCATGTAATGGGCCATCAATTTAAGTCTGTCATCTTCCAGACCTGATTTCCACCAGCAGCATTCCAGTCTTCGCCCGACTCTCCTCAACGTCCCATCAAACCAAGGGGACCAAGGCCGGAGGGAGAGAGGGCAAATACGGACAGGAGCTATGAAATCCAGAGCCCTCAACACCATATTATTATAGTGTAATACTAAGACATCTGGATCCATGCATTCCACAGGCCGACTTGATAGGTCCAGCACCGTCATCAGACCCACTGGAGTAACTCCCCTCAAAGGATGGTACTGGACCATCTCCAAAGGGGTTGGTCTCAAGGTGGGGGCTGCAGAATTGAACCTTATGGAGTGATGGTCAGACCACCCAACTGGTTCCACCACCAGTCCAGAGATCTCCATTGGGAGATCACGTGATGCTAATCTTCTGAGCAGCAGCAGTGTCTTGGAGCTCCCGACTCCCTCCAGCCTTATTAACTTCTATCAGGCGATTCCTGAAGCACAAATCCAATAATTTACATACTATTTGGCTTACTTCACTCCGCCTTTCGGCCTTAGGGCATTTTGATTTCACATCCTTCTAATAAAACTAGGATGGAGGCAGAGAAAAAACAGGCCGCGATCCGGCATACACCACCAGCTACTCCTGAGAAGCTGTCTGAAATAGCAAGAAACCAACTCGGCTCCACTCCCGAGAAAACGGACGACAAAGCATCTCCAACTAACCTTTTAACTGAAGAAAAGTTCCTAAATGAATTAACACCTTTAAGGGAAGTAGTACAAGATATCACCACGGAGCTCAGATCTATACGAGGTGAACTTTCCTCTCTCACCACGAGGGTGTCCGACTCAGAAGCTAGAATTAATTCCCTGGAAAAATGGAAATCTACAGCAGAATCTAACTTGGTGGCATTAAAACAGCAAGTTAAAAAATTACAGCTAAAAACGGAAGACCTAGAAGGCCGCTCTAGGAGAAACAACCTGCTTATCCTGGGTTTACCTGAGCTGGAAGAGGGATCTGATCCTATTGCCTTTCTCCAAAACTTTTTGGTCAAAATAGTGGGCCCTTCACCTCTGAATCCCTGCTATCTCCGGGAAAGAGCGCACAGATCCCTGAGACCCAGGCCCCCTCCAGATTCTCCTCCGTGACCACTGATTATGAAATTTCTCAGTTATCTAGAAAAGCAACACGTTCTTACCAAGGCTCGTGAACTGCAATCAATTATGTGGGGATCTGCCAAACTCCAAGTAGCTCAAGATCTGCCTACGGAGGTCAGAATGAAGAGAACCCCATTTCATTCCACTGTCCAGAAGCTTATCGCTGCGGGCATCCCTTTCAGGATGTCGTATCCTGCCACCCTCAAGGTCACAATTGGAAGCACCTCCGTGAGCTATGACACCCCGGACTCTGCTCTTAAAGACCTGACTGTTAAACTTCCTAATATTTTCAAAGCTAGTACCTGAACTCTTAGACCCAGTTTTCTAATCAAGGTGATGTTCTAACCTAAATTCAATGTTTTATATGTAGTATTTACCTTGTCAGCCGGTTCCGGATTTATCCCAAAGGGTGGAGAGTTCTCGGCAGCCCAGACGTAGGTCGGGGTAGGCCGCGTAGTCTCCGGCCCTCGCAATTACCCGGAACTAAATAACAGCAGATGCAAGCTATGCCTGGCTATTTTAGGGTGGGACTGGTTTGGATCCACTGCATAACCGCTCCCTGTGGAAACACTATCTGTAATGGAGTGGCAATACTCCCACCTCTCGATTTACCCTGCCATCTCTCAGAATCCCCCAAGAGTCCGATAAGGGGATGAGTCATACTTTTGGGTTTCTCCCTATACGAACAGTCGGATGTCACCCCTCATAGTTGCAATCCCTAATATAGCACCTATGTTGGAGGCTGATGTGGGGGGGCTCTTGAGATATTCATAGCTGCGAATGAAGTTGCTTTACGAACCTATAGATGGGTGGTATGTAAACCCAGACTCGCATGTGGGGTTTTCTCTGACTAGTCTTGTCTGGCTTACTGTTATATTGCTCTGTTTAGCTCTTCAAAGACCCTCTGATGTACAGGATGCCAGCAACAAGTTGCATGCTGGGTTTACAAGGGGGTCCTGGTTCCCCAGACTTCTGTCCCGACTCTTGCTATTTTGTCTGGTACCAGGGTGTACATAGTTGGATAGATTTAGTAGAGAATTATGTAAAGGGATGGGGGGTGGGGTGGTTGGGCTGCCTATCACTTTATATGTCCCAAGGCAGTTTTGATCTACATTTTCTGTTTATGATATGTCATTGCTTCTTATGTAACAATTGGCAGCTTACAACGGATTGGGATTTTGGGACTAGAGTGTGCTATTTTTATTGGGCTACAGTTATGAACTCTGTTGACTACCTCTATAGTCTCCTATTCTTGAAATGGCTATACATTCTGTTAAAATTGCATCGTGGAATGTACATGGGCTCAGGGGAGAAAGTCAAGAGAACCCAAGTCTTTAATCATTGCAACCTCATTTAAACTGACATTCTATTGCTACAAGAAACCCATCTACTCAGTTCTGAGACTAAATGGCTGTTCAGATCCGGCTTTTCACATGTTTTTACTGAGAATGGGTCAGGACCTAGTAGGGGTGTAGCTATTCTTATTAAAAATTATGTTACGTTCCTGATAGACACTACAATAATAGACCCAGAGGGTAGATTCGTACTGGTCAAAGGATCCCTTAATAACTATATTACTGTTCTTGGTTCTATTTATGGCCCAGTAGGGGGTAGTTCTGAATTCCTATTGACCCTGGCAGATAAGATTAGCTCCTCCTCCTCCAGCTTATACTAGGGGTTGGAACATTCCACCATCTTACCTCCTGGATAAAGCCCCAGATCCAAATCGCCGCCTACTCGGTCCAAGATCCGGTCAGACTTTTACATATTTTAGGGCTGTGCGATCCCTTGCGCTTATCTAACCCCTCCCTTCAGTCCTTCTCCTTCTTTTCCCAACCTCATGGTTCCTGGTCAAGAATTGACTACATTCTGATCAGCAAAACTCTTCTCCCTGGTCTTTTTCAAACCGGTATTGAACTGATCGTGCTCTCCGACCATGCCATAGTATGGACAAGGATCTCTCCCGACCCCAATTTTCAACGAGATACCATCTGGAAACTTAACACTCAGCTCCTAAAGGATTCCCAAGTGGTGATGCACATTAAAACCTCCATTTCTAGTTTCCTTGAGAACAATATTGACTCTACCACGCGGTTCGACATTATCTGGAGCTCTCTGAAATGTTAACTAAGGGGCGATCTGATCAAACTAGCCTCGGCGAGGAAAAAAATCTAGGCAAGACCGTGCTTCCTTATTAATGGCCAAAATCAAAGAGCTAGAAAGCTCCTACTTCCCCTCATCCCCCCCGTCATCCCTCGAAGCCCTTTTAGCAGCTAAAAATTAATATACGGACCTTCTCAAAGAAAAAGCTGAATACAACATACTTAAAACCCAAACTAAATATATTGAGCAAGGCGAAAAGGCTGGTAGACTTTTGGCCTTAAGACTACATACATTGGCGAGCTCCAGATTAATCTCAGCCCTGCAAGCTCCTGGTGGTCTCATTAAAATGTCTCCCAGAGAAATCACACAGAGTTTTGAAGATTTTTACAGAACCCTCTATAATAACCCTTCTTCCTCAGCATCACTCTCAGATATATCAACCTACTTAGCAGACCTCAACATTCCCCAACTCTCGGTCTCACATAAAGAAATCCTGACTTCCCCATCTCTCTCTCCGAAGTAGAAGAAGCTATCGCCTTCATGGCCCCAGACAAAGCACCAGGCCCAGATGGCTTTCCCTCAAATTTCTTCAAGGTATTATCCAAAGAACTTTCCCCTTTACTCCTTAAGCTATACTACTATATTGGCACTGCCGACACTTTGGACCCCACACTCCTAGAGGCCACCATTGTTCTAATTCTCAAACCCGATAAAACCCCTACGGACCCGGCAAACTACCGACCCATTTCTCTCCTAAATTATGATATGAAGATTCTTTCCAAGATTTTGGCCGAGAGGATCAAAAAAGTCTGGTTCCATCTCCTCAGCCCGGAACAAGCTGGTTTTGTTCAATCTCGCTCCCCAGCAGACCATCTTAGAACCCTTTCCCATATCTCTCAGGCTGCCCAAATATCCCCCCATCCAATGGCCCTGATTTCACTAGACTCAGAAAAAGCATTTGACAGAGTCAACTGATCTTTCCTTTGGGCTACGTTGGCCAAAATGGACTTTCCGCCCTCCTTCCTCAAATGGATTCAGGTTTTATATAAGTCCCCTTCGGCCAAGATATATTGTAACGGTGTTTTTTCCACTCTTTTTCATCTTCACACTGGCACCAGACAAGGTTGCTCCCTTTCACCCTTCCTGTTTAATCTATATCTTGAACCCCTTCTCCTGAAACTTAAATCCTCCCCATTTATCCAAGGTTGTCAGATACGTCAACAGGAATTAGTTCTCTCAGCTTACGCTGATGATATACTACTTCATGTCACTCATCCTGCCACTTCCATAGGACATGCACTTCGTCTTATTACTCAATATGGCAATTTATCTCACTACAAACTAAATATATCAAAATCCGAAATCTTCCCACTGAACCCCCTTACATATAAACATGAGTTCAACAAATTTGGCATGAGATGGCCCCCCAAGTCGATTAAGTACCTAGGCATCCACTTTGCTTCAGACCCCCTCTTGCTTAAGAAGCTCAACCTAGATGACCTCAAATCCCATATACGACTAGACCTACAAAGATGGGCTAACCTCCCCATCTCTCTGTGGGGTAGGATTAACATTATCAAGATGAATATTCTTCCCCGTATTTTTTACACCCTCAATTTATTAGGCCTTTGGCTACCACTCTCCTATCTATGCCAATTCCATACAGTTTTCTCCAAATTTATTTGTCGCGGAAAAGCTGTTAGGCATTCATTCCTCAAACTATCCCTCCCTAAAGACAAAGGCGGTCTCAGACTCCCTAACCTAATACTCTATCATTGGGCTACCTATCTTTCCAAGCTGGGTAAATGGTATTCAACCCATACAGGAGCTTCTCCTCTGATCTGGCTCCAAATTGAGAGAAAGATCCTCTCAGAGACTAAAATAGATCCCCAAGCAATTTTCTATGCTCCCACCTCAATACTTACACCCTGGCTGTCTGACCAAACAATTATCACATCCCTCAAATCTCTCTTTCAGTGTTTGTATTTTCTCAAAATCTCCCCTAAAATGGACCTTGCGCAACCTCTCACTCTCAATCCCAATATTAAGTTAGGCAACTCAATAATTACTCCTGAGTGGCTCCCACAAATTAAGGAAACTACTCTAGAACATTACTATGACCAAGGCTTCCTTCTTTCATCCCCAAATATATTGACTAAATTTGACATTCCCAATTGTAAGGTCTTCAAAATATGCAAAATAAGACATCTTATTGCTGTTAAATTTGGTTCAGAGTTTAGTGACTCCAGGGTTAGCCCTTTCCTTTCCCACATCTTCACCCTGGCCTCTAAACCTCATTCTGTCTCATTAACATACTCATATCTACTGGGCTATAAATTCCCGGAGCCGCTCTAGGGCTCCCGCATCTGGCCATCCCTACTCCCGGAATCCATCCCTAACTGGACCCGAATCTGGAAAGATCTACATAGATACCACACTCAAGACAGATTTATGCTCATCCAATACTATATACTAAACAATATGTACTATACCCCAAGTAAACTATTCTGCTTCAATAAACTATCTCTCCCTCTCTGCTCTAGGTGTTCACATAGTGAGGGGAATCCACTCCACATCTTCTGGCAATGCCCTAAGGTTGCCCCCTTGTGGACCTCTATCCAGGACAAACTTGATCCGATGCTTGGTCTTACCAACCTTTTTATGCCCGATATCTGTATTATAGGTGACAACTCCAGTATAGATTGCCTGGAAAGGCGATATTACATGGCCTTGGTGTCCATAGTGGTTAAGAGGATGGTCCTCAAGCATTGGACTGATCAGCTGATCCTGACCTATTCTGAATCGCTGACTGAACTTTCAATGTGCTTCAATACAGAGAGACTTATAGCCAGCTCCTGCAACCATATGGATCTATTCCATAAAAGACTGGGCAAATTGTATGCTCTATATTTACATTAGTGTTCTCTTGATGTCCCCCCAGATGCCCAACAAAGCCTCCTTTTTATCTTCTTTCTTCCTTTCTTTTTTTGTTGTTATCCGCTCGCTCCTCCTGATTTGCCCGAGTGTACAGACTAGTACCGTGTGGCGGCCTTGTCAAGCAGAATTAGTTATACATTCATTTACACACTCTATGATGGTGTTTGTAGGGTGGGGAGTACGTTATGGGTGGTAAAGTAGTGGGTGGGTGGGCAGTTCTGGAAGGGGGAAGAGGGGATGGGTGGGATTTGTGAGGGGGAGGGGGGCTTTACTTTTTCCTTATTTATATCATATATGAATACTGGACATGTATTATGATGGTCTGTTTGTTTTGACTATGTTAAAATCAATAAACTTAAATTTCAAGAAAAAAGAGATCTTCATCTCCAGGGTGAACACCAGATCCAAGGAGTGACCCTGAATATGGGTAGCAGCGGTGACAACCTGTGTGAAGCCCAACAAAATCATCAGTTGGAGAAAGTTTTGACCAAAAAGCGAGAGTTCATCGTTGACCCAGGCACTGAAGTCCCCCAGGACCAACCACCTGGAGGGCTCCAACACCAGGCCGACAAAGAAGTCTGCAACTTCCTGCAGAAAAGCTTTCTCATCACCGGTGGATGGTAAATGAGGAGAATTCTGCTTCCCACACCTGTACCCATGATACACTCAAAGGATCTGGGGTTCACCACTGGAACTTCCACAAGACCCAACTTCGATTTAAAACAAATAGCAACCCCCCCTTTTGATCCAGTCTCAGGCGGTGTCTTATCAAGTACCCAGCTGGAATAGCTGACTCCAGAATGGGACCAGCATTCCCATCCAGCCTGGTCTCAGTGATGCAAGCCAGGTCAGATGATTCAACAAGATCAGCAAAAATTGCTATCTTGTTTCTTATAGACCTAGCATTGCATAGCACCGCTCTGGTAGAATGAGAGGCTGTGGAGGAATGGACCACTTGCCCACTATCAGTGGAACCCTTGGGTATGGGAACCAGGTATTGTAAACCCCTATCCTGGGCCCATTTTGCCCCAGGGTGTCTCCTAGACTTCATCACCCTTATTCGTCCACTCCACTCCGCCCCCCCAGGTGAGAAACTGCCCTCTTTCTCCTACCCCCACATGCAATTCCCAAGGCACTACAGCAAGTATGTGCCTCAGGTTTCAATGGGGGGCAGTCAAAAGGGCGCAGGTCCCTCAGCCTAGAGGGGGAGTAGCACCTGTCCACAGAGACTCGGTCCCAACACATATTCTCCAGAGTTTAAAAAACAGCAATGCTATTTTAAATTAAATTAAACAAAAAAAAAAAAAAACCAAAAAGAAAGAAAAAGAAAATAAGTACAAGTTCTACAAGAACCCCTGGAGGAGAACCGGCAATGTAAATTACACATGCCCTCTGGGAGTTCTGTAGACCTGCTGTACCCACTCCACGATGTACCTCCCATGCCAAAACCACCACCATCGTCGCCCCACAAGGCAGCCCACAACCCCCCAGCCCCAATCCCCCAGAGCAGAGGTGTCCAGCTGGGCATCTCACACCCCCAGCCCCTAGAAACCCCAAACTGTATATGCCCTGCTGGGCAGCCCACACAAACCATGCCCCCAAACCCCACACTGCTATCAGCCCCACAAATCAGCTGTGTTCCCTCCTCATCCAATCCCCAGCCCAAGTTATTGCCTCAAATGGATAATCATTAAAACCCCTGAGATCCCTGGTAGTCTAGTGGCCTCCACCCACCCCACCCAGCAGTGCCAGTCCACCCGCATCCCCCCACCCATCCTCAGCCAGCGACTGCCACAGCCCACCTCTCACCTCCACGGCCAGACGCCGACTGAGCACCACAAGAGTGCTTATTGTAAAAATGCATTCAGAAATTAATGAATACCTTAACAAGACAGGATTTCAAAAGATTGCATTGTTTACTACTGTTTTTTTTTATTTCTAGACAGCATAGTGCAGCATAGCTAGAGAATATGAGCCCCTCAGGCTATATCATATTTCATGTACAGCAGCTTCATGAACTGTGTGCAGCAAGGGGTATTGTCTGTGAGGGAATGACAAAGAGTACACTTATGGAAGCCCTGTTGGTGCATGTCCAGCTGCAGGAGGGTCAGACGGTCTCAAATAGGCATGGCCCAATACCTGAGCAGCAGGTAGTTGCTGAGGAAGGTGACCCAGGTAGCGGGTCTGAGGTCCCAGTGACCGGGCAAGGAGGGAGGCACCTTGTGGCACAAGCTGGGGGAGCTATGCAGCCCAATCAACTTTGGCTGGAGAGCCTGAAGGTGCAGCTTGCACTGAGAGATGCCAAACTCCAGAGGGCAAGACTGGAGGCTGAGGACAGAGAGAAAGGACTTGGCAGCATGATATCCAGATGCAGGAGGAGAGAGCAAGGCTGGAGGCAGAGGAAAGGGAGAAGATTCAGCAGCATGAGAGCCTTATGTGAGGAGAAAAGGAGAAAGAATGACAACATGAGACTTGAGATGGAGAAAATGCACTAGCAAATAGCACGGCAAACCATTAGTAATGGCAAAGGGGTTCAACCCACAAAGCCACCGGTAATTCCAAAATGTTACCACAATACCGGGAAGGGGATGATCTGGATTTGTTATTAAAATAATTTGACAGGGTTTGTGGGCAATTTAAAGTAGACAAAGCTTTGTGGATGACCCACCTGACTCTATTGCTTATTGGCCATGTTGTGCATGCATTTGCTTGAATGGATGATAATGATTACAGAGACTATGACAAAGTTAAGCATTTTTTTATTAAAGCACATTTTAAACTGACTCCTGACGCTTATAGATGGAAATTTACAGAGTTAAGAAAAGGCCCAGCAGACAGCTACGTAGAACTGAATGTCCAAGTGTGTGCTTACAGTATTTCCTCTTTTGGATAGATGAGACTAAGCAAGGGCTGTAGAGCAAATTAAAGATTTAATTGTAAGAGAGCAGTTTCTTAAAATTGTAGCTGATGACCTGCGCATTTAGCTTCTGGGCCGGGCATGCAACTGTGTAAAGGAGGCAGTAGAAAGTGTTGATTTGTATGTGGCCAGCAGAACACATTCTCAGCATAAGAACTATGGGGGTAGGACGGCACATGATTTTAAGGGGATCCATGGAGGGCAGCCTAAAGGAAACCTTCCTGCACCTGAGTCCAAAAAAGAACCCGTTCATTCTAAGGGGAACAAGGAGGTGGGAGCAAAGGAATGCTGGATTTGCCAGAAAGTGGGGCATCTATCCTATGACAGCCCTAAAAACAGGAGTAAAGGGCAAAAGCCTGGGGGAGGGGGTGACCAAGACAGTACACTGCAGTTGGTAAACTTTGCACGCAGTGTAGTGCCACCAAACTTCACCAAGCATATGCACCCTGTTCTAGTTAATGAGACAGTAACACAGGGATTGAGGGACACTGGTGCTTCCATTTCCCTGGTAAGGCAGGAGCTGAGCCAGGCAGAGCAGATTCTGCAGGGGCAATTTTCCAAGATTCGGGGAGTTACAGGTCCAGTGGCTCAAGTGCCAATGGCTCAGATCTTCCTGAGCTAGGAGGGAGGCCATGGGGTACAGGAGGCAGGAGCTGTGCCTGATATCGCTGTAGATGTAATAATGGGGAATGATTTTGACCACAGGGAAAACCTAGAATGTGTTACTAGCTGTCACCGGGCGTGGGTTTAGGATAACCCCATTTCTGGCAGACCACAAGTCAGGTGCACAAAAAACACATTGCTGCTTTTATCATTTTATTTTCATCAAATAAAATATACTGAAAGCAAAATTGTAAGTCAGACAACTGCTTCGCTTCAACGGTTTCTAGGGCTTCTCAAGCCTGGCATGAATCAAACAGTGTGAAAGCACACACTACCAGAAGGTCTTCCACCTTCCTCAGTCGGTATCCAATTGTATATCATATTGCTCTCCTATCTCAGCACTGAGGTAGGACTTTTTATAAGCTCACTAGAAGCTGGAAAATGTTTCACTTTCTTTTGATTAACAGCAGACATAACATAAAACTAGCCACTAAGGGCCCCTGTTGCTCCATAGAAGTTATTTGGCAGTCATCCGGAGTACATTATGTAACTTGTTTACATTGTTAGAAGTCAGAGCAGAAGTCAGAGCATTCTGTGCTCACCTAAACTCTCCTGCAGGGTCATACTGCCTCATGCAGTCTGCTGCAAAATATTAGAATGGTGCTGCTACCATCTAGAAAAAACAGACACAAATCTTCATCATTCTTCTATTAAAACTACACTCTTAGTTTTGTTTTATGGCCAAAGACCAGAGAAATCAAAATATAACTTCAATATCCTTTGAGGGCTTTGGCTGGTTTCTAGTTAGGTTTTAGGTTAATAGGCACAGAAAGCTTTATAAACACTCGAGCACTTAATTTATAACCAGTCAACCAGGATGTTGGACATTTATTCTCTGTTATACAAAACATATAAACTGCTTGGGGTAGGGGTTTCAATTTATCCCAGAGGAGTCCACTATGACAGGGGTAACTGTCACACATTCCCCCCTACCTAAGAGGCAACCATCCTATGGTTGTTCAGATCTCAACCAATATCCTGGAAGGATGTGGAGCTTTGGCCCACCCTTACCGGAAGCTCTGTCTCAGGGTCCCTTTCATAAAAACATTTGAAAAGTATCCTATTCATAATAATACAAATACCCTGAGACATCTCAAATTGTTCTGAAATTAATCTCTCTATTAGTAAACTACAATATCATCACATACATTTAGGAGAAAGAACCACTAATGGTAGTTTTATGCCATCTACTGACTTCCCCATACCAGATCCATCTCAACGGCTGGACAATCCAGCACCCAATAGAATTGTCATCGGGGGGGGACTACCTTGCTCCGTCCCCACTAAGACATTTAAAAGTAGGCTCATAACAGGTTTTATGTGATAGCAGAGTCCATAAGGACCGCCAATCACATAAACCGACGCAACAACCTCCCAATGTCAAAAGGGCAAACTGCACAATACCAACCATTACAAATAGCGACGGCCACTTATTTCATTAGAAACTAAATGAAAATCAACTTTTCTAAGCAGTGGGCAAACCCTCCGTAGCCCCCAATCCAGGGAGAAAGCCCTTGCACCCCGGAAAATAAAGATTGTTAACTCCAGGGGGAACAGACTTAGGAGAAAATAACAACTCCCTCTGGAAGCAAAGTACCTTCCTGCACCAGGATCTGAATCTGGCACCACAGGCTCCAGGGGCAGTGGCTCAATCCACTACACCACATGGCGAGCTCAGAAGGTCTAGGCCAAATTAATATCTTTATCCCCTTTCTTGCAAGTGTAGAGCATATCCCTCAGTGCTACACTCGCTATAACCATTCGGTGCTCTTTTTTCTCACTCGCTCTACATGGGAGCAATCAGCCATTCACTCTGCCCTTGACAAGGGCCACCTGGCCGGTGCAGTCTTTGTGGACCTATTGAAGGCTTTTGACATGGTAAATCACTCCATCCTACTGAATGTCCTCCCCCTCTTAGCCCTGTGCCAGGATGCTGCCAAATGGTTTGCCCACTATCTTACAAACATAGCTCAGCCAGTTAGGTCTGGCAGTACCTTCTCTTCTAGACTCCCTGTTAAATCAGGTGTCCCCCTGAGCTCCATCCTTGGACCCCTTCTGTTTACTCTATTTCTTAATATTCTCCCCAGTGCCTGCTCAGGCCAAGTACTACTTTATTCTGATGACGTTGTTCTTTTAACCTCCCATCCCGACCCTCTAACTCTCCAGGCATCCCTTCAACAAACCTTCTCTAAAACAGAATCATGGTTCACAAAACACCGCTTAGTATTAAACTACCAAAAGACTAAAAGCATGTTATTCTCCCATCAGCATGAACAAGCACAAAGGCCATCCCCTGCGCATCCTCAACTCCCAGCTTCAACCCCTTGACCAGGTCACTACCTGTAAATATCTTGGTATTACCTTGGACACCTCTCTTAACCACCATAAGCACATCCATCTACTCTCCACAGCCGTCAACACCAGAATTGGTCTTCTCTGCAGACACAAGCACTGTCTCACCCCTGATGCCCCATGCCTGGTGGTCTCCTCGTTAATACTCTCAATTATTGACTATGGTATCCTATTGTACGGCACTGCTGACAATTCCTCTCTACACCGAATTAGCTGCTATAAACAAAGCCTGCTGACTTGTCTTTGGCTGTGACCTCAACACCCATACTTGCACCCTCCACAGTCTCTCTGACTGGCTTAATTTCAACAGCAGACTGCAGTACCAAACCTGCCTACTTGCTAAAACAAATCTCAACTGGTCTTTCACCACTGGGTCTCTCCACTCTATTACCACCAGCCACTACTCATAAAACTGCTAGACTTTCCTCCAAGACCTCTTTTCAGACAGACTCCTTGGGGACGTACCTCACGCTTCCAAAGATCCTTCAGTTACGGAGTCCCACAGTGGTTCAACAACCTCCCCATTAACATTACTGCTGAAAATAAACTGGGATATTTCAAATCTGTCCTCAGGTCACACCTTGTATCATCCAGCTCTTGCAGCTATTACTAGCCTAGCTGCCTTCAAGTCCCTCCTGGTAGCCTCGTTTTCCTGGGACTTTTGCTAACTGATCCCACTGATCTCCCTCTGCCCCCCCACCATTCTCCTCTTGATAAAGGAGTCTCCTCCTGCCTTTTTCCTTGCCTCTCCTCCCCCACCCCCTCCTCTCCCCAACAAAGGATCTCTCTCCTGCCTATACTTTTTTCCCTTAGGCAGCTTACTTTATAATGACAATATACTTGAAATTAATTCTGCCTACATTGTAATCTATCATGTTCTGCACTCCCCGTGTCTTGTATTCCTACAAAATTGTTTAGATCTCACTTGATTTCTGTACCAACCAGTGATGTATTATGTTGCACCAATTCCTATTGCTGTTCATTCTATTCCTCCTTGCCTGTATATCTGTTCTGTGCTGTGAAACCTTTGTGAAAGAGTCCCTGACTCAAAGGTATGTCCAATTATTCTCAATAAATAAACAAATAAAAGTATTTAATGGGGTCTCCTCTTCTCGTTTGCCATCCTCCACCAAATAGCAGCCCAGAAAAATGGGCAACGATGGGACCTCCACGAACATTGGTCGCAAATGCTCCATCAAGGAGTCCTCCTCCTCCTCCTCCTCCTCCTCCAGAGCCCATGGATCCTGCTCCAGTGATTCTTCCTTGACATCCTCTAAGTGGGACCTCTTGAGTAACTCCTGGCATCTGTGCTCCACCTCCTTCTGGTGTTGATCAGCCTCCAGCCATCTCCCACTCATCCAATGAAGAGGCCAAGATCAGGGTCTCCATTTGGCCATCAGATCCATCTCATCCCATTCATGGTGCCTTGCCCAGGTCGCTATCTCCATCAGGTGCTGTTCTGCTCATCTCTGGCACCATGGACCTCTGCCATGTATCCTCAGTACCAAGTCTGGCACCAATTGACTGTACTCCTCCTTGTTATCTCAGACAGTCAGTCAGATTCCACTTCTCACACCATATGTCACCAGGTGTGGGTTTAGGATAACATAATTTCAGACAGGCCACAAGTCATGTGCATAAAAAATGCACAAGTTGTTTGTCATTTTAATTTTATCAAGTGAAATATACAGAAAGCAACATTTTAGGTCAGACAACTGCTTAGCTTCAACAGTTTCTAAGGCTTCTCTTCAACCTAGCATGAATCAATCAGTATGGAAGGCATACAGTCAAAATATTGCGTTATAAATTGCCGTGGTTAATTCGGAGAGGTCCAAAAGATTGAACTGACACGCCATTGCTGGATTTGCTGTCGTGGACATTTCGTCCTATGGGCTTTCCAATTATCCAGTGATGATATTTAAAAATAATGTTGCCATCCTATTTTCACTTACACATAAACATGGGCATCCCCTCATTGCAAAAAAATAACTCACCATTCCATAGCAATACAAACATACTGTGTTCTGTGCTTAGTTCCCTTAATTCCAATTCCTTCCTGGCAATTGTGTGAATCCTTGAATTCACTCCAACAGCAACATAAGTTTAAAGAGACAATTTGGATCAGCCAGTATCTGCTTGAACCTAACACCCAGTATTTTCTGGTCAAAGTCATGGGCTATATATTCACATGTCTCAGCCTCTTGCCATTCATTCCAAAAGTTAGCAATGGAGTTTGTGCCAACCCAGAAAGGCAAGCAGAAGCTTGCTTTGGATAATTTACGTTTACACCAAAGAGAAAGATGGCACGAATGGCAAGATTATTTGGAGATGCGAACAGCGAACTTTCAGAGCCCGTCTGCATACTTTGGGGGATACTATAACACTGCTACCTTCTGAACACAATCATGCATCCGTTCATGGACGCATTGAGGTGTTAGCAGCTTGTGCTGTCATGAAACAGTGAGCCACAGAATCTGAGGAGCCTACAAGAAATGTTGTGCATTAGGGGTTGCAGCAACTTTCTGAAAGCCATGCCCATCTCTTACCCTCTCAAGAGACACTGCGGGCGTGATGTTCACCACCAGTGTCAACAAGGTTGGGCACAATGATGTTGATGTGATGCAATATGCACTCACAGTTAGCAGAGAGCCATTTGTGTATGTTAATGAGGATGACATCTTAATCTTTGTTAGTGATCCTGATCTCGCAGTGCCGAAAAATTCAAAGCACTGGATCTGTGATGGGACATTTGCAGTTGCCCCACGAGATGATGACCAGCTGTACACTATGCATGCCCTAGTGAACAGTGTTAACAGGCCCTGTGTGTATGCACTACTGCCTGGTAGAAGTGAGAGCGTGTACTGCAAGTTCTTTCTTAAATTGGAAAACTTGCTTGGTGAAAAACTCAATGCCAGTACTACAATGACTGACTTTGAATTGGCAGCAATCAGTGTCATAAAATAAGTGGTACCAAATGCAGAGCTAGTAGGTTGCAATTTTCATTTGGGTCAAGCAATATGGCATAGAGTGCAACAGGAGGGGATGCAGAGTCACTACATTTCGGAAGACACTTTTGCGCATAAGATACAGTGCATTCTGGTACTTGCTTTTGTGCCTGAACATTGTGTGGAGTCTGTGTTTGACATGCTTCAAGATGACCCAGACTTTGAGGATGTAGTGTCTTCTAGACTACTTTGGGGACACATATATAGGGCGCCTAACATGAAATAAGAAGAAAAGGCATCAGCCTCGGTTCCCAGTGAAATTCTGGAACCAATATGACCTTGTTATTGCTGACTTGCCATGAAGCAATAACATAGTGGAGGCATGGCATAATGCTTTTGCGAGGACTGTCTCTATTGCACACCCCATCCATGCAAAACTCACACACAAACTATGCCAGGAGCAGCACGCTGTGTCCCTACAAAGAAGGCAGGTAGAACTTGGACAGCAACCTCCAAGAAAGCATTTAAAATACCAGCATATAAATAAAAGTTTTCACAACTATTTGTGTGGACTTTGAAAATAGATCTGAGATGCAGTATGTAAAAGACATCGCAACAGTAATTGAAATAAATGTAGCTTAAATTATTTTGATATAGTGTATTTTAGTTGCACTTATTTGCACATATTTGCACATAACACTGCTTAATTTGCACACAGTGGGTGGGATATTCAGACTGCACCAGGCTAAGGTGCAAGCCTGGGCGCAGTGCAACTGGGATGTGCCAGGGTGTTGACAGGGTGATATTCAATGGTGCTGTGCCATGGCTCAGCAGCATTGAATATCGTTCCATGGCCACCCGCATTGTGTGTGGTGCAGTGGCACTGCACCAGCGCAACTGGCCAGGGAGGAGCAGGGGGCAGTGCTAGCGCAAGTGCTGCTGCGCTAGTTGTAGCAACCATGATATTCAGCGGTGGACATGTAAATAGGGCCATAATGCATGCAAGGTGCAAATGGGGCCATTTGCATGTCATTATGGCCCCATTTCCATGCAGGTGCGCTGATCCCCTGTGATTTGCGCCTGGCGCCCTGCCAGGCTGAAGCCGTCTGGGACCGACGGCCCCTGCACATCGCAGCACAATGCCCCAATGCCAGATCGTGAGCATGAGTAATAAAATGACATGTCCAATATCCCTGGTGGTCCAGTGGACTGCTGCCAGCCAAATCGCAGGCATATGTAATAACTTAACATGTCCAATATCCCTGGTGGTCCAGTGGACCACTTCCAACCTGATCGTCGGCATATGTGGTCTAATAAACAGTTAAAACCATCCCTGGTGGTCCAGCGGTACCCCCCTCCCCACCCACTCACTGCACCATGCCACCCTGCTCCCCCCGGTCAGCGATGGGTGGGAGCTCCACACCCACAAGCAGCCTGGCTGCAGACCATATCGTACTACACAGTCCAGATATGTGAATGGATCCATTCACATATCTGGACTGTGTAGAATGGTATGGTCTGCACACCCATTGGCCCACGCTGTGGACCAATGGGCGTACAGCTGTACTGTACGCAGTCAGTCGGCGGGCAGCTGTCTTGCAGGGAGCAGGGTGGTGGGGCACAGTGGGTGGGTGTGGAGGGGGGTACCACTGGACCATCAGGGATGGTTTTAAATGTTTATTAGACCGCATATGCCCACGATCAGGCTGAAAGCGGTCCACTGTACCACCAGGGATATTGGACATTACAGTTATATACCTATGCCCGCGATCAGGCATTGGGGGGTCACTACCGTGACGGATGCTGCAATCGGAGCTCAGGTGGCCACCCACAGCTGGCAGCTGCCATGTTACACCCTGCAGTACGGCAGCTCACCTGAGGGTGGCCAGCAGTTGCTTCTTTTGTTTTAGGCTCAACTGTGTGTGGCGCAAGTAGGGGTTGCACCTGCATCTGCTCAGCACACCCCGGTCTGAATATCGGGATGTGCAGAGTATGCATGGGCACCCCCCCACACTTGCACCACACACATTACTGATGCACCCCGGCACATCAGGATTTGTGCCACGCACTTTCCCCTTTTGAATATCATGCCAGGGCGCATCAGTGGGTTGCACATGGTGCAACTGTGTTGTGCCATGCACAGCCCTTTCAATATCACGGCCAGTATCCCAAAAGTATGTTTACTTCATTTGCACACATTACTTGCATTACCTGAATTATTTATTAACTGCCTCCTCTGAACAGTAGATGGCAGTGTTACTGTATCCCTCAAAAGTATGTAGGCATATTTTAACAGAGTCACATAATTTATTAACTGCTTCATTTGCACATATTGCACATATTGTAGAAATTCCCAAGTAAATGAAACCAGTTATGAACTGTTTTATGTATATGTTTAACAGTAAAGACATTTCATTTGCAATTGCTTCCCTTGTTGTTATTATTACTGCACGACTACGTGTCCGTTGTTCGGCAATTTTAAAACTCGCTTTGACTTGTTCAAGACCACATTAGATTTCGGCTATTTGTCCGGTTACATTTTGACCATGTGACAATTGGTCCATAACATTTTGTCTGTGATGAACTCCCAGGAGGTCTTCCACCTTCCTCAGTCAGTCTCCAACTGACCATCCTATCTCAGCACTGAGGTAGGGCTTTTTATGTTGCTTGCACGCATGTGCAAGAAACATAGTGCCATCATCGGAGATTTCGGACGTGTGTCACCTCCTCCTCCAATTCAGGCAGTGTCCTGGCAGGCATGGCCCCTGTAAGCCAATGCATTTTGGAGCTGTCTATGACATGCTCAAAATGCATAGCACTCTGATTGAAAGGGAGCTACGCTTGAGTGAGCAGCGATAGAAGCTGCTCATGTAGCTCCCCACCTCTGAGCGTCGCACCCTTTTCATATGTGACAGTGCCCAATCCCCGTCGGCTGAGCTCATCGTCCTCCCCAGTAGTTGGTGCCACGCTGGGAGCCCACCCCAGCGTGGCAATCACTCCTTTGCCGACAGGGTGCCCAAACCTCCGTCGGCTGAACGCCCCAAAGTCCTTGTGTCACGCTGGGAGCCCACCCCAGTGTGGCAAAGCGTGCCACGGCATCTTTTTGTTTTGTTTGTACCTGTAAGACAAAACGGTCCCGCAAGTCGTCTCCCGACCCCCACAACCCGCACCCACCCACTGCGCACCCAGCCTCCACACACACCCCATAGTTACCTCCGGACTGGGAACACGTCTGCACTCTTCAAAGCCGACCGCGAACTGAGGAAATGCCAGTAAGCTGTATAATGGTCTAGATGGGGGGGGGTTCAACTTTATTGCATATCTCAGCCATTTTTTGGAATTTTGGCACCAAATTTTCCACATGGGGTTTTTGGGACCCCTTCTCATGAATGATTCACTTTCATGGCGTTATTCAGGCCAGAAGGGTGATTTTGCGCAGTGACTGCGCAGTGACTGCGAAATCACTCTTCGGGCCCGAATACCGCCATGACAGTGACATCATTCATGAGAAGAAGACAAAACCATGTTAATTGGTAGCAAAATTCAGAACTATTTCTGGCGTCTTTCACGCAGTTCCTCGAGGCTCGTAAGTTCGCGTATATTTCAATATTTTCACTCCAGATTTTCAAAATTGCCATTTTACCACACCTTCTTATGAGTAGTACAGCTGTCATTTTTCACATTTCACCCAAAATATGTTTCCGCCCATGTAGGCAGAATGGCGCAGTCGTTATCTTGAACTCAGTGTATGGGACACATTAAGAAAATCACAGTGTCACTGTTCCTGAGCAGAGATCTTAAAATGGCAATGTTGAAAATTTAGTGAAAAAATTCTAAAAATGACTGTTTCTGAGTGTCGTTGCACAGTTCCATACTGCCCTCGTGGGTTTGCGAATTTTCAATATTTCCACTCCAGATTTTCAACAT
Source organism: Neoceratodus forsteri (assembly GCA_016271365.2). Taxonomy (NCBI): domain Eukaryota; kingdom Metazoa; phylum Chordata; order Ceratodontiformes; family Ceratodontidae; genus Neoceratodus; species Neoceratodus forsteri. Next base: position 338,962,587 of record JADMNL010000026.1, read on the forward strand.
TACCATTTTACCACACCTTCTTATGAGCAGTACAGCTGTCATTTTCACATCCTGCCCAAAGCGTGTTTCCGCCCATGTGAAACCGCGATGGGCGCGGTCGGTGTGCAAACTCAATGTATGGGACACATTAACAAAATCACAGTGACACTGTTCGACCAGAGGTCTTAAAATGGCTATGTTGAAAATCTGGTGAAAAAATCCAAAAATGACTGTTTACTGAGCGCAGTGCTAGCAGTTCCTATGCACGCCAGTAAGTTCGCAAATTTTCAATATTTACACTCCAATGACTTCCAAATACCTAAACAGCACATAGAAGCAAGCAACATTCGGCATTGACAAATGCTTGTTATAAGCTCACTAGAAGCTGGAAAATGTTACATTTTCTTTTGATTAACAGCAGACATAACATAACACTGTAACAAGTCACTGCATCAGTATGTGGTCTAAAAACAAAACAAAATGGTTATATTAAATGTACACTGAAAATAGAGTTAAAATCTACATTTGACCTTAGGTCTTGTTCAGGAAATATCTAAAAGAGAAAACAACAAAGTTAGTATAGAGGGGAGGTAAAATGAGGGATATATATAAATATATATTTATAAAATGGGGTGGTAAAAGCATAGAAATTCCAGTAACATGATTGGACAGAATGCATCACATGACCGTGCATTATTTCCCAACAACCGCACACCTCCCATTACGACTGCACGCCTGAACTACTTTCAATCCCACAGAACCTTCTCACCAGTAGTGAGATCACTTCACACCTGGCAGACACAGGCTGCCACACAAACACACACAGGCTGGCACCCACAGCAGTAACTAAAATGTGCTGTATATAGCTGCCCCACACACCTCTCACTAAAGTCTGTATAACCTCTGTTTTTATGGTATTTTTTTTTAAAGTCTCTGACTGTAATGGGGGCTAAACAAGCAAGTTGTCTCTCTCTGTATAGTAGCGTGACCGAGTGGTTTTATTGGCAGTTCAGGACGTGCTGGCACAGCTTCAAAACAAGGTATTTTACTTGCAGATATTGTGTAAACTCCTTTTTATTTTTAGATTGCTCATATTTCTACATATTTGCTATAGCAACTCTCGCTCTCACTTCCGTCTACAATTCTGAAGGCGGCGACTCGCTCGCTCTTCACTCTCTACGGTCGGCGGCTTCATTTTGTAGAAATACGAGCAATCTTAAAATAAAAAGGAGTTTACACAGTATTTGCAAGTAAAATACCTTGTTTTGAAGCTGTGCCAGCATGTCCTGAACTGCCAATAAAACCACTCGGTCACCCTATAATACAGATATGAATGACTCACAGCCCCACTACAGTCCGACGCTTGTTTCAAAAAATAAAAAATCACTAATTGTTTTTTAACGTCTGCAACTAGGTCTATAATTACAGTTTACACTACTTGGTCATGCTACAGTACAGAAATAATACTGAAAGGAATTAGAGTGTAACACGCTCTGACAATAGCAGGATCAACCAGATACATATTTTTATCACTTTTTTATTTAAACCAAGACAGAATCAGCCAGATAAATACCACCTTTAACTTCAAACCCATCACAATTATGGCAGGATCAGCCAGATAACCTACTGTAAATTAAACATTTATCTCTGCCAGAGAGGAACTACCTTTTGTATCTCCTCCCCCTGCCCAAATATTTTTCCCATTTTATAAGATAGATAACCCACTCTTAGGTGTGCGATCGTGCTCTGATATACGCATGCTTGAGTGGTTGACGCACACCAAGGCGTGCGTATATCAGAGCGTGACCGCACACCTAAGAGTGGATTATCTATTACATATATATGTGGGGAAAGAAACAAGCATTTGTCAATGCCGAATGTTGCTTGCTTGTATGTGCTGTTTAGGTATTTGGAAGTGACAGTTTCATGCCTTCCTCCCAAGACATCCACTGTGTCTTTCCGTTCAGTATTCACAGAACAGTGGGAGAGGCAAGGGCCATAGCAGTACATCAGTTGCCAAGGGGGTGAAGAGGTGAACAATAGTCCATTCAAAAGCAAAAGAGTCCCGCAGGAGCTCACTAAATTGAAGGTGGACAAAGCGATGGAACCAGATGGCATACACCCAAGGATATTAACAGAACTGCGAAGGGAGATAGCAGTACCTCTGGCAGCCATGTTCACTGAGTCATTCAACATGAGTGAATTGGAGGGGGCACATGTGATCCCTCTACACAATCCAGCAGCAGGAGGAGGCAGGGAACAATAGGCCATTCAGCCTCACCTCAGTAGTGGGAAGATCATGGAGACATTGCTAAAGAAAGGATAGTGGGGCATCTAGATGCCATCAGAACCCAGGACCATAGACAACATGGATTCACAGTGGGGACATCATGTCAGATAAATCTGGTTGATTTATTTGACTGGGTGACAAAGGAAGTGAATCAGGGTGGGGCAGTGGACAACGCTTACCTTGATTTCAGCAAAGCCTTTGACACCATCCCATATAGGAGGCTGATAAACTAGCTGGGTAGGCTGGGCATGGGGGAAAGGGTGGTAAACTGGGTTAGAAACTGGCTAACAGACAGGAGGCAGAGAGTGGTGGTAAATGGTATGCAGTCTAGGGAGAGGGGGCGACCAGTGGGGTGCTGCAGGGATCGGTCCTGGGGCCAGTTCTGTTCAATGTCTTCATTAGTAATATTGCAGAACATCTGAAGGGAATTTTTTCACCAAATTTTCAACATAGCCATTTTAAGACCGCTGCTCATGAACAGTGTCACTGTGATTTTCTTAATTTGTTCCCTACATTGATTTTGCACACCGACTGCGCCATTGTGCGCTACATGGGCAGAAACACATTTTGGGTGAGATGTGAAAAATGACAGCTGAACTACTCATAAGAAGGTGTGGTAAAATGGCAATGTTGAAAATCTGGAGTGAAAATATTGAAAATTTGCGAACTTACGAGCGTGCGTAGGAACTGTACAACGCACACTCGTAAAACAGTCATTTTTTGGAATTTTGGCACCAAATTTTCAACATAGGGTTTTAGGACCCCTTCTCATGAATGATTCACTGTCATGGTGTTATTCAGGCCCAAAGGGTGATTTTGCGCAGTGACTGCGAAATCACCTTTTGGACCCAAATAACGCCATGACAGTGACATCATTCATGAGAAGGGGTCCCAAAAACCCCATGTTGAAAATTTGGTGCAAAAATTCCTGAAAATGCCTGAGATATGCAACAAAGTTGAACCCCACCTATCTAGCCCATTATACAGCTTACCAGCATTTCCTCAGTTCGCGGTCGGCTTTGAAGAGTGCAGACGTGTTCCCGGCTCACCAAAGATCATCGCACCGAAGTACGGAGGTAAGTATGGGGTGAGGGGGGTGTGGGGAGGCTGGGGCGCAGGGTGGGTGCGGTTGTGGAGGGGGCGGGAGACTCACCGTGGGACCGCTTTTTCTTCACAGGTAAAAAATAAATGACGACGTGGACATTTGCCACACTGGGGTGGGCTCTCAGCATGGCACAAGGACGTTGGGGGTGTTCAGCCGACGGGGATTGGGCACCCCTGTCGGCCTAAGGAATAGATTGCCACGCTGGGTGGGCTCTCAGGCGTGGTACTTACTCGGGGAGGACAGTGCAGCCGACGGGGATTGGGCACCCCATTATTAATATTAGCTGCCATGCTGGGGTGGGCACCCAGCGTGGCATTTTGGAAGCCTTTGGGGGAGGCGGGGAACGCAGCACAGCCGATGGGGATTGGGCACCCGTCGGCTATACAGTCGCGGCGCGACTACGCCTGCGTGGGTGCTGTGTGTGTGTGTGTGTGCGGGAGCGCATGAGCAGGCGATATCTTATCGCTGCTCACTCAAGTGTAGCTCCCCTTCAACTGTATGTTACTGCATTTTGGAGCGTGTCATAGACAGCTCCAGAATGCATTGGCTTACAGGGCCACGCCTGCCAGCACACTGACTGAATTGGAGGCGGAGGTGACACACCTCCGAAATCTCCGATGATGGCACTATGTTTCTTGCACATGAGTGCAAGCAACATAAAAAGAGGAGGCTCAGGGAGAAGAAGTGATAAATGGCAAGATTAAGAGAGAGTCTGTGAAACAAAAAGGTGATGATGGGATAGATAAAGCATAATAGGAATGAAAGAGCTAGAGAAGTCCCCAGGTGGGGACTAATTAACAGGGCCTAGTAAGAAGGCTGAAAAGTGTCAAATGTGTGGGAAGGAGACAGAGACGGAGATTTCGGGTGAAAATGAAAAATAAATTAAATGTGTACAGATACAAACAGACTTTAGGGAAAATAAGGGGTGGCTGAAAGATGTTAGTGGAAAATAAGTCTATCATTTAAACCAGAGGGCTGCTGGGAGCCAAGGCGGAGGATCAGTTTGGCTTCCATGTTTTTTCTATGGTCAGAATCCCAGAAGCCCTGCTGAAGAACACAAACAGAAAGGTCATTGACATTGTGGTCCCTGGAGATAAAGTGGGATACAATGGGTCTAGCAGTGACATTGGAGGGCAGACCTGATGACCAAGGCCACTGTTTTACCGTAATTCCGTGATCACGGACGGAATCACGGAATTCCCATTGGCTGCCGGAATTTAAAATTTCCTGCCAGTGACTCACGGAACTCGCGCTGCTAGTGTGAGCTTTCGGGAGTTTGTCCCTTTAAAAGCAGACACCTAGAGCAGCTTCTTCCCAGGTGCAGAAAAAACGGAAGAAGGAGGAGAGAACGCTTCCATTGCAGTGTCGGAGACAACGCTGAAAACCACGCTGCTGCCAGAGAACCTCGCCTACCTCACTACCTAGCTGCTTTTGGATCGCAACAACCACCCCAGCCACCTCCTGAAGGACGCCTGGCTCAAGAACGACCATTCCTGAAGTACACCAGACACAAACCTTCAGGTACTTAATATATTTTGCCCAGATGTTCTTTTGCGACTAATGGGGGATGCCTTTAAAGAGATGTTTTTCATCTCATTTTTCCCTGAGCTGACTGGCTGAGATTGTGCCTGGCCCTGAACCTGGCTGCTGGGGGGTTGCTTCACACTGCCCTTGACACAGTGGCGATTCTAGTGTGAGGAGGAGAGAAGCCAGCGCTTCCGTCGCGGTGTCGGAGAGAACGCTGGAAACCAGGCGTTGCCAGAGAACCTTGCTACTGCTTTTGGATCGCGACGAATCCAAAATTCGCCTCGCTGTTTCCTTAAAAAAGTGATTTATTGTTGCCACACTCCGCTGCAACAACCACCCCAGCCACCTCCTGAAGGATGCCCGGCTCAAGAACAACCATTCCTGAAGTACACCAGACACAAACCTTCAGGTACTTAATATATTTTGCCCAGATGTTCTTTTTACATAATTGGGTGTCTTTAAAGAGATGTTTTTTCATCTCATTTTTTTCCCCTGAGCTGACTGGCTGAGATTGTGCCTGGCCCTGAACCTGGCTGCTGGGGGGGAGGGGTTGCTTTAGACTACTCTCCAATACAGTGGCGATTCCACATAGTGGCATAGATCTCTTTAGCCAACCAAAAGACCCCCAGTACTTTTATTGAACTTTTATTTGGTCATTTGAATGCATCCACAGAGGAGACCTTAAATACTGCATCTTATTTGGAACTGGGTCACTTTTGCTACTGTACTTTATAGCTGGGTAGGAATCAAGCCCTAGGGTCACACAGTGGAAAATGGCTAAGCTGGGATTTTGCTCGAGCTGTTAGACCACACTTACCTCTTCTGCTGGCTTACTACACTGTTTAAGAAAAAGGTGGTCGTATTTAATGTATGTATTTTTGCTTTCCTGTTGACTGGTGCTGACTTACTGCCATAAAGTGAGTCTGTCATAAATGGGAGTAGGATGAACTGTATGCTATGCATGTAGATCAGATCACAAGTTTAATTTGTGGGCTCTTCAGGTATACATTGGGAAATATGAGTGACATTTGACCTTGTAAATCTACAGTACGTTGTTTCATTCTGAAACCTAAAAAAAAGATATTTGACTGGTTTCAACAATAAATCACCCTGTATTTTCTGTGAGTTCCATCAAGGAATCCAAGACAGACTTTGCTATTAATATGGTTGTTCTTATTTGAAAGAGGGTTTTAATGACTGTTTATGCAGAAAGGAGGTTGGTAACATTTATGCTAATTACCAATTATATCAGAGAAGGAAATAATATATAGACACTGTCAGCAGTTGAGCTGTTTGCATGCTTATTTATCTCCAGTCGGTAAAGAGAGAGAGAGAGGAGCCAGCTGGAGCAGAGTTGTGTGAGCTTCAGATGTACATGAAGTGGCAAGACAGTCAGTTGGGCAGTACTGTAGGTAGTATTGGGTAGTACCTTTGCCTGGATTTTTAATGCAAGGCATCCCAACACTGTACCCTATAATAAGGACTTCTTCAGGGGACTTAATTATTATTTTTATTTGATGTGCTCCTTGGGGATGCTCCTGTTTCACCTACTAGTTAACCAACAGCTTATTTCTTCCTACCCCCCTACAAGATTTGCCTTATGTCTGCCCCATGCATTCTTGAATTCCCACAGTTTTAGACCCCACAACCTCCTCAGAATGTCTGTTCCATGTGTCCACCACCCTCTCTGTGAAAAAATACTTCCTCACATTGCCCCTGAGCCGTCCCCCTTCTATCTTCAAATTGTGTACCCTTGTTCTTGCACATTTCTTTTTCCGAACGATGCTACCCTCTTGGACTTTGTTGATTCCACTGAGGTACTTGATCTCAGAAATGTAAAGGCTAGCCCTTCCCTGTTCTTAAGTAATACAACAGCTCCTACAGCTACCTATGTGTGGGTGTCATCAATTCCCAGTCCATTCTGAACTGCCTATATAATGTGCTTTACTGGGTGCTGAGAGTGGGTCACTGTCCATTTTTGCATATTGCTAGAGTGAGAGTGTTCCAGTGTAGAAGTGAGGGCTTTTTAACAGGAAGAAATCAAGTGCTGTACCAAGAAAGGGTATACAACTATTGTAAAGTACCTCAGTGCAGTGCACCAGGGAGCTGTACACCCTTTTCCGGTACTTGCACATATTAACCTTTTTGGGGGTGGGGGTCTTAAGATTCCCAAGCAGCTACTGTGTGATGCAGCATGCTAACATGGGCACGCTTGGTGGGTGAGAGTTGGTAGTGCTGCGCCTCGGAGCACGTCTGAAGGGGCAGTGTTGGTTTCTGTGTGCCCAGAGCAAGTTTGGTGAGGGGTGTTGGGGTTAAACAAACTCTGTCCATCATCCAGCACTGACCCAAACTCCCAGGGCTCGTCCCCACTGGTGGGGCCAGTGGGGGTTCCCCAGCCCCCACTGGGGACCGTATTCAATGGGCCAGTGCTGTGGCTAACTGGGAGCAGAGCCTGCGAGGCACCCTCAATCCAGTGTGCTCTTCCTTTGTTTTGGGGGGGTGAGGTGCCTCAGAGAGGTGCAGGTATATCCTGTTTGTGTCTCAGTTTATATGCTTTGCTCTGCGGAGGGGTTTCTAAAATGTTTTCTATGCTGCTGTGAAGTTTAAGCCAAATAAGTGGTGACATTTCCCCAAGTTATGAAAAGGGTGTACAGCTCTGTTATGTGGGCTTACATACAAAGCCCTCAAGTGCAAGAAGTCGATGTGTTTAATAAAAAAAAAAAAGGGGGTCCGTGTCTGTGGTGGTGTTGGGGTCAGAGTTGGCAGTGCTGGATCTAAGCATGTCTGAAGGGGCTGTGTTGGTTGCTGTGTCCCTCAGAGCAAGTATGAGGACAAAATGTTTTCTAGATCTTCGGGGATATCTCTTGTAGGATATCTCTCAAAAGGAACATGGTACACTGACATGGCAAGACAGAGTTGCCCTGGGGATTTTGGGGGGTGGGGTCCCAGCCCTCACCAGCAGAAAAAAACTTGCACCTGCCACAGCAAAGTGCACCTAGGTTGACCTCAGAAGCATAGCAGGCAGGTGTGGAGACAGGGCCAAACCAGGCATCAAAACAAAACACTTGTGAGAACTCACTGACCGTAGATATTCAAGAGTCTCTTGCAGCTGGTCACACCCAGGAACCACAACCATCAGGCGCCAGGACCACACAGAAACCCTTGCCAGCAGTCCATCTGTGGCCAATCACAGCACTGTCATGAGGTTGACATCCTCCCTATGTAGCTGTGGATGGCCCCAGATAGACCTCTAGCAAAATGTCTCCATGTGGTCCCGGCGCCCATGGTTGCAGACCCAAAACTGTGACCCACTGCAAGAGACTATCCTGAAGATCCACTGATTTATGGTAAGTTCTTACATAAGTGTTCCCTTTTTCGGGGAGGGGGGGATGGAAAGCCCCCTGTATCCCCATAGTAACCTGGCGCTCCACACCTGCCTGCCACACCTCAGAGACCAACCTACAGTAGGTGCAGTGGTTTTTCCATACCACTCTATGCAGGCACAAGCCATCCCCGTCAGGGACGTATATGGAAATACCCCCCACTTCCCACTGCAACAATGCCTTGCTATACCTGCCCACAGTGTCTCATTTTGAGAGGACCAGGTAATCTGAGCAAGAACCCATTTTCAGACTGCAGAAAATCATATAAAGTGCAGCATGTTAAAAGTTCTGCACTTTTACATGATTTTCTACACTGCACCTGGAGAATGGTGGCTTATATGCCGCCCCCACTGCCATCACACCAGGAGGGTGGGACCATAAGGCTGCTGCTGCCATCATACCTGAGAATGGGAGTCATAGGCTGCTGCTGCCATCGTACTCTGGAGGATGGGAGTCGAGAATGCGACTGCTGTTGTACCTGGAGGATGGGAGTTGTAGACAGTTCTTGCCATCTCACCTAGTGAATGGTGGTCACTGGCCACTACTGCCATCCCAGGAGAATGGGAGTCGTAGGCTGCTGCTGCCATCGTACCTGGAGGATGGGAGTTGTAGAATGCTGCTGCTGTTGTACCTGGAGGATGGGAGTCGTAGATTGCTGCTGCTGCTGCCTTCACACCCGGAGGATGGGAGTCGTAGATTGCTGCAGCTGCCTTCACACCCGGAGGATGGGAGTCGTAGAATGCTACTGCTGTTGTACCTGGAGGATGGGAGTTGTAGACGGTTGCTGCCATCTCACCTAGTGAATGGTGGTCACTGGCTACTACTGCCATCCCAGGAGATGGGAGTCGTAGGCTGCTGCTGCCATCGTACCTGGAGGATGGGAGTTGTAGAATGCTGCTGCTGTCGTATCTGGATGATAGGGAGTCGATCGCTGCTGCTGCCTTCACACCCGAGGATGGGAGTCGAGATTGCTGCTGCTGCCTTTACACCTGGAGGATGGGGTCGAGAATGCTACTGCTGTTGTACCTGGAGGATGGGAGTTGTGAGCGGTTGCTGCCATCTCACCTAGTGAATGGTGGTCACTGGTTACTACTGCCATCCCAGGAGGATGGAGTCATAGGCTGCTGCTGCCATCGTACCTGGAGGATGGGAGTTGTAGAATGCTGCTGCTGTCGTATCTGGATGACAGGAGTCGTAGACTGCTGCTGCTGCCTTCACACCCGGAGGATGGGAGTCGTAAGGCTGCTGCTGCCATCGTATCTGGAGAATGGGAGTTGTAGGCTGCTGCTGCCATTGTACCTGGAGGATGGATGCTTTATGCGGTGGCTGCTGCCGTAATAGCCAGAGGATAAAAGTCATGGACTGCCCTATCCAGGGGATCTGAGACTCCCATTTTGTTGAATTTTTATCTTATCAAGCAGATTAGTGGAACACATTACTAATAATTTTTTTGGTTGTGATTTCAGTATTCATACTTCCTGCATGATGTCTGCTACACCAATGAATAAGAAAGCCAAGCTCTACTACACCTCGGCTAAGGAGCGAGCTCTTCAGTTTAAATCTGAAGGCCTCTATGAGGATGGAGGAAAACTTTTCTGTCCATACTGCAACCATGTCCTGGACCATACCAGAAAAGATACAGTCAAAGATCATCTGCTCAGCAAGAAACATGCTAGGAATAAGGAACGAGCTGCTAGCGAAGGAAGACCAGCAAGGCAGGTGACCCTGACCAGCAGTTTAAGAGCTGCAACAGAATCATCCATAGTAAGAAATGAGATGGTCATGGACACAGTTAAGGCATGGGGGGCTGCAAATATCCCATTGGAGAAGCTGGATCATCCACAGCTGAGGGAATGGATGTGCAAGTATGTGAAGGGAGTGGAGCGTGCCAAAAGCAGACACTCTGAGGCAGCTCTATCTACCCAAGGTAAGAGAACAAATTGATGAAGACCTTAAAGCAGCTGTGACTGGGAAATCATTGTCTGTGATATGTGATGAGAGTACAGATGCACAGTCACGCTGCATTCTTAATGTCGTCTTTGTGTTGGAAGGGGCAAGACATATCTTGAAACAGCATAGAACTAGACTCTGTCAACCATTCCACAGTGGCTCAAGCTGTCTTGAAGACTCTCCAGAGTTGTAACATTGACTTTATGAATGTAGTTTCCTTTGTCAGCGATAGTGCTCGTTATATGATTAAATGTTTTAATGATGCACTTCGTGGGGTTTTTGGGGACCATGTTGTGCATGTGTGTTGCTGGGCACATGTCTTGTCCCTTGTTGGGGATACATGGCTACACCATTTCAAAAAAGTTAATGAACTGGTTTCATTGGTAAAATATGCCTTTCAGCAGTCACCAAAACGCAAACGAGAATTTATCACGTTTTTGAGGATCTGAAGTCTCGGGAAATGATTGCTTTGCCACCGGTTCCTGTTTTAACTAGATGGAACACATGGTTTGCAGCTGTGGCATACCATTCAACACACCTGCAATACCTGAGGGACTTTTTCAGGGTGGATTCAAGTGATGCCACCTCAATAAACAATCTACGGGCATTACTGGACGAATGGTACGAGGAGCTACAAGCACAACTGGCATTCATTACAGATAATTCAGGTGACATTATTGCTGCGATAGAACTTTTGCAGTCAAAGGAGAAACCTCTTGCGACATCCACGTATGACATGCTAATGTCAATCAAGAGCCGCTTGAGGCTGGCACAACTAAAATGATGACTTTGGTGAGAAAGCAGAGCTTTACCTCTCTAAACTGAGGAATAAAGTAAGAGATGAGAACATCAAACTGTTCAAAAATGCTTTCAAGGTCAGTTTGGAGAAACTGACAAAACACCTGCAGTCAAACCCATCTGTACAGTTTCTCATGGCCTGTCGAATTCTAAACCCACTCAACCTTCCCAAACTCAATAAGGACTTCCAGCTGTACTTGCCCTATATCCCAATGTTCACATTACACATAAGAATGCACTGATAAGGGACTGGGAGATCTACGACGGCAGGATGTGTGGGAACTACCAGAGATCGAATCATTTGATCTTCACCAGTACTGGATCTCTATGTCCTCACAGGTACCAACTCTAGCAAAGGCAGCTCTTCAGGCCATCTGGTTCCTGTTTCTAGTGCAGAAGTGGGCGGCCATTTCTGCACATGGACAAATCTGACTGACCAACGGAGAAGCCTGACTGTGGACAATTTAAAATTATTTTCAATGCTGCTATTCAATAAGTAGACCCAGAATCTCCCACCCTCATTTGTGTAATTGCAGTTCTGATGCACTGTCTATTGCAGAAAAATGGTGCTTCTCTGTGCAATAAAGTTGCAGACATGCAGTTCTAGTACAATGTTGTGGAAAACAAAGTAGTGCTTCACTATGCAATGACAAAGATGTGTTCTGGTACAGTATTGTAGGGAAAAAATGGTGCTCCACTGTGCAATAAGTGTCGATGTGCAATATGTAGTATCTTTGCATTATATCTATATGTAGCTATGGGTTAGATTCTACTGTCCTTCCTACAGTATGCTTTATTCATGTTGTCTGGGTAGCGTATTTGTCTGGGTAGTGTATTTGTCGACTCATGTTCAGTAGTCAATACTTGAATTGTGTGTTTTGCACATGTTTATCTTTGTAAATCTTTTTAAAATAAAACACATGAATTGCATTTTAGCTTTGAGAAGTTTTTATTATACATGTCACAGAACACATTGTCAACATTAAAACAAAGACTAGCTTTTGGTGTCTATTTAGCATTGAACAGTCTTCAGAATTGGTTCCTCCTGTGAGAAAATGTTACTGTTACATGAGACCATTTATTTTCACCGGCTGCATTGATCTGAGGGGAATATTATTTATGCCAGTTTGGCCAATGGAGTTCCACGGTCAACTCATTAGCCTTGATAGTTGGTAGATGCAAAACTTGGATAGCTAATATAACAGGGAATATGAGATTAAATGTTCTTGTTTTCTGCTGATGTGACTTAAATCTGCATAAAAACATGATAAAACACTGATAGACAAATTTATTCCTTAAAATGAGCGAATAATATAAAGTTTTATATTACCGGAAAAATCCCGGAAACTGGATTCCCAAACACCAGTAAAATCCCGGAATCCAGGATGGTCAAAACGGAATTTGCTTTTTCCAAGCACCGAAAAACAGTGGCCTTGCTGATGACCCATTTGTCCTGTTCAAGACCCAGTACTGTTGTACTGTGTTACTGGAAAATGGGACATTGTAGGGTGGGGTTTTCCGAGGATTGAAGTTGCTGCTGCAAATATGATTTTTGCATCCCTCCATATCCTCCTGATTGTGCCTACACTGAAGTGCCTAAAATGTTTGCCGCAGTCTGCATGATTTACAGCTGCTTGCTTCAAAAAGTGCTTCATGCATCTTGTTTTGTGATGCGAGCACTGCCATTTTGGTGGCAAAGGTTAGAGCACTTTTACAGGTGTTGTGTACCCAATCTCTTTTGGAGTTGCAGACTCTACAACCTTCTCTGCCTAGAGGATGACACTGTCCGATTGGAGGGATCCCCTGCATTGACTATTTACTTATACCTGAGTGTTGCCACCTGTTTTGAACCTGTAGCCAAATACGCTCCAGACAGTAAACAATCCAGAATGAGGCAGATGTACTGCACACATGCATTTACTTCATGTTAGCTGTTAAGGTTTGTTTCCAAGATCACTAAGGTCCGGAGATCCCGTTTCATTTGTAAAGTGAATAAAGGCTGTGCAGTTCCTCCACATCTCATTATGAGTACAGAGCACCCCTGGGGCTAGGTAATAGTCATATTCCTCTTTCTCCACTGGCACCAGGCATTTGCATCTCCTAAGGTAAATTGAGTGCATGTTTACACTATTAAATGCAACATTCCATAATTTATTTCCTCCCTCCTTCCAGGGATCTGGATCCAGACTGTGTTCACATCAGGGAGGAGGCTAGCAGTTATAGGCTGGTCAGTCTTACTACAGTGGTGGGGTAATTAGTAGAAACAATGCTACACGAAAGACTGGCAGAATATCTTGCATCCACAGGGCTGCAAGGCTAGAGGCAACATGAATTCACGGGGGCATGCCAGACAAATCTGATAATTTTTTTCAACTGTGTGACCTGGGAATTAGATCAGCGGAGGGCAGTGGATGTGGCCTATCTGGATACCGTGCCCCAGAGAAAACTGATAAAAATATTTAGCAACCTAGGTGTAACCCCCCCTACAAATGGGGGTTCCCAAAAAGTCTTTCTTGAGCTTGCCTAAATGTTCACTGCCAGGCTAGTGTTCTGTGTTTTAGCAGTTTAAATGTATTGCCAGAGAGTGCCTATATAGCATCTGTGTACTGTCTCTTTAAGAGCTGCCTGGATTGCAGCCATAATTAATCTGAGAGGGAGCTCAGTTAGAAGATGTACTTGTTTGCTGATCATTTGTTAGAGTAGTAATAATATTGCAGTGTGTTCTAACCTGCCCTCTTTGCAGCATGGACAGTTCTGTTTGTTTCCATCATCTTGGTCCTGGACTGCAGAACGGGCCAATCAGAACATTTGGGACTCTAAAATGGAGCCTGCCTACTGGGGCTTGGTGGGGCCAAAACTTGTAGGAATTGTAGTTTGGACTTTTAGCACCCAAAATAACCTGGGGGGGAGCCCTTGTTGTGACTGACAGGCAGATCAGCCAACCAAATCTTTTGGATCTTGGGGAAAGTTCCACACTGCTTGCAGTTTCAGTTAGATCTGAGTTGGGAAGTGAAGAAGTAACAGCTCGAGATAGTTTGAGCAGCAATCCATAGTGGATTCATGCGGGAGAACTGCGGAAAGGTCTGAGTTTGGCCTGCATGCCTGCCTGCTTTCCCTGAGAGGGAACTTGTGCTTTTTTTTTTTTTAAGACTGAATCCGAATTTGGAGAGTGAATTAAGCCACTGAATTGTGACTAGGCTTTAACCTGAAGAAGACCTAAGATCTGCTGAATGCGATCGGCCTGTCAGGACTTCCCGCTACCTCTGAACTCCTGGATTGTGCAGAGACTCTGTAATTGCAATCGGAGAGCCAGTGTGCTGTGTGCTTGTAGTGGGTCATGATTTGGTTCCCCACTGTGTGTCTGAACTATGTTTTGCTTGCTGGAGGATGTATCCAGCTCCATGGACTGAATCCGTATCCATTTCCATTTTTCTGGGCCCTGTTACACTGGCTCAGCCAAAATAACTGCTACGCAGAGAAAGTCATCAACGAAAGACCAGCCTGGGGATCAGCCCCCTGCTCAATGCTTTGAACAGGAAAGATGCCTCGGTGAATTGTGTGGGCCCTGCTTCTCTGAGCTCAACAACCTGCAGTCTCAATTTCGGCCTGCCTGTGTCCAGTATTGGGTAACACGAGTAAACAATATGGTAGCTCCCTGCAACAACAGCTAAATCTAAAAGTGTTGTCATCTGATTGTCTTGTTGCCTTTTCTTTCACAAACTGAGCCCTCTGGCTCCAGATATCAAATAGTGTGTGTTGTGCATGTTGCTTTCTTCCATCACGGGGGCCGCAACCAGCTGCAACGTTCCTGGCAAGCCCGCCATTTTCCTAACTGGGTACCCAGAGTGTGTGACTGTGTAGGGACTCTGAACTGCATGTATAACTGTCTGATTAATATAGCTTTTAAGCAAATCAACTTGATTACACCCCTCCCTTGTTCAAGTCCCCTGAATAAATCAGATTTAACTTTGTTTGCATTTAACCCGACTTTGGGTCCAGTTAGTGCCAAAAGTATTGTATTGTTGCTATTTGTGTGCTTAACCTTGTTTTACAGGGAGTCCCCAGGGTCAAGCTAGAGGAACCAGCCCTGGTGGTAAGTGTAAACAGTGTGGGTAATTGCCTGGTGAATAAGGGTCATTGTGAAAGTAATTATTGTATATTGTTCAGGCCACTAGAAGGGAAAAAGGGGGGTTACAGTGTCCTGGAGGGCTGTGCCCAGATTAACTTGACCACTAACAACTCTTACCTCCGGGTGGAGGCACCCATTTCATTATCCAGGCCCATTAACCTGCTACTAGCTAAGCAGGCAGGGGTAGTAGCCTTTGGGATAGTGCCACCTAGGGGTTGCATAGGGATGGGGTCCAAATTGGTGAATTACATTAGAAACTGGTTAAGGGATAAGTGACAGAGGGTGGTGGTTAATAGCACGCTCTCTAATCATGGGAGAGTGACCAGTGGAGTGCTGCAGGGCTCAGTAATGGGACCAGTCCTCTTCAATATCTTCATAAGTGAGAAGAGAAGGTATGCCTTTTTGAAGATGATACCAAAATTGGTAATAGGATGCACAGGGATCTTGGGAAACTCTAGGAGTGGTGGAGAGCATGACAGTTGGGGTTCAAAGCCAAAAAATGCAAAATCATTCACCTAGGGCATAGGAAACCTAGGAACAAAGTATAGGATGATGGGGAAGGTACAATACTGACAGTCACTAGGCAGGGAAGGGACCTTGGGGTTATTATTACTGACAATCTCAAAGTGGCAGGGCAGTGTGATAAAGCAGTGGGTAGAGCTAGTGGGATGCTGGGATGCATAGAGAGAGGTATCTCCAGCCAGATGGGGGAGGGGTGCTGCAACTGTAATGCTCTCTGGTGAGACTCCACCAGGAGTACTGTGTCCAGTTTTGAAGTACGCACCTCAGAAAGGATATAGACAGAGTGGAGGCAGTCCAGAGGACGGCAGCTAAAATGATGCAGGGAATGCATGAGAGGCCCTGTGAGGAGAGACTAAGGCTCTGTACACGCTGGGCTTGCTCAAACATCTAAAAGCTCTTAAAATATTTTAAGAAGCCCAAACACGGTTCACGTCTACACCGAACACGGTTTGAAACCATGTTTAAAAAACGTGTTTCAACCCTGCTAGGGACCTGTTCTTAAAACCGGTTTTAAACACGGATTCACACCTAACATGCTTTACCTTGTGGTGTGCATGGGAGATCATTCCATGTTGCTCTATTCAGCAACAGTGGAACTGTGCTACTGAACGAGCTACAGAACCATTCCTGAAAACATTTATGCCTTTGGTGTGGATGCAGTGTTACTGTGTTTAAACATGGTACAGGACAGGGTAGACGGACTTCTGTGGTGACTTTAAAAATGTTTTTAATAATGGGCCAGCAGTGTGTACAGGGCCAAAGGGATCTCAACATGTACAAACTGGAAGAGAAGAGAGCAAGAGGGGACATGGTAGAGACCTACAAGTATCTCATGGGGGTGAACAGGGTTCAGGAGGGGAGTCTCTTTCTAATGAGGAAAAGCACCAGGGCCAGAGGGTATGCAGGGAAGCTGGAAGGGGAAGTTTAAGAGGGAGGTCAGGAAGCACTACTTCACTAAAAGGTGGTAGACACTTGGAATAGACTGTCAGCAGAAGTGGTGGAGATAAAAACAGTGGGGAGCTTCAACCATATTTTGGACTGACATAGGGGAATATTAATAAATAGGCAGGGAGGGTCACTGGAGACTAGTAAGAGTCTGTGAAGACAGAATAGGCAGGGAGCATCAGAGCAGACTGGGTGGGCCATGCTGTCCTCTTCTGTCAAGAAATTCTATGATTCTGTGTTTCACTGAAAGGGTGGTGTGGTAGACACCTTGAACAGACTGCCCGCCGAAGTAGTGGAGGCAAAAACTGCATTGCTTCAAGCATGCATGGGACAGACATAAGTATGTATTAGAAAACAGGCAGGGGGGAAGGAGGGAGGGTCTCTGGAGCCATTTAGGGTCTGCAGAGACAGATTAGGGGGAACATCTGGGCAGACTGGGTGGGCCAAGCAGTCCTTTTCTGCTGACAACCTCTATGGTTCTGTTTCTGTATTTCCAAAATGTATGTCAAGCATAATGATCCTTGTCTCTCCTTGTTTTTTTCTTTGGGATAAGACTTTGAAAGCCAGTTAGAACATTAAATGAGTCAGAACAGTCAGAGCAGTTGTGGCCTTTGACACTGCACTGTGCTGAGCTCCCACCAACTCTCCTTTTGTGAGAGCCCGACACCTAGCTGAACTAATCCTGCCCTATTTCTGGCCACTGCATCAGACTAGACCATCACGCGTAACCCCCTGGCCATCACTCTTAAGCTATTTGTATGGCCACCCTCAGCCTGGTATGCATTCCTGGAATGCCACAGGCTTCCCCTTTCATTGCAGCACCTCCTATCTTGCCACTAGTACCCCTCATCCTGGGCACCCTGCAATGGACCCTTGTGTGTCTCTTCCTGATCATGCCTCCCACCAGGGTCACTCTCCATAGCTTCGGGGGGAGGAGGTCAGGCCAACTGGCCAGCAGGGTGTTGTCTTTCAAGGAACAGCCCCAACCTAAAGCTGCTATGCCCTCCAGGTGACCCTCTTATAGTCTGCCAGATATTTAGGTAATCTCTGTTGAAAGGGGTCACAACCTCTTCAAGTTCAAGTTTAGTACAAGTTCAAGTTTATTGCAGGAAAACTCCATTGAGCAAGCCCATTCAGAAGGAGGTCCTGGAGCATTTACACAGACATGTGGATATTACCTACATGGTATCATTAGCTATAAATATACAAAGTGCATACAAAGTTCACAACAAGCAATTCATGACAGTATTTTTTTTGTTCTGCTAGTACAAGGTCAGAATTGTACACATAAATCAGATAAATGCACTAAAAAAAGCAATAACAAAATACAATAAAAATGCAATAAAAAATGGTGAATGTGTAGGGAAAGAAGAGAAAGGATAAGTAGGCAGGTAGGGTTGAAGATTAAAGAAAGAAGGGATGGCTAAAGATTAGGAGAGTAAAGGGAAGAAAGGTGTGGGTAGGAGGTCTAGAAGAAATGGGCAGTTGGGGCAAATCAAGGGGGTCAAAACCTTTAGCACTTCAACCTTAAACTGCCTATATGGTTCCTGTCCTGGGCTGGATGGAACAAAGGCCGTCGGTACACGTGTAGCAACCATAAGGGTGAAGGGGAGGCTTAGTGGCAGCTACAGATATCTTTTATTTTAGAAGAAGCTAGTGTTTTGTAGAGATTAATTAAGATGATGCTGGTTAGGTTCAGGACAGCTTAGAGCTAGTTCCATAAAGTTGGAAGGGGGAATGAAATAGCTCATTGGCCAAAGGTAGTACGAGTTCTTGGGACATCAAGCAGGATGTAGTTTGATTTCCTGAGAGAGTACGCACTATGGGAGATGCAGATAAGAGACGTTATGTAACTCGGCAATTTGTGAAGCAGTATCTTAAGGGTCCAGATACCAGCATGGAGCAAGCATCTAGTGGCAAGTGAGGTCCAACCAACGGCTGTGTACAGATCACAATGGTGAGTTCCGTAAGGGGAACTGGTGATGAACCATATAGCACGGCGGTAGAGAAGATCAAGCTTACTTAGGCTTGTAATTGCAGAGGAGGCGTAGAGGAAAGCTCTGTAATCAAGTAGGGGAAGAAATTTGGCCAGAACAAGCCTGGTTCAGGTCGCAAGAGGGAAGAGAGACCTATTTCTAAAGAAGAACCCTAACCGTGCTTTTAGCCTTCTGGATAAGTCTTCAATATGGTCGTTAAAAGTAAGCTTATTGTCTATCCAAAAACCAAGATATCTAAATTTGGAAAAGACTTCTAGGGGTTCACCCAATGAGGTAACAATAAAGTCCTTTGGCAACAAAGGGGGGTGCCAATGGAGGTACTACATGTAAAGATCATAGCCTTGGTTTTCTTGGCGTTTAAGAGAAGCTTAGTTTTAATAAGATTCATTTCAAGCTGTGCAAAGTCAGCTTGCAAAATGTCTCTAACATCCATTAGAGTTGTGCCAGAGGTATACAATACAGTGTCATCTGAGAAAAAGTGAAGGCTGGAGTTCATTATATACGAATTAAGATCATTGATGTATAGAGAGAATAGGATCAGGCCTAGAATGGAACCTTGGGGACTCCCCTGGCAATCGGAAGGGAGGCTGAGAGAAGACCATCTGCTTTGACTTTCTGCGTCCTACCTGAGAGATAACTGGTGAACCACTGTATGGAAGATGGAGTGGCACCTATGTTAGTAAGGCGGTTAATTAGGAGGAAATGGTCAATAGTGTCAAATGCTTTACTAAGGTCCAGGAAGACTGCACCAGTGATCTTCTTAGAGTCCACAGCAGAAATCCATTTATTAGTGACCTTGGCCAAAGCTGTGACATTGCTGTGTTTAGACCTGAAACCAGATTGCGCCGGGTTTAGGAGTGAGTAGGATTCGATATGTTGTTTCAATTGGTTGTAGATCAGCTTTTTGAGAACTTTGGAGAGAACAGGCAAGATGGAGATGGGCCTGTAATTGTTTAAGTCACAAGGGTCTCCTGATTTGAAGAGAAGAATGTGTGTGGATTTCCAGCAGGAGGAACTGTGGCAGAAGTGATGGCTAGATTGAAAATATGTAGGATGGGGCAGTGAGATGGGAAAAGCCTAGTTTCAGGAAAAAAGATTCGAGTCCATCATCCCCAACACTTTTTTCTGGGATCTAGGTTAATGAGTGAATCTTCAACTTCTTTATAGGTAATTGTACACAGCTGAAAGGGATAAGATGGAAAACCGGTAGCAGAGGTAGAGCTAGCACAATTTTTTGCATGGTTAGCGTAGGGTGAGGAGTCAAAAGCAAGTCCGGTGGTGACGAAGTGTGAGTTAAGTTATTCGAGGATTTGGGCGTTGTTTTCCACCACCCTCCCATTGGAGAATATCTTGGTTGGAATAGAAGGAGATGAGGGATGGCCTTCAATGGATTTAAGTGTCCTCCAGATGTTTTGTGAGTTCCCATTAGCCTGCTCTAAGGTAGTGATGTAAAATGTTGCTTTTGCCACACAAATGCTTTTTACACAGGCATTCCTAGCAGTTCTGAAGGCCTGCCAATCTGCAGGGCTTTTGGAATAACTGGCTTGAGCCCAAAGTTTGTCTCTATTAGCAAGCGCTGCCTTGAGGTCTGGGGTAAACCAGGGATGGGAATTGTTATGCACCCTGACTTTGATAATGGGGCATGCTTGTTTACCAGAATGGTAAGGCTGTCATTAAGGATGGCGACAGCTTCATTGACAGTTTTAGCAAGATAAACATCTTGCCATCTGACCTTACTCAGGTCAGACAGAAAACTAGCCGCATTGAACTTGCGAAAAGACCACTTGGATCGAAGTTTGGACTGTTGGCAGGTTTTATTTGTGATCTTGTGTATACCACCACACTGTGGTCGCTCATATCATTGGAACACTGCTGAATGGGAGATTTTATGAGAATGAGTGGTTAGAATAACATCTAGAATGGAGCTGTTGGCAGAGTTAGAGGTATTGGTCCTTGTGGGTTCAGTAACTAACTGAACAAGGCCAAGCTCATCACCGAGGGATTTAAGGCAGTGAGATTTTGTAGTGAGCCAATCCATGTTGAAGTCCCCCAGGATTATTGTTCCTGAGTTGACAGCTATGGTTAGGGATTTCAGAATGTCCAGGATTTTGGCACCACCAGTCGGAGGCCTATAGCCACCTATAATAGTGATGCATTCCATGGAAGGAAGGTGAAGATTCAGTGAGACAATCTAAAATTCTTTGGGCTTAGATTTGCAAAATATTTCTCTGACTGCATACTTGGTTCTGGTATAGATGACACCCACCCCAGTGTCCCTGTCTGCCCTAAATAGTTTATAGTCTGGGTGAGTAATTTGTTGGTCATGATTAATCTTTTTTTAGCCATGACTCAGTGATAACGATAATATCTGGGTTAGTATGCGCAGCCCATGCCTGAAGTTAGTCGAATTTTTTAGTCAGGCTTAGAATGTTAACCAACGTCATTTTTACGTTCGCTTGCACGCATGCGCAAGGAACGTTTTGGGAAAGTAGCACACTTTGAAGGTGTGCCTCTCCCTTTCAGTCCAGTGCTCTGTTGAGCAGGCGTGGCGGTCCTGCACCAATGGTGCGGGAGCTGTATATGACAGCAGTGGTCTTCGCTTCAAAGAAAACCACCGCTGTCATACAGAGCACCGTGTCACGCCGCCCCCCGCGTCACGCCACCCCCCCAAATCTTTGGTGCCACTGTGGGAGCCCACCCCAGCGTGGCAAATGTCCCGCGTTGTTTGCCGATGGGGGTGCCCAATCCCCCGTCGGCTACTCGGCCCCCCCCATGCTGGGAGCCTACCCAGCATGGCAAATATCCACGTAGTCTTTTTTTACCTGTAAACCAAAACAGTCGCACAGCTCTCCCAGTCCCCTCCTGACAACTCGCACTCACCCACTGCGCACCCAGCCTCCCCACACCCCCCTCACCCCATACTTACCTCTGGAGCTCGGCGCGATGATCTTCGGTGGACCGGGAACACATCTGCACTCTTCAAAGCCAACCGCGAACTGAGGAAATGCCGGTAAGCTGTATAATGGGCTAGATAGGGGTTTTCAACTTTATTGCATATCTCAGGCATTTTTTGGAATTTTTGCACCAAATATTCAACATGGGGTTTTTGGGACCTCTTCTCACGAATGCTGTCACTGTCATGGCGTTATTGGGGCCCGAAGGGTGATTTCGCAGTCACTGCATGAAATCCCCTTCCGGGCTAGTATTCCATGACGAGTGACATCTTCATGAGAAGGGGTCCCAAAACCCATGTCGGAAAATCTGGTGCAAAATTCAAAAATGACACTGTTTTACAAGCGCTGCATCGTGGCAGTCCCTATGCACGTCAGACGCTTGCAAATGTTCAATATTTGCACCCAGATTTTCAATATGCCATTTTACCACACCTCCTCATGAGCAGTACAGCTGTCATTTTCACATCCTGCCCAAAACATGTTTCTGCCCATGTAGTGTACAATGGCGCAGTCAGTGTGCGAAATCAAAGTATGGGACACAGTAAGAAAATCACAGTGACACTGTTCATTAGCAGAGGTTTTAAAATGGCAATGTTGAAGATTTGGTCAAAAAATTCCTAAAAATGACTGTTTTACGAGTGTGCGTGCACAGTTCCACGCACACCTGAGGTTTGTGAATTTTCAATATTTTCACTCCAGATTTTCAACATTGCCATTTTACCACACCTCCTCATAAGCAGTACAGCTGTCATTTTTCACATCCTGCCCAAAACATGTTACCGCCCATGTAGCCCACAATGGCACAGTCGCTGTGTGAACTCAGTGTATGGGACACATTAAGAAAATCACAGTGTCACTGTTCACATCCTGCCCAAATCGTGTTTTTGCTTATGTAGCACACAATGGGGGTAACAAAAAGGTCATGCTGAAAATTTATTGTGCGAATACCAGCAATCGCACAGGGCATTAGGGTAAAGCACCATACATGCCAAACACCACTGCAAATACCTGCAAGCGAACGTTCGGCATTGACAAATGCTTGTTAAACCAGAGGCAGCTGCGAAGCCTGATGGAGAGGAAAACTGAGCTGGAGGGCCAGGATTTAACTCCACATTGCCTGAACAGAGGAGTAGTAGCAACAGCATTTTCTTTAGAGAATTTATCAAGAATGAGAGAGCTTTTTTCCTTTGTAATTGCTTTTGATTTATTGTCTGGGGTGTATGTTTGGAACAGGAGAACGTAAAGCAGAATTGATGTTTTAAGGAAATGAGGGAGAGTGCACAGATAGACATGGGTGAGGGGTACTGGAAGGGAAGGCAGAAGAATGTGGGATATATCCGTGTGAAGGATGGTTCAGCAAAAAAGTGGAGTTACAGTGTAAGGGGGCAGTATAGGATGTTGTAAAGGAATCAATGATTGGAATAGCGCCTGATGCTTTAGGGTGCAGCAAAGCGTGTTGTACACTGTTGCCAAGCATTAGCAAAAAGATAATGAGACAAGCCATAATGCCAAAGGGTTGAGTCCAGCAATTAGAGCTGGTTGAGAAGTACTACTAAATGGATACCAGGATCACAAGACAGAAGCCCTCAGATCCAATGGGATTACAATAGAAACGTAGAAAGAATAATACTCTAGCAAATAAAGAGATATGGAAAAAAAAAGGAAGTACAGTGGTAGCCACAGACATTGCCAACTATTTCCAGATATTTAGTGAAATTTCTGTAGAGTTTCTCTCTGCTGCCCCTACTGTGGAAATGCAGAAAGCAGGAGATTTCTCTAGAAATATCACAGAAATTTGGGGAAATAGCTGGCAATGTCTCTGGCTACTACTGTAGAAGAGGAAAGAGTAAGAGCAGACTAGATGCTACAAAGCTACTACATGTAGTATTGGCTAAGTAGATTCAGCACTATTAAGTGAGGCCAATAAAAGTCAGACAAAAGGTATAGAACCTGTGGGGGTGGAGCAAAACTGTATTTAAAGGAGGCCTGGGAGGGGGTGGGGGGTGAGAGAAAATTTAAACAGCAGTTGACAGGAAAGTCAGCAGCAGTCCCACAGAAATCACTGGTTAAGTCAATGGCGGAGGGCGCACCAATCAGTGTGCAGATGGAAAGCAGGCGAGCCAATCAGAATCCACCTGAGAGCTCAATGCACCAATTGGGTACTGCCAACTGGGATGGCTCTGCAGGCGGTCAGTGGTTGTACCTGAAAGCTGGATCTGCAGTGAGGGATCCAAAAGTGGCAGGACTTCAGCGATGGGTCGGGCTGTGGCCGTGGAGGCGGTTAGAGCTGTCTGCCCAGAGCAGAGAGTGCCGCTCGGTGCAAGTGCCTAAGGGGAAGTGGGGAGAGAGAGAGAGAGAGAGAGGCACAGTAAATATACCTGAAAACAGCAGAGAAATTTGGGGGCGGGACACTGGCATCAGAGCACCAGCAGGGGAAGTGGAGGTGATTGTAAATTGCAAAATAGAGAAATTAAGAGGCAGGGGTAGGGCACACCAAGGAAGATGAGCTGTAAAGGGAGAGAGAGATACCAGAAAAAATAGCAGTGGGGGAGGGCATGCACAAAGGCAAAATTAGGACAGAGCCGTGGGAGATGGCTTGCACAGAGGCAAAATTAGGACAGAGACAGAAGTAAAGTTAACATGGCAAAGGGGTTTGTTAAGCGAGAGAGGGAGACAAGGGTGGTGAAAGATAAGTTACAGGTGGCAAGCAGACAAATTAGAGGTTAGTTAGCAGTGCTAGGCTAGTTTCTCAGGTGTAGGCTATCCAGTTCATTCTCAAGCAAAACTAAGATTTAGCTTTTGGCAATACAGGATATGTCTACACAAAGCACTTCTAGTAAAATACATAAGCTTTAGATGTATCAACAACACATTTAAATCCACTTTTTAGTAAAATTCAAACAGCAGTTGACAAGGGAAAATCAGCAGCAGTCCTACAGAAATCACTGGTTAAGTCAATGGCAGAGGGCACACCAATCAGTGTGCAGATGGAAAGTGGGCGAGCCATTCGGAATCCACCTGAGAGCTCAATGCACCAATCGGGTACTGCATACTGGGATGGCTCTGCAGGCGAGCAGCGGTTGTAACTGAAAGCTGGATCCACAGCGAGGGGTCCAAAGTGGCAGGACTTCAGCAATGGGTCTGGTGGTGGCCGTGGAGGTGGTTAGAGCTGTCCACCTGGAGCAGAGAGTGCTGCTCAGGCGCGAGTGCCCGAAAGCTGGATCCGCAGTGAGGTGTCCATAAGTGGCAGGACTTCAGCGATGGGTTGTGTGGCGGCAGTTAGAGCTGTCCACCCAGAGCAGAGAGCGCCGCTCAGGCGTAAGTGCCTGAAAGCTGGATCTGCAGTAAGGGGTCCAAAAGTGGCAGGACTTCAGCAATGGGTTGGGTGGTGGCGGTTAGAGCTGTCTGCCTGGAGCAGAGAGTGCCGCTCAGGCGCAAGTGCCTGAAAGCTGGATCTGCAGTGAGAATGGCAAGAAACAGTTGGCTCTCCTTCTGTTTCTCTCTTAAGTTCCTCCCAGACCACTATCCCTAAAGATCTGGCACCAAGAATGCCCATCTTGGGATGAGCACTGACGGGTGACCCCGTGTCTCCCAGTGGTGGGAAAGGATTTTGTTATAGATCTAACAACATCACATATTTGGCACAATTGCATGAAATCTGACTGAAATAATGGCAAATTAATTTGAAAACCTTGCCCTTGGCTATTATTTGTGCACATTTTATGTGAGAAGACATTCATTTATTTATTCTTTCCATTTTTACTTTAAGTAACAATTGTTGTTCTGTAAATGGTCTATTTATACTGAATCCAGTTCTCAAATCAACAGCGAATCTTGGAACTAAACCCTTGTTTTACTTTCCTTCTCATGGTGCCTCTGTTTTTGGCACACTTTCTGTTTGCATAACACTTCAAATATGTTCCTTGTAGAAGCCTCTTTGAGCACAGGAAGACAATATCATACAAGCATTTGTCAATGCCGAACGTTCGCTTGCATGTATTTGCATTGGCATTTGGCATTTAAGCAGCCCCCCCAGTTGTATCCATGTCTCTTTAGCATCTATATCCCAACAGAGTACCTTTCTGCAACTCCTCTTGCATCTGATCAACATTTCACCCTCATACTTCTTAAGTGTCTGTCTTAGGAACCTTAACACCTGGGTGTGCTTCAGGGTATGAGTCTGTATGGAAACTATGCAACCTGTGCTTGTAACACAGTCATTCAGTGGAATTAGTTCACCAAATTTTTAACATAGGCATTTTGTCACCTCTGGTCATTAACACTGTCGCTGTGATTTTCTTACTGTGCACCGAACACTGATTTCCCACAGCGACCACACTATTCTGCGTCGGAAGTGTGAAAACACATTTCAGCCAGAATGTGAAAAATGACAGCTGAACTGTTCATAGGGAGGTGTGAAAAAATGCAAATGTTGAAAATCTGGAGTGAAAATATGACAAATTCATCAAGTTACAAATGCACGTGGAAAGTGCTCAACTCATGCTCATAAAAGTCATTTTTCAGATTTTTTGCACCAGAATTTTCAACATAGGCATTTTAGGATGTCTCCTCATGAACAGTGTCACTGTGATTTTCTTACTCTGTAGAGAACATGATTTCCCACAGTGGCCGCGTTATTGTATGCCAGAAGTGCAAAAACACATTTTGTCCAGGATGTGAAAAATGACAGCTATACTGGTCATAAGGAGATGTGGGAAAATGGCAATGTTGAAAATCTGGAATGGAAATATTACAATTCACAAACTTACGGGTGTGCGTAGAAACTGTGCAACACACGCTCATAACACAGCCATTTTATGGACTTTTGCCACCAAATTTTCAACATAGGCATTTTAGGACCTCTGCTCATGGACAGCATCACTGTGATTGTCTTACTCTGTAGTGAGCACTAATTTCAAAAAGCAACTGTGCTATTTTGTGCCAGAAGCGCAAAAACGCATTTCGGTCAGGATGTGAAAAATGACAGTTACACTGTTCAGAAGGAGGTATGGAAATATGCCTATGTTGGAAATCTGGAGTGAAAATAGTACAGATTCGCAAACTTAAGCGTGTGTGTGGAATGCGCAAAATGCATTCTCGAAAAACAGTAATTTTTTGCAATTTTTTTCACAAATTTGTAACATAGGCTTTTTAAGAGCCCACCTCATGAACACTGACACTGTCATTTCATTAATAGGTCTTGAAAGGTGATTCTGTGCAGTGACCAAGAAATCACCTTTCCGGACTGAATAATGCCAAGACAGTGACTGAATTCATGAGAAGGGGTGTCAAGAACCCCATGTTGAAAATTTGGTGCCAAAAGTAAAAAAAATGGCTGAGATAGCCACCTAAGTTGGAAAAACCCTATTTATGCCATTATATAGCTTACTGGCATTTCCTCAGTTTGCAGTCAGCTTTGAAGAGTG
Organism: Neoceratodus forsteri; assembly: GCA_016271365.2. Classification (NCBI taxonomy): domain Eukaryota; kingdom Metazoa; phylum Chordata; order Ceratodontiformes; family Ceratodontidae; genus Neoceratodus; species Neoceratodus forsteri. The sequence goes on from JADMNL010000026.1 coordinate 338,989,592, forward strand.
CAGACGTGTTCCCGGTCCCCTAAGATCATCGCACTGAGACTCTGGAGGTAAGTATGAGGAGGTGGAGGTGGCAGAGAGGGTGGGCCACGGTTGGCCAAGGCCAAGGACTCACCAATGGACCGTTTTCTTGTTTTACAGGAGTTAAGAAAAAAAAAGGATGCTTTTGGTACGCTGGGGTGAACACCCAGTGTGCCACCTAGGAGAGGGGGGTGTGGGGGAGGTGAGAGCACAGTGGGTGAGTGCAGACTGGCGGGGGGGCAAGGGACTCATCAAGGGACCATTTTCTTATTTCACAGGAATTGAAAAACAAAAAACGGATGCTGCTGGTACGCTGGGGTGGGTCCCAGCATGCCACCTATGTGTTTGCTGGGGGGTGACTGGAGCTGGTGGGGACTGGGCACCCCCACCATCCATACAGCATGTGTGTGTGGAAGGGAGGCAAGCATGAGCATGCTGGGGTGGGCTCCCAGCATGCCAACTGGTTGCTGCAGCCGACGGGGGATTGGGCACCCCCAGTCACACAGTGTGCTGTGGGGCCGCATGAGCCGAGGGGGATTGGGCACCCCCTCTGCACACAAGATGGGGGCCGGGAGAACAGTAGGAAGAGGGAGGAAATTAGCAGAGGAAGGAAGCAGAAGGGTGTTGATGCCAAGCTGTGCATGACAGCATTTTGGCTGAGGCGGTATGCTAATTGCATACACACTACCACCGCTGATTGCACCAGACCTTTTCTCAGAAGTGAAGACCAACACAGCTGAACTGCTGTCATACACAGCTCAGCATGTATTGGTCCCCTAGGGTCGCACCTGCTACACTGAGTAGTGCACTGGGGAGGAAGGTCACACACCTCCAAAACTCATACTGTTGCAAGACGTTCCTTGCGCATGCGTGCAAGCGAACGTAAAAATGCGACACCAAAATCTGTGACAAGCATAAAGAGAAATGAATGGTACTATGTTATGGAACCTAGGGGTAATGCTTGATGACGGGCTGACTTTATGATCCCAGTGTCAGCAGTCATTAAGTCATCCTTTTCCCATCTGAGGAACATCTCTAGGATCAAGCACCTTGTTCCATCCGGTGACCTTCCCATGCTGATCTATGCCTTTGTGACCCAGTGCCTTGATTACTGCAACTCCCTTTACTTAGGGCTATCGGGGGTTGATATCCACCATCTCCAGCTAGTGTAGAACACTGCAGCCCAGTTGTTAACAGGGACTTCCCAGTCATGTCACATCACACCAGTGCTGTGCGAACTGCACTGGCTGCCAGCTCAGTGGTGGATCACCTTTAAAGTCAGATTACTGACTTATAAAGCCTTACATGGACTTGGCCCTGACTACCTGAAAGAGCTTTCGATTCCTTACTGCCCCGAGCGACAGCTCTGCTCAGCTGATATGTGGTTGCTAGAGATTCCAAGAGTATCGTTAAAATCTTCTGGGGCCACTGCATTTACGTATGTGGCCCCAATGTTTTGGAATTCTCTACCCTGTAAGCTGTGGGAGTGCGCAATCCTGGGGGCCATTAAACAGGCACTGAAAACATATCTATTGGGCCAAGCTTTTATTAATTAAGTTTAGTCAGCAACAGATTTTGATTGCTTTAGATTGTTGTTTTATTCTATTGATGTTAGCTATTTTTGTAAAGTGCTTTGGCAGGCAGTATGGCGCAGTGGTTTAAGGATCTGTGCTGCAAATATGGTGGCATCCAACAGACCAGACCTGGGTTTGAATCCCACAACTTCCACTTGCATGCTGTGTGACCCTGAGCAAGTCACTTAACTTCCCTGTGCTCCCAGGTTGCTCCTGTAAAAAAGCTTTCAGCTTAGTGTGCTACTCCTGGTTAAACAACTAAAAAAAAAAAGAAAGGCATTAACCAAATAAAGATTTATTATTATTATTATTACTATTATTATCATCATCCAGGGGCCAGAATAAAAGATATATAAAAAGAAATGTCAAGGGTCGTTAAATGTTCAAACACAAAGAAAACGGTCACCGTCCATGTTGGCACCAATGATGTAGGGCATAATCATGAAAGACATCTGTCAAGACTGATTAGAAACTACAAAGAGTTTAAAACAATTAGGAGTTGAGGAAATCATTTCAGGTATTCTACAGTACAAGTACCCAGAGCTGTAAATGAAAAAAATAAAACCATTGCTAGAATAAACGCACATTTGGAAAATTGGTGTAGGGTGGAAGAAACTTATTTTATAAACTCTTGGAATAATTTCTATGAAAGAAGAAATTTATATGGGAAAGATGGCCTGCACCTAATCAGGGATGATGCAAATCTTCTATGAGCCCTAAGTAAAAACAAGATGGAACACATTAGTTTAAACTAACCACCAAAAAATGTGTATACCAACCAAAGATAGTAGTGTAGCACTCATTGCTAGAAATCTTACATAACAACGCCCAATAAAGTGTTTCCTAAGTAATGTTAGAAGTTTCGAAAACAAATTTCATGAATTTCAAGCTCTGTTGTTATCAGATAAGTTAGATGTGGCATTCATCACCGAAACCTGGTTTGACAATAGTAAAAACTGGAGAAATCACATCCTGGGATATAATATCATAAGGAAAGAACAAACAGGAGAACAGCTGGAATTGTTATTTATATAACTACTAAATTGAGATACTGCATATAGATATCACTGGCAAAATTAGAAATACCAATAGTGACATTGAAACGGTACGGATTCAAATCCTAGACAACACTCAAAAGAAACTTATTTTAGGATTAGGTTATAGACTACCAAATTTATGGAAGCAGTGAATAACGCAGTCCTGGAGGAAATTCTCGAAGCAGTAAATGTGGCTGCTGTTGTATTAGTGGGCGATTTTAACTATCCTGTCATTGACTGGGTAACAAAATCAGCTAAAAACAAGAATGATAAAAGAAATCACTGAATTCTACATGGACAACAATCTAATTCAAAATGTGAGTATCCCTGCAAGATTAGATAATATCCAAGATCTTGTCATAACTACCAAAGATGTCAGAATTATCAAGTGTTCTGTCATCCCTTACAGAAATATGTGTGTGCTGTGTACATGCAGAATGCATGCCACATGTGTAATTGTGCAATGTTTGCATGCAGTTCACATACACAAATTGAACCTAAGCAAAAGAGGTGTGAAAAGCAAATCAGGTTCACATGCTGCAAGCGTGACATGTGTGCAGCAAGTAAGCTGGTGCGAACATCTTTTAAAAAATCACATCAGGTTCGCGTGTTGCACATTTAACATGAGTACAGCAGTTAAAGGGGCACTGTCAGCTTTGTCCCTCATTTTTCATGAAAGGGTAATTATTGTGCCTCTAGGCACATACATGTAATGCAATCACATTGGAATGTGACAGTACAGCCTAAAATTAAGGTTTTTACCTAACTTGTTTAATATTTACATTTATCTCATTCCAGTCATCCTGAATTAAACTCTGATGTGCCCCAGAAGTATATCCACAAGTAGAGCACACGTCTGCTTGGGAGTGCGGTCCCAAAGAGCACTTTTTGACATGCCCATTGAGAAAGGGCATTTAGCCAACACATCTGGCCATAACATTCTTTCTTTGCATCTAAATTACAAAACCGAGCGGTAATAATGCCGCAAAATACATTTTTAAGTGAGTGCCGAAAATCAAGCGTATGCGGAACAGCTGGTGCCAATATCCCGCGCTCTTGTGCATGTGCAGGAATTTTTGTCCTGTAGCTGTTCCACATGCTCGTGATTTCGGCACTCACTTAAAAATGTATTTTGTGGCATTACTACCGCTCATTTTTTAAATTTAGACGCAAGGAAATAATCGTTATTGTCAGATGTGTTGGGTAAAAGTCCTTTCTCGATGGGCATGTCAAAAAGTGCACTTTGGGACTGCACTTTGGAGCAAACATGCATTCTGCTTGTGAATATGCTTCCAGTGGACATCGGAGTTTAATTCAGGATGACTCAAATAAGATAAATGTAAATATTAAACAAACTGGGTTAAAACCTTGTTTCTGACTGTACTGTTACATTCCATTGCGATTGCTTTACATGTATGAGCCTAGAGGCACAATGGTTACCCTTTCATGAAAAACGAGAGACAAAGCTGACAGTGCCCCTTTAAGCTGGTGTGCACATCATTTAAACATCACATTGGGTTCACATGCTTGCATGCTTGCCATGTGTGCAGCAACTAAGCTGGTGCAAATCTCATCTAAAAAAACACATCAGTTTCTACTGTATTTCTCATATTACTGCTATCAATTAGAGCCATTAAAATACATTTTTCACTGATTTCCCAATAAAATTAGATAAACTCATTAATTATAATTCTTTTGCAAGTTGATTAATGGCTTTTGATTTTTGTCATTGAATTTCCATTAATTTGTAAAGTATTGTTTACTTAATGCATTAAATACCTAGGATATAATCAGCCAACATATCCCCATTTCAGATGTGCAGAGACGCCTCTGTGTTGTGAAGCCTGACCTTTTTGTTTTGGGCTGTGCAAATCCCCTTATGTATATTTAGTGCTACAAATGTGTTTCTCCACGATTGATTCTGCTCACTTACTTTCCCTTTGTCATTCTTTATGGAGTATACACACTATGACCATGCTAAGTACTCTTTGTGCTGAGTAGGGCTTTGGAAGCATGCACCATACCTCACATTTTGTCACTGAACTGAGGGACATGGACACTCAAATGAGGTACAATGAGGGACACTAACCCTCACAATGATCAGGACATGTCCTGAAACATGGAAATACAGTACCTCAGAACACAGTGGAGACTGCTGCATGTACTGGTACAGACTGTGTTGTCCCCTCTCTCCACCTTTTAGTGGCAGCACCATCACACATGACATGAAGGAGCTCCAGCCAAGCAAGAGCACATGAGTCACATGAATACGGTACTGTCACAGAGAGTCAGGCTGCACGGTACAGCTTGGTCGAGTCGGTGAGCACTGAACTCTCAATAGCAGTGTTGTGGCGGCATATTTTTGTTGGTCTACTTTTAGTGAGTCTCTGTCTCACCTGGTGACCGAAGGGACAGGGGGTGAGCTGGAAGCTAACTCAAGACTAGGCTACCTACTTACTCTACTAGGCTCACATTGCAAACAAAAACAAAAAAACAGCACAGGCCCCCTCAGCAGCAAGCTAGGCCTAACAGAAGTAGTGACAGTGGTGTGGGTGGCCTTCATAGGCCTTGATCAGTGCAGTGCAGTAGCAGCCAAGCAAGAAGAAAGTAATGCAGGTTGGGTGTGTTTGGTTAGTGAGGTGACTTGATTGTGGACCACGTTGGGAACTTGGGAAGGTTGGTTCTAGGGTAATCCCACCCGACAGTGACTTTTTGACAGCAAGGTCCCCTGCAGTGACTACAGAGCCATGTCGCTGTAGGGAACCCACTGGAACCTAGCACTGTCTGTCGGGGGTCCTGCACCCCCCAAATCAGCTCCGATTTGGAGTTGATAATCCTAAGGGGAGGTTCGGGTGCGAAGCCCCCCAAAGAAAACACTTAGTTCCACTGGAAACCAGCAACTGACTGTAAAATGTGGTCGATCTGCCGGTTTCGCTGTCGGGACGTTCAACAAAACTTTTGTCGAGCACCCATCGTGGATCCAGGTCTAGCATCCAGCTTCTGGCAGAAGGATAGAGGAGGAGCAGAATGAAAACTGGATTGATGGCACACTGGGCCAGGCTACAGGTTCTGGCCAGATGGCCAGGTAAGTAAAAGCAAACAATTTGTTTTTAAAGGGGGACTAGGGAAGGAGGAAGGACTGAAACATTGATGTGTTTTTCACTTTTCTGCACTTTTGGGTGGCTTCATGACTCATATGGGATATGTATTGAATGGAATGGAGTCGGGGAGAGAAATCAGGACAAAGTTTTTTTTTGGGGGGGGGGTTAGAACATCAGCCAGGAAAAAAAAACTGATTAATAACTAGGTGGGTTTAAGCTCAAATCTGATGCATTGCTCTGGGCTATAGACAGATCAATCTTACACATTAGAATTTTTTTCTGATTTGCATATCACTTTTCAGTAACAACAAATGAGTTTTACCTTTTAGAGATGTTCCAGACATTCTAGAGTTTGCCACCTAGGAGCTAAGTAGCACGTGACCTCCACTGGTTGTTGGCTTCCACGTGCTGAAATCTGAAATGGTGCCCATGCCATAAAGCCTAAGTTTACAGGGCACCCTCAGTGTGAGCAGCATGTTTCCCATGAGGGATGGATGAGGAGCAGAGCAGATTTCAGGGGTAGAATTAGGGCTGCCCCTTGCATTCAGGGATAGTTAAGCAGTATGGTATGCACAGACAATTGGAGCCCCACTATGGTCAAACTTATGCCCCCCTCCCCAGTGAAGCTGATCGGATCTATGATGCCGAGTCGACAACTAATTTGTCGACCAGCATTGCAGCATCAGGCTCCTTGTCAAGTGCGAGTTGCAGTCGGCAGGGAGCTGTGCACAGCAGGGACTGTTTTTATGAGTTAGAGTTGGTTTGGGGAGAGGGTACAGGTCGGGGTAAAGTGTTGCCTGGTCCCGGGCGCAACCTCTACAGCGACCTCATGCTGTTGTCGGCAGCAACGTATGTCACTGTAGAGGTTTCACCATAGGAGGTGCACACCATGCTGACCTCCACATCACTACGCTCAGGCACACTGTGACATAAGGCAAGGGAGACTGCAGAAGCATGCACCATTGAAATGAATGGGGGTATTTTTTTAATTACTATTTTATACATTATTGATGAGAGTTGAGATTATCGACATCGCTCAACTAACAAGGGCCTTGTTAGTAGAACAGTGGACTTCATTATTCTCCAACTCACCATCATAATATATAAAATAGTAATAAAAAAAATCTACATTCATTTTAAGGGGGTACAACTAAGCCCCGGCACTCTCACTCATGGACATCATCTCTTAAACACTTCAGCCTCTGGCTCCTTCATACTCAGGTAAGAGACTCTCAGCTTATATCTACACTTGGTGGGTTGTCTGTAGCAGCATGGCCACACCTGTTGCAGTGTGTGTGCATTGTGGGTGGAGTACTGGCCATGTGGGTGGGTGCTTGAGTTATTGCTACTTTGTGTTTGCTCCTTAAAGTGTGTTTGCATGGAAGCATTCAAAACTATGGAGGGACAATACTAGGGGTACAAGCCAGAGAGAAGTAAATAAGTAGTTTTATGGGTAAGTGTGTGTATTGGAGGTGAGAACAGCCACATGTGTTTTCATTGGTATGTATGCTACAGTTCAGTTGTGCAGCTGAGGGAGGACAAGAACACTGAAAAGTATAATAACAGCTAAAAGCATGCTACATGCATGCAGATGAACAGAATGCAGATTTGTATTGAAGTGCAAGTGAGCCATATGTGTGCAGACAATATAGGCTAGTGGTTAAAGGCACTGAACCGCAAACCAGGAGACTTGAAGACCTGGATTTGAATCTCATCGACTCCTACTTGTACAGTATATGGGCAAGTCGCTTAACTTTTATGTGTGCACTTATCAGTGACCATTTGCTTTTGCACACATGCCACATGCATGCAGTCTGTTCCAATTTAACATAAAAAGAATGCTTTTCATACTTGCTTGCTGCACACATGCCACATGCATGTATTTGGTTCCAATTTAATGTCTAAATCATGCTTGCAGCATGCAAATCACATGAGCAGTTTTATGTGTACAGCATGAAAACATTTCATGTAATTATTTCTGTAAGAGATGCCACCTGTAGAAAACAGTGATCATTCATCAGTATCCTTAAGTATAGATAATGGTACCAAAACTACTCAGGGATGTGCCGAGTTTTTCCTATATAAAACAGCAAACTTGGAAGGTATTGAGAATGATCTGAATAAAATAGACTGGGAAAAATAATTCAATAAAAAATCAGTGGATGAAATATGGGAATTCATAAAAAACGACAATATATGGTATTATGAACAAACATGTCAAATGCATCAAAAAAATACAAAAGTAATGCCGTAAACCAAAGTGGTTAAATAAAGCTGTCTCTAACTCATTAAACCAAAAAAAAGCATATAGATTATACATGAACAATAAAACTGATGAGCATTGGCAGAGGTTTAAAACAATCCAACATAAGTGTAAAAATAAAATCAATAAAAGAAAGAAGAACTTTGAGTTGTATTTAGCTAAAACTGCATCCAAGACAAAAAACATTGTTAGCTATATAAATAGTTTAAAAAAGGGTAGTGAAGAACTAAGCTCTGTCATTATAAATGGGGAGTATATTACTGACCCGACCCATATGCTCAGTATATTCAATGAGTATTTTTGTTCAATTTATGATGAACAAAATAGTAGCATCCCAGTCACTACACTCGATATTCATCAAGGGACACATACAATCTCAAAGGAGAAAATAGTGAAAGGTATTGAGAATGTGAAGGACCATAGTGCACCAGGTCCCAACAACATAACTGCCCTAATGTTGGAGCTAATGAAGTCCCACATCTGGTATCTTTTAAAAATACTATATGAGAAGTCCCTCAATTTAAGATCAGTACCAAAGGACATGAAAAAAAACAAGCATGTCACCTGTTTTCAAAAGTGGTGATAAAACAAATGTATCAAACTATTGGCCAATTAGTCTCACCTCAATCCCTTGTAAAATTCTGGAAACATTGCTAAAAAATACAATATTAGATCAACTGAAGGAAAAACATTTAATAGATAATAACCAGCATGGTTTCATGAAGGGACGTTCATGCTCAACAAATCTCATATGCTTCTATAGTAACGTCAGCAAATTACTAGATGTAGGTACACCTGTAGATGTATTCCTCTTTGATTTCAGTAAAGCTTTTGACAGAGTTCCACATTGGGCCATTCAACAGAAACTAATCAAATATCATATAGACAATTAAATTATCAGATGGACAGCAAGTTGGTTAAATGATAGTTTGCAGACTGTATCTATTTGTGGTCATGTTTCTATGGAAGGTCTAGTTAGCTGTGGGGTCTCATAGGGTTCATTATTGTGACTGTTCATTTTCCAAATATTTATTGCTGATCTTGATGAACAGATAGTTGATATAATAACAAAATATGTGGATGACACAAAAATCTGTGGTCCATGCAGCACTCCAGAACAAGTAGCATCCTTACAAAATGACATATGTACCCCCTTGTTCCCTGGGGTTACAAGAATCCCATTAGAGTTAGTGGTAGGCAAGGAAGGCAGCTAATGATTTGCCGGTGAATGGATTTCACTCTGTCTCCCTCTGCTTCTGGTCTTAGCTGGGAGCTGCAGAGGTGATGTTGTGTTAGAACTCTTGCAGCAGCATAAGCCACACAGTCAGTTGCTGTGAGTGAGGGAGATAGAATTCTGCAGTCAGTTGGTTTCTGGAGTCTGCAGAGTGCAGTTGCAGTTCCAGCAGCAGCTCTGATATAGAGCTTCAGTGTTTCTGTTTATTTTCCTTTCTCACCCTAGTGGAGTACAGCAATCTTCCAGCTTGGTTAAGTGGTGGAAACCGTCTCCAGGGATTTTCCAGTGTTTCATACCAGGAGGGATGGAACAGGCTGCCAGGATGTTAGGGGCAATCTCCTGATCCTACCAGGAGATCAGTGAAGCTGCCTTGTATGACAACTTCTGTATTTTTGTTTTGTGTGAAACTGCACAGGTGTACCTGCATTTTCTTGAGTGAATTCTCTGCCAAAGGAACCCTGTCACCTAAAGCAGTTTAAAAGTTGACTGTCCTCAGTGGAGTCCAGTATATGACCATCTATGTGAACAGAACTTTTATCTTTGTCACTCCTGTGGTATCCTGTGAGGATGTTAAGTGTGAAATAAATTTCTAGAAAGCATCTTCAGTATATTTTGGATAATATGAGGTGTAGTTACCAGAGGGATGGCCAAGTATGAACTTGGAAACAAAAGATGGGAGACCGCCATCTGGAGTAACCAGTTTAGCACTCTGGGTTTGGAAGGGAATCTGTATTTTCTGTCACTGCATGTGTCCAATGCCTGAAGAAAGTTTTACCCCAGTGAGTGATTTTTCTCCAGTTACCCCTTGTATGTGGGCCCTCCAGTGTTGAGCCTGTAGTGCTCCAATGTGGTCTGTGTGCAGAATGTATCCTATGCAATATGGGGAGTGTCCAGGCTGTGTGTGCCTAGTTGAGGGAAATCTGCTTTGTGTGTGTTCTACAGGTGGCTAGTCCACAATTTCTACAGTCACCCAATGGTAAATGGGAAATCTTGGAGTTCTGTACCTCAAATACCTACATTTACCATGTGTGTAACCCTTGGGGGTCCACCTTTGCTTTGAGTTGTTACTACTGTGTTACGGAATAAAGCCACACTCTAGAATTCCAGCCTGGTTTGGACATTTATGTTATTGCTTCCTGCGTGTGGAGTTACTTGGGTACCCCTGTCCAGAAGTGCAAATCTAGCATTGCTCTGAGCAAATCTTTTCTCCCCCAGGACCTGGTTGTTGCCATGGTGTTGGTCCCGCCAGGTGTGTGCCAGGTAGTAGCCACACTTGGTTTGTGTTTCTATAATTTCGACTCCATCTGCATATCCCACCTTGTCTAATGGTGGCACAATGTAACCCCCGTCCTTCTCTTTTCCCCTAGACGATGGGAGGTGTGCCTGCTGGTTAAATAAGGTTCCAGTGGAGGCTTGCACATAAATAAGGTATCACACTGGTAAATACACGATAATGAAGCTGTATTTCTTTAGTGCCTTTCAAAGCATCAAGGCACTTTACATAAAAGCATGAATAAAACAGAATAAAATATTGAAACGCTAAAAACAGATAAATGATAATATCCAACAAATTAAGCAGCAAATGGTTGGCACCATAGAAATGTTTTTAATGTCTGCTTGAAACCCCCCCATGGTCAGACACTCCCGTAGCTGATGGGACAGAGAATTCCAAAGGGCTGGGGCTGCATACATGTATGCATGGGCCCCTGAGGATTTTAGAGACATCCTTGGAATCTCTAGCAACCCCTCGTCAGCTGAGCAGAGCGATCACTCTGGGCGGTAGGGGGACAGAAGTTCTTTCAAGTAGTCCAGGCCAAGTCCGTGTAGGGATTTATAAGTCAGAAGTCTGACTTTGAAGATGATCCACCACTGGATCGGCTGCCAGTGCAGTTCGTACAGCACCGGTGTGATATGACATGACCGAGAAGTCCCCATCAACAACCAGGCTGCTGCGTTCTGCACCAGCTGCAGGTGGTGAATATCAACCCCCGGTAGCCCTAGGTACAGGGAGTTGCAATAATCAAGGCACAAGGTCACAAAGGCATGGACCAGTGTGGGAAGGTCACCATACGGAACAAGGTGCTTGACCCTGGTGATGTTCCTCAGGTGGTAAAAGGATGACTTGATGACTGCCGACACCTGAGATCGAAGTGTCAGCCTATCATCATGCACCATTCCCAGGTCCTGCACCCGTTCGGAGGCAAAAAGCTGGGAGCCCCTCAAGAAAAGCCCCATGGGCTGACCAGCCCCCAACCCCCCCATCCAGAGACTTGGATTCACAACCATCACCTCCGTCTTACCTGAGTTCAACTTCAGCCAGCTGGAATTCATCCAATCCTGGATTTCGGCGAGGCAGTTATTAAATACCAAGGGTGCACTACCTGGTCAGGTGCAAAAGACAGGTAGAGCTGGGTATCATCAACATAGCAGTGAAACCTCAGCCCATGCCACCTTACAATGTCTCAGAGGGGCAGCATGTACACCATGAACAACATGGAAGACAGTACCGAGCCCTGAGGAGCCCTACATGACAGAGAGAGAGAGAGAGAGAGAGGCTCAGAGGAATAACTCCTCAACACCACCCTCTGAGTTCTGCCAGTGAGGAAGGACTTAAACCACCTGAGGACTGTACCAGACAGGCCACAGATGAACCTCAGGTGCTCAAGCAGCACCCCATGGTCCACAGTGTCAAATGCTGAGGAGAGATCTAGAAGTACCAATGTGGTGGGGGCTTTTCAGATCTCTCACCATCAGGAGATCATTGAACACCCAAACCAGCACAGTCTCTGTACTGTGCCTCTTATGAAAACCAGATTGGAGAGGTTTGTAAATGCTATGGATGATCAAATGGTTCTCCAACTGTACGGCCACTACTTTCTCAACCATCTTCCCAACAAAGTGAAAGTTAGAGATACGTCTGTAGTTGGCAAGGCAGTCTGGGTCCAGAGAAGCTTTCTTCAGGAGGAGTGTCACCATCGCCTCCTTCAGGGAGCTAGGAAACTCACCCGACTCAAGGGAGCACCAGACTAACCATGCCAGGACAGGGCCAAAAATGTCACAACAACCCATAATCAGGGAAGTTGGGCCCAGATCCAAACTACAGCATGTAGAGTGCATACCATGGACAATCTGCATAACATCCATGGACTCCAGCTGGTCAAGGGTACTCCAGGAAAAACGGGTGGGGGAGAGTGACCAAGTGCCGATCAATAGCAGCCCCCATAGAGTGTGCTGGTTGGATCTCTGCCCTCATGTCAGCCAGCTTATCTGCAAAGAACCAAGCCAGTTCATCACACTCCAGCTGTGAAAAGGCTCTTTGAGACTGCAGACAAGCCGGGTTGCACAGCCTGTCCACAGTTCGAAAGAGCTGAGTGGGTCGGTTCTGAGCAGCAGCAATCTCCCTGGACAGGGACTCTGCCTTCTTACAGGAGATTGTTGATTGGTAGACTTGATAATGATCTAACAATCTAAGATGGTCAGCCTCCAAGATGGATTTCTACCAGTAACGCTCTAACCTTCATCCAAGTCGCCGGATCTCCCTCATGGGGGACGAAACTAAATGATGAGAAATGTTACAATATCCATATGGGAAGATGTAACCCAAACCACCAGTACACAATTGAAGGTACCCCTATAACTTCAAAAACCAGTGAACGGGATCTAGGTATCATAATTGACAGCAAATTCTTTTTAAAGAGCAATGTAGTTCAGTTATTGCTGAGGCAAACAGAACAGCAGTTGCTATAAAAAGAAATATCAAACGTAAAGGCATAGATGTTTTAATGCCATTGTACACATCTTATGTTAGGCTCATCCTGGACTACAGGATTCAATCTGTCTTTCTGATGAGATGTTAAACCGAGGTCCCATCTGCCTGGATTGGTGGTAGTTCAGGTGGATGTTAAAGATCCCATGGCACTTATCGAAAAGAGTAGGAAATTTCCCTGGTGTCCTAGCCAAATTTCCCTCATTCACTAAAAATACCACCAATAGCTTAATCTGGTTCAAGGTCAGTTGACATTCATCTGTATCCCCCTCCCCTGGGTCATGCCTGAAAATAGGCAAGAATCTGTCTAGTGCACTTACCCGGTCAACAAAAACTAAATAAATAAAATAAATAAATAAAATATGGAGCTCACATTTAAAAAACAATATTAATAAAGTAGAAAGAGTACACTGGAGAGTCACAAAATAGAAATTCAGTGAAATAGTTAACATAGATAGAATAAGAGGATTGAAACTACATAGTTTAGAACTTAGAAGATATAGGGGTGACATGTTGCTCTACTATGATCTTTTAAACGACCCAGTTCTGATGACGGAATTCCAAACTGAATACAAAATTGAACAGATTAATGCAAGGAGTCACCCCTTATAGATCAAAATAGATAAATTTAGAACAAATAATAGGAAGTATTTTTATACAATGAAAGCAGATAGTCTCTGGAACCATCTTCCATTTCCAATAATATCTAGTACAAGCAAGGACAACTTCAAAAAGAACTTGGATAAATATATAACTTCAAATGGTAAAATGAAGTTTTACTCTTACAGTTAAACAGAAGCATTTCATGGACGTTGGCCTTTTTTTGCTCCTCAGGACCTAGTGAACTTAGTGAAGTGGGGCACAGAATGCCAGTGCTGATGGACTGTCGAGGCAGGACTAGGTGAATGGCATATTCCTTTTGGCACTCCCCAGGCCCTACATGAATGGAAGTGTCTCCTGGGGGTTGCCCAGGAGACACACCTTCTTTTCCTGAGGGGGAGGGATATGTGACAGGAAAGGGGACCAGAACCATTTATTCTTTTTATTCATGTATTATTTTCTGAATGTGCATCTGCTTCAGGTAAAAGATGGTTACCAGATCATATAATCAAATAGTATATGACAGCTAATGCCAGCCAAGGTGGAGGGTCTGATGTTCTAATTGAAAAGTTAACAGGAAAGCTAGGGAGGAGGCAAAAAAGCAATAAACCTAGTGGGGAGTCCTTCCTGGAGATGTTTCCATGTTGGACAAAGGATCTAGGTACATGTCATAATGTTAGCAAGCAGGTGCTGAAGGGTGGACACACACACACACACATGGCTAGGGAAACATGGAACTGTCACTCAACGTGAATGTGCCCCCTCCCCACAGGAGTAGGAAATATACTGTGGTGCTGGAAGAAAACTCTTTCTCTTGGACTTGGTACATCTGAAATCCAGAGCCCTGCAGCTAGAAGTCTGGTAAGAAAGACAGCTTAGTTAAAAGTATTCTCTTTAGATAGGAGCAGGTAAAGACATAGGTTTTAAGTGAGAATAGCTCAGAATGTTGCTGCGCACTGTATGTTCAACCTGGTTTTATTTTCTTCTTCTTACTAAATGTGCAACCCTTTTGTTTTCCTGTAGATACATCCTGTTGTAAATACTTGTAGTATTTTAGCAAAGCTTCTATTTTTATGGAATCAGTGACTGTTTGTTTTATTTAAATTCTACTATTTGTGCTGGACTCTGTTTGCAATCCATCCTGAAGGGGCACTCTACCCACAAGTTATTGTGTTGACTTTCCTGACCTTGAGCAAGGAGGCGGTAAAAAACAGGTTCCCTGGGTCCTGTTGATAAAAAACCCATGATGATGGCAGTGAACTTGAAGTTCCTGGTGAGGAGGGGTTGCATCACAGAGTAATTAGCATGAAATTTAGAAATAATTAATATTCCAATGTATGCAAATTGCTTGATGTGAAAAGTGATTTATTAATAAGAAATTTATGCTTCATTCTTTGCAGCAAAGGTGGGCAGTGGAAACTGGGAGGTAAACATCTATCACACTGTAGCACCTCTCTTTGGGCTTATAAACAGAACAAGTTCTTAGAAGCAGTGGGGAGGAGTCCTCCTTTAGGAATTTAAATACTATGATCATGTCCCCTCTTTCCCTTCTCTCTTCCATTTTTAGACTGGCCAGAGGCTCCGCAGATGTTTTTCTTAATGTCTATGCATGACAGAAACCTAGAAACAGAATCTGTCGTCAGAAAGAGATAGCTGGACAATCCAGTCTGCCAATGTTTAATACCTCACCCCGAGTACTGGTCGATTTTCCCCTTCTGCCCCCTCACCAACTACCCTCTCTCCTGTGAGACTATGAGCCATCTTGCTCCCTTCCAGCCATGTTTGAACTTCTTTAGAATACTTATCCCACCAAATCAACTGGCAAACTGTTCCGTGGCTCCACCACCCTATCAGTGAAGTAAAACCTTCTAACATACCTCCAGGATTTATTCCCCCATAAATCCCTAATCATGCCCCTCTTGTAGCTGTGTCCCTGTTTCTAATAAATCAAGCTTTTTCTCTATTCTGGTGTTGGTGGCCATCAGTTTCCTACCGTCCACTCGACAGGTGTCTGTTTCCCGCAGGACTCAAGTCATTATCCCTCATGAATTGCCCCTCCAGTGGGGCTAGGAGAGAGGGGTCCCCTCAGTGCGCATTCAAGATGGTGGTGATGCTGGGTAACAGCCAGGGCCAATGGCATGTCAGGTTGATATGCTGACCTCTAACCAGTTTCCCATTTTTCAAGTTCCTCTGTTCTACAGTGTGCAGTGGCACTGGTGTGATTGTACAGCATGCAAGCACCATATGCCAGCTACTGGATGTCCCCCCTCTTCAGTTGTGCTGGCTGCCTTGCCATCAGTCCCCCCCTTGCATGATGGCAATCTAGCAGCAGCACAACTGGATACCCCGGAAGAGCTGTCCTCGGGACGCTAAATCCTCTCCTACCCTGGCTGACTGCAAGCAGTCTGAACTCATTCCTGAGCTTGGGGTGCCAGCGTCGCAGGGGGTAAAGCAGCAGCCACTCAGCCCTCCTCACCACTGGGGCATCTGTTCACCCTGTTTGTTCCTTTCACAAGTTATATGTCACTAGCATATCCCCCCACCCTTGTGCCTGACCATCACTGAGTACACGCTCAGGGCCCCCCAGCCATTCCTCATAGGATCTGCCTTGCTGGCCATGGATTATTTTAGGGACTCTGCTCCATACTGACTTCAGCCTGCCCTTGTCCTTTCTCAGGTGAAAGTGAGGTGAGTGATCAACTTTGTAGTCTGTCTCTGGACAGTCTTCATAGAGTCCCTGTCCCTGTTCAGGTGTGAGTTCCAGAACTGGACTCCAGTTGCAGTTTTAACAGGGATACATGGAGGGGCAACATAGTATTATTATGGCATCCACATACAAACATACGAATTTGCCAGCAGATAAAGGCCTTATGGTCTATCGAGTCTGCTCGAGTGTGCAGCTAGCAACCCTTATACTGCAGCTGCCCCTCCCTCCCCTTCCCTGACCCTCTGTCTTAACCTATCCCATCCCCTTTTGAAGCAGTCCACTGTTCTACAGGATACCACTTCCGGAGACAACGCATTCCACCCAGACACCACTCTCTTCGTAAAAAAGTGTCTTCTCATTTCCCCCCTGAACCTTTCCCTCCAATCTGAGATAGTGATCTCGAGTGTCCCTATACCCCCTTAACTTGAATAGTCCCTCCGTGCCTGTCTTGCTTATTCCCTTCATGTACTTGAAGGTTTCAATTATATCCCCGTCTCTCCTCACCTCCAGTGAGTACATTTTCAACTTCCTCAGCCTGCTCTCGTAGGGTATATCCCCTAGTCTCTGGATCATCTTTGCTGCCCTATGTTGCACCCCCTCCAAAACTTAATGTCCCTCTTCGGGTATGGGCGCCAGTACTGCACGCAGTACTCCAGGTGTGGCCTAACCAGTGACCTATACAACAGCAGGATCACCTCCCCTCTCCTTGAAGATATACCCCTGGTAATACAAACCAGCATTTTGTTTGCCTTTGCAGCTGCATTGTGCTGAGTTGTTCATTGAGCCCATTATAATCACCCCAGATCCTTCTTCTCCTCCTCCTCCTCCTCTGTCACAGCTAGCTGACCCCCTACCCCAGCTGGTAGCTCCTTTTTGTTTCTTTTGCCCTGAAATGTACACACTAAATACAAACGTAAATGTGCACATACTGATAGTTTACCTCCCTTTGTGATGAAAAACAAATCGACGGAGCATTCTTTGCTTTAAATTGATGCTTATTTGTTGAACTGTCAGATTAAACTATTTACTCTACATTTACTGTGCTTCATTGTGTTGTACTTCACTTTATATAATATATTTGTTCATACTTGTCCTGATCATCATTGGGTTCCTGACTGCATTCTCAAGGGTCCTGCCTGAAAATAGGCATTTTACTGTCTAGTGTCTCTACCCAGTAAACAAAAACTTAATAAATATACTGTGCCTCCTACCTATGTTGTAAGAAAAAGCACCAGACAGCAGATAACTTGGAGGAAAACTGTAAATTATCTGAACTTGCATACAGTATGCAGTGCCCCCTTACCTGATATGTGCTGGCTGCCTCCTGCAGGGATATGAAGTGGTGGCCATAATGTTTAAGTACACACAGGACACAGGCCAGGGTCCCGTCCTCCTCACAGAACTTCAGTCTCTCTTCATGCTCCCCACAGAGCTGATCTGTCTTTTCTTTAACACCTGGATTCCCTATCTCTTCTTTCTGTCCTGGGTCTGTTCTCTGTTCTTTCTGCCCCTGTTTCAGTCTTTGGGCTCTTTCAATCAGATTAGCCAATAGTCGATTCGCTGTGTACTTCCTGGCTGAGAACTCCTCCCTGCACTCAGGACAGGAGGATGTTTTTTGTACTGTCCCAAACTCTGTCAATACAGGACCTGCAGAAGTGGTGTCCACACTCTAGAATCACTGGATCATTAAACAGTTCTAGACATACTGGGCAGTTAAACTCCTCTGTGTAATAATCCCCAGCCTGCTTACTACATGCCATTGTGACAGCAATCTACTTTTCAATTTCACTTTCATGTATCATGAAGCAGAAAGTTTAGTAGAAGTGACTGCCTTCATTTAAAGAGATATTACACCAGTCAGAGAGCGGGTATCATATTTCATATCCAACTCAGAGATTTGCTTGTCTGAAGCAGCAGCAAATCATCACTATGAAGTCAGTGGGATAAAAAAACAAGCATTTGTCAATGCTGAATGTTCATCTCTGGCACTGCTGTTCTACCGAGCCTTGCTTGTACACATTTTTACTATATATTTACCCAGGACAGAGCAGATGAGATGCGATATATCATTTTCAATGGTGTCCTGCTTTCACACATTGACCTTACCCAATGAAGTTACACCACTATGTTCAAAACCCCACTGAACTTCTTTTCACAGATTCCAGGTCACCACAGCACGTACTTTTTACAAGGATGCCAGGTCAATGTTCACGGAGATTTTTATTTCTATATATGCAGCCCATTTACTTCTACCATTGTCAGTCACTGCAATAACTTCTGAATCCCCCCCCAACAGCACACACCAATGACATTTTGCTGTATTGTTCTCCACCCAGAGCTTGAATTCTCCATTCTTGTGAGAGTGTTCGAGGTCATCACATTGCGAAAACATCTGCCAAGTAGCGGTGAGAGAGAGAGAAAGCAAGCCAATGGTCTGAGAGGTAAATCCCTGACAAGGCGTCTTGCTATATGTCATCTATGGTTAACGGGGGCAGAACCAGGGTTTGAAATAGGATGGATTCTCTTTCTCAAATTTAGTATGTAAATAATTTTATGTTAATATTTTTGGATCACTGCAAGCATGTCAGTTCCCACTTTATAGACAAATCCCCCTCTTCCATAAATCAGGACCAAGGGTGAAAAATAGGGACAATACAGTAATAAAACTTTTTTTTCTAAAGGGACAATCAACGGAAACTCACCAAACAAATCATTTTGTAGCACTCAGGGCTAGGGATACCTGCAATCAAGTAGCTACACCTCCAAAGGAAGTGGCACAGACTCCTTCCAAATCCACATAGTCCTCAAAGTCACAATAGCTTAATAGCAAACCTACTTTGTAAATGAAAGTGCAGAGACAGTGGATGAATACAACCAGCACTTTGTGATTTTTACCTGCTACTATGTTATCTGCATTGCTTGGAAGAAAAAGATTGTGTCTACATTTGCTACACCTAATACAAATTAAATTGTGATTAGTGAGAGTCTGTGCCACGTCCTTTGGTGATGTAGCTACAGTCAACCGAAAGGAATGTCTTTCAGTTGGCCACATAAGAGACAGCGGCAGCTGCAACAGACATCGATGGACAGTTTTCTCTTCTGCAGGGTGTATTTAAAAAAAAAAGAGGGACTCTGAGGTGGGACACTGTGGGATTGGGTACCCCTAGTGATGGTGTTATGTTTGGGGGGGGTTGGGTGGTAGGTGCCAAGAGGAAGAGTCGGATAGGAGGGACAGTTGTGGAGGTGCTAGTAACAGACATTGATGCACAAATTTCTTTGTTACACCTGGCATCTACAAGAGCCTGGGGCTCTTCCTGGATGTTTGAAATTCCTCAGCAGGCTGATCATAACAGATCAGCTATACTTTCTGGGCGACATAGGTCAAAGGAAAGAGCTGATCCATGATTGGGTCAGCTTTTTCTTTTGAAATACACAAAGCTTCTACCCAGCAAGCCAAAACTGTGTCATGATCAGCCTGGTTAATGATTGGTGTGACACTGATACCCCCCTTGCAGACTGCGCTGCATTGGTCTGACAGTGTCACACCTCTCAAAACCCACTCTCATAACAAAATGACAACATTTTAAAGAGATTTAAACACATGGTAACAAATGAAGATGACAAACAAGAAATATATATAAATCACATCAAGTGTGCCAGCTATTGATTCAATAGAATGGAATGTCACTAAAGCATTAACTAACAACATATAACAAGAGATGAATAATAAAATGCTCTTTGATTTTATATAAATGATAAATTAGTGAGCTTATGTCTATCTATGAAGGGAGACTAACTGGAATTGTACTGATCAAGTTAAGTAGTAGTTTACCTGCTGCATTTCTGTTTATTTAGATATGAAAAAATCAGCTGATCAGTTAAACATTAGAATGTTGGTTGCTATTATGCAAAAATGTGATGTAAACCAAGGGTGCCTCTTTGTTGCAGGTAAGTGCTTACACAGCCTGTAGTATTTTGTCCGGTAATCAGTTTGCTTTCTTTCAAGCTGATCCAGTCTCCAAAAAGGCTTCCAAGGAGAGATTTTTAAAAGACAAAGCTCAATCACTCATTTCTCATCATCTGGTGAGGTAGGCCACTGTTTACTATATTTTATTCTGACTAGAGTTATGCCTGTGAAGACAGCTAATTATGAGCTTGTCATGTCAAGTTGACCAGTATGGCATTTATTTCTGTAACCCCTAGGTGGCGCTATCCCAAAGGGCTTCTACCCCTGCCTGCTTGCCTAGTAGCAGGTTAAGAGGCCTGGGTAATGAAACGGGTGCCTCCACCCAGAGGTCAGGGTTGTTAGTGGTCAAGCTAACCTGGGCACAGCCCTCCGGGACACTGTAACCCCCCCTCTTTCCCTTCTAGTGGCCTGAACAATATACAATAATTTCTTTCACAATGACCTTTATTCACCAGGCAATTACCCACACAGTTTTCACTTATCACCAGGGCTGGTTCCTCTAGCTTGACCCTGGGGACCCACTGTAAAATAAGGTTAAGCACAGCAAATAGCAACAGTACAATACTTTTGGCACAAACTGGAACCACAGTCAGGTTAAATGCAAACAAAGTTAAATCTGATTTATTCAGGGGACTTGAACAAGGGAGGGGCGTAATCAAGTTGATTTGCTTAAAAGCTATATTAATCAGACAGTTATGCATGCAGTTCAGAGTCCCTACACAGTCACACTCTCTGGGTACCCAGGTAGGAAAATGGGGGGCTAGCCAGGGATGTTGCAGCTGGTTGGGGCCCTGTGATGGAAGAAAGCAACATGCACAACACACACTATTTGTAATCCAGCGCCAGAGGACTCAGTTTGTGAAAGAAAAGGCAACAAGACAATCCAATGACAACACTTTTAGATTTAGCTGTTGTTGCGGGGAGCTACCCTGATGTTTACTCACGATACCAAATAATGGATACAGGCAGGATGAAATTGAGACTGCAGGCTGTTGAGCTGGAGTGCCCAGAGAAGCAGGGCCCACACGAATCACCGAGGCATCATTCCTGTTCAAGGTGTTGAGCAGGGGTCTGATCCCCAGGCCAGTCTCTCGTTGATGACTTTCTCTGTGTAGCAGGTATTCTGGCTGGGCCAGTGTAGAAGGGCCCAGGCAAATGGAAATGGATACAGATTCAGTCCGTGGAGCTGGATACAGCCTCCAGCAAGCAAAACACAGTTCAGACACACAGTGTGGAACCAAATCACGACCCACTATAAGCACACAGCACATTCACATGTAAGGAAATTCCACTGTACCAGGCAAATGGCTCTCCGGTTGCAATTACAGAGTCTCTGCACAATCCGGGAGTTCAGAGGTAGCCCGAAGTCCTGACAGGCCGATCGCATTCACCAAATCTTCATTCTTCTTCAGGTTAAAGCCTGGTCACAATTCAGTGGCTTAATTCACTCTCCAAATTCAGATTCAGTCCAAAAAAAAAGCACAAGTTCCCTCTCAGGAACAGCAGGCAGGCATGCAGGCCAAACTCAGGTCTTTCCACAGTTCTCCCATGCAAATCCACTATGGATTGCTGCTCGAACTATCTCGAGCTGTTACTTCTTCACTTCCCAACTCAGATCTAACTGAAACTGCAAGCAGTGTGGGACTTTCCCCAAGATCCAAAAGGTTCGGTTGGCTGATCTGTCTGTCAGTCACAACAAGGACTCCCCCTCCAGGTTATTTTAGGCGCCAAAAGCCCAAAACTACAATTCCTACAAGTTTTGGCCCCACCAAGCCCCTGCAGGCAGGCTCCATTTTAGAGTCCCAAATGAACTGATTGGCCCATTCTTTAGTCCAGGAGCAAGATGATGGAAACAAAGAGAACTGTCCATGCTGAAAGGAAGGCAGGTTAGAACAAACCGCACTATTATTACTACTCTAACATATGATCAGCAAGCAAGCACATATTCTAACAGAGCTCCCTCTCAGATTAATTATAACTGTAATCCATGCAGCTCTTAAAGAGACAGTACACAGAGGCTATACAGGCACTCTCTGGCAATACATTTAAACTGCTAAAAAGCAGAACACCAACCTGGCAATGAGCATTTAGGCATGCTCAAGGAAGACTTTTTGGGAACCCCCATTTGCAGGGGGGTTACACCCTTCCTTGCCTGGAGAAAACATGGCATCCACATCAAGTCTTTACCATCATACATCAGTTAACATAAACGTATCACTTTACTATACATATTCACTACACTTCATGATACTATATCCATAAGGACAATACTTATGCATGTTTCATACAGGTAATACTGATTCCACTATGATTAACATACTTGTGGCATCACAATACTGACTCATGTTATAACGTCCTGTACATTAATCAAGGTAGGAGGGGGGCCCTTCCCTATCAGCTAACTTGGGGCTACATAGGGCAGGGGCACCGTACTGAGAAGGAAGAACAATCAACCTGGAATTGGCCATTAAGCTCACTTTGGGTAGTGAGCTCTGAGAAATATAAATACCTTTGTGAACCACATTGAGAGGCAAATCCACTGGCCTCCCAGGAGAATCATAACTGAAGTGCAATACTGGCTTGACAGCTTGGCCAGTCTTTCTGGGGTGAACAGCCACAGTCTCTGTACTTTCAGCACTAACGTTGGAGCTTTTGTCATTCGTGAGGGGTGCCTCTGCATGGATAGGAATGTCCAAACTGGGAGCACTGTCAGCTCCTTGCTCTGTAGGCTCTGTTTCCACAACCCTTGGCTCATTTGGAGAAGGTTCTGGCACAGTTAGGCTTTGTGGCACTGAAGGGGGCTGTTAGAACTCTCATATTGTTGTTCAAGTTCTGGTGTATCACCAGGGAGACTCAGACCATCAGCCCGTTCTTCGGGCAGTTCACACAGTTCCACAAAACACAGAGTGTCCACAACCTCAGATGTGATGCTTTGCACCTCACTTTCAGGGATCATTGGCTCCAAGGATGAAGCTGGGGGGTTAGACAGTCCAGAAGGCCCAGCTTTCCTCTCCACAATTAGTCATAGGGTTACCTCAAAAGAGCTGATTCAATTCATGGGAGGGGTAATAGGCATTGTCACACTCACTTTCGTCAGAGGTGGACTGACAGTCACTATCATTCTGGGCCTGCTGCAGAGGAAACCTTAACTCTGTAACTACTGGGGTAGGTTGACTCTGTTTTTTGCAGCAGCATGAGTCACCGGCCCAGGAGAGGCAATGTCTGCTGGCTCAGCTTCAATAATAACTTGGCTGATAGGCAGCAAGTGGCTATAGTGCATGGTCTTGACAGCTTTAGAGTTATTCTGTGGACGTACCTTGTACTGTATACTGGTAGACCATCCAACTTTGCAACTACTACATAAGGAAGATGGTGCCAACTATTAGCAATTTTGTGCTTGCCATGTAGTCCCAAACTGCGTAACAACACACAGTCCCCGGGCCGTAGCTCTTGAACCTTTACTTTCTAGTCGTGCCTCTCTTTGTTGGTGAGATTTCTTTTAGCGGCCATTGTCTGGGCCAGTTCATATGCATGGTTCAATTGAGCTTTCAGTTTCTGTACATACTGCAGGTAGTTTTCAGCTCGGACCCCATCTGGAGAGACCCCAAAACAGACATCAATTGGCAGGCGGGCCTCCCTCCAAAACATGAGGTGGTAGGTGGAGAACCCAGTAGCATCATTTTTGGTGCAATTGTATGCGTCTACCAAGGTGCTAATCTGCTGGCTCCACTTATGCTTGTCTTTTGGGTGGAGGGTGCCCAGCATGTCTAGAAGGGTGTGGTTAAAACATTCTAGTTGAGGGTCCCCCTGTGGGTGATAGGGGGTGGTTCTTGACTTCCGCACCCCCTCCCACAGTGAGAGCATTTCTTTGATTAGTTGACTTTCAAAGTCTCTGCCTTGGTCAGAGTGGATCCACTGGGGGCACCATAGTGGACAAAGACATTTTCCACTAGCACCTTGGCTACGGTAGAGGTCTTTTGATCTTTAGTTGGAAAAGCTTGTGCATACCATGTGAAATGATCCGTAACCACTAACACATTGCCAATGTTCTACTGATCAGGTTCTAAACGCAAAAGGTCTACGCAGACCAGTTCCATGGGGGAGCTGGTAGTAATATTGACAAGGGGGGCAGCGCTCTGAAGCAGGGCTTTCCTTTGCAGGCAATGACTGCAGGTCTTTATATGGTGCTCAACATAGGCCCCCATCTTGGGCCAGTAGAATCACGATTGTACCAGGTTGAGAGTTCTGTCAATACCGAGGTGCCCTATGTGATTGTGGAGGGACCTCAGTACCAAATCTTTAAAGGTTGTGGACAGGACCAATTGTTGCTTGTCTACTTGACCACTATGATCCACTGTCTCTTGTATAACAACTGATTGAGTAACTTCAACCTGGGACCTTCCTTAAACAATAGGGAAGTTCACAAGTCAAGGGAACGCAACCTAAACACATCTTTCCCTGCACGAAGGGCATCATAGGATCTTGGGATTGAGCCCACTGAATACTGTCATTGTCAAGTTGAGGTAGTGCACTAATATCTAGAGGAGAGAAATGGCAATAGGCAGCCGGTATGCAGGTATCAGGAGGGCCCAAGCAATCTACTAAACAGTCCATTGTGTCAGTAGACATCTGTTCATCTCTATCAAACTTTTGGCACAATGCTCAGATGTCAGGTTCAGACAACCTGACCCAATCACTCTTGGAGACTGGCCTTCATGACAGGGCATCAGCATAAATATGGTTCAGTCCTGGCCAGTATATGACAACATAATCATAAGCTGATAAAGCAGAGAGCTACCGGTGACCAGTGGCATCCAACTTAGCTGAAGTCTGTACATAGGTTAACAGGTTATTGTCAGTCTTCACCAATATCTTTGCCCCATAGAGGTACTTATGAAACTGGTCAACAATTGCCCATTTTAGGGCAAGGAATTCCAGCTTGTGCACAGGATCGTTTCATTCTGACGGGGTCAAGCTTCTGCTGCAAAGGCACTGGTCTCAAACCATCCTCATGGTCTTGATACAGCATAGCTCCTAGGCCCTGCAGACTAGCGTCCATATGCAGAACATAGGGCCTGGTAGAGTCAGCATAGGCGAGAATGGGGGAATGGGTGAGCTGGTATATGACTTTGTGGAAGGCTGCTTCACATTCGGGAGTCCAGCGGGGTCCAGAAGGTTCACCTGTTCGGAAGTATACTTTCTTGTATTTATGGTTGGTAGGAGGGTAACCCTGGATGAGATTCAGGAGCAGGTGAGTCACCTTGGAATAGTCTTTTATGAACCTGCGGTAGTAGCCACAGAAGCCCAGAAAACATTGTAATTCTTTCAAGTTATGTGAATGGGGCCAAATAGTCAGTGACTCGACCTTACTGGCATCGGTCTCTAACCCTTCTGCAGATACTATATGCCCCACATACTTCACGGAGGTTTGAAAAAAATGGCACTTATCAATGGACAGCTTGAGGAGGAAGTCTTCCAACTGGTCTTGGACTTTAAACAGTCGGGTCTCATGTTCAGCGAATGTGCGACTGAAAACAATGACATCATCTAGGCACACTAGGCATTCCAGCAAGTTCATATCTCCCACCGCACATTCCATCAGTCACTGAAAGGTGGCTGGGGCAACTGAAATCCCCTGTGGCATTCTCAGGAATTTGTAGAACCCCAAAGGACAGATGAAGGCCGTTTTCTCATGGTCCTCCTGGTCATCAGAATCTGGTAATATCCACTGCGAAGATCCAATACAGAGAACCATTTGGTCCCATTCAAGCAATCCAGGGCATCTTGTATACGGGGCATGGTGTATTGATCTGGGATGGTCTGCCGGTTCAGGGTTCCATAATCAACACACATCCTCACCGACACATTCTTCTTATGAACAACCACAATGGGAGAGGCATATAGGCTCCTTGATTCCTGTATCATGCCAGCAACAAGCATTTCCTGCAGCATGTCTGCTGGGGTGAGGTTTCAGGATCTCTCTCGAAATGGCCGGTCATCATGCAGGTGTATTTGATGCTCTGCACCCTGGACACACCCCTTGTCCCATTCTTTTAGCGAAAACACTTGGTCTCTCTGGGTGAGTTTCTTGCTAATCCTAGCCTCCCACTCAGCTGGCAGCGGTTAATCACCAAAGTAAATTAGTCCAGGGTCACTCTCTCCTTTTGGCCAGAGTACTTGTTATTGGGTAATACTGCAGTTTCTGTGCAATGTACTGTAGCTAGTATGTACCCTCTGTTCACCTGGACCTCCCAATCTGACACATTATGAATCTGGACCATCACTCGTCATGCATAGGCATGGGCATGGGCAGGCAAGATGCTGGGTTTAACCAATAATCCTTCTGGCAACTTTCCAACACCTAGTGCATCCAGCATTAATATTCTGTTCTTTACATTTCTCTTTAGGTGGACTTCTCCATGGATTGTGCACTGGGTGTTGGGGGCCAATACCAAGGAGTCAGGTTCCTTTTTCCACACTATCCCCACTGGCTCATCTGGGTCCTCTTCATTGGGTTTCTGTTTTAAGTCATATGCCCTGTTTACTAAGGCTGAAATTCTTAAGGCCCATCCAGTCAGTTGCCCTTGTTTCTCATGGCAGAGCTGTGCTAGTCTCCCAAACATATGGCCGTTTGTTCCAGTTAACAGGAGAACCCCATCATACAGTCCGGTGGGGGGGACACACTAGGGCCAGTGTCTCTACTTGCTCCTATACCAATTACAGTTGCAGGAAAAGACAACCAAAGGTGGACATATCCTAGGTAGGAATAAGACTTGTCGCTCAGCACCCACACATGTAGGCTTTCCGGGGATTGTAATGGCACATCAGATAAGTGTTTGTCATACCAGTCCTGAAATACAATGGTCACTTGTGACCCACTGTCAAGCACAGCCTGAGTAGGATTACCAATCACAGCCACAGTAGTCTTCATTGAAGGACCCACTATTTTGGACCAGTCTGGAGGGACAACAGCAGGGGCCTGGACAGATTATTTAGCTACAGAGGGGTTTGAATTAGGATGGCCGAAGCCTTCACTGCGGTCATTTCGTGTATCCCATGACCACTGACTTGTTTTACAAAGCTCTCCTTGAAGCCGGTTCACCACTTTCTCTAAGTCCTTCTGAGACCGGCATTCCCTCTTCATATGGCCATCCTTGCCGCAACTGTGACAAATGACAGGCTCTCGGGGCATCCTTGGGGAAAACATAGCAGGGGACACTGGAGCATCAACAGGAGATTGTAATCTGACTTCTACTGGTAGTGTACCATGACTCAAAAGTTCCTTTAGGATGGCAGTCAATTCCTTGAGCTCAGCTGAGAAGCCATCCTCAGTAGAGGATGCCTCAGGGTGCACCCCCCCATAACAGTCACGTCCTGACAGGGTCATGGGTCTCTATCAGCAGAGGATACCTCAGCGAATGCACCTGGTTGTACTTTTCTGACTTCCTTCAGCAACTCCTCCCCCCATTGTTTAGCCCACGAGAGGACACTTGTAGTGGTCTCCATTTCGTAAGGGCCTTCCAGTGCCATGATCACTTGGGCTGCAGTCACCCCATAATTATAATCTCCCTCTTCACCTTCTACCTCTCAGAGTTCTTTCATCAAGTCACAGTAGTCAGGTGAGTTACCTCTCCTATCCTGGAGTCTTAACTGGATGATCTGCAGTTTAGAATGCTTGGCATGTTGCGGTATGTGCCCCAATCTCACATGGTTAAATTCACTGGCAGGTAACCCACCTTTCCGGTAAGCTTTCTGCAGAGTTCTTTCTAGGTGAGTAACTTACGCAGACAAACTTTCCCCCTTCCATTGTTTGGTACCTTGGAATTTCTACATCAAAGTCTCCCCTGACTCAATGCTCCCAAAATTGCCTTCAAGTTCAGATAGGTACTGTACTTCTGAGCAGATGCATCAGGGTTCGTGGACCTCAAAAATGTAATGGCTACAAGGGCGGGGCCCCTCAAACTTTCTATGATTCTTTTCCACTTCTCAGCCTCCACACAATGCCACTCCGGTACCAAGGGGGAAACATAGTCAATCCAGGTCTCCCAGTCATCCTCCTCCTCCCTGGGGGTTGGAGAGGGTGCCAGAGAAGATTCTCAGCCTTCAGTAGGAGTCGTGACTAATGGCAGGTACAGATATAGGGTCCATCATTGGCATGGGCACAGAAGGCGCAGCAGTAACAGGTGCTGGAGTGGGAGGGGGTGTTGAGGAAGGAACACCCCAGGTGGCAGGAATAGTTTCTTAAAGTCCTCCATGGTTTTCCCTTCCTCCAGCAACAACTTAGCAAATTTCTCCTCAAAAGTCTCAGATAATGGTGGGAGCTCATCCTCCCCAGGGTCTTTAATGTCTTTTGTTATCACTGTCCAGGCAGCTAGGACACCTTCTGAGGTAATAGTCTGTGGCACTTTAGAGCTGTCCACAAGGTCACTACACTCTACCAGGGCTATGAAAGTCTGGGCAATCAAATCAACCTGTCGACCCACCACCACATGGTTTTCTAAACATTCAACTTTGGAGAGTGCTCCCTCTTCAGTGTCCTTACTTGTACCCAGGAGAATATCCAGTATAAGCAGATCATTTTGGGGGTCGATCTCCTGCCCAGTACACCATCCCACCAACAGGGGTACAGCCATTTCTACTGGGGTAGCCATTAATCTTTATGAATAATTCATAATTTTTGGCCACTAGAAGGCACAAAATCCCAGCGGTGAGCCTCCAAGATGTAACCCCTAGATGGCGCTATCCCAAGGGCTTCTGGCCCTGCCTACTTGGCTAGTAGCAGGTTAAGGGGCCTGGGTAATGAAACGGGTGCCTCCACCAGGATGGCAGGGTTGTTAGTGGTTAAGCTAACGTGGGCATAGCCCTCTGGGACACTGTAACCCCCCTTTCCCTTCTAGTGGCCTGAATAATATACACTGATTACTTTCACAATGACCCTTATTCACCAGGCAATTACCCACACTGTTTGCACTTATGACCAGGGCTGGTTCCTGTAGCTTGACCCTGGGGACGCCCTGTAAAACAAGGTTAAGCACAGCAAATAGCAACAGTGCAATATGTTTGGCACGAACTGGAACCACAGTTAGGTTAAATGCAAACAAAGTTAAATCTGGTTTATTTAGGGGAGTTGAACAAGGGAGGGGTGTGTCAGGTTCATTTGCTTAAAAGCTATATTAATCAGATAGTTATGCATACAGTTCAGAGTCCCTACACAGTCATACACTCTGGGTACCCAAGTAGGAAAACGGTGGGCTAGACAGGAATGTTTCAGCTTATTGGGGCCCTGTAATGGAAGAAAGCAACATGCACAACACAAACTATTTGTCATCCAGAGCCAGAGGGCTCAGTTTGTGAAAGAAAAGGCAACAAGACAATCAGATGACAACACTTTTAGATTTAGCTGTAGTTGCAGGGAGCTACCCTGATGTTTACTCATGATACCTATTACTGGACACAGGCAGGACGAAATTGAGACTGCAGGCTGTTGGGCTGGAGTGCCCAGAGAAGCAGGGCCTAGACGAATCACCGAGGCGTCATTCCTGTTCAAGGCATTAAGCAGGGGACTGATCCCCAGGCTGGTCTCATGTCGATGACTTTCTCTGAGTAGCAGGTATTTGGGCTGGGCCAATGTAGCAGGGCCCAAGCAAACGGAAATGGATACAGATTCAGTCCGTGGAGCTGGATGCAGCCTCCAGCAAGTAAAACACAGTTCAAACACACAGTGGGGAACCAAATCACGACTCACTATAAGGAAACAGCACATTCACATGTAAGGAAATTCCACTGTACCAGGCAAATGGCTCTCCAGTCACCATTACAGAGTCTCTGCACAATCCGGGAGTTCAGAGGTAGCTGGAAGTCCTGACAGGCCGATTACATTCAGCAAATCCTCGGTCTTCTTCAAGTTAAAGCCTGGTTACAATTCAGTGGCTTAATTCTCTCTCCAAATTCGGATTCAGTCTGAAAAAGAAGCACAAGTTCCCTCTCAGGAACAGCAGGTAGACATGCAGGCCAAACTCAGGCCTTTCCACAGTTCTCCCGCATGAATCCACTATGGATTGATGCTCAAACTATCTCGAGCTGTTACTTCTTCACTTCCCATCTCAGATCTAACTTAAACTGTAAGCAGTGTGGGACTTTCCCCACTATCTAAAAGGTTCGGTTGGCTGATCTGTCTGTCAGTCACAACAGGGGCTCCCCCTCCAGGTTATTTTAGGCACCAAAAGCCCCAAACTACAATTCCTACAAGTTTTGGCCCCACCAAGCCCCTGTAGGCAGACTCCATTTTAGAGTCCCAAATGTACTGATTGGCCCATTCTGCAGTCCATGACCAAGATGATGGAAACAAACAGAACTGTCCATGCTGCAAAGAAGGCAGGTTAGAACAAACTGCAATATTACTACTCTAACAAATGATCAGCAAACAAGTACATCTTCTAACAGAGCTCCCTCTCAGATTAATTATGACTGCAATCCAGGCAGCTCTTAAAGAGACAGTACACAGAGGCTATACAGGCACTCTCTGGCAATACATTTAAACTGCTAAAACGCAGAACACCAGCCTGTCAGTGAGCATTTAGGCAAGCTCAAGGAAGACTTTTTGGAAACCCCCATTTGTGGGGTGGGGGTTACATTTCCATATTTAGAGGCACTGCGAGGACAACAATGATTGGAGAGTTGCTGCTGCTGCCTGGAATCCTCATGTGCCCAAAAGTCTGGGGCTGATTCGGCTTTTGGTCATTAGAGGCCAAGATCCTCACATTTGATCAGCATTCCTTGGGTATGGGTAAAAACCAGACCACTGCACTGGACCAAATTGGTATGTAGTGAACTGTCCAGGGCCCTCAGGATTCACCTCCCCAAACCCTCTAAGTGGGCTGGCCTAGTTTGCCTAAAGTTGTGCTGTGCTGGGTACATGGCCCATAGTGGCATGGTGCCACATCCTGGGGTAACAATATGGAGTATCTGGATACTGACACACAAGGGTATAAACCCACAGGAAACCGTGCATAACCTGCCCACACAGTCCCTCCCAAGAACAGGAGACACTGTAACAGGAATAACAATTCCCAAGCCAAGAAATGGAGTTCAAATATATTTTTTTAAAGGGAAAGGTATGGAACAAGAAGGGAACAGTAGGAAAAATGGGAACAGTGGGCAGCAGTAAAATTGTTTACAAAGTAACAATATCAGCAATTTGAGCCACACAATCTGCCCACTCCCTTGCAGTCCTCAAAATCTCAAGTGGGTGCACTCGACTTAAATCCCCCAAAGGCCATGGGTGAGAGCTCTTTTTAGCTGCAGCGGCTACCTCACTAGGGATGCAGTTGCAACTAGCAAGGTAAGAGCTTGGTGGCACACTTTAACTGTTGCAGGCACAACACAAAGAAAAACCCAAACTACTGTTCAACAATTAAACTGTAAACTGTTAAAAGGGGCCCCTACACACACAAATGGGTGGGCAGATGGAGATCATCTGTCTGCATCTATCAAAGTGGAAAAGTCCCACCCATAGCTTCTCCCTCAGTTCCAGGTACAACTCCAAGTTCCCAGTTGTGAGGATCAAAACCCCAATGCTTACAGTTTTGTAGGTTCGCTGATATCTCTGGTGTCCAATGATATAACAGATGAAATAACTGGATGTGTTTCCAGCTGGAAAGCAGGTTCCCCAGGGTTGACTGGTGTTCATTCACCGGTCTTGGTTCTTTTGTGAATAATCTGGTGCTGCAGGTACAGTGGGTCTAGAGGTCCTCAAGCAGGTAGTGGTCTTCTCAGTTGGTTGGTAAATCTTTGAAAGAGTTTGAAGGAAAGTCACTGGCTAGGCAGAGAAAACCTTATCTTTCTTCCTCACTTTCAAACTGTTAGTTTTGATTGGAAAAAAAACTGTTGTTTTCTTCACAAAAGAATCAGTTGCTGGGATTCCAGACTTCTTTGGCCTGTCAGACCTGCAGTGCCTGAAGACAGTGACTCACTAGCTTACAGCTCCTTCTGTCACTCTGGCAAAAGTGGCCCAGATCCCTCAGAACAGCTCATTTTATACAGCATGAAACTCGATGCCCAATTGGTCAGTCAGATTCCCAGGCAAGCCATTTTTGGAATGTTGGCTCAGCAGTGCTCGCCTTGCATGCAGGCTGAGAAGCAAACCAAGCTTCCAATTGGCCACATTTCATGAGAATTGTTGGTGCTGACATCTCACCCCTTTCCAGTAGTCTTTGCAGGGGTCAGATGCTGAGGATAGACGTGGGCACCACCATGTTTGTTTACATCATAGCGCAGTGGTATAGCAGCTTACTGCTTCTTCTGTATCCTCTTAGTTGCCAAGGAAATGTGGCCCAAAATATTTCTTTAAATACAGATGTATACTTTCAACAATATTCAATGTCTCCCTATACATTATATAGGGAACTTCTTGTATTCCTTATCCTGCAGTGCTATCTTGTGGCCATTATTTCTTTCCCGTTTAAAAGCACATTGATAATATAGCTATACCATTTTTATTTTCTTGTTCAATGTGTCGCTGCTGTATTGCATTTCTGATATTTTATTATATTTATTTAATATTATAGCCCGTAGTTGTATAGTCTTTAATTTTGCATTAAGGATAGCCAAAATGCGTCAGTAATATGGAAATAAAGTTCATGACATACACTATACATTCATGGCTCTTAAGAGGGTTGAGCCTTCCTGGACAGACTCAGTGTTGCACAGTCCCTACTGTCTGTCATGGAGCCAGGGAGGTGTTTGTTTATTTAGGCACTGCGTTCATTTTGAAATGTGGGCTCTGACACAGGAGGCTGCCTGGTAAGCCCCCAGAATAGGGGGTGGCTTACAGGTAAAATCTTGGCTGGCTGGTCTGGTCGGACTAACTGCACCAGTCACAAGTTGCACTAATAGTGTTGATCATTTCACTCTGGCTTGACAGGCAGGTTTAGGTTTTACCTGTCTAGTCTGATCCAGTTCTGGCACTCTGGGTTTTGGCATTGTCCAGGATGGGGGGAGAACTGGACTGTCAGAACCAGAGCAAGCTGGCGATATCTGGAATGACCAGTCCAGTCAGAGTATCTGGATCATCAGTATTTGCACAACATGTGCTTGGTTTGGCTGGTTTGCCTTTTCAGCTGATCCAGGTGTTCAATCTAATGATCTGGCCTGTTGCGGGTTCCCGTGCTCAGTTTTTACCAAGTCCACTCTCGTCTACTGAGTGCAGAGAAGGTTGAACAGTCTTTCCATTTTAGTAAAATAAGGCATAGGGCTGCTGACTGAATCTTGTTTTTTGTGATTTGTGTAGGATGGTAGCTTTGACCAATGGCCAAGAATTTACAATTCCGTGTCTTGTGGCACATCAAGATTAATTATAATGGAAATTTTGTTTTTTAACTAAGTTCCAGATATTTTGGATATATGGGCATGCCCATAGAGAGCTGCACACCTGCAGAGTGTTTAAGCATTAATACATGGCAAGGTGTTGGTTATAATGGGGCTTATCCCAAGGATGTAGACAGGCATACTCACTGTACACATTTGTGTACAGTTTTGTTGAGTGCCTATCACAAACCATATGCCTTTCTGTTAACATTTTATTTGGGTTAGTGTAGGCCACTAAGGAGTGTCTCTGTTTAAACTTCTGTTGTTTAGGAGACTAATACATGCATAACCTCTTTAGAAGTTAGAGGAATCATCTGACAACAATCTAACTTGTTTGGAAGGGGGTACCATTTGGAGAGGATGTGTACATTTTTTAATGGGGGGTGTAACTGTTGGAGATTGTGTGCACAAAACGGAAATTTATGGCTACATCCCTGACTTATCCTTGTCTCATTTAATGTGTCATGGGGCAAAGCAAAGGGTTTTTAACCACATGAGAAATGTGTAAATCCTTCGACTATACACATTGTGAATGTATTATTATGATTATGAAACGGACCTGAATAAAAC
Organism: Neoceratodus forsteri; assembly: GCA_016271365.2. Lineage (NCBI taxonomy): Eukaryota > Metazoa > Chordata > Ceratodontiformes > Ceratodontidae > Neoceratodus > Neoceratodus forsteri. The sequence continues at coordinate 339,023,794 of JADMNL010000026.1, forward strand.
GTAAAAGAAACTAAACACATGAATTAGGTTCATGGGAGGAGGGACTAGATTAATTAGATATGGTACTGGTGGAAGCCATTGTCAAGATGCATAACGGGGGAAGTGCTTCTGGTGGGGGACTTCAACCTGCTGGATGTAGATTGTAGCCTCCCAGCAGTGGCTTCAACTATTTATTTATTTATTGATTACTAGGATAACAATACCTTTGAACCAACAGGCTCATTTACAAAGGTTCCACATCAAAGATACAGAGAAACACAGTTGTGGAACTGGAGCAAAATAACAAAAAACAAACAGGAAAGAAACTGTACCTATAGCATAAAACAAGAGGAAGCAATGTGTACAGAGGTAGGAATCACAAGATAGACAAATTAATAAAACAACAGGCAAAAAATAATGCAGTCTATGGAAGATTATGTCAAGTGAGAGAAAGAGTATAGATGTCTGGAGTGGAACAGGGTGGAGAGGGGAGGGGACAAAGAGACCCACATGCAGTCTAATGAGACATTGTTAGATAAGTGGAAGAGAGAGAGGAGGACTAATTGGGGAAAGGTAGGGGAGGGGGTGAAATGGGAGAGAAGCGGGGGGGAGAGCAGGAGTTTATAGGGAGAGGTGGGAGCGAAGAGTGAGTAGGGAGTATTAAGACAAGTCAGCTGGTTAGGGGGCACAGTTATAGTTCCTAAGTGTAGTAAGGTCTTGATATAACATGTGTTTGAAAGGGCTTATCTTAGAAGCGCTCATGATGTCAGGGGGAAGACCATTGAGTCAGGAAGGTGCTTTGAAGCTGAATGTTCACTGGGCCTGGGAGGGTCTATAGAAAGGGACAAGGAATGTTTCTTTGGAAGAGCTGTGCATATAGCAACAGTTATGGGCTGGCATAAGTAGAGGAAGGGTGGCTGGGGGCTGGGGGGGTAAGGCCTAGGCTTATTTTTTTGGCAAATAAGCAGGTTTGGTAGGTAATCCTGCCCTTTAGGTGCAACCAGTTAGTTTGCTTATAGAGGTTGCATGTGTGTGTATGTCTATCCACTCATGATACCAGTCGACAGGCTTTGTTTGTTCTACGAAGGGTGGTATCAGCAGTGGAACCATAGATGATTAGTCCATAGTCAAGAATGGATATGAAAGAACTGGTGACTGCTTCCCACAGGGCCCCCAGTGGCAGGCAGTGTCTGTGTCAATAGAGGACTCCGATGTTGGCATTTACCTTCTTAGAAATTTTGATGATATGTAAAGCATAAAATAATGAGCTAGCGAATGCAATGCTGAGGTATCTAAAGTTGTGGACTTGCTCAAGAGGTTGATTATGAGTGTTCTGAATGGTTAAGCAGGCAGATATGTGTTTATTATGTGGGTTAGAAAAGAGCATCACTTTGTTTTGTTTTTTTGTAGTTTAAGAGCAGCTTGTGCTGGGAAAACCAGGCTTCGACTAATTCAATGTTGTATTGTAAGGTGTGAGAAAGAGGTAGGTTCTGAGTGACAGCTAAAAAGAACAGCATCAACCATGTGAAGGAGTATGTTTTTTTTTTTTATTTATTCCCCTCCGGTCGCGGATCCATGGAGCTTCTCTTGTGCATCCTAATCCTTTTTCTGCCCAGCCTGAAGCCTCTCCGATCTGAACCTCCTCTTCCCCCACCCCTATGGCCAGTACCCCCAGTTTAACCCACCTGGGGTGGGTCGCCCTCTCCTCTTGGGTATGCTTAGTAGTCAGACTCTGGCCGCAGGGTAGGGCGCCCCTGGTGGAGGACATGGAAGGTCAGTTGGAGTTGGCCCGGCAAGGGGCATGGGGGACAGGTGCTGTTGCCTCTCCATGGTGCCGTTGTTTTCCTCTGTTCTGTGTGCTACCTCCCCCTCCCTACGTGGTGCAAGTCAATGCCCTGGTGCACAGCAATCCTGCCGGCATCGACCACACTAGATTACGTGCATGTCTGGGTTTTTGTAGTGACCCCGGCCTCCACCAGGGGACACCAGCACACCGGGACATCCCTCCCCTTCTACCTGGGGAGGAGAGCACCACAAGGGCACTCATCCTCAACCCTCCCCAGCTGACCCCAGCAGCCCGAGCTTGCTCCCGAACCTGGGTCACCGGCGTGGAGCAAAGTGTGGCATCCAGCACCTCAACCCTCAGCGCCACCTGGCCAGGCCAAGGAGTATGTTAAGAGTTACAGACTCATGGGAAGGTTTTTAGAAAAAGACTAAAAAGTAAGAGACCAAGAATGAAACCTTGGGGAGCACTGGAGAGTACTGGGATGCTACAGGAGAGGGTATCATTAATTTTGACTTGTTGTGCATGATTTCCATGGTAGCCCCTGAACCAGCCAGTGGCCGCACTTGATAGTCCAAGGGCACATAATGTGGATGATAGGAGAGAGTGGTTAATGGTGTCAAAGGCCGTTGTGAGGTCAATATAAATTGACCCCAATGTTGGCCATGGTCGAGAGCCTTGTGGATGTAGTCAGTGTACACAAGTAAGGCAGTAGTGCTGCTGTGAGCTTGTCTGAAACCATGCTGCTGGGGGCACCGTATTTCATATTTGGCAAGACATTCCATCTGCTGATCAGAGACGATCTGCTCAAGGGCTAAAGAAGGGGGGAGGGGGAGAGATTCTGTCACCACTTGTGTGCACTGGAGTTACGATCGCCGCCTTCCAGCATGAGGGGAACTGCTTTAATGAAAGTGAGAAGTTCAGCATTTTGGTTAAAGGTCTTAGGACAGAGAGATTAAGTAGTTTGAGGTCAATAGTGTCACTATTAAACCGTGACTTGCCTAATATACTTTGAAGGTATTTTTTAGACTCAACTAGAAACAGGGACATCCTGGACGTTAACCTGGGAGACCACCTTGGGACCAGTGATCACCGTATGAAGTGATTCAATATAAGTTTGACTGCAGAACTGAACCACACAAAAGCAAGTGTCCTGGACCTCTGGAAGGCAGATTTAACAAAGATAGGTGAATGCCTCAGGGATTACGTGACAGAGTGGGATGGCCTGGGTGGGGTGGAGAAACACAAAGCAAAAAGGGAGCATAGTAAAGACAACAAACCTCTGCATCAAACAATTAAGCAAAAGCAAGAGGAAAAAGAGATCATTATGGTTCTTGAAAGAAAAGGCTGAAAAAGTAAAGGCTAAAAGAGTAGCATTCCGAAGGTATAAGGAGACACAGAGGGAGAAGGATAGTTCAAGTTCAAGTTTCAAGTTCAAGTTTATTGCAGGAAAACTCCATTGAGCAAGCTCATTCATAAGAAGGTCCTGAGACATTTACACATACACATTTACACATACATATCATAATTACTCATTCACAAGAAGGTCCTAAGACATTTACATATCATTATTACTCATTCACAATGAGGTCCTGAGACATTTACACATTCATATCATTGTTACATAGATAGGAGCAATTGTATTTAGGTAAGCACAGTGAGTACATATAGTCCATGAGTTATACAACTTGGTGATCTACCTTGTAGCTACAACATAGCAGCGCAGGGTCCAGTTGAGTCGCATATTATGTCAAGTGGAGAAAAGAATGAAAGAAAAGTTTGTACCAGGTAGGCAATTACATTCCGGTTAATGGAGTATAAGAGGGTCAGCACACAAAAGCTTGGCTTGGAGTTAGAGGGAGGCCTAGTGGCACCTGCAGACGTCTTTTCTTTTAGAGGCTGCTAGTGATTGTAGGAGCTGATTGAGACAATGCTGGTTAGCTTAAGTATGGATTGTAGTTGATTCCAAATGTTAGGGAGGGTATATGAGACAGCCCATCACCCAAGTATGGTACGAGTCCTAGGAACATCTAATAGGATGTAGTCCAGTTTCCTTAGAGAGTAAGCACTATGGGAGATGCATAGTAGGGATGTTAAATAATCCGTCAGTTTGTGCAGAAGTATCTTGAGGGTCCAGATACCAGCATGGAGCATGCGTCTGGTGGCAAATGAGGTCCAGCCAACCGCTGCATATAGATCGCAATGGTGGGTCCTCAAGGTGAAGCTAGTAATAAATCATAGAGCACAGTGGAAGAGAACATCCAGCTTGGTAAGGCTAGAGGTTGTGGAGGAGATGCATATAAAATCCCCATAATCTAGTAGGGGGAGGAAGGTTGCTTGGACAAGCCGTATGCGGGTTGCAAGAGAGAAGAGGGACCTATTTCTTAAAAAGAATCCCAGTCGTGCTTTGAACCTCTTGGATAGGTCCTCAATATGGTCATTGAAAGATAGCTTGTTGTCTATCCACATGCCTAGGTATTTGAATTTAGGCATGATTTCCAGGGGTTCACCCAGGGAGGTTACTAAAACGTCCTGTGGTAGGACAGGTGAAGCACCAAGTGGGAGATACCATGTAAAAATCATTGCCTTGGTTTTTTTGGCATTTAGGAGAAGTTTGGCTTAGATGAGATTGTTTTCTAACTGAAGAAAGTCGGCTTGCAACACTTCCTTGATTTCAGATAAAGTTGAGCCTGAGGTGCATAATACTGTGTCATCTGCAAAGAAATGTATGCTGGATTTTTTTATGTAGCCATTATGATAATTGATATATAGAGAGAAAAGGATCAGGCCTAGGAGGGAGCCTTGGGGGACTCCCCTGACAATCGAGAGGGGGGGGCTGATAGTAGGCCATCGGCTTTAACTTTTTGTATCTGTATGAGGGTGGTGGTAAATGGCTGTCACTCCACAGAGGGAAGAGTGACCAGTGGGGTACCACAGGGATCAGTGCTGGGACCGGTCCTATTCAACATCTTCATCAGTGACATTGCACAGGATATAGAAGGCAGAATTTCACTGTTCGCTGATGACACAAAGCTCTGTAATAGAGTAGACACACCAGATGGTGTAGACAGAATGAGAAGGGACCTGCAGAAACTTGAAGAATGGTCAAGGGTTTGGCAGTTGAAATTCAATGCAAAGAAGTGCAAGATAATGCATATAGGGCACAAAACCCTGGCACAATATATCAGTTGGGGGTGAGGATATAGCATGCACCAAGCAGGAAAGGGATCTTGGGGTTGTCATCTCTGATGACCTCAAGGTAGAAACAGTGTGACAAGGCATCAGGTAAAGCAAATAGGATGCTGGGATGTATAGGCAGGGGCATCACCCAGCAGGAAAAGGGAGGTCCATAATTCGCTATACAAGAGACACTAGTGAGGCCCCACCTGGAGTACAGTGTACAGTTCTGGAGACCATACCTACGTAAGGACATAGACAGGGTAGAGAAGGTTCAGAGGAGGGCAACAAAGATGGTGCATGGGTTGCATCACAAGTCCTATGAAGACAGGTTGAAGGAACTGAACATGTACTCCTGGAGGAGAGGAGGGAGAGAGGGATATGATAGAGACATACAAGTATCTTACAGGGAGGAACAGGGTGCAGGAAAACACTATTTTAAGCGAAAAGATGTTTCAGGACTAGGGCATGGGATGAAGTTGGAGGGAGGGCGATTCAGAGGAAACATGAGAAAGAATTTCTTCACAGAACGGGTGGTGGACAAGTGGAACACCCTGCTAGAGGAAGTGGTGGGGGCTGAAACAATCACGGGATTTAAGAATGCATGGGATAGACATAAAGGAATTCTAGAGGTCAGGGGTAAGGGGAAATAGACTTCTAGGAAAACAAACTGAACTTACAAGCTCAAATGGGCAGACTAGGTGGGCCATAGGCCCTTATCTGCTGACACTGTCTATGTATCTATGTATCTATGTATCCTTCCAGAGAGATAACTGTTGAACCACTGAGCGGTAAGTGGAGTGGCACCTATTTTGGTAAGGCAGGTAATTAGGAAGTGATGGTCAACAGTATCAAAAGGTTTACTAAGGTCCAGAAAGACTGCACCAGTAACCTTCTTGGAATCCATAGCAGTGATCCAGTCATTAGAAACTTTAGCCAGAGCTGAGATTGTACTATGTTTAGACCTGAAGCCAGATTGCGCAGGATTTAAGAGTGAGTGCACTTCAAGATTAGTTTTTAGTTGGTTGTAGACAAGTTTTTCTAGGGTTTTTGAGAGAACAGTCAGAATGGATATAGGCCTGTAATTGTTTAGATCACAAGAGTCTCCTGATTTGAAAAGAGGAAGAATATGGGCAGATTTCCAGCAGGATGGAACTGTGGCAGAGGTAATGGAGAGGTTGAAAATATGGAGGATGGGAGCTGTGAGCTGGGCAAAGCCTAATCACAGGAAGAATGGTTCAAGGGCATCGTCCCCTGCACTTTTCCTAACATCGAGGCAGAGGAGCAAGTCTTCAACTTCTTTATAACTAAACAAGTGCAGCTGGAAGCGGGGGGGTGGATATGGAGGGTGGGCTAAATTGCCATTTGCTAGCTGTATGACGGAGAGGAGTCAAATGCTAATCCAGCTGTGGCAAAGTGTTGGTTAAGTTCTTCAAGGATTTGTGGTTGGTTTTCCACCACCCTGTCCTTGGTAAGGATCTTAATTGGTATTGAGGAGCTGCAGGACGCCTTCAATGGATCTCGTGTCCTCCAGATTTTGGGGGTTCCCTTTGGCCTCTTCTAGGGTGGAGATATAATAGTTTGCTTTCGTGGCATGTATGTTTTTAACACAGGTATTTCTGGCAGTTCTAAAGGCCTGTCAGTCTGCTGGCTTCTTGGTTCGCCTGGCTTGTGCCCAAAGCTGGTCTCTAATGGTAAGTGCTGCCTTCAGCTCTGTGGTAAACCAGGGATGTGAGGATATATGTACCCTTACTTTAATAAGGGGGGCTTGCTTGTTTATCAGGGTGGAAAGGTTGTCCTTAAGGACTGTGACAGCTTCGTCAGTAGATCTGGACAGATATAGATCTTGCCATTTGATCTTGCCCAGATCAGCTAAGAAGGTTGCTGTGTTGAATTTGCAAAAGGATCGTTTAGTTTTGAGTTTAAGTGGCTGGTGCATTTTGGTTTGTGATCTTATGCATACAACGACACTATGGTCGCTCATGTCATTATGGAAAACTGCAGAGTGAGATTTTATGGGGGTGTGTAGTTAGAATGACATCTAGGAGTGAACTGTTGGCAGTATGAGAATTGTTATTCCTTGTGGGCTCAGTGACTATCTGTGTAAGACTCAACTCATCCCAGGTCAATTATAGGGAGGTATATCAGGGGAAACAGGGAAGTAAGGAAAGCAGGAAAGAGTGCAAAGCTGCAAACTGACGAGAGAAGAGCCCAGGAGGTAATGAAAGGGGGGAAAGACATTTTTTAGTTATTGTAAGTGAAATCAGAAAGACCAGGGGTGGGATTGTAAGGCTCAAAAGGGAAAGTGGGAATTGTGCAGAGGGAGAACAGGAAAAGGCAGACATCCTGACATCCTGTGGAGGTTATCTACAGGCTCCGCCTCTTCTGACAACCAATTAACAAATCCATACAGTACATCCAGTTCAAACTACACAAAGCTGGAAATAGACTTTTCATTCTCTACCTATTCCTCCTACTAGCTGGAGACATCCAACCAAATTCTGGTCCAACCTCACAACATCCCCCACTCCCAAAAGGCCTCACAGTATGCCATTTAAATACCAGAAGCCTACTCCAAAAGATCAAACTCCTCAAAGTTTGGGTATCCCAACACACCCCTGACATCCTTTGCCTCTCCGAATCCTGGCTCTCCCAAAATCCCCGACTCCCAACTCACCTTTTCCAACTATCAGCTCTACTGACAGAATTGCTCTAAGTGCAGTGGTGGTGTAGTCATCTACTCATGCCAACACCTACCATGCTCAGTCATTACTAGTGAATCCATTCCAAAGTCACATGAGCACCTCCTTATTAAATTACAGCTCCCCTCCAGTCTCACCATCTTCACTGGTGTACTCTACAGCTAACACCATCTCCTCCATATAATTTCTTACCACCAATGGCAAACGTATCCTACTCGGTGACTTCAACCTGAATTGGATTTCTCCTGTCCTAAAATGCACAACACAGCAAAGAGAATCCTTAAACCTCCACCAACTCATAACTGAGCCCAACAGACCCAGTCCCACCTCCATGAACTGTACCTTCCTGGATTGGATTCTGGCCTCACACCTCCATCAGATTTCCTCCTCTGGAACTCTCCTGACATATTCAGAGTCCACCTCATGACTTACTGTTAGAGCCAGAAGTCAGCGTGTTTTTATGGTTCTTGTTCAGTTCCGGTTTGGCGGAATATGGTTGGAGTTGGTTTAGTTTGATTTGATAAGTGGAAGTTTGGGTTTGAGTTCAGTTCGGTTCAAGGTTTTATGTAATTTATCAGTTTGAGTTTGAGTTCTAATGAATTCACCCTACTGCCTCCATATGGGTTCTCCTTATCTCATATGGTCTGCGTTCAGGTTTGGTTCATCTGTTTCTTTTTTGGGTCATGTTTGGTCTGGACTGGGTGAAAATCAGATAGTTTGGGTTTATTTGTCAGATGAACCCTGGCTCTACTTACTGCATGTGCAAACTACAACTACCTCACTCTCCCCTACTTACCATTGGATTAGATCCTTACGCTCCCTAAACACCACAGCACTTCTACATGATCTTGCTTCCTCCAACTGGTTCCTTTTCTATACTTCTACCAATACCAACACTGCACTCTCCCTCTTCAGCCATATACTAAATAAGGCTGGGGACACCCATGCTCCATCACGCCACTGCAGAGTAAGAAATCACCATCACCCTTGGATTTCTGCAGACATCATAAAGCTTTGCACCTCCCGTGACTGTGCATGGGCACACTACAAGGCTTCATTCTCCCATATCAACCTCGTAACATATTGCACCCTAAGAAACACATACACCAATGAAATTAGAGCAGCCAAAGCTCAGTACTTCAAGAACACTTTAAAAGAAAACCTCAATTCTTCCCATACATTCTGGCAAACCATGTCTTCCCTTTTCAATCCCTCTCCAAATTGTCCACCCCTTTCTTCCTCATTGACAGCAAGCTAGTGTCTGACCCCCTCACTGTTGCCTCCACACTAAACAAGTTCTTCACTACCTGTGATCTTCCCTCCACCATTGTAAAGACCCCCCACTTCCTCATATATTCCCACAACTACAAATGGCTTTAATTTCTTCACCATCACAGCTCATGAAGTTCTTCGCTCCCCCCAATCACTAAATCCTTGCAAAACAAGCCATAACAGGCTCAACCTCACTCCTCCTTCAAATCTCCACCACAGCCATCGCCCATCCCCTGTCCCTCCTGCTTAACCACTCTTTCACTCTAAGCACATTTCCACAAGCTTGGAAATCTGCTAAAATGATCCCCCTTCACAAAGGAGGCGATCATTCCTCACCTGATAATTACCATCTCATCTCCCTCCTACCCATACTAGCCAAACTCTATGATTCCCTAGTCCTAACTGGGCTTTCCCCACTTCCTCTCCTCCACAAATTTCTTCTCCCACTACCAGTCCAGCTTTCAGAAAAAAAAATGGTCTCCTCCCTTCTCCAGGTCACAGATGTCATCTTTACAGGATTGGACCAAGGACACCTAACCTCTGCCATTTTCATTGACCTAGCAAAGGCTTTTGATTCTATCTCCCTTCCTCCTCACAAAACTTGAACTTGCTAGCCTTGCCCCTTCCACTGTTAAATGGTTCAGATCCTACCTGTTCAGCAGCAGCACCCAATGCGTCCAGGCAGGTAACACCCTATCACCTTCCTCCCAATCCTAGCAGGCATACCCCAAGGCTCTATCTTAAGTCTCATCCTCTTTTCTATCTTTCTTAACAATCTCCCTTTTGTATGCTCCTCATGCCAAACACTCCTCTATGCAGATGACACCATTGTCTATACCTTTGGACCCTCTGCCACCACAGTGACATCTCAAATGCAAAATGACTTTATCACATTCTAAAATGGTTCCAAGTCAACTAATTAAAAGTCAACACCAAAAGAACAGTATCCATGACTTTTGACACCCACCAAAAACTCTCTAATTTTCACACACCACCCTCTCACTCTACTCTTGAAGGCACTATACTGGACAATATCTCTTCCTATAAGTACCTAGGCATCTGGCTAGATAGCTACCTAGACTACACAACCCATATCAACTACATACACTCTAAACTCCACTCAAAGCTCAATGCTCTCTACAGAAAAAGACATCCCTGTCTGCTGTACTCTACTCACAAAAACAATCCTTCCCATCTTTGACTGCTCTGATGTAATCTTTAGGTCTGCCTCCACCCTCTCTAGGCTGGACTCTTTATTGAATGCCTTTTGCCACTTCACCTTAAATGTTCCTCCTAGGATCCACCACTTCACCCTCTACTCCCCATATCACTCCCCCATCTTCCCACCACCATCACACCTCTATCATCACATCCAAATACTGGTTTGGTTCACTCATCCCTTACCTTGCCTCCCTCCTTTCCCCCACCACCCATACATCCTATCATCTTCCCTCTAGGGACCCTTGTACTTTCTCCCTTCCCCATCCCCACTCAAACTCTAGGAAGTCAGTTTTATCCTACCATTTTCCTCTTATCTGAAACACCCTTCCACCATCACTCCACGTGGTACTAAATGTCCATAAACGTTCTCTCTCACAATCTTCACCTCCATCCTGTTCTTGCTATCAGCCAGGCTAAGTCCTATCTACTCACATGGCTAAAGACGTGCTAGCTTAACTTGTAGATTACTGAGCACAACATGGTGCACTTGCTGTATGTAATTATATTGTAACATATATGTAAAAAATTACTTACATCATTCTCACATTTTTTTATTAACTCTTGTTTTATGTGTATAACTTATATTTAAGGTGAAACAGAAAAAGGCATTGAATAAAGAGTCCTGCCTAGAGAGGGTGGAGGCAGAGGCAGACCCATAGCTTAATGCCCAAAGCTTGGTGCTCTCCACAGAAATAAGGATGCACTTTCCATCCCAGTGCACCATACACAGAAAGAGCTCTCACTGGCAGCAGAAGGGGGAACAGCATCAGGAGCTGTTTCTACAGCAGTAAAAGGTGACTGGTGCCGCTGCCAAGGTCCCGCAGCCATGGCCACAGTTCTGGGAGCAGGAGAGGCAGTCCCGCAGCCAGCAGTACCACAAGTCTTGGGCTCCCAGAGGAGCCAATAGGAGTTGGGGACATCTGGGATCCTTCAGGAGCCAACCGGAAGAAAGGGCACCTGATTTGAAGAGCGGACAGGCTTTGAAAGGCCCACCACCACTTGTCAGAAGACAGAAAGAGCTCACTGGCAGCAGAAGGGGGACCAGTGGCAAGAACTGCTTCTGTAGCAGCAAAAGGTGACTGGTGCCACAGCCAAGGTCCCGTGACCATTGCCACAGTTCTCAGAGCAGGAACGGCAGTGCTGCAGCTGGCAGTGTAGCAAGGGGCTCCTGGAGGAGCTAGCCAGAGTGGAGGACATCTGGGCTCCCAGAGGAGCAAATTGGAAGAAAGGGTGCCTGATTTAAAGAGTGGACAGCTTTAAAAGGCCTGCCACTACTTGTCAGCAGTCAGAATGAGCTCACCAGCAGCAGAAGGAGCGACCAGCGGCAGGAGCCGCTTCTACAGCAGCAACATTTTTTCCCACCCATCCATCCACTGCAACCTTGACCTCCATTAAATACAGAGGAAAGGCAGAGCCATCTTGAAGGAGGTAACAGGATGAAGACTAAGAAGAACTGGAAGGTGCTGCCCTCTGGAGGGAAAAACTTAAGGCAGAAAAGGGCTGATCAATAGCACAAGGGAAGGACTTACTGCAGAAGTGGGCTAATCACAGCTACACGCCATGGAACTGATTTGGACTGACTAATTAGTGTGGAAGGCCTTAATGCAGTATGGAGCTTTTCACAACTGCAATCAAATCTTGAAACTGGACTGATGTGGTGAGATTATTTAATGTGGAATAATGGTTAAGTTACAGTAGGTTGTCCAGCCCGGTGGCACTGAGGGTTTAGGCGTTGGATGCCACACCTTGTGCCATGCTGGCAACCCAGGTTCAGAAACAGATTCAGGGCACCGGGGGTCTGCAGGAGAAAGAGAGGATTGAGCATCCGGAGGACTGCTCTCCTCTCCTGGGGAGTCTGGTCAGCGCTTCTCGCCTCATCGCTGCTTTGGCAGCCCTTGGCAGAGGCCAGGAGACTGCAGCATGATGAGGAGCTCACAACAGGGATATGGGAGTGGTGGTGAACATCCTGCAGGTGGGTGCGGAAGTGTACCCATGCTGTGCTGGATGTCATTGCACATCCATGCTCCTGGGAACTTAAACCAGAAACCCCACCTCTCCACTGATAGGTGAAGGCGGATCCAGTGGCAGCGGCCACATGCCCAATGCTGGGCTTCCAGGGAGCTCAATCTGGTTCTTCTCAGTGCAGTGGAGCCCACCAGTATTCTAGATAGAGCACTAGTAGGAGTGGCAGTCCTTCCTCAAGGGACTCAGATCCTGGGGGTTAGGGTGGCACTTCTAAGAGGAGGATGCTGCTGCTGACCAGAGAGGCCAACCAGAGCTTCAGGCAGGTGGGTAGAGCCATCAGCTGTTTGACCATGCCAGAGAGAGGTCAGTGGATGAGGGAGATAAATAGAGTTTGAAAAAAAAAGTTACAGTAAGTTAAATGTGGGGGCAGCAAGATAGACATCTTAAGGTTGTGCAAATATAATTTATGCATACGAGTAAGAAGGACAGTAGCTAAAGCATGCATACAGCAAAGCAGTCATCTTAAAGGTTGTGCAAATTTAATTTTTAGGTATTAAGAAACTGTGCATCTATCCCTAGGTTAAGTTATGGTAGGTTAAATGTGGAGGCAGCAAAATAGTCATCTTAAGGTTGTGCAAATGTAATTTATAGGTATTACGCGAGAGTGCATCTATCCCTTCTGTGAACTTGATGCCCTCCCCTGATGCATAGCAGATCACCTGGTGTGATGGACTAGGATCCATCTTGTACTGAGGTTTTTAGTTTAAATTGGGAGCATGAAGCAAGAAGGGCACTGGGATGAGAGGAGAGAATGGATCAGGGGTAGGGACTGTGGAGGTTGGTGGAGGGGCAGAGTAGAGGGGCATGCTGGGGGAGGGACAGGGGCAGCATAGGGGGAGGGAGGACTGGTGGAAGGAAGGGAGTAGGGAACACAGAGGAGGGAGGATCATAGGGTGTAACAACTGTGGAGCAACTATATTCATGAGCACTCTGTGGAGGCTGGTGGAGTGCCCAGTTTGTCAAAGGTTAGGGATGCTGGAGGCTAAGCTGTTATGGCTGAAAAGGGAAATATCACGGACAAAAGAGAAATGGAAAGGAGAAACACAGAAGGTAAAACGCTAGAGGACAGGAGACAGGACTGCAGGAATGCTAGGAGGTGGAGCAAGCAGGACACACCGGGGACCAGTGGGAGGTGCCAGGACAGGAGCCAGGGGCACAACTGGCATGAATGCCAATGTGAATCAGCATAGATACACAACAAGCTCAAACAGGTATTGACACTTAATGGAGATGGTAGAACAGGAGGAAGTAGATGGCAGGGAAGTTAAGGGTATCAGGGAGCTGGGCCACAAAAGGCAGACAAAGCCAGAGGTCAGGGCGGATCTCACAAAGGGGTTATGAGATAAGGACAGTAGGGGTGGCACACTGCAGGAAATGAAAAATAATATGGAGTGACAAGGTGTAAAGGACGAGGGCAGAAATAGGGATGGGAAAGGACCAGGAGGGGAAGACAATGGGGGGGGCAGGATAAGGTCAGAGCACAGGCAACCAGGTAAATGATGGGTTACAGGGAGGGAGGGATACGGGATATGGCATAGATGAGGACTGGAGGAGGCAGGAGGAGGGGGTGAGACAGGGAACCATCCAAGAGGGCAGGGGGATGAAGGGATGGGGTGCAGGAGTGGAGATATGGGGTGGTTGTGGGGCATATGTAACACCAGAAGTAGCCAGGTAAGGGATGAGGAGGCTACCTTGGAGTTAGGGCAAGAAAAATTGGTGATAGTGTATGGGGACTCTACTATAAAAGGGATCCGCTGGTTAAGGAAGGGAGTGGCTTTGAAAGGTAGGTCAGTTTTTTTTGAACCAGGAAAGGAGACGAGCAGGGCACTTCCAAAAATTAGCGAGTGCATTAGGCTAATTGGGAGGAACCTAATCTGGTCTTACACCTTGGAACAAATGACATAGCCGGGGAGGAGGTGGAGGAGGTGCAAAAGAGATTCATGGAGCTAGCAAGAGGGTGCAAGTGGATGGTGAATTCCATAGATTTTTCAAACATTCTGCCAGTACACTGCACCAATGCAGCTAGATAATTGAGAATCAAGGACTTTAACCACTGGCTGAGGCAATGGTGCAGGAAGGAGGGCTATGAATATATAGGTGAGCGAGGAGACACGTGAGTAGACCAGCACCTGTATGCGAGGGACAGGCTGCATATAAATGACTAGGGGGCTAGACTGTTGAGGGGAAAACTCCAGGAATACAGAGATATACCTCTGGGGAGCGACTAAAACAGGAAATGGGGAATGCGTAGCTAGGGGTAGTCCATGGAAAATGGCTGGTGGAACTTACCTAACTCACAGTCCCCCACAGCTGGGGGCAGGAGTCACTGGAGGGGGGAGGAAATGGAGAAAGTGGCTGGTGGAAAGGGTTGCTAGCAGATGCCAGGTCTCTTGGAAATAAGATGGTGGACCTGCAAGCGGTGGTGTCAGCAGATGACCTAGACCTTGTTGCAGTCACAGAGACCTGGTGAACTGACAACCACAGTTTGGAGCTGGAAGTACCAGGGTATAGAGGGAAAGAACAAGGGAGAAGGGGGGAGAGGCTGCCCTGTATGTAAAGGAGGGGATTTGGGCAATGGTGAGTGGGGGTCAGGATAGATCAGCAGAGACTCTATATGTCACTTTAAGCAGAATAGGGGGGCAGTGAAGGTAGGAGTGGTCTACAGACCACCAAATTAAGGAGAGGAAGAGGATGGAGTGATCATGAGGGAAATACAGGAGATGGCCAGGAAAGGGGAAATCATGGTGGTGGGCAATCTCTGTCTTCCGGATATGGATTGTGAAATCCCACCAGCATCCAGAGAAAGGAGTAGGGAGCAGTTGGAAGCCATGCAGAAATTGTTCATTCACCATCTAGTCACAGAACCTAGTAGAGTGGGGCATACTAGATCTGGTTATGACAAATGGGGATGGAGTTGAAGAGGTGGAAGTTGGAGAAAATTTGGGTGATAGTGACCATAGATGAGCAAAAATAAGAGGGGAATAGCTGGCCTGATGGCACTGAGGGATGAGCTGCTGGACGCCACACATCACGCCATACCAGTGACCCGGGTTCGGGAATGGGCTCGGGCCACCAGGGGTTGGCAGGGGAGAGGAAGGATCAAGCATCCCATGACTGCTCTCCTTCCACTGGGGAGGGTTGGGGCACTGCAGTGCACTATAGTGGTGACTGAAGGAGGCCAGTAGCAGTACAGCAGCAAGCAGAAGAATGGGGGGAGAGCACGGCAGGTGTCGACACGTATGTGCCCGGACGCCATTGCACGACTGGTTCTCTGGGGCAAGAAAACCAGGTGAAAAATGGCGGAGCGCAATCTTGGTGGCTGATGGCCATGCCAGGCACCCTCCGGTATCTGAGAGGATCCTGCATACAGAACAGTGTGAGCAATAATGGCTAGCTCTGTGGGTGTGCCAGACTGGGCCTGGGGGGTGTGGGTGTTGGTGGCAACGGGATCGGGGGGATCTGCTCCGCGGAGGAGGATAAATAGAAAGAATAAAAAAAATACATAAGAGGGGAAGGAAACCACTTTATTTTGTAAAGGAAGTGAGGGAAGCAGTTTGGGAGAAAAGGAGGGCATTCAGGGCATATAAAGCCTCTCCGAAGGAGGCAGACAGGGAGGGATATAAGGAAAAACTGAGAGAAACAGGGAAAATAACCAGAAGGGCAAAGGCAGATATGGAGGAGAACATTGCGAGGGAGGCGAAAGTGGGGATAAGAAGCTTTTCAGATATGTGAGTGACAGAAGGAAGGGGGAAGAAGGGGATTATAAGGTTCAAGGGGGAAGGGGGCACTGCTAGAGGGGAATATAGAAAAGGCTAATTGTCTGAATGACTACTTCACGTCAGTCTTCATAGTGGAGGAGGGGAAGGGCTGGAGCTGAAAAGCAGGGGAAGGGAGGGCAGGGAAATGGACTCAAGTCCATTCACGGAGTATAGAATACTGGAAGAGCTGGGGAAACTGCAGACAGATAAAGCAATGGGCCCAGATAGGATTGACCCGAGAGTGCTCAAAGAGCTAAAGCAGGAGTTGGTGGCATTGCTCATGAGGTTATTTAATCTGTCACTGGCCAAGGAAAGGGTTCCTAGGGACTGGAAAGGGCTGAGGTGATGCCATTGCATAAAGGGGGAGGAAGGGAGGAACCAGGAAACTACCACCCAGCTAGCCTTTCCTCCGTTGTAGGTAAGCTAATGGGGGCACTTATTAAGGATAGGCTGATAAAATATCTGGAGGCTGAGGGTCTTCTGGATGTCTACCAGCATGGAGTCAAAGGTGGTAGGTCTTGCCAGATGAACCTGATTGAATTCATCAACAGAGTTATGGAGATATGGGACCAGGGCAGGGCGGTAGATGTGGCCTATCTGGACTTCAGGAAGGCCTTTGACACCATTCCCCACAGGAGGCTGGTAGGCAAAGTGGACAACTTGTGAGTAGGAAGTAAGCTCACAAATTGGGTAGAACATTGGTTAGAGGGGAGGACACAGAGGGTTGTGGTAAATGAGGTGCAATCAAAGGAGGAAAGGGTGATGAGTGGGGTTCCCCAGGGGTCAGTGCTGGGACCCATACTTTTTAGCATTTACACTGGGGACATGACAGAGGGGCTACACGGGAAGATGTGTCTGTTGGCAGATGACATAAAGATCTGTAATAGGGTTGCAATGACGGAGGGTCTAGTGGAAAGTGTGAGAGAGGATCTGGCAAGGTTGGAGGAGTGATCAGAAAGGTGGTAGCTAAACTTCATTGCAAAAAAATGCAGAATTATGCATATAGGGTGTAAAAACCCAAAGGCAAAATACTGGCTTGGAGGGGTGGGGGTAACAGATCAGAAAAGGGACCTGGGGATCACTATTTCAGACAGCCTAAAAGTTTGGAGTCAATGTGACAGGGCAGCAGGGAAAGTGCTGAGAATGTTGGCATGCATAGGGAGGGGCTTTACAACCAAGAGAAGGGAGATGATTATGCCACTATACAAAGCCATGCCACGGTCAGACTACACCTGGAATATGGGGTCCAGTTCTGAAGGCCATACCTACAAGGGGACAAGGATGAGCTGGAGAGAGTCCAGAGAAGGGCTACCAGAATGGTGAAGGGGCAGCAGGGGAAGTCATATGAGGAAAGGCTGGGTGAGCTGGGCCTGTACAGACTGGAGGACAGAGATATAGTGGATATGTTTAAGTACTTGAAAAGCATAAATAGGATGAGGGTTGACAACATCTTCAGATTGAGTGAGAACAAATCCGTTAGGGACCTTGCTTTAAAACTGGAGAGGGCAGATTTAGAGATGACATCATGGGCAAATTCTTTATTGAGAGGGTGACGTGCTCATGGAACAGACTGCTAGGATGGATGGCGAAGGTTGATTCAGTAGACAAATTTAAAAGAGCTTGGGATGCATACATGGGGCTAACTGACAGTGGGCAGATTGAGAATGGAGGGTGGAGGTCTTCCTAGAGGGGGGACTCAGGCAGACTATATGGGCCATGGGGTCTTTTTCTGTTGACAAATTTCTATGTTTCTGTGTTACACTAACCAGGCTCTTGTAACCAGCCTGACAAACCTGTTGTATCCTTGTACTTCTCCAAGGCTGTTTATAACCAGCCTGAATTTCTTTTTTGTAACTTTGCCTCTTCTCCCCCCTTCCCCCAGGGTCGCACCTGGAAATGAGCCTTGGCTTAGTGTACATCTCCCAGTTACCAAACTTTAAATAAATAAATAAATGTGCCTTTTCTAAATATGAATGAATTATTGGTATGTATATTACCTTGACTTATTACATATACAATAATGCATGGGGTGGTGTGTTTAATGAGATTTTACACACACCCCTCAGTGTTGGATGCTACATAAACCCTGAGAGCAAAGCTCTCAGGGTTTATGTAGCATCCAACACCGAGGGGTGTGTGTAAAATGTCAAGTTAAACACAGCACTCCATGTTTTATTTTATATAATTGCTGGAGAGCATTTTCTCACCACAACAATTACATAAAATAAAGCTGCCAGTGTTCCGGTAGAGATGAAACCTCTCTTCCATTGGTGGCTGAGCATCTATAGAAAGCTTTTCTTTTTCATTGTTTTTTTTTTCAGTTTAAATGGAGGTTTACTGAGGAGGAAAAGTGAACTACTGTGAGGCAAGGTTTGTTTTTTTAAAATGCACTTACTGCCGACGTCGAGTGATGGTGCCGGCCAAGTGTACATGCAATATGTGAGGGGAGAGCGGAGGGAGGTGCCTGCATGGAGCGAGGGAACCTCGGCATGTTTTCACCATTATAACTCACAGGTTATAACAGTGAATTATAACTGGGGTTTCCTATGGCAGAAAACACTCCCCTGTTATTATTGTATTTTAATTGTTATTTAATTATTGTACAAGTGCTTGGATAGATGGTGATTTGCGCTTTTTAAAACTAAAATTGAGTTGAGAAATAAAAAAAATACTTTTGATCAGTGTTCACAGAGAAAGGAGAAGGGGAGGGACCAGAAAAAAGTAACAGATGCTTTGGAGGGAGGGAGACAGTAACTAGTCCTTTTTTGGAGGAGAAAGTCCTGAAGGGACTTGATTGCACTGTAGATCAAGTAGGGTCTGCAGACTAAATACGAAGGTTAAAAGAAATGGACTGACTGAGTCAGCCCCGAGTCCCTTATCTGCTGTCACATTCTATATTTCTGTATGTCTAATATGACGGTGGATAAAGCAATGGGGCCAGATGGGGTGCATTGCATCCAAGGGTAGTGAGGGAGCTAAGGGAAATACTTCCTGCACCTTTGACAGTTCTGTTTAACAGCTCACTGGAAACAGGAGTGGTTCCAGAGGACTGGAGGTGGGTGGATGCAGTCCCACTACTCAAAAGTGGTAGCAGGCAGAAAGCTGGCAATTACAGACCAGTCGGGCTGACATTGGTGGTGGGAAAGTTAATGGAATCAATGCTGAAGGAAACGATTCTGGAATATAGTGAATCCAGTGGGTTACAAGATCTGAGCAAGGATGGGTTCATAGGTAGAGGTCATGTCAAATGAATCTGATAGATTTATTTGACTGGGTGTCAAAGGCTTTTGATCAAGGTTGAGTGGTGGATGTAAGAGGGCTGACTTTGGTAGGATGGGAGAAACTGTTGTAGGTCACCATGTTGGGATCAGAAGGGAAACTGATGTAGAGCAGAAATGAGCAATAATCAAGGAGGGACTGATGAAGGCCAAAAATTAGTGTGCCAGAATCAAAAATAAGAAAACCGATGCCAAAAAGCCAGGCTGGTTCGGAGAAGAGGTGACAAAAGCTATAGGTGATAAGAGGGCAGTCTTCCAAAGGTACAAACGTACTCAGACAGAGAAGGACAGGGTTAATTGCTCTGCTAAGTCAAGAGAGGCAAGCAGCATGATTAGGGTGGCAAAGGATGAAGTGTAGCTAGTACAGGGGGTTAAAACAGGGGAGAAGGCCTTATTCCAACATATAAGGGAGAAAAGGACACCAAGAACGAAACCGTCAGATTGAAAAAGGATGGTGGTGTGGCAAAGGATAGTGAAGAGAAAGAGGAGGTACTTAACAAGTACTTCTGTTCAGTCTTCACTAGAGAGATGCACACAGTTAGAAGGTAGTAGTACATTCCAGCAAATGAGGCAACCAGCAACAATTTGCAAGTAAAAACCAATTTTCATTTATTTTGCCAAGAAATTGTCAAACCCTGCTGTCTACAACAGAAACCCCTGCACTAGCAACCTTTTGTGGAACCCCCTGGACTTGAGTGCAGTGCTGTTTTTTTCTTAACTGTAAATTCACTAGAGAGACAGACAGACCAGTGCCACAAGGGAACAGGGGAGGTGGGAGAGGGCCCAGTAGGGGGAAGTCACAGACGATATCATTTATGCTGATAGGGTACTTAAAGGCCTAAGGGCCCTGGAGGTGGATAAATTCCCAGGGCCAGATGACATGCACCCAAGGGTTATACGGGAACTGGCAGAGGCTGTGGTGGATCTCCTGGCAGACCTGTTTAAGACCTCTCTGGAGTCAGGGATCATGACCCAGGATTGTGGAATTGCACATGTAGTGGCTCTGCATAAAAGTGGGCAAGGGATGAACCAGGGAACTATAAGCCAGTTAGCCTGACCTCAGTACTGCTAGATAGCTCCCCCACCATCCCCACCACCTTCTGGATCATGTTCCCCAGCTAGTTTCCCACCCATCTAGTCATCTTCTCCACAACCCTGAGATCCACCAATTTCCTTATCAGCTTCTTGTGGGGTACAGGTTCAATAGCCAAAATATGAAATTCAGGTAGAGGATGTCCACCTCTTGGCCCCTGTCTACTATTTTAGTGACCCAGTCAAAGAAGTCAATCAGATTCATTTGACACAACCTCCCTCCTATAAACCCATTCTGCTTTGCATCCTGAAGACCATGCTTTTCTAGATAGTCTACAAATCTTACTTTAAGTATGGTCTCCATGAGCTTGCACATGACTGAAGAGAGGCTGACTGGCCTTTAATTCCCTGGGTCATCATTCAGACCACTTTTATGTAGTGGAACTACATATACTGTTCTCCAGTCCTGTGGTACTACCGTATTCCTGACTCTAGTGAACTATTGAACATGTCCTCCTGTGAATCTGCAAGCTCCTCTGCCAGGTCCCTCAGCACCCTTGGGTGTACTCCATCAGAGCCAGGTGATTTGTTTACCTTCAATGCTTGCAGACCTTTCCTCACTCTGTCCTCATCTACCACCACGTCCATGATCCTCTCTACCCCTGTTCCTCTTTTCCCTATGTTGGCACTGGTCCATCTTTCTAACTGGTGAAGACAGAACAGAAGTATTCATTGAACAGCACTGCTTTTCCCCCATTGTCCTCCGCACACCTGTTCCCTTTCTGAAGCCTAACAATTCGGTTCTTCTTATCTCTTTTCCTCACATATACAGAAACAAAAAAGTGCTTTTCCCCCCTTCAAAAAGGGAAGAACACTTCAGCTTTCTAGTCTGTTTTCCTGTGTAGTTCATATGTATGAACAATGACTGCCTCTATTGCACCCTCTTCATTTCATCAGGATTTAAATGTAAATGAAGTTACTAAAGTCTTGTTCGAAAACCTGCTTGACTCCATTGCAAAGATCATGACCTGACTCATGTAAGGCATCCTGGCATTTCATGGTGTTGTGCTAAAGTCTTCAGTAGTTATATTGCATTATTCGGTGCTGGTTCTGTCCTCTGCAGTCCCTACAGTCTTGTATTATGCTGGCCATGAAACTTTTCAAGACATAGTAAGTGCCCAGCTGTTTTCTGCCTTTTAAAGTGTATCTGAGATAGAAAAAAATACTTTTAGTGAATACAGGGACTTCACAAGACTTGTAACAGAACTGAATGAGAGTATAACTTCTGTTGGCTTCTGCAGGTACACGTCATTAACTCCCATGATGCCTAGCATGGATGGTGTTATGACCCTTGTAATGGAGATAACAGGTTTTCACACCAGGGCAAAACAAAGTGAAGCAAACTCATTTATATTTAAATTAGGATGAAATTAGAGGAATGCAAAAGAGAGAATCATTGTTCATTTCTACAGACTACAGAGGTATACAGAAAATAGGTTGAGGGGACTTTCCTTTAAATTCCCTCCACTAACCTGCAGTTCCTTTTGAGCTTTAACCCACTGAAGTACCTTACTTGCCTCACTAGCCATCACTATGTAATTCTCCTGATCCTCATTTCTCTTGGTTTTCCTGCATTTCCTCTAGGCTAACCTCTTTACCCTTACTGCTGGGGCAACCTCAGTGCTAAACCAGCTGGGTGCTTTGGCCCTTGAGTTCTCCCCCCTGAGCCTAACGCACTCCTCTGTTGTAGCAATTATTCTCTCTTTAATGAAGGACCACTTCAATCTGGTGCAAGGTCATGGAGACCATACTTAAGGAAAGGTTGGTAGAGTATCTAGAAGAGCATGGTCTGGAGAACTGAGAACAGATGTTCTATCTGTAATCTGCCTCATCTGAAGATCTAATGGGTGATGATTTTTGTGCTCCAAACATGACTTTGTCAGGCCCTGAATCACGATGTTCACCTGTTCAATTAAATCTAACATTCTAGTATATTCATGTCTCATGACCAAAGATAAATATTTAAATAAACTTGTAACATAACATCTCAGTGCTGTCTAAGCAAAGGCCAGTCCTTAGTGACAGTATAGTAAATATACAAGGATACATGGTTAGGATTCATCTTTTTGTGAATTGACCACTGCAACTCCCTATACTTAGGACTTCCGGAGCTTGATATCCGCTGCTTGCAGCTAGTGCAGAAAGCAGCTGCCAGGCTGTTGGTGGATGTCTTTAAGGTACTGTACAAGTAGTATAGAAAAACTGGAACAATTACAAACAGCAGCAGACACTAGCAGACAGCTGATTACCACCACCTCGACTGCTAAGGTGTAAGAGTTATCAACAGCAGTGTAAAGGGTAGACTCAGAAGTAAGTTATAAATCAGATAGGACTAACTGATTTAGGTACAGTTTAGCCTGTAGTGTGTAGGGAAAATTGCTCAAAGTTGGAGTGTGGGGGAAAGGGGGAATCAACAACACAGGAAGGAGGAAACACAAGGGATGGGGTCTGGAACAATTGCAAGAGGGGATAGGAAAGTCGTGAATAAGTGGTGTGAGGCAGGAGAAGTGTGAGGCTGAGCAGATAGATGGGATAGAGAGCATCAGGGCTTAGGAAAACTGTACAAGAAGGCAGCCTGGCCCATGGAAATTTTCCTGGAGGGGAGGGAGAAGGAAATGGAAGCTGTGATCTGGAGGGTGTAGAGGAAGGGGGAGAGAAAGAAGGACAGAAAGGTAGCGAAGACAGTACCAAACCAGAATTTGAAACTGAAGGTGGCACAGTGGGTGAGGTGTCTGGAATCTAAGGAAGGGACGGGGGATAGAGAGAGTAGTGTTGTGTATGAGAGAGACAGTACAAGGCAAAGTGTCAGAAAGAATGAAAGAGGGGGTCCAGTCTGGCATGGGGGGAGTTGGCAGCAGTATTATAGACAATACCTGTGTCACTCAAGATAAGCAGCATCGTCTCCATGACTACCTCCCCGGAGGCAGGGAGAGGAATACTGCCTTTGTTTCTGTAGAGCGCACCAAGCCTGAGGTGAAGCTTGAGGTGGTTGGCACGAAGAGGGTATCCTGGAGATTGTGACTTTGCCTAGCAATCATCCACTACAAAATGACTGGTACTCTTTATTTATTCCCTTAAGGGACACCTACTGAGAAGTATTAACTGTTAACCCCCTATGGTCTAATCTATTCACATACTTCCCAGTGGATTAGCAATGCCCCACACCACCTAGTGGGAGGAGGAGGAGGAGGGCATTACACATGGTTTACATAGGACATTTCATGAGCTGCTTTCAGCATGAATAAATCTGTGTGGAATGCAGATACTTTTGTTACGTAACACGCTTGGCTTTACTTCACTCAACCACTCATTGTTAGATAGCAAAGATAACAGCGTTTTACACACACACACACACACACACACACACACACACACACACACACCCTCCCTCCTCCTCACTCGCTAGTGCAGTGGGTTAAGGCTCTGAGCTGCAGATCTGAAACCTGGGTTTGAATCCCACAGCTGCCTAGGTGCATACTGTGTGATCCTGAGCAAGTCACTTAACTTACTTGTGCACCCAAATCACATCTGGAAACAAGCTTCAGCTTAGTGTGCTACTCCTGGTTAAACAATGTTCCCTTTCCTTATGCAACAAGCTGTGTTAATTTTTTTATTTATTTAGTTTTTGTTGACCGGGTAAGTGCACTAGGCAGATTCTGCCTATTTTCAAGCATGACCTGGGGGAGGGGGATACAGATGAATGTCAACTGACCTTGAACCAGATTAAGCTGTTGGTGGTATTTTTAGTGAATGAGGGAAATTTGGCCAGGACACTGGGGAAACTTCCCCTACTCTTTTCGAGAAGTGCCATGGGATCTTTGACATCCACCTGAACTACCACCAGTACAGGCAGATGGGACCTCGGTTTAACGTCTCATCTGAAAGATGGCACCTCAGGAGTGCAGCACCCCTCTCATGCTGCACTACAGTGTCAGTATTGGGATATTAACCCAAGTGCCTGGTGTGGGGATAGAACCCACAGCCTTCTGATCTCCCGGCCTCTTAATGCCACAAGAGTATGGCATTGTGTTATGGTCTTCCTTGTGGTTGTCAACCTTAATGCTCACCTTTTTCCCCCAGCCTGTGGCCTGTAGTCCAAATAACAAGGTACAGCTCCACACCCATGCCTCATTATGATATACTATTCAAAGTTACAGAAGTATATTTCACCACATGTCGCCAACATAATCTGTTGTAGATTTCTTTTCCACAGGGAAAAGAGATCTTGTCTGATATTGTTTGCTCAGGGGAAGGGGTGGGCAATAGCGTTCACAACCCCAAAGAAGACCCCACCACTGATTCACAATGACTCCAGAGACCCAAAGCCCTATTGTTTTGTTATTTGTGCTGATTAGGATGCGGGGCTTGGGAGTTAGGTTTGAAAACCCTAACACCTTATTTTCCTACTTTGTGAATTTAACTTGAACCCTAATTGGTACATTAACACAGTTTTTTTACAAATAATTTCCTTTCTTTTTGAAATAGTGGAATTGTATCCTCATTAACTATCCTCATTAATGCAAGCTGCGTTGGGCCCTGCAAAAAAGGAAGAATTTGTCCACCTGCAGAAGAATATGGCTCTGGGGACCCTGCACTACCATGCAACAATTGATGTCAAGAATTCATGGTGCTATCTGAAGTGCAGAGCCCTCTGTGTTCAGGGCTTCCATATGGAAAGAGAAATGGCAAATAATCCATCTCTCAGCTGAAGTACAGGGCCCTGTGGCATCCACCCACAGGTGCAGAGGTGCAGGGCACTATGTCAAGAGGAAACCTCTCTTCATTAAATGGTATTTGTCTATCCAAGCAACCCTCAACCTATCCTTCCCTGGTACCCTTTTAGATTAGCACTACAGGAATAGCACCAGTCAAGAGTGCGCTAGTCCCTAAAGCACTAACACGGACAGTGAGAGGGGATTTACAGCACTTTCAGTAAGTGTTCTCCTGGTCACTGTCCATGGTGCTTAAGGAACACGAGGGCACTGGGGTCCAGGAGGCTGACTGAACTGCTCCCGTGACATGGAGGACTGTGGCATCAAGCAGCTCAGCCAGTGGCATTAGAGACCAGTGGCTGGATATTCAAACTGCGCCCAAAAAGTGCGCAATAGCAGGAGCAAGCACAAGTCCATTGTGCCCATGTGCAATAGACACGATATTTAAAAAAGGAGCAGCCATATTGCGCAACAGCTAATGTCTGAATATCGCACACCCGTTTACAGCAAAATCCAGGAAGGGAAGCTGAGCAGATACTTATGTGCTATGGAAAATGTAAGGGCTGCCCAGCTGAGCAGCCCAGAGGTGCCATAGAGCAAGCAGGGAGCCTCCCAGCAGCAGAGCAATGTAACTGCACAACCAGGGAGGTAGGTAGGGACCCACCACCCATGCCGCAGATGGGCACAGGAACACACAGCAGAACTGACAATGCACCCCCACTCCCTAAGCACAGCACAACTGGGGGAGGGCTGGAATATCCACCGGCCCATGGGAACAAGCAAACAAAGCACAGCTGGGCCATGGTGCCCCAGCACACCCACTGGCAAGCTGAGACTGCCACACAAGGAGGGCGGACCACCCCATGCCACACCAGCTCCCCCCAGTGCAGAGCACACCCTGCACTGTGACCCCAGACACCTCCCATGAGCAGTGACCACCACTGCAGGAAACCCCATGCATACCACCACCCCCACTGTCACATTGTAACCTCGTGTACCACAGAACCATACAAGCCAGCCTCACCATGAGCACCCAGCAGTGGGTGGCAGCACACAGCAATGCAACAACAGCAGACACAGTGCCAACATGCACAATCCCCCTGAGGCACAGCTGAGAGACTGACCATGTGTCAGCACAAGAGGTACCCCACATGAGAAAGGGTGTGCCCCTGACACCACCACCATTGGGACAGCACCCTGCACAGTAGACAAGTGACACATCCCAACCCACCACTAGCAACAGCAGCGAGCACAGACACCTACAGTGGTGCGTGGAAGCATGCATCACACCGGATTCAACACAGTGCAGGGGCAAACACACACCCATACCCACGGGAACAATAACACAGGGACACAGTAGTGCGGCAACCAAGCCCCCAGTGTGGGCCCAGGAAAACTGAGCATACACAGCCTGCAGTCCTCCATGGCACAGGGGTGACACCCACCCTGTGCATGCACTGTGGTCCCGTACGCCACCATCATATGTCTGGAGCACAAGTCACAGATAGCGGTGCACAGCCCCTGCAACACACACAAGCCACAGCATGGAGGTGGGACATCAACTGTGGAGGCCACAGTGTCACCCAAGGCAAACATGCACCACACCAGTGACAGGAGGCAACCCAGCATTGTGACGGTCACAGTGGATGACCTGCAGGGACAGCCACCACTGACAAGGCAGCAGACCTTGCAGGCCACAGACATGCAAGGGTGTCAGCTGCACAGGCCAAGGACAGGTTGACAGCGGCACAATGGACACAGAGCATGCACCATGGACCACTGCACACAGTAATGCAATGCACAGGGAACAACACACACACTACAGACACCGACTGATAGCCACTCCCACACCATAGGCACTTCCCCCATGCACACACACACATACCCATGACTGAACCACCCCAGATGCCATGCACACCACTGCAGCTGAGCACCTATAGCCAGCTGCAAATCAGAGACCACCACAGTATTCATATCAAAATATTTCTATTGCTATATATAAAACACAACTATATACAGAAAACTATGTACAAATGGGGGGTTAGGGAGAGAAACAAGGTGGGTGGGCAAGGGGCAGGGGTGAACATATGGAAGAGAGAAGGCGGGGCATGAGGGTTGGTCAAAGGGGGAAAGTTGTAGGCAGGTTCTTGCAGACATTAGCAGCCAGCCTGGTGCTTCTCCACTTGGGGCTGTCATCTGGCCCGTCTCCTCCTCCTCCTGACCCCATGCTGTTGTATGTCCCTTAGTGTGATCAGGGACTCCCGTGCCACCTGCAGCAGCTCCTGCACAGCCTGCTGGATCTGCAGGAATATCCGTTCACCTAGGACGAGGGATCAGAATCAATAGGTGTGACTGTCCATCCCCCTGCAGCCCACCCATTATGCATGGCATACAGTCATGTGCCCACACTCTTGTGATGGTGTGCGCCCACCCACAGTGACTGTGTCCACAAGACATGCCCAACCAGGCAGCAACAGCCATGTGTACCACTGCACATACCCACTGCCCATGTCCAGCACAGCACAACCAAGGCCGTACAGTAATGTGGTTATGCGGTGTGCAGGAAGTGCCACAGCCATGTGCCCAGTGCATGCATGGACCACCATTGACACACTCCCAGACATGCAGTACCACTGGACAGTACTGACTGTCACAAGTCGCATGCATGGCAGTGGTGTCCATGGATGGTGGCCATACCCTGCTTCCCACCCTGTTAGACAGCATGCAATAGTAATCATGGTGTCATGGCACTCACCCTCATCGGGCCATTGTTGTTGGTGGTGTTGGTCCCTGACACGCTTCTGTGCTGCGTTCTCCTCCCTCTGCTGCCACTCCACCATCTGCTGCCACTCGTCCATGCCTGTGGAGAAAAGAAGAGAGAAACATCAGTACATGCTTCAAAGCAAAGTCCCCTGCCCCAATGTGTGTGCCTACCCACCCAGCCAGACCCACCCACCCCATACCCTGTAAAACCACCACAGCCAACCTAGACTATCCTTTCCTATGTGCTGGACACATAAGACAGTGTTACCCATATGGACGATACAAGTGTGTAGACGTATCACCCACCTGGACAAGGCACCATGCCCCTCATGGCACGCGACCGCAGATGGGCAAGTAGCTCCGTCTCCCTCCTCCTGAGGTCCCCGTAATGGTGGCTGCACTGCTCTGCTGTCCTCCTGCGTCCAGTGGCCGCCTCCACATCAGTGGCCACCTCCTGTCAGACCTGGGTCCTGGCCCTGTCCAGTGCCTCTTCTCCAAAGAGTGGGCCATAGTGTGGCTCCACAATGGCCACAAGGTTGGCCAGCTCAAGGGCACTCCATTGTGGGGCTCTCCTGTGTGCCATCTCAACCACTACAGTAGGCAATATGGCGCTCTGCAGCATGGCACCCCACGTGGAACTGCTGCACAGTACAGCACTGCCATTCCCTATCGTGCTGTTACCGAACAGCATGATAGAGGTGCAGCCATGCCAGATGTATGGCACCAAGGAGGCAAAGGTTGTGCACAGGGTCATGGGTCTCTGGCACAAGGCCATGCACAACGCCATCAGACATCTATGCATCTAGCATGATTGGTTGCCTGTGTGCCAGTGCCACAGCGAACTATTGCACAGTTGTGCCACAGCACCATGTAGTGACCCTCGCCATAGCACCACTGGCACAATGGTGGCCGTGCCCTACATTGCCTACCATGCACAGCACATCATCAGCATGGCAGATGCCTGAGTAAGCTACCTGGGCATGTGCAGTGAGGTGTACTACACATGCCCCAGAACTGCACCATTGGCTCAGTACATTCAATACAATTGCGTAAAGTGCAAAAGCGTGATATTCAGCCGTCATATGCTAATCATCCAATTAGCCATGCAATGGTGCAGCAGCATGATTTGCATCTCATTAAGTTGCTCCTCACCTAATTTGCATGGATTGTGCTACAAAACTGCAACACTGTTCTGCAGTGGCCATATTCGGTTACTGCAGTTTATTGGTGAGTTGCATGCTGTGTGGGGTTCTGGACTGTGGTATCAGGGACTTGCTTTGTACTGCACAGTCACAGGTAACCGCTGTCATCCTTACAGGCTGAATAATGACCGAGTGAGGTCTGGGTGAGGAGGACTATGATGGTGGGCAGAAGAGGAGGCCCAATTTCACAAAGGCCGAGACTGAGGCACTCTTCGAGGCCTACCTTGATCAGGAACCACTGCTCAGTGGATGGCGGGGCACCCTTCAGGCCCGTGCTGCTGCATGGGAGGAGGTGACACATGCCATCAACCTGCACGACAGCCACCCGCACTCCATGCAGGATAGTAAAAAGAAGATGGGTACTGACAGGAGGGGGGGAAGGAGAAGGTGGCTGCCATCAGGGCAGCATGTGCTGCAACAGGCGGGGGCCAGCCGGAGGTGGTGCAGCTGACACAGCAGAGGACAGGCTTACTGCAAGCATGCAGCACAGTGCCATAGAGGGCGTTCCAGGAGGTGGCTTCCAGACAGGTGGTAGCCCATCACTGCATGGTAAGTCATGGTCTGTTGGGGGGGCAGGGTAGATCATATGCACTAACGTGACCTTACTTTCTGTTACAGATCGAACGTGTCTGCAGGGGTCAGCAGTGGAGGGCCTGTCCACTGCAGGCAGTCATCTGGAGTTGGAGGAGGGACCATCCACCTCCACAGGTATCCAACGAGCATTGCAACAGTGGGTCCGCCTGGCTGTCCGCACTGATGTCGTTGAGACAGGTGTGGGGGAGGCCCTTCCTGTGTCTCAGCGTTCTGGCATCCAAGGATGCCAGCATGCTGTGGCTGTGGCTGTGGCAGAGACCTGCACCAATGATGAAGACACGACTGTCATGGGCACTGACAAGTGTGTGCCATGGAATGGATACATAGCAGGCCAGCTCACGCACATGGACCTGGCTGTTTCCTACATGTGTGTCAGTGTGTCAGTACCAGTGGGGCAGCACCGGTGGCTGGTCAGGACAGTGGGACTGTTGCGGCCACAGCAGCGGAACAACTGATCCCTTGGGCACAGCAGGCAGAGGGGCAGCAGCAGCAGTTGCCCACCGGGACTGGGGGTTCAGGATTCAGTGGCAGCATCTGTGCACCACCTGTGGACTTGCCCGTACCTGGTCCTGGTGAGCAGTGCCCACCTTCAAGGGGTGCTGAACATCAGGCCCTTCCATACCCTGATGGACAGGATGCCGAGGTGGCAGACAACCTCTTTGATGAGCACACCCGCCTACTGCAGGCATTAGTACAGCAGCAGATGTGGTTTGCAATGTCCGTGGAGGCACTGTGTGTGGCTCTGGAGTGGGTGGAGGAGTGACACAGCAGGGACACCGATAGGATCCTGTCACAGACTGACTATTTTGTAGAAGGATGTGACTGCTGCCATTGACAGACAAACACAGATGTTCATCGCTGTCATGGCCACACAGTCAGGTGCCCATGCGTCGCTCACACCGCACAGTTTGCTATCCACTCCCCATTCCCGGTGTCATGCGACACCCACCCTGTCGACACCAGGTTCAGCTGTGGGCATCCTGAGCACTCCTGGTGCAGGTATGTTTGGTGTGCTGCAGACCCCTGTGCGGGCACGGTCGCGTTCACGCAGTGGAACCCCTGGTGGACCATCGGTGCCACCCCATGAGGCCAGTGGTCAGCCTGCCAGTGCTGCTGGGTCTCAGTAGGGCCGCAATGCATCCGAGGCAGACATGGCACTGTGCCGCAAGACTGACCTGTCTCCCAGCATGGGCACTGTCTGGTGCTGCCCTGTGTGCATTGTGTGTTTCGGTGTGCAGTGCACAGGTGTGTGCCCGGCTCTGCATGAAGACACATGGTCCACCTGCACACCCTCCAGACTGCTGTCCACAGGTACATGTGCATGATGATGCCTGCATTGCGCTATACACCAGAGTGCGATGGTGCCCACCATCTGACACATGCACATAGACAGTCAGTGGACATGTGTGTTGCTAGTGATTGCATTCCGGCTCTGTTTTGCACCTGGCCCCTGTGCACTTTGTGCCTATTGTGTGTGTGTGTGTGTGTGTCCGTCCATGTGACGTGTTACTGTTCACCCCTCCCTGGTTGTATGTGTGTGCTTCTGTGCCCTGCCACATCCCTTGCCAGCATGCACCCCTGGTGTGCTTCCATGCGTGTATGTGGGTTGTGCCCTTGCCACTGGTGGTTGCACATGGCACCATGACTTACCTGTGTTGGCTGAAGTGTTCCTCTGTGATGGTGTCCTGGTGCAGCTGTGCCAGCCGGATCAGTCGCGGGTCCTGTCGGCCAAGGGGGGGCTGCCCATCCCCTTCGTCACCGGCGTCACCATCGTCCCCATTGCTGTCCCCCTCTTCTACCTGTACGACTATCCCACAGTCTTTGGCCATGTTGTGCAGGATGCAACAGGCCAGGAATATCCCACAGGCCTTTGAGGGGCTATACTGTAGGGCAATGCCAGAGGTGTCCAGGCAATGGAAACGCGCCTTCAGTATCCCAAATACCCACTCAATGACGTTGCATGTGGTGGCATGTGCCTCATTGAAGCGTTGCTGCAATGGGGTCATGGGCCGCCGGTAGGGTGTGAGCAGCCAGGGACAGAGTGGGTATCCACTGTCACCTGTGTGGAGATAGTGGAGGTTAGTGTCTTGTTCAGGCTCAGACTGCCCCAAACCCCGTGGGCCACACCCATGGCACCTCTGGCCATAACCCCCCTTGCCATTGATGTCAGTTCTACATACATACTCACCCACTAGATGACCTGTGGGGATCTCCCCACTCTCGAATCGGTGGCACAGTGCTGACTGGTGCCAGATGAAGGAATCATGTGCTCCCCCAGGATGCGTGGCACAGACATTGATGATGAGCCCACTGGCATCACACACCACCTTGCAGTTGACACTGGCATATCCCTTACGATTCATGTAGGCGGCCCCATTGGGGCAAGGTGGTGTGCGTATGGCCACATGAGTGCAGTCTATCATCCCTAGCACGCCAGGCATATGTGCTACCCTGTGGAACTCCTGTATGTTTGCTGTGCGCTCCACCGCAGTGCTGGGGAAATGGATGTATGCCACAGCATGTGACAGCAGTGTGCTGAGGAATTGGGTGAGGATGCGTGACATGGCTGACTGTGTTATGCCTGTGGTATCCCCTGTTGGTCTCTGGAAGGTACCCATGGTGAGCAAGCACATGCAGGCTGTTACCTTTGTCTCCAATGACAGAGCATGACTCCGTCGTGTGGGTGCCTGCATCACATCACTGCACAGCTCACAAAGCCGCCTCAGTATTGCCCTGTTCAGGCAGTACCAGCCCACATTCTCAACATCTGTGTACAGCTCAGAGCTGGTGCAGGCTCGGTACTGCCTGTTGGGGGCATACCGCCGACGGGCCCTTCCACGTCCACGTTCCCCTGCAGCATGCCTTCTCACCCCCCTCATTACAGCTTCCATGTGGAAGCTGGCACTGTCCATCTCCATGGCTTGCGTTCCCCCCAGCTGATGTTGCTTTGTTCCCCCCGCTGTCCTGACTGCTACCTCCCCTGCACTGGGTACACCGACTGGCCTCTGCTCTCTGTGGCCCCACACACCTTCCCTTGCCCCTCTTGTGTGGTGTGGTTTCCCTGGCCTGCCCTCTTTCTCCCTGTTTCCGTGTGCCTATTTCTGCCTCTGTCTCATGTGGCTTCCCTGTAGCATTCTTGTGCCTTTTCCTTGCTCCTTTTTATTTTGGCTCATTTCCGCTATGGCGCAACTTCCACCTGCTCCACTGTTGCGCATTGCGCAAGTCTTTGAACATCGCACTGCGCCCTTTATGCATGGTTTGACCCCCTTCAGTTGCACATGCTTTCATTATCATTGCGCTGTTGCTCAGCATGTTTTCAGTGGCACAACTGCTTCCTGCTTAATATCGCAGAATGGTGCATTTTCTGACTTGCGCTGGCGCAACCCCATTGAATATCCAACCCCAGGGTTCTAATCCTGTCTCCAACTTTTTTGTGCACTAAGGACTTAGGTTTTTTATGTGGAGACATGGAAACAGTATTCCACAGCCCCACAAATTTTATCTTAGTCTGTGATCCACTCCTCCCCCCACAGAGTGAGAATCCTTCAGTCCAGAAGTGCGGGGGGGCAAAGACCCCTGTGTCGGTGGGTGCAGGGGGCACAGCCCCCCTTAAAAAAACAAGATCAGTGCCATTATTGCTGCATGGTTCTTGACTGAGCTATTATTGTCAGCAATATTCTGACCCAGTGCCCCCTTCCCTGGCGGGGGGTGGTGTCACATGACATCACCATCCTCCCAGCCTCGATAAATCCAGCTGGGTCACTGTGCTCAACCTAGAACTCAGGTCACTGGCATTGGATCACAAAGCACTACCTGCTGATGTAAAGGCTGATACTACACACAATGTTTCTTAATACTTCTTCTTTTTTATATTTTGACACCAAATTTTCAAGATAGTCCTTTTATGACTCCCCCAATGAACTTGACATGCAACATTTATAGAATGCTGCCTGAAACATCATTTTGCACTACAAGTGGCAACTAAGATTCAGTGTGATGAAGTGCAAAATCATGCACTTGGGGCCTAGAAACCCAGGTGTGGAGTACATGATAAGAGGCACAATACTGGGGACCACCAAAAAGGAAAGGGACCTGGGGTAATCATATCTAATGACCTAAAAGTGGCAAATCAGTGTGACAAGGCACTGCAGAGAGCAAGTAGGATTTTAGGAAGGCAGCCAGGCAGTGTTGCATAAGCTGGGAAGATATATTATTGTGATTGCTATTGTGTAAAAAAAAACAACTAAGGGATCCTAATACATAGTCCCTAGGAAAAGGGTTACACTACTAAGAGGAAGTGAGGTTCCATAATGGTGAAAAAAAATTTCAATAGGGAGGGAGAGAGACATGTGGGAAGTAGTGCAATGCACTGGCTGTGGGCCAGCAGTCTTCCTGGAGACATTCTGGAGGCTGCAATGCTTCCCTATTTGCAGACACTTCTCTGCTGTGAGGGATTAGATTGCCCATCTCCAGGGAAACCTCCTCCCCCACCCAGGACCTGGCATGGGTTGGAAAATATCCTCCCCCACCCAGGGACCAGCAGGACCACTGCCACTGCCTCAGAGGTTGCCAAGAGTAAGTAGTGGTTGGACTACAGTGGGCTCAGGAAGGATGAGAGTGATGGAACTGAGGTGCAACCTTCCAGTTGTACCTCTCTACAATTAATATGCCTTTCTGGTGGAGTGTTGTTCCTCTATGGAGGCACCCACAGTGGAAATCAGGAAAGATGCTGGGGAACTTCCACAAAACCAATAGGAGGGTGGCACGGGATCCCACAGGGGAAGGAAACAACTTCTAGTGGGGGACTCCATCATTAGGAGGTAGAACTGGGGGAGGGAGGGGAGAGGGAGGTAAGGCACTTGCCTGACTCCATGGCATGCAGACAGGGCTGGATTTACACTGCCATGGGCCCTATGCACAGCACTGTTTTAGGGCCCCACCCCAGCAGCATGGCAGCAGCGCACTTTGGGTTGGTGCCACACCATGCGGCAATGACCACACTGCAAGTAAACATGCCTCACCACGCTGAGCTCCCATTGCCTGAACCGACCCTGAACTCAAACAGTCCAGATAAACATTTAAGTTTCACGTCTGAATAATGAAATTGATGATGTTCTTGACTTCATGGATCAATGGTGTTTATGAAATTTTCAATCTAAATATATCATTCAACAAACCACAGTAGTCTGAATGTTAAATTTAAAACTAATAAGGTCATTAATGCCTGTATTTGCCATTTTGCCATACCTGTATTTTTTATGTTTGCTTGCACGCATGTGCAAGAAACATAGTGCCACCATCGGAGATTTTGGAGGTGTGTCACCTCCTCCTCCAATTCAGGCAGCAAGCTGGCAGGCACGGCCCCTGTAAGCCAGTGCATTTTGGAGCTGTCTATGACTCAGCTCCAAAATGCAGTGGCACTCTGATGAAAAGGGGAGCTATGCTTGAGTGAGCAGCCATAAGAAGCTGCTCATGCACAGCTCCCCAACCCGAAGCGTCGCCATCCATACAGCGATAGCCGACGGGTGCCCTAATCCCCGCCGGCTGAGCTGCATCACTCCTCCCCCAGATTGGTGCCACGCTGGAGCCCACCCCAGCGTGGCAATCACATAATTTTTCCGATGGGGGTGCCCAATCCCCATCGGCTGAACGCCTCTCAAAGTCCTTGTGCCACGCTTGAGCCCACCCAGCGTGGCAAGTGGTCCCGCGACGCCTTTTTTTAACTTGTAAAACAAAACGGTCCCACGGCGTCTCCTCAAGCCCCTCCCACAACCCGCACCCACCCACTGTGCACCCAGCCTCCCCACCCCCTCACCCCATACTTACCTCCGACTCTGAGCGACGATCCGTGGACCGGGAACACGTCTGCACTCTTCAAAGCCGACCGCGAACTGAGGAAATGCCGGTAAGCTGTATAATGGGCTAGATAGGAGGGGTTCAACTTTATTGAATATCTCAGGCATTTTTGGGAATTTTTGCACCAAATTTTCAACATGGGGTTTTTGGGACCCCTTCTCATGAATGATGTCACTGTCATGGCATTATTCGGGCTCGAAGGGTGATTTTGCGCAGTGACTGCGAAATCACCCTTTGGGACCAAATACTGCCATGACAGTGACATCATTCATGAGAAGGGGGCCCAAAACCCCCATGTTGAAAACTTGGTGCCAAAATTCCAAAAAATGACTGTTTGACAAGCGTGCGTTGCACAGTTCCTACGCAGGCTCGTAAGTTTGCGAAATTTCAATATTTTCACTCCAGATTTTCAACATTGCCATTTCACCACACCATCTTATGAGTAGTTCAGCTGTCATTTTCACATCTCACCCAAAATGTGTTTCCGCCCTTGTAGCGTGGAATGGCGCAGTCGGTGTGCAAAATCAATGTACGGGACAAATTAAAAAAATCACAGTGACACTGTTCATGAGCAGAGGTCTTGAAATGGCTATGTTGAAAATTTGGTGAAAAAATTCCTAAAAATGACTGTTTTACGAGTGTGCACTTCACAGTTCCCACGCAGGCTCGTAGGTTTGCGAATTTTCAATATTTCCACTACAGATTTTCAATATTGGCATTTTACCACACTTCCTTATGAGCAGTACAGCTGTCATTTTTCACATCCTGCCCAAAACGTGTTTCCGCCTATGTAGTGCACGATGGGGGTAACAAAAAGATCATGCTGATAATTTATTGTGCAACTACCAGCAGTCGCACAGGGCATTAGGGTAAAGCTCCATACATGCCAAACACTACTGCAAATACCTGCAAGCGAACGTTTGGCATTGACAAATGCTTGTTTTTTTTTTGTGGTGATAAAGAATTGGACATTACACAGAAAACAGCATTGAATAATGGACTACATTTGAGGATTACACAACAGCCATTTTGTTCATCAACTTTATTGAGGTTTAGATAATACAAATTTCTGTAGTCCTCAAACATTACCAAAAGTATTATTATCGAGTAAATAAAAAAAAGGCTCATTGTGCACAGCATAGGACGTACCGTGACAGGTAAATTTGACAGGTATGCTAATATTTTTCTTAATCGTAGTTGCATTTAGTTTTTGGGGGAAAAACCTTTTTGTTGCACAGCTGCTTTAAAAAAGAAATTCCAAAAAGCATTTTGAAAGCAGAATTTTCATTCCATATATTATATATATGTATACACACACACACACACACCCCTACATACACACTCACACACGCACACATGTGCACACACACACGCGCGTGTGCACACACACACACACACACATGGTTTCACAGAAGATATATATATAGAGAGAAGTAGTGGCATCACCACTCACATTGGAATGTAGGTACCTGACCAATGAGGGTGTCACCTTTCCGTCAGACTTATCAAAACTTGGCTAAACAGTGAGAACAAAGAACCTTAAAATCATGAAATGAAGAAAGTGAGTAAGAAAATAAAATAACTTAAAAAAAATTGATAGATACCTTTCAGCAGCACTGGCTCCTGTTTGCTTTTCTATGTAACAGCATTTGTATACAATGACAAGATTGCCATCACAAGACCAGCCCATAGGAGTTAAGAAATTGCAGCGTCATTCTCCTGGAGATACCAAGCTCTATCTCTCTCTTTGTGGAAAAGGTGCATTCAGCTGGTTTGTCCCTATGCTTGAGAACAAGCTGCAACACATCGTAAAATTAGGTGTGCTACCTAGCACTAATGCTTTTTATGTTTGCTTGCACGCATGTGCAAGAAACATAGCTCCTTGATCGGAGATTTCGGAGGTGTGTCACCTCCTCCTCCAATTCAGGCAGTGAGCTGGCTGGCGCGGCACCTGTAAGCCAATGCATTTTGGAGCTGTCTATGACACGCTCCAAAATGCAGTGGCCTACAGTTGAAAGAGGGAGCTATGCTTGAGTGAGCACCGATAAGATATTGGCTGCTCACGCGCAGCTCCCCCACACGCACAGACAGATGTGCGCGCCCCCATACTGAATAGCCGACGGGGTGCCCAATCCCCGTCGGCTGAACCACCCTCCATAATCTTTGTGCCACGCTGGGAGCCCACCCCAGCGTGGCAAACGGTGCCACATTTTTTGTTTTTCTTTTGCCGACAGGGGTGCCCAATCTCCCGTTGGCTGAATGCCCTCCCCGCCCAAGTCTTTGTGCCAGGCTGGGAGCCCACCCCAGCGTGGCAAACGTCCCACGAGGTCTTTTTTGCTGATGGGGTGCCCAATCCCCCGTCAGCTGAATGTCCCCCCGCCCAAGTCTTTGTGCCATGCTGGGAGCCCACCCCAGCGTGACAAGCGTCCACGATGTCTTTTTTATTTTAAACCTGTAAAATAAAAAGGCCCGATGTCTGCGTCTCGACCCCCTCCACAACCCGCACCCACCCTGCGCACCCAGCCTCCCCACACCCCCTCACCCCATACCCCTCCGGACTCCAGCGCGACGATCTCGTGGACCGGGAACACGTCTGCACTCTTCAAAGCCGACCCGTGAACTGGGAAATGCGGTAAGCTGTATAATGGGTTACATAGGGGTTTCAACTTATTGCATATCTCAGGCATTTTAGGAATTTTGCAAAATTTTCAACATGAGGTTTGGGACCCTTCTCATAGTTCATTGTCATGGCGATTTCTGCCCGATATGATTACATCGCAGTGATCATGTGCAGTGACTGCGAAATCACCCTTCAGGCCTGAATACCACCATGACAGTGACATCATTCATGAGAAGGGCTCCCAAAAACACCATGTTGAAAATTTGGTGCCAAAATTCCAAACAATGACTGTTTTACGAGCGTGCGTTGCACAGTTTCTACGCAGGCTCGTAAGTTCACGAAATTTCAATATTTTCACTCCAGATTTTCAACATTGCCATTTTACCACACCTTCTTATGAGTAGTACAGCTGTCATTTTTCACATCTCACACAAAATGTGTTTTCACCCATGTAGTGCAGAATGGCGTAGTCGGTGTGCGAAATCAATGTACGGGACAAATTAAGAAAATTACAGTGACACTGTTCATGAGCAGAGGTCTTAAAATGGCTATGTTGAAAATTTGGTGAAAAAATTCCTACAAATGACTGTTTTACGAGGGTGCATTGCGCAGTTCCTACGCACACTCATAAGCTCGTGAATTTTCAATATTTTCACTCCAGATTTCCAACATTGCCATTTTATCACACCTTCTTATAAGCAGTACAGCTGTCATTTTTCACATGTCACCCAAAATGTGTTTTTGCCCATGTAGCACACAATGGCGCAGTCGGTGTGCGAGATCAATGTACGGGACAAATTAAGAAAATCACAGTGACACTGTTCATGAGCTCAGGTGTTAAAATGGCTATGTTGAAAATTTGGTGAAAAATTCCTAAAATGACTGTTTTGAGCATGCGTTGTAACAGCTCCTATGCACGCCGTAAGTTCACGAATTTTCAATATTTTCACTCCAGATTTCCAACATTGCCATTTTACCACACCTTCTTATGAGTAGTATAGCTGTCATTTTTCACATCTCACCCAAAACGTGTTTCCGCCCATGTAGCGCACAATGGCACAGTTGGTGTGCGAAATCAATGTACCGGACAAATTAAGAAAGTCACAGTGACACTGTTCATGAGCAAAGGTCTTAAAATGGCTATGTTGAAAATTTTGTGAAAAAATTCCTAAAAATGACTGTTTTACGAGGGTGCATTGCCCAGTTCCTACGCATACTCGTAAGTTCACGAATTTTCAATATTTTCACTCCAGATTTTCAACATTGCCATTTTACCACACCTCCTTATGAGCAGTATAGCTGTCATTTTTCACATCTTGCCCAAAATGTGTTTCCACCCATGTAGTGCACAATGGCGCAGTATGTGCAAAATCAATGTATGGGACACATTAAGAAAAATCAATGTATGGGACACATTAAGAAAATCACAGTGACACTGTTCATGAGCAGAGGTCTTAAAATGGCTATGTTG
Source organism: Neoceratodus forsteri (assembly GCA_016271365.2). Taxonomy (NCBI): domain Eukaryota; kingdom Metazoa; phylum Chordata; order Ceratodontiformes; family Ceratodontidae; genus Neoceratodus; species Neoceratodus forsteri. The sequence continues at coordinate 339,063,299 of JADMNL010000026.1, forward strand.
AAAATTTGGTGAAAAAATTCCTAAAATGACTGTTTTAGGAGCGTGTGTTGCGCAGTTCCTATGCATGCTGTAAGTTTAGCAATTTAATATTTTGACTCCGATTTTCAACATTGCCATTTTATTACACTTCCTTATGAACAGTACAGCTGCCATTTTTCATATGTCACCCAAAATGTGTTTTCACATATAGCGCACAATGGTGCTGTTGGTGCGTAAGCAATGTTTAGGACAGATTAAGAAAATCACAGTTACACTGTTCATGAGCAGAGGTCTTAAAATGGCTATGTTGAAAATTTTGTGACAAAAGTCCATAAATGACTGTGTTACAGTGAGCAATGCACAGTTTCCACGCACCTCGTAAGTTCATGACTTTGTAATATTTTCAGTCCAGATTTTCACCAGTGGCATTTTTTCACACTTCCTTATGAACAGTACAGCTGTCATTTTCACAACATGGCTGAAGTGTGTTTTCACACTTTCAGCACTGAGATGCATGGTCACTGTGGGGAATCATTGTTCGGCACAGATAAAGAAAATTACAGTGACACTGTTCATGATCGGAGGACCAAAATGCCTGAGTTGACAATCTGCTGTAAAATATCCCCAACCTAATTATATTAGTTGGTGCTGTACAGTTTCTATGTACGCCATGATCACCATTTTTTAAAATATTTGTACTGCAGATTTGCAACATTGCCATTTTTACACCTCCCATGAACAGTACAGCTGTCATTTTTTACATCCTTCAGCGGAATGTTTTTGCACCTGTGGTGCTAAATGCCGTACTCAGCTGTGCATAAGCAGCTGCAATACAAACTGTTATTCCCCTGTTTATGAGGTGGGGTCACAAAAAAATGTTGAAAATTTGGAGTGAAAATACCAACAAATGCCTGGGGTATTAGGGTTTCCAACCATAACGCCCAACCCTGTAGAGAATGACAGGCATCAGGGGTGTGACTTGGGATTCTTGCCTGTAATGCTCATACCATTCCACACCCTGCAGCCAGTGAGAGGTATCGAGGTATGCCTTGGACTCTTCAGCCCCAAAGTTCACCCCATTCTCCTATATCACACCCATCTCATCACATTTCCTAATGAAATGGGGTGCGCATAAGGGGCCAAACACCCCAAGGAACACTGTGGCACTTGTCAGTGTCTGCAGGGTGGGGTGTGGTGAAATGGCAAGGCCGTTATGCCTGATGACCCAAATGCACACCCCAATGCCTGTCACTCTTTGCAGGGTGGTGGTGGGGTTGGCTTCAGTTTAATACTTCACTGCCATTCCTATTACGCAGCTCTGTAACTTCTACATTACCACTGCCAATGCCAGCAAGCAAACATTCGGCATTGACAAACGCTTGTTTGTCATTCTGTGCAGTTGCTGAAATCACCCTGGGGGCTTCATCAGAGAGTGCTTTTGTAAATTCCGTATGTGCTACCTTTTATCAGCTTGTGTATTACAACGGTTGTATTATTTTCCTCACTGTGCTGCATGTCTTGCTTATGATCCTGGGCACCACCAGTACTGCACTCTGTACTAGTACCAGTCTGAATTGTACGATGCTTTTGCTGTCCTAACCAGGACCTCCTTGTAAATGAGTATTGGTCAACAGAGCCCTTTCCTGGTAAACAAATAAGTACAGGCATACAAACAATACCAGCCTTGTAGGCACAAGCCAACTCTTAAGTTTTTTTTCTTGTAGAATACCACCCCCACCAGAATACTGTTTAAAATAGGGAAAAACACTTGGTATGCTAATCAGAGTACTAAGTACTCTATTATTTGGTGTGTTTGGAAATAAATATTCATTGCTGAAACATTTCTAGTTAACAGACAGTCTGAATGGTTCTTCAATTCTGAATATTTTATTTCAGATAATAATCAGATACCTTCTTTTGGGACTGGCTAATGGACCAAATAATTTTTCAGTTTCAAGTCAAAAAACACACTGCTTTGCTTCTAGTCATGCTATTTTATTACATATGCCTTTGACACTTTTCCATGATTTCAGTCAACAGAGATTCCCTGCTAATTCATACTCTTCTTTTTTTCCCTTCTTTTCAATCAATCTCTATTTCCCCTTCGAATAATCTGTTGCTGTGATTGATGGGAGGCAACAAAAAACAATATTTTCTCTTTTTGTTGCATAGGTAAAGGATATTAAATATTCATAGTTAGAAGAAAATGTTTTCTTTATCATTAAAATTATAATCATTTTATGAATTTGAATATTCATGTGCCTAGTGAGGCTCCTGATTTGCTAGTGGAACAGACATTAACACCTTAAAAATGACCTCTTCAGCTGCCAGCTGACATGGCGCAGCTAGCACCACTCCACTCAAAACCTAAAAGAAAATTTTAAAAAAGTAAACAAAAAGTTGTTATTGTGATTAGATGTATAATCACAATAAAAACATCAGAGCCAGTCATTCGCTTGGATTAATGACCGGCTAGAAGAAGATGGCCGCCCTAGTCAGTCATTTATCCCTTGGAAATAACCATAGACACATAGAAACAGAATCTTTGATGGCAGATAAGGACCACTTGGCCCACCTAGTCAGTCCATTTCCTGCCTATTGAATACTCTGCAGATTCCAGTTTCCAACACCCTACTTCCTCCTACCCCTCAATAAAATTGCCTTATGTCTTCCCCATGTATTCTTGAACTCCTCCACTGTTTTTGACCCCACAGCCTCCTCATGAAGGCAATTCCATGCATCCACCATCCTCTCTGTGAAAAGTACTTCCTCACGTTGCCCCTGAGCCATCCACCCTCTTATCTTCAAATTGTGCTGCCTTGTTCTTGTACATCTCTTTTTCTTAATGGTGCTCCTGTCTTGAACTTTATTGATTGCCTTGAGGTACTTGAAAGTTTCTATCATGTCCCCCCTCTCCCTCCTTTCCTCAAGGGTATACATGTTAAGCACTTTTAGTCTCTCTTCGTATGGCTTCTGTTGCAGACCCTGCACCATTTTAGTTGCCCCCCTCTGGACTGTTTCTATCCTGTCATGCCCCTGCTGGTGGTGTAATTCTGTGCTGTCTTTAATTGCTGCAAATTTTATCTTGGCTTGTCTGACTGTCCTGTAGCTGGGTGAAGGGTGTTAATTGTCTGGCCTCTGACCTCAGCTACGTGATAACTGGAGGTGGGGCTTAGTCAGATTGATAAAGTAGCAAGCAGAGGTTTATTTTCTCAGAAGAAGCCAGAAGGGGAAGGAAGGAAACATATTCAATTCAGTGCTTTAGAGTAACTGGTAATTTCTATTTTTCTTTTAAACTTAGATTGTGGGCTTATAGTGACACTACACTTTCTTTCTTTGTTGTCTTTACTTATAATTGTTTTGGGCTGTTGAAAATTTAAAATACAGTGGTGGTGTAATTCTGTGCTGTCTTTAATTGCTGCAAATTTTATCTTGGCTTGTCTGGCTGTCCTGTAGCTGGGTGAAGGGTGTTAATTGTCTGGCCTCTGACCTCAGCTACATGATAACTGGAGGTGGGGCTTAGTCAGCGTTAAAGTTGCAATCAGAGGTTTATTTTCTCAGAAGAAGCCAGAAGGGGAAGGAAGGAAACATATTCAATTCAGTGCTTTAGAGTAACTGGTAATTGCTATTTTTCTTTTAAACTTAGATTGTGGGCTTGTAGTGACACTATACTTTCTTTCTTTGTTGTCTTTACTTATAATTGCTTTTGGGCTGTTGAAAATTTAAAACATAGTGGTGGTGTAATTCTGTGCTGTCTTTAATTGCTGCAAATTTTCACCCCCTTCCTCCCCTTCCCCCAACTCTTATTTATATGCCCTGATAAATCTGATTGACAGGAGCTAAACACAGGGTATAGTAAGAGGTGTGAAGTAGGAGGGGCATAAGGGGGAAGAAGCCCACCCTCAACACGACAAGTGTTTTGGCTCATTTATTTATTTATTAGTTTCTTTTTCCTTAAAAAAAATTATCTGAGGATCAGTGACAGGATTTTTAGTACTGTAAATTAATAAAAAGAGAACTAGGAGAGCTTCAGTAGCAGACAAGTAGTGGAATTGCAGTATAATGTGGGAGTGGTGCAATGCAGTGGCTGTGGGGCAGCCATATTCAGGCAGACCTTCTGGACACTGAGGTGCTGCCCTATCTGCATGCATCTCTCTGGACTGCAGGATGAGGTAGCCAGACTCAGAGTGGAAGTAAACTGGGTCAGGAGTACCATCACCCCTATCCAGGGACCACCCAGTCCAATGCAGCTGCCTCAAAGGATGCTGAGAACGAGGAGCACTTGTATGACAGTGGGCTCAGGGAGGGTTAGAGCAGTCAGACAGAGGCACATCCCAGATCCTATTCCACTCAAGAACTCATATGCCACACTGGCAAATGAGGACAACCAAATAGAGGTACCCAGAGAAGTGGAAGGAAAGGATGTGGAGGTTAGCCAAGGAGGTGACCTCAGTGGGGAAAGCAGTGGACCCCAGAGGAGGAGGAAGCGAATCCTGGTGGGGGACTTCATCGTAAGAGGGATCCAGCTAGGAACACAGGAGGGGGAGGACAGGGAGGTGAGGTGCCTACCAGGTGAGAGGGCATGGAGGGATGGAAGGAAGACACTGGGAAGGCAAGATGGGAGGCTGAGCTGGATGTCATTATCCACCTAGGTACTAATGACTTGGCAAATGGGGAGCCAAAGGAAGTTCAGGAAGAGTTTAGGAAACTGGGGAGGCGTCTCAAGCAAGTAGCTACTTCTGTCACCTTCTCAGAAGTACTACCTGTGAGAGGCAAGGGAGAGCATAGGAGTGCATGCACCAGGAACTTTAACTCATGGTTGAAGAACTGGTGCTGTGAGGAAGGGTTTGGATTCATTGGTGACTGGGGACCAACCTGGAGGGATGGAGGTTTGTTCAAGCCTGACGGCCTGCATCCATCCTGGAGGGGAATCCAAGCACTCAATGATAAGTTTAAATGCTACATTGACAAGCATTTAAACTAGCAAAGGGGGGTGGCAGGCCAGCAAGGATGGTACCTACTTGCTCACCCCCACAGCTAGCAGTGGAACCAGTGAACCAGAGGAGTGGCTATCTCTGCAAAGTAGTGTGCAAAAGATGGAGATTAGTGTCCAAAAGGGGGATAAGCAGAAAAGGGCAAAATTCAGCAGAAGAGCAGACAGCAAGGAGAACCAGGGATAAATGACAACCAAGGAAGGGGCTGAGTAGAACAGTGAAGCAGTTTAGGGAGGTTAAATCATGAAGCCATGTGTGAAAATGCCAGGAGCCTAGCAACAAGATGGAAGATCTGGAGGCTGTCATGGTACAGTCAGACCTGGACATTGTGGCCTCACTGAAACCTGGTGTAATGATAACCATGCCTGGGAGATGGCCATACCTGGCTACAACATATTCAGAAGAGACAGAGCAGGCAGGAGGGAGGAGGAGTGGCACTGTATGAAAAAATGACATAAGGGCCACAGAGATCCAGGAGGAACAAAATGGGGGAGATACTGTGGGTTGCTTGAAAGGAAATGGGCCAGCCATCCAGCACAGGTGTGGTCTATAGACCACCAGCCCAGGAGGGAAGAAACAGATAGAGTTGATGCTAGCCATCCAAAGGATGGCAGACGAGGTGAGTAGTACTGGTTGGAGACTTCAATATTCCAGACGTGGACTGGAGCATCCCAGCAGCAGCATCATCTAGGAGCAGATTTATCCTGGACTCCCTTCAGGGTGCCCTCCTCAAGCAACTGGTCATGGAATCAACTCGGCAGAAGGCAATACTGGACCTTGTGCTCACAAACAGGGACAGTGTGATGGGGGTAAGAGTGGGGAGCACCTGGGAACAGTGACCACCAGTCACTGTGGTTTGAAATCACAGAAGACCAGAACCAAACCACAAAACACGTATTCTGGATTTTAGGGGAAACTTTGAGAAAATGGGAGATACTTGAAAGAGGCATTAAGGAAATGGGGCAGGAATCAGGGGTTGAGGAACAGTGGAAGTATTTAAAATGGGGATTATAAGAGCAACAGAATTATGTATTAAGCAGGTTAGCAAGAGGAAAAGGAAGAGGAGACCATTATGGTTTTCCAAAGAGGTAGCAAAAAAGTGAAAGCCAAAAAGATTGCATTCAGGCAATACAAAAGACACAGGCAGAAGGGGATAGGGAGAAGTACCAGGAGAAGCAAAGGGAGGCAGGAAGTCAGTAAGGGAAGCCAAAGCTCAGACAGAGGAACACATTGCAAAATCAGTGGGTAGAGAGGACAACACCTTTTACAGGTACATAAGTGAAAAAAGAAAGGCAAAGGGAGGGATAGTGAGACTGAAGGGGGAGGATGGGGGCTGTGTGGAGGATGACAACAGTAAAGCTGATATATTGAACAGGTATTTCTGCTCAGTCTTTACTGAGGAAGAGGAGGTAATGGGTCTGAATGGAGTACAAGGGGAGAATGGTGCAGAAATGGACACAAGTCCCTTTACATGAGAAAGGGTCCTGAAGGAACTGGAAGTAATAAGAGTTGATGAAGCAATGGGGCCAGATGGGGTGCACCCCAGGGTCCTTAAAGAACTAAGAGAGGTGGTGGCTGAACCTCTTGCTATCCTGTTTAGCCGATCACTGGAAACAGGGGAGGTACCCAAAGACTGGAGGATAACAGATGTAGTCCCCTTATACAAAAGTGGGAACAAAGAGGAAGCGGGGAACTACAAACAAGTCAGCCTCACCTCGGTAGTGGGGAAGATCATGGAAGCACTACTGAAGGAGAGATTGGTGGAACATCTGGTTGTCAATGGACTACAGGACCCAAGGCAGCATGGTTTCACCAGGGGAAGGTCATGTCAGACCAACCTCATTGAATTTTTTGACTGGGTGACTAGGGAGGTGGATCAGGGGAGGGCAGTGGACATGACCTATCTGGACTTCAGCAAGGCCTTTGACACTGTGCCACATAGAAGACTATTGCACAAACTGGGGAATATGGGTGTGGGCAGGACAGTAGTGGGTGGGTAGGTAACTGGCTGGGCATCAGGACAGAGGGTGGTGGTAAATGGCTGTCACCCACAGAGGGAAGAGTGACCAGTGGGGTACCACAGGGATCAGTGCTGGGACCGGTACTATTCAATATCTTCATCAGTGACGTTGCACAGGGCCTAGAAGGCAGAATTTCACTGTTCGCTGATGACACAAAACTCTGTAACAGAGTAGACACACCAGAGGGTGTAGACAGAATGAGAAGGAACCTGCAGAAACTTGAAGAATGGTCAGGGGTTTGGCAGTTGAAATTCAATGCAAGGAAGGGCAAGATAATGCATATGGGGCACAAAAACCCTGGCACAATATATCAATTGGGGGGTGAGGATATAGCATGCACCAAGCAGGAAAGGGATCTTGGAGTTATCATCTCTGATGACCTCAAGGCAGGAAACAGTGTGACAAGGCAGCAGGTAGCAAATAGGATGCTGGGATGCATAGGCAGGGGCATCACCAGCAGGAAAAGGAGTCATAATTCCACTCTACAAGACACCAGTAGTGAGACCGCACCTGGAGTACACTGTGCAGTTCTGGAGACCTTACCTACGTAAGGACATAGACAGGGTAGAGAAGGTTCAGAGGAGGGCAACAAAGATGGTGCATGGATTGTATCACAAGTCCTATGAGGACAGGTTGAAGGCAATGAACATGTACTCCCTGGAGGAGAGGAGGGAGAGAGGGGATATCATAGAGACATACAAGTATCTTACAGGGAGGAACAGGGTGCAGGAATGCACTATTTTTAAGCAAAAAGATGTTCCAGGACTAGAGGGCATGGGATGAAGTTGGAGGGAGGACGATTCAGAGGAAACGTGAGGAAGAATTTCTTCACAGAACGGGTGGTGGACAAGTGGAACACCCTGCCAGAGGAAGTGGTGGGGGCTGAAACAATCACGGGATTTAAGAATGCATGGGATAGACATAAAGGAATTCTGGATGTCAGGGGTAAGGGGCAACAGACTTCCTGGAAAACATAAACTGAACTTACAGACTTAAATGGGCAGACTGGGTTGGCCATAGGCCCTTATCTGCCGACACTGTCTATGTATGTATCTATGTATGTATCCATGTATTGTGACATCATAAGTGACAGAGTGGCAATTTGCTGTTCTTGGTCAGGTGTAATGTCACAGACAGTGAGATCATAGGGCTGAACGTGACTAGATATGTCAGCCTGAAGGTAAAGTCCTTTTTCTCACATCGCACCTACAAGTAAAAAAAAAAAATAAAAATAATGAGCAAAGAATAAACTACTTCATATACAAAGTGGCAACAGTGGATTACTTTTAAAAGTTAATGTTAATTTCAGGCAGTATGCTAGCTTGCTAATTCTCTGCCATTCAGCTGAGCTCTACTTAACTATGATGACAGTGAGCTCAACTCTACATTTGTCCCTCTGTATGGATAGTTGTTTTTCCTTTGCTGCTCCGGCACCTTTTCTTTGACCTTGTTTATGTTTTAACTTGAACATTTTTGTTATAAAAAGATTAACTGCAAAAAAATTAAAAATCATAGGTAAAGATTATTGTTATATTGTAAAAATGACATTTTTATTGCTGCTCTTCTGAAGAATTTTGGATAACATTCTGTTTGCTACCTCTTCTGGAGAAATTGATTTGGAGTTGCAGATATAGAGATCCACAGCACTATGGGTTATATAGTACATAAAATATGACTTGTGTCTTCCTGTGATTGATATGGTAGAATAATGTATAGGCAACCATTCACAACAAAACTGCTTTTCCATGGGGGGGAGGTTGTGATGACATCATAGGGACCAGTAGAGTGAAGCTCTAGAGATTGAAGCTCTTATCTCAACCCCTCAGAGGAAACACAAGGAGCATTGTATTGCTTGCAATACCTTATTGTATATTATAAAATGGGTTGGAAATGTCCCATTTCCAATTGGCTAAATAGGTTCTGAGGCCCATATGTTAATTTCCCAAAAATGCACAGATTGGAACAAATTAAGGATAGAAGCAAAAGAAAAGGCATGTCTCAAAGAGCTGAGGTGGTGCAGCTCAAGAGCAACCAGCCCCAATTCTGAACAATGGCAGAGACAAACTGCACTTGGCACCAAACAGCACATACCAAACACTTATTGCAAATAAAAACTTGGTTTATTTCAGTTTTGACCAGCAAGGACTTGCCCCAGCACTTTGATCAGCAGTGGATCTACATCAGGGGGTCAACAAGTTGAGGCAATGGTATTAGGAAGTTGGGCCAGTCACATGCAGAATTCATGAGCCATTTCACTCATCCCTGACTACCACCTTTACTCACTGAAAACCTTCAACAAGACCCTAAAAACTCCCTCAAATAAACCTTCTTTCCTGTCATGATACTATCCTTACACACAAAAGCAAACTTAAACGAGCATTTGTCAATGCCGAATGTTTGCTTGCTAGCATTGGCAGTGGTAGTGTAGAAGTTACAGAGCTGCGTAATAGGAATGGCAGTGAAGTATTGAACTGAAGCCAACCCCACCACCACCCTGCAGAGAGTGACAGGCATTGGGGTGTGCGTTTGGGTCGTCAGGCATAACGGCCCACGCCATTTCACCACACCCTACCCTGCAGACACCAACAAGTGTCACGGTGTGCCTTGGAGTCTTTGGCTCTTATGTTCACCCCATTCCATCAGGAAATATGGTGAGATGGGTGCTGTATAGGAGAATGGGGTGAACTTTGGGGCCAAAGAGTCCAAGGCACACCTCGATGCCTGTCACTGGCTGCAGGGTGTAGGTGGGGGTGGAATGCTATGAGCATTATAGGTGATAATCCCAAGTCATACCCCTGATCCCTGTCATTCTCTACAGTGTGGGGCGTTATGATTGGAAACCATAATGCCTCAGGCATTCGTTGGTATTTTCATTCCAAATTTTCAACATGGTTTTATTTTTTTGACCCACACCTCATGAACAGTGACAGTATCAGTTTGTTAGCTGAAAGCTGCTTTTGCACAGTGACTATGCCATTTGGCACCACAGGTGCAAAAACATATTTCAAACAGAATGCGAAAAATGACAGCTGTACTGTTCATGGGGAGGTGTAAAAAATGGCAATGTTAAAATTCTGCAGTGAAAATATTAAAAAAACTGGTGAAGTCATGAACGTGCATAGAAACTGTGCAATGCACAACCATAACATAATTAGTTTGGGGATTTTTTTACAGCAGATTATCAACACAGGCATTTTGGGACCTCAGCTCATGAACAGTATCACTGTGATTTTCTTAATCTGTCCCGAACAGTGATTTCCCACAGTGACCACGCATTTCTGCGCTGGAAGTGCGAAAACACATTTTGGCCAGGGTATGAAAAATGACAGCTATACTGTTCATAAGGCAGTATGGAAAAATGCCAGTGGTGAACATCTGGACTGAAAATATTACAAATTCATGAACTTACGAAGGTGCGTGGAAACTACGCAATGCTCACTCGTAACACAATAATTTTATGGACTTTTGTCACCAAATTTTTAACATAGCCATTTTAAGACCTCTGCTCATGAACAGTATCACTGTGATTTTCTTAATCTGTCCCAAACATTGATTTCACGCACCGACTGTGCCATTGTGCGCTACATTCACGGAAACACATCTTGGGTGAGATGTGAAAAATAACAGCTGTACCACTCATAAGGAGGTGTGGTAAAATGGCAATGTTGAAAATCTGGAGTGCAAATATTAAAAATTTGAGAACTTACTAGCGTGTATAGTAACTGCGCACCACACACTCATAAATTAGTCATTTTTGAGAATTTTTCCATAAAATTTTCAACATAGGGTTTTTAAGGGCCTACCTCAAGAACTGTGACACTGTCATTTAATAAATAAGTCCCAAAAGGTGATTCCACGCAGTGACCATGAAATCACCTTTCGGAGCTGATTAACGCAATGACAGTGCAATAATGCATGAGGAGGGGTCCCAAAAACCACATGTTGAAAACCTGGTGCCCAAATTCCAAAAAATGCCATATATATGCATCAAAGTTGAAAAAACCCTATTTATTCCATTATACAACTTACCGGCATTTCCTCAGTTCACGGTCAGCTTTGAAGAGTGCAGACGTGTTCCTGGTCCACTGAAGATCATCTCACCGGCCTCTGGAGGTAAATATGGGGTGAAGTGGGGGTGTGAATGCACAGAGGGTGGGCACGGGTTGGGGGGCAAGACAATGAGGGAGGATGATGCGGGACTTGTGCCACGCTGGAGTTGGCTCCCAGCATTGCAACCTGAAGATTTTTTTGGGGGGGGCATGTAGCTGATGGGTGATTAGGCATCCCCTTTGGCCTTACAGATGTGTGCCATGTTGGGGTGGGCTCCCAGCATGGCAACTGAAAGTCTGTTTCTTTGAGAGGGGTTAATTGAGCTGACGGGGATTGGGCACCAGTGAAAGAAAAAAAAGGAAGAGAAAGCAAAGACGTATACTAGCAGTATTGCCGGCAATATGCTAATCAACACTATCTTATCACTGCTCACTGAAGCGGAGCTCCCCCTTTCAACTGTATGGCACTGCATTTTGAACTGCTGTCATAGACAGCTGCAGCATTCATTGGTGAACTGTGGATGCGCCTGCAAACACATTGACTGAATTGGAAGACAGGTTGCCACACCTACAAAAACTCGGATGATGGCACTATGTTTCTTGCACATGTGTGCAAGCAAACATAAAAAAGGAAGTACTATGCTCAGTTTCAATTATTGGCACTTCTGTGACAACCATGAGAAATCCTCCTATCATTACCAGCATGTAAGTGCAATCTCTGCTGCTTCTATTGCTTCAGATACAGTTGAGACCATGGCTGCATATAAGGTTTTCTGTTATGTGTAGGGGGTAAACATTCTGCCAGTGGAATTCTGCAGCAGTTTGAATTCTATAACTGAACTGCAAGTTTTATCACAACATGGTTCATACTAGGCTGTCACATGCTGTAATCTTATATCTGCTAAAGAAATTATACAGAGGTAAGGTTCCTGCATAGATGGAAATGGCTGGTAATGGTTTTTCATGTACTTGTGTTTTATTGACCCATGCAACAACTGTAAACACAGATAATTTCCTCGTCCAGTTTCCAGATGCAAGAATGGTGTGAAATAAACACCCACCTTATCCTCTTTCTTCACTCTGTCCAGCGATCCAGTTGCCCTTGGGGGGAAGGAGGATAATTTTTTTTGTTTGTTTATTTGTTTGTTCTGTATGTACTGCAAGGAGTGAGAGAATGAGAACCACAAAAGGTTCCAAGGGTTCTGAAAGATAATGCTAAAACTATGAAATGTGCTGGTATTTATCTATACCCTTATCAGGACCTCTTTGCGTTTTGTTGATTTATATAATTAAAACTGTTTCACATAATATTTAAACTACTGGCAGTTAAGGGAAATGAAGGTAAAACAAGTGTTGCTTTAATGGTATTGGACAGAATTGTATACAGTCTATTACCATTGGTTTTCTTGGGTGCTAAATAGCATCAGATACTATTAGTGTTTGACTACTGGATCCTAGAACCTGGGATCTAATTTAATGCCTGCTATCCAAGATCTAAGGTATCCAAGACAGACATCTGACATCAGATCTCATTATCCAACTTTGGCTCCCACTATCAGACCTTGGATCAGAGGCAGACATCCAACTTTGGATCCCACTGTCCAGCCTTGGATCTGAGGCACATATCTGACCATGGATCCCATGATCTGACCTTGGATCTAAAGTCGGAATGTGGTCAAACAGGATTTAGGATCTGGTTTGATTGGATAGATGAACTATTGTTTGGATCCCATTAGAATAGTCAAAAGCAGTATTCAAGTCTCACTGGGTAAACCAACCTGGGGCAGAACAGGTCATACAAAGGTGCCAAATAGTGACTTACTATTATAAAATGGGTACTGTACTCTGATTGTGTGGAATCCAGCTACATGACCATGCAATTATCCCAGCACAACAGCACGGGTCAGAAATGCTTAACTTTCTGAACTTCATTACTTGGTCCAGAAATAATCAGGGAAGCCATTTTATAATTGCAGTAAGGCATTCTAGGGTGTGTGTAACTGAGGGATAATGGCACTTCTTGGGTGAGTAGCGCCCTCTCAAGCTTCACTTCCCAAGGTGTGCCATTATCTCACAATAACACACACCCTGTCATGCATTATTGTTTAACTCTCACACACATATATCGTGTAATATCTGGCTATAGGCTGCTTTTTGTGGGGGGAAGGGGTTTGAGCTGCTAAGTAAATTTCCATTTAAAAATAATCAAAATTTGAAATTTAAAAGCCAGTTTAATGTCATGGAGGTCTGAGGCACTAGGGTCTTAATTTCTGCTTTGTCGGCGACCCGAGTTTGGGTTGCCAGGGTCAGCAGGGTCAGGAAAAGACTGAGCATCTGATGGACTGCTCTCCTCTTGTAGGTTGGAGAAGCATGTCAGCCTGGCCTTAGACTGCCACCAGGTGAAGACCTTTAGGCAGTGCAGCCTTGGGCAGCACAAAGGGGGAAGAGGAGGAGCCACAAGTGCATGATGTATGTGTGCGTCTATACGCATGCATATGCGCACTATGGCAGAGGTAGGAAGAAATTGGAAAAGTAATGGCATGGGCTTAATGAAGCCCTACCCATCTGTCCCCTATCTGCGCCATCACCCAGGACCCTCATACACAGTTACGCACCAGACAGAGGACTAGGGGTGAAGGACAGCTCTCCCTTTTCTAGCCTCACCACAGGAGAACGGGGAGCCACAGCAGAACTCGGCAGACCAAGGGAGTCTCAAGGGAGGCAGTCTCTGGCCCAGGTAGTCAGGGACAGGGTTTAACAGCTATGGAAATATGTATATTATATATTAAAAATGGAAGTTAAAAAAAGGATCAGTCAAAGGAGCACACTCTGCTTTTAAGTTTTTTGCATGTTGAAATGCTTAGTCATTTTTTCCCCAGTAGTAGCTAGGGTGGGCCAAAACAATTTCACTATTACGTTAGTTATTTCTTATTAGTTCTTTAATTTCATTAGTGGGTTTACAAAATAGGTTTGCAAGTTTCTGTGTCCTGATTAGTTGAAAAAGTTCTGAAGCCATATGGTTTAGGAAAAGAAAGTCAGGGATTCACACTTCTTGATTTTTTGACCAAGTGCATGTTTTATAAGCAGGATAGAACACTCAAGGATGTGGGTTTCAGTGCCTCATGCCTCACAGTATACACAGGTGTATGGGTCAGCAAAAGAAACCCACACCCTGTCATGTCTTATCCACAGGTCTATTTTATAAGTCTGGTACAAGGCATCATAAAGTTCTTGGAGAGTGGAAAAAATAATAAAGGAAATGTCTACTTCACATTGAATACAGATACTATAGAACACATTAATGTGCTTCAGCCTCAATGTGCATTTTCGATATGCACAATCACATTCATTTATTTATAACTTGGTGACCAGGAGAGGCATACTGAGCTTGAACTTGTTTCTAGGTGTGAGAACACAAACAAATGTTGCAGCATTCTGCTATGCCTCATTCCTAGCAACCACCCAAGACGTGAATTATTCCTTATTTGAGCCATCAGTCTGCCCCGCTACCAATCCCCATCCCCCAGGTCTTATCTGCCACTCACAGAGTGCATTCTGGCTTACCCCCTCAGGGTGAGGCCATTGGGAAGGGGCCCATATTCCCCAAATGGAGACTGGTAATGATGAAAGGATGAAGTGCTTTGGTCAGCTGTGTGGGTTCTGGTGGATGGTGGGTGTCTTTCCTGCTCGACTGGTGATTTTTGCGGTTTGTGGTATCCAGGTAGGCATTGTGCACAATGATGTAATGGCATCCAAGCACTGGATGTCTGACATGCCTCCTGAAGTTCACTGAGCACTGGCTTTTGGACCCTTAGTCTCCATTAGGGCTAGGTCAAATGCTGGTGCTTTGCCACCATCCCCATAGAGGACAGCAGTCCTTAGGATGCTCGATCCTCCTCCTCCTCCTCCCAGTCCACCCTCGAACATCCCAGGCTTGCTTCCAAATGGGATATAGGCATTGCAGGTGGTAGCTCTTCTACTGCACCGGTGGGTCAGCATCCATTATTCCCTTATAATCTCTAGCCTCAAGGCCAGAAGATTAAAAAGTTGTAGGCTGTAGTCCCACTCCAGACACTTGGTGTAAATCCCAATATTGACATTGTAGTGCATCATGGAGGGGTTGCACTCCTGAGTTGCTGTCTTACAGATGAGACATTAAACTGAGGTCCTGTCTGCCTGTTTTAGTGGTTGTTCAAGTCGACATTAAAGATCCCATCACTTCTCGAAAAAGAATAGGGTAATTTTCCCAGTGTTCTGGCCAAATTTCCCCCATTCATTAAAAATGCCTCTAACAGCTTAATCTGGTTTACTTTCAGTTGGTTACGATCTTTATTCACCCCCTCCAGGTCGTTCCTGAAAAAGGGACTTCTAGTTTCAGTGGGCCTACCCGGTCAACAAAATTCAATAAATAACTACACACCTTGTCATGTGTTGGTTATCCCTTACTTATATCCCTCCTAACACCATCAGGTTGAAAACTTTCTAACGAGCAAATGGAAAAAGAAAATTACTTCAGAAATAAAATGTAACAACTGACTTCTTTTTAATACCATTTCTGTCTGCTTTTTTCTTTTGGCCCTATTTGCTCTTT
The DNA here is from genome assembly GCA_016271365.2 of Neoceratodus forsteri. Taxonomy (NCBI): domain Eukaryota; kingdom Metazoa; phylum Chordata; order Ceratodontiformes; family Ceratodontidae; genus Neoceratodus; species Neoceratodus forsteri. The sequence continues at coordinate 339,078,933 of JADMNL010000026.1, forward strand.
AAGGACTGCAAATTCAAGAAGCAGAATGATGGCATTCTCATATCATGACAGATGATCATTTAGGTGAGGGCTGAGCTGCATCAGGTAACAGCAGAGGTAAGGGGAGTTTGGCACACATAACTGTGTACCTGGAGAGCCAGGATCCAATCCTGTCAGCTATTACTTACTGTGCAACTGCACACTTAACCTCTATGTGATAAACATGCATATGTGAAAAGCAAATTTTATCAGCTGTAGCTAAACACTCATTATCATCTGCAAATGTTTGTGAAGAAGATTACCTGAAGGATGAGCCTCTCCCCTTCCACTATTCCAAAAGCCACCTCTCCCCTCCTATGTGTTCAGACCAGCTCTTCATAGTTCTCAGAATTCATCCACTTACCTAGTGTGATGGTTAAAAATGCAATCAGCATACAAACTCCTATCTTCCCTGCTCCCAGAGTGTAGACTTGTTTTCCTTTGTGTAACTTGATGATGACCTCCGGATGCCCTGAAGCTCCACGTCCCAGCAGACACACACCTGAAGTTGGAAGAACTAATACTAATTGTGAGAGGCAGCAAAAAGCACACAAGCCTTACAGATACCACTGACACAGGTAGTAGATCGGCCAATTCGTGTTGAACGCTATGAGAAATCAAAGCACTAGAATGTGAACTGTCCTTTTTGCCCATGGGAGTTTCAGGTTTCCTTAAAGAAACAGTCCTCCTGATATAGCAAATAAAAGTAGGAGAAGACAGGGGCTACATGTGAGGGTTTCAGCACAATATGGGACTCTGCTAAAAAGCAGGCAGCAGTGAAAAACAACTAGCATTTGTCATTGCTGAATGTTCACCACTGGTATTGCTGTCGTAACTGGTCTTGCTTGTATGCATTTTTATGTTGTCTTGTGCATGCACAAGCAACATTTTGTGGCAGTAGGAGATGGTAGTAGAAGAAATGCAGAGGTGTATCAGTTTTGGCGAATGCAGGGCATGCTTTAGAAGGTGCATCCCTCATTCGCCCATTAGTGAGAATGCTAGCTGTGGCACAAGTTTTATGCAGTGCCACCAACTTGAAATAAACATGCCACTGCAATCAGAGACAAGCTCATCATGTGGTGGCACAGATGACATGCCTCCCCTATGTGCCTTGCCTGGTGAAACATTTCAATAAACATGGTGGCGGCTCACACTGTGTGCCTCTCACAATCCCTAGAAAGCTGACTTCGAGGGCCTCCAATCCCCCTGTCGGCATGTTTAATAGCCCCCCAAGATTCTGTGGCATACTGGGAGCCCACCCCAGTGTGCCTCTATGGTGTTCAGGAAGCCACTGCGCCGGGCATGTTCCTGCCCCCGCCCCACCCAATCCCCTGTCGGCATGTTTAATAGCCCCCAAGTTATGTGGCACACTGGGAGCCCACCCCAGTGTGCCTCTATAGTCATTCAAGCCGGCTGCGTCAGCATGTTCCTGCCCCGCCCGCCCCACCCCCAGTGTGGCAAACATTCCCCCAAAGTCATGGGGTCACACTGGGATTTCACCCCAGTGTGCATAACATTTGTTTTCTTACACCTGTAAAGACAGAAACCTGTTTGCAGTGTTCCTTTTTTTTAAAAGTGCCTGAAACAAAGAAAACAGCCCCTCATTGTCGGCGACGCCCCCTCCACAACCCACACCCACCCTCTGTGCACCCCACTTCCCCACACCCCATACTTACCTCTGGGGTCGGCACTATGATCTTCGGTGGAGTGAGAACACGGCTGCACTCTTCAAAGCCGACCTCAAACTGAAGAAATGCTGGTAAGTTGTATAATGGCATCAATGGGGGAGGTTTCAACTTAGGTGGATATCTAGGCCATTTGTTTGACTTTTGGCTCCAAATTTTTATTTATTTATTTAGCTTTTGGTGACCGGGTAAGTACACTAGACAAGTAACATGCCTATTTTCAGGAACGACCCGGGAGAGTACAACATTGTGAATTACATAGTGGTACAGGGATTATACAGAATACAACATAGCAGATAGTTTGACTAGAAAGGAACAGTACAAGGTGACATTTACAGGGCATCAACAGAGGTATTTAACATGAGGTTCTTGGGACTCCACCTCATGAAATCAGTCACTATCATTTCATTATTCAGTCCTGAAAAGTAATTTGTGGTCACTGTGTGGAATCACCGTTCGGGACAGATTAACAAAATGATAGTGCCACTACTCATGAGGTGGGCTCCTAAAAACCTAAGTTGCAAATTTGGTGAAAAAAATTCCCAAAAATGACTGTGTTCTGAGCGTGCATTGCACAGTTTCATGCACTCTCGTAAGTTTGGGAATTTTTTATATTTTCACTCCAGTTTTTCAACTTTGACATTTTTTCACACCTCCTTATGAACAGTACAGCTGTCATTTTTCACATCCTGCCCAAAATGTGTTTTCATTCAATGGCGTAGTCGCTGTGGGAAATCAACATTTGGAACAGTTTAATAAAATCACAGTGACACTGTTCATGGGCAGCGGTCCCAACATGCCTATGTTAAAAATTTGGTAAAAAATTCCCCAAAATGACTGTGTTGCGAGCCTGCATTGCGCAGTTTCCATGCATGTTCATAACTTTGAGAATTTTTTTCATTCTCCAATCTCCTCCAAAACTTGTTTCCACAGTGAGAGTTAGGACCGATGACCCCAATGCACATCCCAATGCCTGTTGGTGGGGGGGGTGTGGGCATGGGATGCAAGGGGTGGCAACCCTAAAATTGATTTTCCTTGCTTTTGTCACTAAGGAACAGCCCTAACTAATGCATTAAACAGAGTTTTTTGCCATGAATTTCCCTTCTTTTTGAGAATATGCAGTATAAATAGTGAATGGAATGTGGTGGTACGAGAGCAGGGCCCTTCTGTAATGGTAACGCAACTGGAAACATAAACAGTTATGGTAACAGCAACGATGACACCAAAGGAAACAGAAATGCAAACGGAAGCATGTACGCAAACGCAAATGGCAATGCACATGGTAACATAAAGGGAAATGCAAATGCAAACAAAACCAGTAATGGAAATGCAAATAGTAACAGTAACACAAACGCAAATGCAAACGGTAACGCACATGACGTGTAAATGGAAACACTAATACAAGCGGTCTTGGAACCACAAGCCGAAATGCTAACTGTAACAGTAATGCAAATGCACCCACTTTTTTCCCAAAAAATTGCATTCAGAAGCACAGTGAATACAAAGAATGTATGCATAATAATGACCCTCACAGCAGAAAATGAACACTTGGAATACTAAATTGCTTATATCTTAGGAACCGTATGATGTAGAAAAAAAATTAAAATCTCATACTATTTATGACTTTACTTTCTAGTTTTTCACTTAGCCCCTTAAGTATTTTTCTGACAAAAAGTCTGTATCTCAAAGCATTTTCGAGATATGGGCCCCGAAAGGCGCGGCAGATGCCGTAATATTAGCCTATGGGAAAAATCATTAACTTTAGAGTGCCGTAACTTTGCTGCCCTCTAATATTTGCTCACCAATCCACCAAAAGACACATATGTGGCATCTTGGCTTTCTTCCCTTCAAATTTCAGCAGAAAAGACCAAACTGTTCTTTTGCAGTAGGGTGGCAAAGGTTTCCTGTTGTTTTTGGCATAGTGTCGCAAAGTAGTGTGATTTGCGACACTTTCACAAAAAAATCACGAAACTGTCACAAGTGCTACACTATCTTGTGACACTACAGTTTACAAAAAATTTAAAACATATTTCTGGAGTGTTTGACCCCCCAAAAAAGACATGGCTAGCATCCTCAGGGCTCAACCTGGGAGTGGGTCCCAAGATGACAGCCTGGGTAAAGAATTGGCTGGAGAATAGAACACAGAGAGTAATAGTAAATGGAGTCCACTCAGAAGAAAGGAGGGTTACTAGTGGGGTACTGCAGGGTTCAGTATTAGGAGCGGTCCTCTTCAATGTCTTTATAAGCGACATTGCAGAAGGACTGGAAGGAAAAGTATGTCTCTTTGCAGATGACACTAAGATCTGCAACAGAGTTGATGCACAAGGTGGGGTGGAAAGGATGAGAAGGGACTTGGCAAGGTTAGAGGAATGGTCAAATGTATGGCAGCTTAGATTCAATGCTAAGAAGTGCAAGGTAACGCACCTGGGAAACAAAAACCAGGGAAGAGTACACAATGGGGGTGAGATACTAACAACTACAAAATGGAAAGGGACCTGGGGTAGTCATATCAGATGACCTAAAGACGGGCAAGCAATGTGAGAGGGCAGCAAGGAGGGTGGGGGATACTGGGATGCATAGGAGAGGCATCACCAGTAGAAATCAGGAAGTTATTATCCCTCTGTACAGACAGCTGGTGAGACCCATCTGAGTACTGTGTGCAGTTCTGGAGACCCAGTCTCCCAAAGAACATAGACAAGATGGAAGCTGTCCAGAGGAGAGCAACTAAAATGGTGCAGGGTCTGCACGGAAGACATATGAAGAGAGACTTAAGGAGCTTAATATGTATAGCCTCGAGGAAAGAAGGAGAGGGGGACATGATAGAAACTTTCAAGTACCTCAAGGGAATCAACAAAGTCCAAGAGGGTAGCATCTTTCAAAAAAAGAGGTGTGCAAGAACAAGAGGGCACAATTTGAAGATAGAGGGGCGGCTCAGAGGTAATTTAAGGAAGTATTTTTTCACAGAGAGGGTTGTGGATGCATGGAATGGCCTTCCGGAGGAGGTTGTGGAGTCAAAATCAGTGGTGGAATTCAAGCATGCATGGGATAGTCATAAGGCAGTTCTGGGGGGTTGGGGTAGGAAGAAGTAGGCTGCTGGTTAACTAGGATCTGCAGCTTATCCAGTAGGTAGGGAAATGGGCGGACTGGGTGGGCCAAGCGGTCCTTATCTGCTGTCAAATTCTATGTTTCTATGTTTCTATAACTAGGTGAACACAAAAAGAATTGTGTCCCTTAAGGGTCCCAAATTTAAATACCAAGTATTTCTGTGACCACCAACTGAAAACAAGATGATGGATTTGTGGCACTACAGGGGTCATTTGCGACATTAAAAACTGCATTTGCGACAATGTCAAACTTTTTGTTAACTTTTCCTATTGGCTATAATGGGAACTTTGTTTTTTGAATAACTTTTGAACCGTTTAATATTTTTTTCATGAAATCTTTGAAAGACACTCAAGAACCCATGCTGCATGTTCCCTGAGGGTTTTGGACCGGTCACACAGACTGTGCGAACTGTAGATGAGAGCAAAGAATGCACAAAAATGTGTAATTACTGTGTTCTTCAGCGCTATGTAGCTCTGCAACCGTATATCTGACTGTAACAAAACTTGGCAGATACAGAGATCTATGGTACCACACTGTGCATGCCAAATTTCAGGCACATCCATCATACAGTGGCAGTTATCAAGCTGCAACTTTTCAGCGTGTAACCTTACATGGGGTACTCAACTCTAACTATAGTGGCACTACTGCGCTACTATAATATATCTAACTATATATATATATATATATATATATATATATATACACACACACACACACACATATACATGTACATATATATATATATATATATATATATATATATTATATATTAATATATATATATATTAATTATAATGGCACGGTAGTGCCACTATAGTTAGGGTTGAGTACCCCATTTAAGGTTAAAGTGTGAAATATGTCAGGTTAATAACTTTGCCACTGTATGACAGATTTGCTGAAATGTGGCATGTATGGAGCAGTACCATAGATCTCTGGATCTGCCAAGTTTCATACCAGTCGAATATACGGTTGCGGAGCTATAAAGCGCCATTCTATGTCGCATCTACGCTTTTTTGCATATTGTTTGCTTGCGCCTACAGGTCACACGGTTTGCACGAGTGGTCTAAAACCTTCAGGGAACATGCAGCCAGGGTCCCCGATGTGTCTTTTGAAGATTTCGTGAAAAAATATTAAATGGTTCAAAAGTTATTCAAAAAAAACATTTCCCATTATAGTCTAATGGGAAAAGTTAACAAAAAGTTTGACAGTGTTGCAAATGCAGTTTTTAGTGTCGCAAATGACCCCTGTAGTGTCGTGAGTCAGCCATTTTTTTTCTCAGTTACTGGTCACAGAAATGCTTGCCAGTTAAATTTGGGACCCTTTAGGGACAACATTCTTTTTGTGTTCACCTAATCGAGCCTTGAGGATGCAAGCCATGTCTCTTTTTTGGGTTAAACACCCCAGAAATATGCTTTTTAATTTTTTGTAAATTGTAGTGTTGCAAAGTAGTGTCGCATCTGCAACACTTTTGTGTTTTTTTTTTGCAAAAGTGTCGTGATTTTTACAATACTACTTTGCGACACTATGCCCAAAATAACAGGAATTCTTTGCCACCCTGCTGCAAAAGAACGGTTTGGTCTTTTTGGCTGAAATTTGGAGGGAAGAAAACCAACATCCCACAGATGTGCCTTTTTGTGGTTTGGTCACAAAATATTACAGGGATGCAAAGTTATGGCACTCCAAATTTACAATTTTTCCCATAATCTAACATTACAGCATCCGCCGCTCCTTTCGGGGCCCGTATCTCAGAAACGCTTCGAGATACGGACTTTTCATCAGAATAATGCTTAGTTCCCCACTAGGGGGTTAAGTGCAAAACTAGCCAGGAAAGTCATAAACTATATGAAATTTTATTTTTTTTTTCTACGTGGTACGGTTCTTGAGATATAAGCAATTTAGTATTCCTGGTGCACATTTTCTGCTCCGAGTCCCATTATCATGCATACATTTTTTGTATTCACTGTGTTTCTCTATGCAGCTTTTGGGGGAAAAAAGGGTGTGCGCTTTCATTACTGTTACAGTTAGCATTTCCATTTGCATTTCCGTAACCGTTTGCATTAGCATTCCCATCTACGCCACTGTGTGCGTTACCCTTTGCGTTTTGATTTGCGCTTGCATTTGCATTACTGTTACCATTTGCATTTCCATTACTGTTTCTCTTTGCGTTTCATTTTACGTCACCGTGTGCATTACCATTTGCATTTGCATAGTGCTTCTGTTTGCATTTGTGTTTGTATTTCCTTTGGTGTCATCATTGCTGTTACCATTAGCATTTGCATTTCCAATTGTGGTACTGTGACCGTACATGTTGCCATTTGTGTTTCCATGCACGCTTGCATTTGCATTTCCGTTTGCATTACTGTTTGCTTTGGCATCATCGTTGCTGTTACTGTAACTGTTTGCATTTCCAATTGCGCTACCATTACTGTTTGCGTCTTCATCATCGTTTGCGTTTCTGTTGCCTTTACTGTTTGCATTTCCGGTTGCGTTTCCATTGTTGACATACCTCTCAAGTGTCCCTCATTACAACAGACATCCCTCATTTTGCCCCTTAAAATTGCATTACTGCTTCCTTCTGTGGTGCCGTTGTCTTAACCATTTGCATTTCTGTTTGTGTTACTGTTAGCATTTTTCTTACCATTTGCATTTCCATTGGCATTACCATTTACGTTACTGTTTTCGTTAACATTTGTGTTTCTGTTGCCGTTAGCATTTCTCTTACCTTTTGCGTTACCATTTACGTTTGCATCACCATGTGTTTTACCATTTGCGATTGCATTTGCATTACCGTTAATGTTACTATGTGACAAAAAATCACATGGTGCACTCCCACCACCACACTCCGTTCACTATTTATAGTACTAATTCTCAAAAAGAAGGGAAATTCATGGCAAAAACCTCCATTTAATGCATCAGTTAGGGTTGTTCCACAGCGAAAAAGCATGGAAATTCGATGTTAGGGTTGCCACCCCTTGCACCCCAAGCCAACCCCGTCCCCACCAACAGGCATCAGGGTGTGCGTTGGGGTCATCGGTCCTAACTCTCACCCCATTCTCCTATGTTGCACCACCTCAGCTTGTTTACACATGGGATGGGGTGCGAGTTAGGACCGACGACCCCAACGCACATCTAGATGCCTGTTGGTTGGGGTGGGGTGGGCTTGGGGTACAAGGGGTGGCAACCCTAACACCAAATTTTCTCACTTTTATTGGTGTGGAACAACCCTAACTGATGCATTAAACAGAGTTTTTTTACCATGTATATATATATATATATATATATATACACACATATGTTTTTCCCCAGATTTTCAGTTTTAAGCTTATCCTTCTTATGACCTCACACAGCTTTGTGATGACCCCACCTCATGAAGAAGGGCGGAGAAAATTGTCTAATTCTGCCTAAAAGGTGATTTCATGCAACAAGTGTGAAAATATATTTTTGGCCAGGATTTTAAATATTACAGCTGCACATTCATGAGGTGCTGTGAAGAAATGGCTTTATTGAAAATTTGGGGTCACTGGGCCAGTGGTGCAGAGAGCTGAGATGCGGTACACCTTACCTCATGCCATGCCAGTGACACGGGTTCAGGAACAAGCCAGTGTCATCTGGGAGCTGGCTGGGGGGAAAGGAGCAGGACTGAGCCGCTATAATGGCAGCTCTCTCATCCTGGGGAAGATCTGTGTTGCCACCCTATTGTTTTGCTGCCCTTGGGTGGAGTTCCAACAGGCAGTGTAGGCAGGTAGGGGGAGGCAAGTAGCCCCAAATTTTCAACTGCGTTTTCTTAAGACCCCACCTCATGAACAAAGAAAGAGAAAATGTTCAAATCTTCCCTGAAAGGTGATTGTGCGGTGACAACGAAATTACCTTTCGGGACAGATTTGCTTAATTTTTCATGAGGAGGGATGCTAACAAAGGCATGTTGAAATTTTGTGGCAAAAATCTTCTAAAATCACCAAATGATTACAATAAGTTCAAAACATCACTGAAATGCATTAAATAGCATACCCAATCTCCTCTGTTTATGGTTCTGTACTGAAGAGTGAAGATGCATCTCCAGTCCAGAGAGGATTATGGTGTTGGAACCCCCCAGCTATTAAGGAAGGGCTTGGGGGTGTGGGGTGACTGGTGCAAGATGGGACGGTCCATGGGTGGGGGGACAGTAATCAGAAGCAGTAACAGGCATCCATGGACAGTGTTTATTTATTTATTTATTTATTACAGGGGTATTTTACAACAACTATGAGGGAGGGTTTTCTTAATGTCAGGTACCAACACTGTGGATTAGGCACCCCAGTATTGGTGTTGTGTTTGGTGACACCGGGGTGGGCTCCCTGGTGTCACACAATCAAATGGGTAGGGAGGGTGGGTAGCAGCTGGCATGGGGACTGGGCACCCATGTGCCATAATGGTAACATGGAATGGGCAAGAGAGTTGAGGGAGGGTTTTCTTTATGTTTAGGCGGCAGCAGGGTGGGCTCCCTGGTGTCACACAACCAAAATGTACGGGTTGGGGATAGTACCTGGCACTGGGGATTACATAGAGGGGGGAGGGACCACGGCAGGCTGACCATGCCAGATCAGCTGTGCTTGCTGGCTGGCATTATGGAGATCAAAGGAAAGAGCCACCCTATGATTGGGCTGGTTCTCTCACTTGAACTACATGAGGTTTCCAACCAGCAAGCCAGAAGAGTATCATGATCAGCATAACTGATGATTGGTGGGACACTGATGAGCCCCTTGCAGATTGCCCTGCACTGGACTGAGTGTCACACCTCTTAAAACCCACTCTCATAACAAAGTGTTCACTGCGTATGCACATGGTGAACATAAAAAATAAAACAGAATGGCAGAGTCAGTTGGAATCTGGTTCCGTTTCAGACTCTGCTGTTTCCAATAGTTTCTGATTTACTCTTGTTTTCCAAAATGGGTAACTCTTTGCAGGCAGAAATGACAAACAGGTCAGAGGCAGACCCAGACTGGGTCAAATAACAGAATTCGACCCCCCCTACTCCCTCACTATTCGCCTTTTCTTTTATCATTTCATTTTTTTTAAATAGGATATTTTATGTCACTTCCCACCAGTTTCTTACTTATAACAGGAATACAACTTCAAAAGCACTTGCATTATCTGGACCAGGACAGAACCAGGTGACTGGCAAATCAGAACCTGGAGTACTTTGAACTTTGTTAAATCAGAGTTGAGTCATAAAGGGCTGATTTGAAGAGTCAAGAAAAGGTGGAACATTTGGGGAGGGGGCCTGATCTGACAAAGCAGCCCTACCCATCCTAAAAAGAATATATATAACTAAGAAAAAGTCAGCTTTGAAAGGGTTACTGAAAGAGATGATTGGATGGTTAGATCATACAGAATAGGTCTGTGACTGACAACTCTTCCTTGATTGGAGGAAAATTCTCTCACATCTTCAAACTTCCTGGTTTTCATGAGCCTTCCACCAGGAAACAAAGCATCGGCAAAATAGTAGGACTATCACTCACCGATGTCAGTGACTCAGGTTAGGGAATGATCCTGCATCATTGAGGGCCAGATGGAGGAGGATGACTGAGAACACCAGAGTATGCTCTCCTTCGCTCGGAATGGAGGGATGCCCTCCTCCAACAGAATACCTCCGTGTGGGTAACCACAGGTGGTAGTGCAGTTTGAGAGCCTGTGCAAGGGCTGGGACGCTGATATCAAGGCTAGCCATGCATCGTGTGCACATGCCCCTTGTCATTATCCCGTGGAGTTGAGAGAAATGCAAAAATGGCCCCAGTGCCCGTGACAGTGGACCTGGTATGTCTGATTCTAGCCTTGCCACCATGGTGAACCTTTTGACACCACACAGAGCTTTGGGGGGTAAATTCCCTCCACCCCAGCCCTGCCCAGGGGGCAAACCATGGCTACGTGGAAAACAGTACTCGGATGCGGGTGCAGCTGATCTAGTGGTGCCCTGGGACCTTTGGAGGGAGTCTGGCACTGGAGACTGGATGATGGCATAAGCAGTAAGAAAAATTAATACCAAAAATCCCAACACACGCACACACGTGTACGCATGCATGCACGCACACACACACGAATGAACACACACAGACAACCTCTCCCATGTGACAAAACACAGAATACATTGATCCCAGGGTCAAATACAGAAAATCTCCTTCCCTTGTGGTCTAGTAGTCCTCCCTCCCCGATCCATGTATACGTAAATAAATCCCCTCATCCCTGGTAGTCTAGTGGTCCCCCCTCCCCAGTCCATGTAGACATAAAATAATCCCCTCATTCCAGGTAATCTAGAGGGTCCCCTATCTGTGTAGACAAAAAATCCCTTCATCTCTGGTGGTTTAGTGAACCCCTACCCCCTAACCCAGGTAGGTAATACCCGCTACCCCATCATAAATCCTGAACTGCCAACACTGGCACAGCCCTCTTCTCACCACCACTGCCAGATGCCAACTGATCTGTCACTGAGCAAATACTGTATAATACAGCATGCACTCATTGACTTAATAGCAGGTCCACGTCCCCTCCATTTTTTCCCCTCTCTATCATTTTCATCCTGTCGAAGTCCGCAGGCGTGAAGTCCATAACTGTAGTGCTGGTCCAGTTTGACTCTCTCCCTGCCCTAACCCTGAACCTTACAGTCCTGTGATCGCTGGTCCCCAGAACCTCTCCAACCTTTACATCCTCCACCATACCTCTCAACTGTCCCTGATTTTCAGGGACTTGATTTGTCTAAAAATTTTACTCTGCCCTCCTAAAATTGTGTTTCTATGACTAAACAGTGGGGTTATAAGTACAAAATAATATCAAACATAAAAGTTACAGACTTGTTCTTTCTTAGTTGATTTTTTTAAGCCTTGTCCCTGATTTATGAGGGGAGGTTGAGAGTCACACTCTTCCAGTTTGTCAATACCAAGTCCAGCAGGTTGTTTCCCCCTATTGGCTCACTGACCAGCTGCTGTAAGAATACCCCCTGCAATGCCTCTAGCATCTCCTAACTCCTTGTTGATACTGCATTGGGGATGCCCCAGTCTATATCTGGGAAGTTTAGATCCCTCACCACTAGCAGTAGTTTTCCTTTGAGAGCCATCCACATGACAACCTGAATCAGCTGTATATCCTCTGCCTCCCCCTGTGTAGGAGGTCTGTATACCACCGTCAGCTGCAAGGACTCTCAAGTATTTCCATCTAGTGTTACATACAGTAGCTCGGTCTCTCCATTCTCCCCTTGTCCCTCGGTTACTCTTATGTCGTCCCTGATGTATAAAGCAGCTTTTTAGTTTAATCACCCATTTTAATCCTGAGACTGCCGGCAGAGCATATAGCAAATCTGGACAGATAGCTCAGTCTGTGGCACAGCAAGAGTTAACTATCATTTTCACTCATTAGTTAATGTCAGTGAAGGGGAAAAGAATCCAAAAAAGAGTATATAATTACTGTCCTGTAGCCAAGTTGGTGCTGTTTGTGTGAAACCACCTAGTTCATGGAGTCCTTTCTCCCCCTTTCTTTCTCGGTATTCTTAACCCCCCACCCCGTAACCTTCTTTCTAGATAAAGACCTGCTGGAGAAGTAAATTAAGCTCCAAATTCTATTTTTTATTAACTAAATCAGAACTGAAAACAATTTCTGCTAAGTTATTTTACAGATTGTAAATCATAACATCATTCTTAGTCAATCATGACTGTTTATTTCTAAACGTTTCTGCTGTGGCTACAATCACAAGAGGGTATCTCATGTAAACAGTTCTACAATTCTGAAAAAAAAATCTGAAATTCTAAGTTCAGTTGCCACAGTTCATTTCTCACGCAGGGGTTTCTCTTATTTTCTACAAGAGAAACGTTTTAAATTTAAAGTTCTATTTTTTTGAAAAACAGCAGTCGTTAACATGATTTAGAGCACACTTATATGTGCAGTTCTGATGGCTCTTGTATAAGTTTATGGGTCCAGTTGGAGGGCCTCTCATGGATATGAGTGTTGACTTGCATGTTCTTAGGACCAAAGAACTGTGAACCAAAGTGCTGAAATCCCGCGCATGCGCATTAGCGGTCGGTGCACTGATCCCACATGCGCTGGGGCATCCCCCACTTGCGCATGCACGGGATTTTAGCACCTGATTTTGAATGTATTTTGTGTCACTATTAGTATTCGGACTTAATTCTGAAATGCCAAATCTTTTACAGCAAACTAAAGCCCATGCTACAAGTACCTTTTCATTATGGGCATGTAAAAATTTGTACTTCGTGCCAGCGCTCCGTGTCAGACACATGTTCTCAGCATGCATATGCTTCCAGTGGATGGGGCTTTTAAGGTTGGACAGCTGAAAAGTAAACAACTGCTGAAATCTGGAAAAATGGTAAGAATGATCAATTGTGGGATCTATAGGGACATTATAGAGAGCATGGGTGATAAATATGTGCCTAGAGGCACACTGTTGAAATCAGGGAAAAAAACGAGGGGCAAAGCTGATAGTGCCCCTTTATATTAAAAAAATCCTTTTTTATTTAAAGTGCTGATGGCACAAGTGGTCAGAGTGGAGCCCATTACAGTGGCTCAATGTGCAAGATCCTCTTATGATAATAAGCGTACCGCATGCACAACTGAAGAAGCATTGTGATTGGTAGGGGATACTCCTGTGAACTATGACAGTTATTAAGAGTGCCTTCTTGAGCCCTTTGTGTGCCAGAACTGGTACAGCTACGTTTTGCAGTTCTCTTACCAGAAGAACTCGAGAATGCTCTCCCATGACTGTAAGAGATGTGGGAAGTGCACCTATAAAACATACCATGCATTTATTTACTCATTTGGAAAACATCTGTAACCCCGACCCCTGCCTTTTTGTCAAAACGACAGGTGGCATGCTGTTGGCGCTGGCAGCAATACCTGGTGGGGACCTGGGTTCAGGGAGGATGAGGTTACTCGGCACAAGGGGACCTAGGTTTGGCTACTCTGCACAGGGGCATCCAAGTAAATCCGAACACAGGAAGCAATAACTGTAATGTCCAGAACTAGGAATGGGATTTTTCAGTGTGGCTTTTATTCACAACTAGCTGAACACAACAAGGCATAGATGGATCCCCATGGGGCTACTGATAATGCAGATTAGAGACTACGAGGCGGTCCACTGGAAGAATGAACCAATTCTACTGTTTTTCAGGCTCTGGACCCACCAGGCATACAGCCTGGACTTGCATGCGCTTTGGATACACAGCCCAACTGGCCCGGTTCCCCTGCCGGCCACTTGACTGATGGTCCACTGGAAGAATGAACCCATTTTACTTGTTGTGGCTCCCCACACCACTTAGAGTCTGCGACCCCTAGAGAGATTTTCTTCTTACTTCTTCTGACTCCCCTCTCATAAAGACAATTCTTTACCCATGTTGTGGCTCCCCACACCACTTAGAGTCTGCGACTCCTAGAGAGATTTTCCCATTTGCGACCCATGTCTCGGTACCTACCTCATCACTAGCCAAGCGCATGAGGCAAGTAGCAATCACAGCAGGAATCCATAGAGGTGGACCTGGTTACTAAAGATGGGGGGGGTGTTCCCACCTCCAGCTCCACAGCCCATATTCGTCCATTTCTCTGGACAAACTGAAACTTCGGACTGTAGATTAAACAGTGGATGAACTGTTGCACCCCCTCTACAACATTACTTGAATCCACACAGCACTTTAGCTTTTGAACCTACTACATTTGTTTGTCCTAGTACTATAGGCCTCCCAAATAGTAGTCCAAATCCCAGATTTCTTCACATTTCCGAGGCTGAAGAAACACATTTTTTGCCCTCTCATATTAGAGCAACACTCACCCTTTCGTTGCAGGTGCCCCACAGGCGAAGCACATCTTTTTCCACTTTTCAAGTACAAACCGAAACTGTAAAAGGCAGCTTTCTTTCTTTAGCAGAAATTAGGGGATTGCCCCTGGAATCTACATGAGGATACTTTACTCCCGGAGGATGGGGGTGCTGAGACCAGCGCAGCGGTCTCCACCCCTTGAACACTGAACACTCACTCCTTCTCCCACAGAAGGTAAACAAGAACTCCCTTCCTGCTTGAAGGCAAGCAGGATACTTCCTTCTTGCTTCAAAACAAACAGGAGACTGACTTTGAAAACTCCCAACGTTCTGTCTCACTCCCTGTGCTACAGATTCCAATGTGGCTTATGCAGCTGTGACAGTTCTATTGGTGATGTCATCTCTCAGTCTCAGCTGAGACTGAGAACAGAGTGAGACAGTGTGAAACCCATTTAACTGGAGTTTCACAAGCTGCCTTCCCTGCTTACCACTAGGTCTTACTGGGATTCTAAGTAACCCGGGCAACAAGGGTTAACTGCTATTGACCAGGAAATTGACTGTCCCCAGTCATTATGCACCCGGCCTTAGGCCATTCCACCCTATGTGCTACCTGTGGAGGGGGTGATCAGGCCCCCTCCTACCATGTGCTAGCACAGGCAGGCAACACTAAGGACCTAGAGGCCTGTAGCTGACATATCAGCCTCTACTCTATCCACTTACTATGGACACCTAGTGGCTCTGGTAGAACTATCCAGAGCATAGCCCTGATAGATCAGTACTGCAGTCCCAATGGCGACTCAGGACCACAGCCTGTCTATCCCCCCTAACCCTCTAGGGAAACCCTATCTACCTCTAACATAATATTCCAAAACAAAAATAAAACCCGAGATCTCCCCGACCTTGGGCAACCTGCAACCACACCATAAAGATACCACATTAATACTTCCTCCCTACCCCCACAACTACACCTGTGGAAGGAAAGGGTTAATACAGCAATAACCATAACAGTAACACCAAAGTACTTTAAATTTCTACACAATAAAGCACTGACGAGGAACTCCGATGAGCCCCTCCTCCTCTGCTTGTCTTCTCTTCTGTCTTCCCAGGAACACCTGTAAGAAAAAGAAAGACAAACACACTCCTAATCTGCATACACAGTCTACCTAAATACCCCTACCATACAAAACACTGAAAAATCTCAAAAATATATTTTTTAGAAAAAAGGTAGAAAAACAGTATTTATATTAGAATACAACAATGACATTATTTACAATACACATTTGGGGGGATGGAGTGCCCTAAAAGTCCAAACTAGTGACACAAGGCCTGAAGGCTAGTCCAATAAAGAGTCTATCCTGGGCCAGAGCCCGGTGAAGCACAGTTCTAACAGGCCAAAGTCCCGAAGGGGAGAGTCTTTGCGGACAGTTCATACATTTTTGAAGTCTGTAGTGTAGGGTGTGTACTGCAATGTCATAAAGATAGGAAAGTTTCAGGCTTACCAGCCTCTTGTAGTACAAAACTCTGCAAGGACCTGCACCCTGTGGAAGACTGTCCCTGGCAGCATTTCTTCTGATACAGCTGGGAGGACATCTTCCGGGAACCATAGGAGGGCACATCTGGAAACAGCTGGGTTGATGTCATCTCTGGAGATGGAACTTTAGAACAGGAACAAAAAGAAAAACAGCTGGTCCACCATCATCCGATTATCAGGTGATGAACAGGAAACAGCTGGGCTGGTGTCCTCTCTGGATCTGAAGTCATCTGGTGGGCCAGTGGATGGTTGCTGGACAAGACAGTATACTGTAGACTGATGAATGTGGAGCACCTGAGTCCTGGTTATTCATATCGGCGGATCAATAAGGGCACTTCACAGTCTGGTGTGGCAGTATTGACTACCACTGCTCGGCTCTCTATTTTGTAGGCACGGGCTTAATTGCTGGGAGGTCCTTGCACTGAGGCCAATAGTGCCGGGGTCAGGGGCTTGAATTATTACCCCATCTGGGTGCACATAACTCACACAGTGGGAGATTTCACGTCCCTCTCCATCCACTGTTCTCACTCTGTCCATAAACAGTGTCCTGCCTCTCTTCCACTGTGTATACTTTTCGTGGAACAGTCTATTCTTTACATGCTGGTTGGCCCCAGGATGCACATTTTTCATTGCTTCATCCCAGATCCAGGATTTCCTGCAGTCCTCAATCTCCTCTCAGACTTTCTGAGGAAAGGTAGGAAAGGTCATACCATAGATCACATTTGCCTTTCTACGAACCAGTCTCTCCTCTTTACTTGCTTTGGTCAATCTGAGACTGCTGGCCTAGCTTGGGGGGTGGCCAGTCCTGGTTCTGCCAGCTTCGCATTCTCAAGGAAATTAAAAACGGATCCCTGACTTCTTCATCCTGTAAAGCCAGGGCAGTGGCATCACCACCTTCTTCAATACATTCCTCTGAGGCAAGATCCTGAGGCTGTGTACCCGTCCCTTTCTCACAAGGCCACATAGGTTCCCCCTCATCTTCCTCTTCACTGAGGATCTGAGCCCAGGTGTGAGCAGTCATTCTCACTCCTGAGACTATCCATTCATCACTAGGCACGGAGGTCGACACCTCCCATTCAAAGGCCTCCCGCATCTCATCTTCATCTAAGAGACTTGGGCTAGGCCCCCCCCCACCCAGGGGTCTATTGATGTTTTATCCAAACTTTCGTTCTGAGATTCAGCATCAAAAACCTCAACTTCAGGTTTAGTCTCTAATTCTGCACCCTCTAGCTTTGTGCCACACTCTCCCGAGAGACCTTCCTCCACAGGCTCCACCTGGTGCTGTATGCTGCCAATTGCAGATTCCTGAATTTTTGTCCATGTGGGAGCCAAACAAATTGGAGGCACTTTGTACAAGCCACATTTTTGTAGGCATCCAGCACAGTGAGGAATCATGAAGACATCCCTTCCAGCACTCAAGCATATCTGGCATACACGCACAGGATAATTAGGAATTGCCACATCAGAGGGCAGTTGCCCTCCATAGCACCACTTTTCAATATCTCTCAGTCTATTTACTGCTGCTGTTACTGCAAACCGGGCATGATCCGGTTAACGAGCTGGTCCTGAGGCCATAACTGCAGAAAAATAAACAAAAATTCACTGTAACTGAAAGTCCCACTTTAATGAGCACACTCTGTAGCTGTAAAATGGCTCCTCTGCTACTGTGTTTACTTTACTACCCCACCCTGTAATGACGGCGGCAGCACTCCTGTGCATCAACATTTAGAATCTGGGTCAAGCCACTGCGCAGCCGATTTACACCAGCTACTGATAACTTTTACTCAAACTGCACAACTTGCTCTGTTCTGGCTTTACACACATTTACAGGATTTTCCTTGGACTTTTCACATGCTGGCAACATTTATTTTATTCACAGTCCCTTAAAAGCTTCAGGTTTCAGCACAGGATTGCCTGCTTCTACTAGTGTTGCATTTTGCTACAACCCACAGTCTCTCTCTGGCTGCAGACTTTAAACTGAGGCTATTTTACTTCCATGCACACATTCAATGGCTTTATAGACTTGCACTTGCTGGCAGGACTTCACACAGTCACTACTTGCAAAGTGACTACACTGCTACACACATATTTTATATGGCATTACTGAAAATCACTGTCTGAGCAGTTTTATGAAGGTTTACTCACTGTGATCAGTAGCAACTTGCTGCGATGGGGTGAAACAGCCTGCAGCCAGTTTTTGAAGGCACTGGAACACAAATGGGCGGGCAGTCTTAGCGATCGTCATTTTAACCACCAAATTCACTATTTCCACGATCGATTTGCGGGTTGAGCCTGATTTTAAACTAAAATGTCTATTTTTTGAATGTTTACAGCGCTTTGAACATTTTGCGACACTTCATCACTGCCAGTACACGCACTACTCTCTGTCTCCCTCTCAAATGCTGGGGCAGTCTCTGTAGAGCTTGCTGAGGGGCGGGACTGATTGCAGCCTGACCAACCGCACGACACCATGCAAATGAGCCTTGTCTTCCTCACGAGGGCTCCTCTCCTCACGGTGATCATCGAGCAGGTAAATTTAAACTGTAAAATGCACTTTTTTTTTTTTTCAAACTGACTCCATGGTGGGAGCCCATTTCAACCTTGTAGCATTGCCATTAACTCTGCAGTCTCTCCATTTACACAGAAAGCATTTCCAACGTCCAGTGCATAATCTTTCTTTTGCTACCCCTAGTTTTCCACACTTTCCTTCACAGAATTAATTTTAAAAGCATTTCCAACATCCAGGGCACCATTTCTCTATTGCTACCCCTAGTCTTCCACACTTTTCCTCACAGAATTCATTTTAAAAGCTGACAAAAACGCTGTAAACAATTTTGATGTAGGACAAGGGCACGCTCTTTGGCTTTACAGCTCCTTGGTAAACAGTTGCATTTTTTAAACAGCAGCACAAGATTCACAGCACACAGCAACACACTAGGGAAATTGCTTCAGCTTTTTGCGCTACCCACAGCCAGATAGCCAAAATGCTAGCCCCCTTGCCCAAGCACCTTCCTTCCCAAACAAATCCAAAGCTGTGCCTCCATTTTTGTAACCCCTCACCCCTGCCTTTTTACTAAAATGACAGGTGGCATGCTGTTGGCATTGGCAGCAATACCTGGTGGGGACCTGGGTTCAGGGAGGATGAGGTTACTCGGTACAAGGGGACCTAGGTATGGCTACTCTGCAAAGGGGCACCCAAGTAAATCCGAACACAGGAAGCAATAACTGTAATGTCCAGAACCAGGAATGGGATTTTTCAGTGTGGCTTTTATTCACAACTAGCTGAACACAACAAAGCATAGATGGACCCCCATGGGGCTACGTTTACTGATAATGCAGATTAGAGACTACAAGGCGGTCCACTGGAAGAAGGAACCAATTCTACTGTTTTTCAGGCTCTGGACCCACCAGGCAGACAGCTGTGACTTGCATGCACTTTGGATACACAGCCCAACTGGCCCGGCTCCCCTGCCGGCCACCTGACTGATGGTCTACTGGAAGAATGAACCCATTTTACTTGTTGTGGCTTCCCACACCACTTAGAGTCTGTGACCCCTAGAGAGATTTTCTTCTTTCTTCTTCTGACTCCCCTCTCACAAAGACAATTCTTTACCCATGTTGTGGCTCCCCACACCACTTAGAGTCTGTGACTCCTAGAGAGATTTTCCCATTTGCGACCCACGTCTGGGTACCTACCTCATCACTGGCCAAGTGCATGAGGCAAGTAGCAATCACAGCAGAAATCCGTAGAGGTGGACCTGGTTACTAAAGATGGGGGGTGTTCCCACCTCCAGCTCCCACAGCCAATACCTGGCCATTTCCCTGGACAAACTGAAACTTCTAAATGTAGATTAAACGGTGGATGAACTGTCGCACCCTCTCTACAACATTACTTGAATTCACACAGCACTTTAGCTTTTGACACTACTCCATTTGTTTGTCCTAGTACTATAGGCCTCCCAAATAGTAGTTCAAATCCCAGATTTCTTCATATTTCCCAGGCTGAAGAAACACATTTTTTTGCCCTCTCATATTAGATCAAACACTCACCCTTTTGTTGCAGGTGTCCCACAGGCGAAGTACAACTTTTCCACTTTTCAAGCACAAACCAAAACTGTAAAAAGGCAGCTTTCTTTCTTTAGCAGAAATTAGGGAATTGCCCCTGGAATCTACATGGGGATAC
Organism: Neoceratodus forsteri; assembly: GCA_016271365.2. Classification (NCBI taxonomy): domain Eukaryota; kingdom Metazoa; phylum Chordata; order Ceratodontiformes; family Ceratodontidae; genus Neoceratodus; species Neoceratodus forsteri. The sequence continues at coordinate 339,099,245 of JADMNL010000026.1, forward strand.
TTCACTCCCCCCCTGAGGGAGGGGGGCACTGAGACCTGGACAGCAATCTCCACCACTTGAACACAGGACACGCACTCCTCCTTCAGAAGGTAAACAGGAACTGACTTTGAAAACTCCCAAGGTTCTATCTCACTCCGTCTGCTGCAGATTCCAATGTGGCTTATGCAGCTGTGACAGTTTTATTGGTGATGTCATCTCTCAGTCTCAGCTGTGACTGAGAACAGAGTGAGACAGTGTGAAACCCATTTAACTGGAGTTTCACAAGCTGCCTTCCCTGCCTACCACTAGGTCTTACTGGGATTCTAGTAACCCCCGGGTAACAAGGGGTTACAGACAGAACCCAATCAGTTAAGATCTTGGATGCCACTTCACCTCCCCTCCTGATTAGCATTGGTGTCCCCCAGGTCTCTGTATTAGGGCCCCTCCTATTCTCCATCTTCTTAAATGACCTTCCCTCTGTTTGCTCCCCCTCCACCGCTATACATATGTATCCCAGTGATACAGTCCTATATGCATCTGGCTTCTGTTCTGCTGAGGTTACAACCAGCTTACAGCAAGACTTCAACAAGGTTCAGCTCTGGTTTGCTAACCATCAACTTTTCCTCAATGCCAAGAAGACTGTCTCAATTACCTTTGGCACTAGGCAGAAATTCTCTAGGCTTCCCTCCCAACCCACTTTCCATACCCTTGATGGGACTTTACCTGAGGACACATCCTCCTTCAGGGACTTAGGTGTTTGGTTGGACCAGCACCTAAACATCTTTGGACATATTGACACCATCCAGAAAAAAACTGTGCCCCAAACTTGGTGCCCTGTTCAGGAACCGCAGTTGCAACCCTCCGACGGCTAGGCATGAACTTGTTCAGAATATGATACTACCCATTTTTGACTACAGTGACGTAATCTATGGTGCTGCCCCTAAATCCTTCCTGGCCAGACAGGACACCCTTTTCAATTACTTCTGCCACTTTGCCCTGGATGCCACCCCTCGCACCAACCACTGCGATATTTATTGTGCCCTATCCTTCCCCTCTCTTACAAATAGGCAACTCTCCCACTGTGCTAAATTCACCTCCAAGCACTGGTTGGATGAGGTTCCTTCCTAGCTAACCTCCTCCTTTATAACAACCCCCTCATCCTCCAATTCCCATAGATTAACTGACTCCTGCACCCTGGTAGTCCCCCACAGATCCACCCTAATCAGCCAATCCACTTACTCTCACTGCCTCCCAAAATTTGAAATTCACTCCCCCCCTCAAATCCGGCACTCATCCACCGTCTTTTCCTCAGCTCTGCCCTCAAAAATTACCTTGTACCTCGCTGCTCCTGCCATTTCCTTCTCTAATTCCCTCCTATAAGTCTTGGATAAACCCACCACTCTACCATCACCTTCATTTTACCCTGTGCACCCCACCCCGAAAATTCCTAGCTCTCCTCCCCTTCCCCCAAATTGCTCCTCTCTCACAGAATGCAAGGAATCCAAGTGCTCACCATGAGTCCCTCTCTCCTACCCCCAGGGGCTTGTATCACTCATCTACTCCCTTCCCCCTACATCCCTCCAGCTCACTCCTCCCTCTCCTCACCCCTTTTTTTCACATAAGCACTTGTTTACTTATTAACCCGGCACTTATTATTGTCCACTCTTTCTACCTATTATGCACAACACTGTTGTACCACTGCTTGTAACACCTGCCTAGGAACTGTATGTTAATGTTGATCTTGTAACTTGAATGTTTAATGTTTCACTCATATTGTACCCCTTCCCCCCCCCAGATCACACTGGGAGATGAGCAACTTGTCACTTAGTCTGCCTTCCTGGTGAAATATTTCAATAAATACATTTAGATCAGGGTAGAGTGGTGATAAAGGATTTAGATCGAGACAGAGTGGTGAAAGTGGCCTACCTAGATTTTAGTAAGGCTTTCAAAACCATTTCATAGAGGGCTCAGTTAGCAAGCTGGGTAGCTTAGGAGTGGGTCCAAAAGTGGTAAACTGGATAAGGAATTGGTAAGAGGATAGGTGACAGAGGGTAGTGGCAAATGGAGTTCAGTCCATGGAAGGGAGGATGACCAGCAGGGTACCTCAAGGATCAGTGCTGGGACCAATCCTATTTAGTGTCTTTGTAAGTGACATTGCAGAGGAGCTGGAAGGGAAGGTCTACCTCCATGTGGATGACACCAAAATCTGCAAAATGGTGGACATTCAGGGGGGGGGAATTAGCAGAGACCTGAGAAAACTAGAAGAATGGTCAAGGGTATGGCAGCTGTGTGCTTTAATGCAACAAAAGTGCAAAATAATGCACTTGAGGGCACAGAAATCCAGGAGCGGAGTGCAAAATGGGTGAAGTAGTACTGACGATCATCAACTTGGACAGAGTCCTGGGGTAATCTTATTGGATGACCTAAAGGTGGCCAGGCAGTATGACAAGACAGTAGGAAGGGCTAGTGGGATGCTGGGATGCATAGAGAGGGGTATGGCAGCTGGGTTTCAATGCAAAAAAAGTGCAAAATAATGCACTTGAGGGCACAGAAACCCAGGATGCTGGGGTGCTTAGGGAAGGGTATCATCAGCAGAAAGAGGGAGATGGTGTCACCTCTGTATAGATTGTTGGTAAGACCCCACCTAGAGAACTGCTTCCGGTTCTGGAGATCACTTCCCCAGAAGCACATAGAATGGAGGCAATTAGGTTAGAACAAATGGGTTACCTGACAGAGTTGGAGATGCCAGCAGAAGCAGGCAAGCCTACTACACGTTATGGGATTGCCTAGCCATCCTTTACTTGTGGAAATCAGCCCACAAATGGTGTGAAACAGCATATAATATCCAAAGATCTTTCTGCCAAAAAAATTTTTGTTTCTAGGGATTGATCCAGGGGATGTCTTCAGTAACAAACATCAGAAGGTGGGAGCCTGCGTGGTAGCTTTAGTAGTTAAATGAGTGCTATTGTCAAAATGGAAATCAGATGTGGCGCCTACGATCCAAAAATTTTACGATAAGCTGGGGGAAACCATAAACAATGAATGGATAACTCACATCCTGGCTTATAAACTTCCAATATATAGTTTCAAAGTATGGAAGGAATCATAAAAAGAGTCAGTCAGCTTAGAGGAAACAGTACAGTAGAGAATTATTAACATTTGTAATTTTAGTAAGGTAAAATCTGAAGACACAACAGATTTGTACTATTTATTCATTCATTCGTTATTCGTTTTCTTGTAAAGCTGTAGGTACAGAACTGTCCTAGCAAAAGATTAAACATATCAACAGTAATTTTCTTATACAATGAAATTTCAAGAGACATTATAAATTGTTTAATGAAGTTAAGCACACTATTGTATGTACAATATTAACCACATGAATGCTTATTAATATTAAATTAACTGTTTTATGAAGATTTGTACATATGAAAGTTTGGAAAAGTAAATAAAACTTTTTGGGAAAAAATAGAATGGAAGCAGTCCAAAGGAGGACAATTAAAATGGTGCAGGGTCTGCATCAAAAGCCCAACAAGTAGAGACTAAAAGGACCTCGATATTTACTCCCTGGAAGAGAGGAGGGTAGAGTGGGGATATGATAGGTAAACAATACCCCACAACAGGGTATGGGTTTATAGGCATTTAATGCACACCTGTCTGCACCCATGTTATAAAGACCTTTAAATAGCTCATAGGAGTAAATAAGGAACATGAGGGAAGTATATTTCAGAAGGAAAGGTGCCGAAGAACAAGGGACCATGCTCTGAAGCTGGAGGAGTGGAGGGGGTAGATTCAGGAAAGCTGTGAGGGAGTACTTCACAGAAACAGTGGTGGATTCCTGGAACAGCCTTCCAGCAGAGGTGGTGGGGATGAAAACAATAGTGGGATTCAAGAATGCACAGGATAAGCACAAAGGAATCACAGTGATAAGGAAGTAGGGATGGGAGAAAGAACTGTAGAGTGGGCATGGTCTGGGTAGTAGTGAAGGTAGGGAGAAACTGGCAGACTGGATGGGCCAAACAGTCTTTATCTGCCATCAAATTCTACGTGTCTTAGAAATTTCCTCAGTAATAAATAACGGGGAAAAAGAAATCATAGAACATATATGGCATGCAAGCTGAATTTTACCTAAATATTAAGTTTATTAAGTTTGATTTGAGGCGTCAGTTGCCCTTTAAGAGGGGCAAGTTTTAGGCATGCATAGTCAATAAGATTTTCAAGTATATTTTCTATATCATATGCCTTTTCCCCCCCTGTTATTATTCGGATTTGGAGTGAAAGAGAATATGTCACTGTTGCATTTGAAAGTGACAACTAATAAGTGACAATGACACTTGTTTGTCAACTCCGTTTCAATCCAGTTGCCACTGCCTGAGGACCCTTCAGTCGTTCATGAGTTCATAAGTTCTTACACAAGTCCTGAGGTTGGTAGACCTATAATTAACTCACTGCTGTTCAGTGGTAATACCAACATTTCATTTCCCCCATGTACTTATCTAATGCCCTTTTAAATGATGTCATTGTGTCACTTGTTACAACCCAATACGGAAGGCTATTCCAGTTTGTTAATTCTTTGATTAAACCATTTGGCTCTTCTTTCAGTCCGGGGTACTTCTCCCAGTAGCTGTAACTTATGTGCTCTTGTTTCTCTGTAGCTTACTTTCCTATTTAGCCCCATGCTCTCACAAAGTGTATCATCTTTTAATGCCCTGTACACCAGACAAAGATATCCTATTAGTCTTCTGTAGCGTAGAGAGTATAAATTTAAGTTTCTTAGTCTTTCACAGTAGGATTTATTATTTAAGATTGGTATAATTTTTGTTGCACGTTTCTGGACTCCTTCATGTATATATATATTTTTTTTATGTCATATTGCACCGCTTGCCGCAAGGTGTACTGGTTTGGGGTATCCAGCTGCCGTTCCTGCCCACCCAGAGAGCTAGGTGGCTCGAACATTACCCAAGAGGGTCCAGGATGGGCATCTTGCCATCCTGCTGGAGGACCCCCCATCCTCTCCTAGTCAGGACAGCCCCGAATCCTCGACAGGACTCCTCAAGAGTTCTCCAGGCAATGCAGGGTGCGGCCGTCAAGCTGCATGGTCATGCCCAGCCCTTTTTCCTCCATTAACTCCCCATTGGAGAGTGGACATGCAGTGACGTTCAGGTACAGCATGCCAACATCTGCTGCACCCCCCCCCCACTTACACCGATGCTAGTAGTACCTTTGGGTGTCCCCAGAAATCACTACAGCACGGTAGGTCTTCCCCAACCCACCCCAGGACTAGGAGAGTGGTCACCGGACACTCAGTCCTAGTCCTCCCCTGCAAATCCCCAGTTACCCGGGCTCATTCCCGAATGTGGGTCACCGGCGTGGTGTGAGGTGTGGCATCCAGTGCCTCAACCCTCAGCGCCACTGGGCCGGCATCCTTCCAGTAATTTTTGACTTCTTATACTCTATGGTGCACAGAAGGCAGAGTTATACTCTGTATGTGGTCTTACCAGGGATGTGTACAGTGGCAAGATCACCTCAGATGCTCTATTTTTGACATTTTTTAATATGGTAGCCAGGATCTTATTACCTTTTTGAGCAGTTTTCCTGTCATTCATGTCAAACTTTAGGTTGTTAGAAATGATAACACCCAAAACTCTTTCCTCAGTAGTTTCTTGAATGATATTATTCAGAGTATACTGGTAATTGTTATTTGTTCCCAGGTACATACTCCTGCACTTCCCTTCATTAGAGCTGAACATACTCTTTTTTGCCCAAGTTTCCAACATCAACAGATGATCCTGTAATTTAATGGACGCGTCTTTGTTATTTATGATGGCAACTGTAACCCCTGGGTAGCGCTTTCCAAGGGCTACTACCCCTGCCTGCTTGGCTAGTTGCAGGTTAAGGGGCCTGGTTACTGAAACGGGTGCCTCCACCTGGAGGTCAGAGTTGTTAGTGGTCAAGCTAACCTGGGCACAGCCCTCCAGGACACTGTAACCCCCCCTCTTTCCCTTCTAGTGGCCTGAACAATATGCAATAATCACTTTCACAATGACCCTTCTTCACATACAATTATCCATATTATTTGCACTTACCACCAGTGCTGGTTCCTCTAGCTCAACCCCAGGGACCCCCTGTAAAACAAGGTTATGCACAGCAAATAGCAACAGCACAGTACTCTTGGCACAAACTGGAACCATAGTCAGATTAAACACAAAAAGAGTTATATCTGATTTATTCAGGGGACTTGAAAAAAGGGAGGGGCGTAATCAGGTTGATTGGTTTAAGGGTGTAATCAGGTTGATTGGCTTAAAGGCTAAATCAATCAGACAGTTATACATGCACTTCAGAGTCCCTACACAGTCGGACACTCTGGGTACCCAGGTAGGAAAAAGGTGGGCTAGCCAGGAACGTTGCCCGGGGTAGGCTGGCGTTGCAGCTGGTCGGGGCCCGGTGATTGACTGATTGATTGTACAATGTATTTTTATACAGGAAATACATTTGTTGGGACATCAGTCCTATTTTCAACAAAGTCCTGTCTTAAAAGATAACACACAATACAAAATGACTAGACATTTACATTACATTTACACAATCAGAATTACTTAAAACAGGTACATGTTAATTGCAAATATTCTCTTATTTTACACTTGAAGGTAGATAGATTTTCAATAACCTTCAATCTTTGGGGCAATGTATTCCAATAATAAGCAATAGTATTCTGAAGTATTATACCTCCATATTTGTTATAAGATCTGATCATAGGGATCTCATTACCAAAAGATCTTGTATGAATAGTTAATAACCTATCACCTTTAATTATAATATGGTCAAACAGACAATGTCTAGGTTCACCTTTTAATATTTGGTAACAATATATATACCAAATATAAGCCCTTTTCTCTTTCGGATTTAACCAATCTAATTTTTTATATAAGTCACAATGATGCACCCCATGTCTACTTCTTGTTCTAAATTTACTCATTTTGTAGTAGACCTGATTTACTTTATTCAACACTGTGGTGTTAGAATGCATATATAACATTGATCCATATTCCAAAACTGGAACTAACAATTGTCCAACCACTTTCTCCCTTACTTTCTTTGTCAAACTTCCAGCTACCCTTCTTAACATCCCTAATTTTTGAGTTACCTTTTTTACTTGTATAAGTACATGATCTGTATACATTAGACCGCAATCAATTTGTACACCCAAATATCTGTAAGTATCAACTGCTTCAATCTGGATATTCTCAGAAAGTTTTATTTGCAATTTTGATTTCCCTTTTTTTTAAATCCCCTAAAGACCATGCTTTATGTTTTTTTTATTTAACTACAAACCAAGGTTATTAAACCAAGTCTGTAATACATTTATATCCTGTTGAAGCTTATAAGTTAGTTGTTCCATACTATTTGCAGATGCCACAATTACTGTGTCATCTGCATACATTCTAACATCACAGTATTTTATTTGCCTTGGAAGATTATTCACATAAACATTAAACAAAAGGGGACCCAAAATAGACCCTTGTGGGACCCCTCGAAAGACTTCTCCTTGGCCTAAAATAATATCACCCAGAACCACACATTGTCTTCTATCAGATAAATATGATTTCATCCACTTTAACAATTAGTCCTGAATGCCCAATTCATATAAACTTTCTAACAAAGCTTCATGTTGTACCAGATCAAATGCCTTAATTAAATCAACAAACACCACCCCTGTACTTCTACCTTGATTCAACGATGTTGCTACTAAATTACTCAAGTCCAGCAAGGCGGTGTTTGTTGACTTACCCTTTTGAAATCCATACTGATATTTTGTCAGTAACTGATTCTCTTCCAAATACTGACTTAACTGGACACGGACTAGTTTTTCCAAAATTTTAGACACTATTAGCAATAAGGCAATTGGTCTATAATTCAATACTAGTACATTATCACCACCTTTGAAAATAGGTATAATTTTACTCATTTTCCAAACCCTTGGGACCATAGAGCATTGCATGCTCCAATTAAAAAGATATGTTACTCCACTGCGAAGAGCACCAGTATACTTATTTTTTAGAAAATACAAAATCACACATGCCCCCACAATGCAAAGCATCATGGGCTGCATATGCAAATCACCACAGAATGTTATGCTGGTCCAACTTTAAGCAGAATTGCATGGGGCCGAAAGGCCTCTCACACAGTTTGCAAAGGGTGCTAACAGAAGACATAGACACGTGTTTCTTCCTACCAGGACTCATCAGTATGCCTCGTCTGTTTGACACCCCAGTGGAATGGACCAGCTACCCTTAAGGCAGTGTGCCTTGGATATATTGTGGTGAACCCATTAAAATAAAAAACTATTTTAAAAGACAAAGAACCTCTAGTGCTAAACACTGAGGCAAGGGTTACCCTAAAGGGCATTTGGCTGGGAAGCCAAGTTTCAAGAAAATACAAATCACACATGCCCCCACAATGCAAAGCATCATGGGCTGCATATGCAAATCACTACAGAATGTTATGCTGGTCCAACTTTAAGCAGAATTGCATGGTGCCGAAAGGCCTCTCACACAGTTTGCAAAGGGTGCTAACAGAAGACATAGACACGTGTTTCAGTCTCTACCAGGACTCATCAGTATGCCTCGCCTGTTTGACACCCCAGTGGAATGGACCAGCTACCCTTAAGGCAGTGTGCCTTGATATATTGTGGTGAACCCATTAAAATAAAAACTATTTAAAGACAAAGAACCTCTGTGCGCAAACACTGAGGCAAGGGTTACCCTAAAGGCATTTGGCTGGGAAGCCAAGTTTCAAGAAAATACAAAATCACACATGCCCCCACAATGCAAAGCATCATGGGCTGCATATGCAATCACCACAGAATGTTATGCTGGTCCAACTTTAAGCAGAATTGCATGGTGCCGAAAGGCCTCTCACACAGTTTGCAAAGGGTGCTAACAGAAGACATAGACACGTGTTTCGTCCTACCAGGACTCATCAGTATGCCTCGTCTGTTTGACACCCCAGTGGAATGGACCAGCTACCCTTAAGGCAGTATGCCTTGGATATATTGTGGTGAACCCATTAAAATAAAAAACTATTTAAAAGACAAAGAACCTCTGTGCGCAAACACTGAGGCAACTTACTTATAAGGCACTTATTTTTTGGCCCCTCACAAAACCTTCTCCCGTATTGATTTTTTTCTTATTGAGCTCTTTTGTATTACCGGGAGTAATATGTGTAGACATACACGTGAGAGTTATCTCAGACCATGCACCTATCTCCCTTACATATCTCTTGGGACCAAATGCCCAAAGGGATGTCTTTTGGAAATTAAATAACCAGTTGCTCCAAAAAACGGAATCTCTTCAACATATTAAAAGTTTCATGGTTAACTTTCTACATGACAATAAAGGGTCCACCCCCAGGACTGATATGATTTGGGCAGCACTTAAATGTTCCCTTAGGGGTGAATGCCTTAGGCTGTCAGCAATGAGATGTCACCAATTTAAGGAACGGATGGCAACCTTGCTTTTACAGATATGGACTACGGAACGCACCCTATCCAGGCACTCCTCAGACAAGGACTGGGTGGCTTTGCACCAGTTGCAGAGTCAGTACTCTGATTTTATATATCAAAAGGCAGAGCTTGCACTAAGATGCACCCAGATGAAATATCTTGATGCTGGTGAGAGAGCAGGCAAGCTATTGGCCATTCGGCTCAGGTGAGCTGCGGCATCACGAGCCATCCCCTGTATCAGATCTGTTATCAATAATAGCTTGGTGACATCCCCTCGGGATGTGTCTGAGGCACTGCACTCTTATTATCAAAGGCTGTATTCTGAAGCTCAGGAAGAAAGGCCTGTAGCCCGGGATATAGTGGAATCCCTGGAAGCCGTGGCTCTTCCTAAGCTAAACACCCTTGAAGGGGAACACCTTGGGAAATTAGTTGCAGTGCAGGAAGTGATAGCAGCAATTGAGCAACTTGTACTGGACAAGTCCCCTGGCCCAGATGGCCTCTCTAACAACTTATACAAAAGCTGCTCACAGGAGCTTGTTCCTCTTTTGGTGGAAGTTTATAACCACTGGTTTGCCGTGGGGATGTCCGAGTCCAGTTTCCTCAATGCAATAATTACCCTTATACCCAAACCTGGGAAAGATCCTATATATCCGGAAAGTTATAGGCCCATCTCCTTAATTAATACTGTTGTCAAAATCTTAGCCAAAGTTCTGGCTATGAGATTGAGCCTGTTACTTCCCATGCTTATTAGTAGAGAGCAGATAGGTTTCATGAAGGGTAGATCCTCGGTAGACCATATACGTAAATTAATGTATATCCTCTTGGCATCCAAGGATTCAAGTATCCCCTCTGTTTTAGTATCCTTGTATGCCGAGAAGGCTTTTGACAGAGTCTCCTAGGACTTCCTTTTTGAAACCCTGGCCTATCTGGGTTTCTCCTCAAGGTCTCTCAGATTGATTAAATTATTATATACAACTCTGTCAGCATGGATTTGGGCTAATGTGACATTGTCGGCTCCTTTTCCACTTCAGAGAGGGACCAGGCAAGGCTGTCCCCTCTCTCCACTATTATTTAATCTTTATCTAGAACCCCTGATTAGGAGATTGTAGCGATTAATGTTTAATTCTAAAATGAAACAGATTATTCTAATTGCAATGCCAGTGATTATCTTGATGCCAATCTAAATAACAATCTAAATCAATTGTAAATAGCTTAACCTCTACTCCCAATTTACTCTTCCTAACTCTCTCCCCGTGTAATAAATTGTTGTTTGTGGTTTTCTGCATAACCAGTGTGTGTGAGCATATTATTAGCATGAGTCATTAATTCACAAAATGTCTGAAATGTGTGGAAAAGTTTATTGAGGCTTGTTTGGGGTGGCATTATGGTATTGTGGGTGGGTAAAGCATCCCAGGGGTTGTACTAGGTTTTATTTTAGCCACTTAAATGTATGCTCTGGGTGGAGGCACTGCGCATTTAGGTTATCGTGGGAAAGAACCATTGTTTTTTTAATTTGCAGCTCCCTCACCAGACCTCCGCCCAGTCATGGACCCTCAGCTCTCGCATCCCACATGAGCTGTGGCTCCCCAGATACACCCTGGCTTGCCCCCCAGGGCAGGGTTATGGCACCACCCCTCATTGTGCTGTGAATGCCATATTAGGTCCGGGAGTTGGCCTGGGTATGAGTTGAGCAGAGGGCAGGCATCATGGAGCTGATGGCTGCTGTGTTTTTTTTCCTACTATATGGCGGCGGGAACGTGCAATGATGACCAGCGTCCGCCCCAACTCCAACATGCTTATGCCAGTGCTTGTGATACACCCTTCCTCTGCTGGGTGTCAATAGTACACCAGACATTCTACCCCTCTCCCTTGGAGAAGGAGAGCAGTCACGAGATGCTCGATCCTTCTTCCCTGGCCAGCCCTCCAATGTCTTGATCCATTCCCAAACCCTGGTCATCAGCACCACAGGTTGGCACTCTGCCTTTGGGCCAGTGGGATGGCCTGGGAAAGAACCAGTTTTTAAAGTTAACATAGGGACCCAGGCCCCTCAGCCTTGGTCTGGCCAGCAAGGCAGGGGTAGTCTTGCACTCCAGATACCTGGAGTCAGGGTTATATATGTAACCCCCCTACAAATGGGGTTCCCAAAAAGCCTTCCTTGAGCTTGCCTAAATGCTCACTGCCAGGCTGGTGTCTTGCGTTTTAGCAGTTTAAATGTGATTACCAGAGCCTGTATGCCTCTGCATACTGTCTCTTTAAGAGCTGCCTAATTGCAGTTTAAGTAGTCTGAGATGGAGCTCTGTTGAAAGTTGTAACTATTTACCGAAAATCATTTAGAGAAATTATGATAATGTAGTTTGTCTAACCTGCTTTCTATGTAGCAAGGACTGTTTTGTTTGTCTCCACTATCTTGGTCTTGGACTGCAAATTGGACCAAATGGTACTGGGTGAGACCTAAAATGTAGCCGGACTACAGGAGCTGTCTAAATTCAAAATCTGTAGGAACCGTAGTTTGAACTTTTTGCTTCTTTTTTGCAACTGAAGGGGAAGCTCTTGCTTTGACTTGACAGCCAACTCAGCCAACCAAATCTTTTGGATCTTGGGAAAGTGCCTGGCTGCTTGCAGTTTTCAGTTAGATCTAAGCTGGAAGCTGGACAAGAAAGAGCTGAAGGATTCTGAGCAGCAATCCTGAGTGGATTCGCAAGGGAGAACTCTGAAAAGGCTAAGTTTTTGGCCTGCATTTCGGTGTACTGCTTCTGAGAGGGAGAGAAGAGAATTATTTTGGACTAAATCCAAGTTTGTGTGACTAAAATAAGCTACTGAAGTGGGCCAGGCTCAACCTGAAGAAGACCGAAGATTTTGCTGAATGCAATCAGCCTGTCAGGAGTTCCAACTACCCCTAAGCTCCCGGTGTGTGCAGAGACTTTGCGATTGTGACCGGGGAGCACTCTGCCTGGTACAGTAGAATTCTCGTACATGTAAATGTGCTATGAGCTGCTAGTGGGTTGTGAGTTAGTTCCCCACTGTGTGAACTGTATTCTTCTTGCTGGAAGCTGTATCCAGCCCAAAACAGACTACATCTGAATGTGTCTCTCTGCTGTCTGGGCCTTGCCAGACTGGCCCAGCCAGACTACCCGCTGCACAGAGAAACCATTGACGAGAGATCTGCCTGGGGATCAGCCCCCTGCTCCACGCTTGAACAGGAACGACACCTCTGTGACTCATGTTGGCTCTGCTTCTCTTGGCATTCAAGATCAACGACCTGCAGTCTCGATTTTCGTCCAGCCTGTGTCCAGTCTTGGGTATTGTGAGTAAATACCAGGGTAGCTCCCCGCAACAACAGCTTAATCTGAGTGTGTCATCTGATTGTCTTGTTGTTTCATTTCCTTTATGAACTGAGCCCTCTGGCTCCGGATTACAAATATTGTGTACTGTGCATGTTGTGTTTTTCATCACAGGGCCCCAACCAGCTGCGACACTGGCCAGCACCGGACAACAGTCCTGGCAAGCCCATCTCTTCTCCATCTGGGTACCCAAAGGTGTGACTGTGTGGGGGCATTCAAAGCGCATACATAACTGCTTGATTGATATAACCTTTAAGCTAATTAACCTGATTTTGCCCCTCTCTTGTTCAAGTCCCCTAAATAAATTAGATTTAACTTTTTCTGCATGTAATCTGACTGTGGTTCCAGTTTGTGCTCAAAGTACTGTACTGTTGCTATTTGCTGTGCATAACCTTGTTTTATAGGGAGTCCCCAGGGTCGAGTCAGAGGAACCAGCCCTGGTGGTAAGTGCAAACAATGTGGGTATTTGTGTGGTGTACCAGGGGTATTGTGAAAGTGATTATTGTACAGTGTTCGGGCCAATGGAGGGGAAAGGGGGCATTACAGTGTCCCAGAGGGCTGTGCCCAGGTTAGCTTGATTACTACCAACCCTGTCCTCCGGGTGGAGGTACCCGTTTCAGAACTTTAACCTGCTACTAGCCAAGCAGGCAGGGGTAGTAGCCACCTAGGGGTTACATCTAGATAAATTAAGAATGCTGCACACATGGCCAAATTATATTAAAATTAGCAAATAAATGCTTATGCATTTCAATGATTGCATAGTGACAGCAGGGCCTGAGGATACCTAGTTTCGTATATCCACATCTATTTTCCTGTAAATGTCCCTGGTGACAAAGGGTAAAGCAAAGAGAAGAAAAAAAATAGCCAGAAAGGAGAACAAATTACTTCAGTCACAATAATCTTCAAAAGGTTTGACTCGGCCGTTGGTTTCTTTAGCTGTTCAAAAGTGACCCCACGTCAATAAGGAAAGTATGGAAAGGATGAATTGCCTTAGATGGTATGCTGTGGGCTGCATGCCCATTGGCTCTTGCTCTGAACCAATGGGCGTGCAGCCCTATTGAGCTGTCAGTCGGGCGGGCGGTGGGGCGGCAGGCGGGTGGGGTGCTGTCACCCACTGGCTGATGGGGGAGCGGGTGGTGGGGCTCTGTGAGTGGGTGGGGTGGGGCCACTAGATCACCAGGGAAATTGGACTTTGGGGGTTGACCTTATGCCTGCGATCGGGCTTCGCTGTCCACTGGACCACCAGGATATTGGTCTGGGGGTGTTTGAACTCTGTTCTGCCCGATCGGGCCAGTCGGGAGGTTCAGTAGCGTTATGCCTGTGATCGGGCCAGTTAGGGGTTCATTCATGTTATGCCCGCGATCGGACCAGTCAGGGGTTTCAGTAATGTTATGCCCGCGATCGGGCCAGTCGGGGTTAGTAAACATTATGCCCGCGATCGGGTCAGTCGGGGAGATTTACTTCATGCCTGCAATCGGGCCAGTCGGGGAAAGTGAGATCTGCCTGCGATTGGGCTAGTGGGGGGGAGTGTGTTCTTCCCGCGATTGGGCTACGGGGAGGTACTATTATGCCCACGATCGGACTGCAGGAGTGGCACAGGAAACAAGTGGAGGGCCACCCACAGGTGGCAGCTGCTGTGTTGCACCCTGCAATGCGGCAGCTCACCTGTGGGTGACCCTCAACTTAATCCTTTTTTTTGGCTCAGAGTTGAGCAGGCGCAGGTAGGGGGTTGCGCCTGCACAACTTTGCACAGCCCGGCTGAATATCAGGCTGTGCAGTTTATGCATGGTTCCTCCCCCTTCGGTTGAGCATGCCTTCCTTAGCATTGTGCTGTTGCTCAGCATGACTTGGGGGGCGCAACTGCCTCCGGCTGAACATTGCAGAATGGCACAATTTTGGACTTGTGCAGGTGCAATCCTATTGCACATGGCGCAACCCTTTTGAATATCCAGCCCAACATGTATAAAAATATGTGTAACATATATAAAAATATATGTAACATACAAAGAATACAGTATATATTTTAAAATATACTAATAATATATTTCAGACAATGTATTACTAAACAGATTGACATGCATTCAATCAATGCATGAGGCAGAATATATGGTTTCAGTATATGCTAAAAAATGCTCTGTATTATATTTTATTGAGTCAATGTATTTCTCAATACAGTGACATATGTTTGCATACTATGGGTTAGAAATATATTATGTCAATATATTTAAAAATACATTTCATAACATATTGAATAATATATTACACTGGGACAATGTCTTTCTCATTGTACTGACATGAATTAATGCATATTTTTTAATATATTGCAGTATATTTTATTTTCGTAAGGGTCATGGGGTGAATAAGGTACAGGAGGGGAGCATTTTTCAGAAGAGAAAATGCACAAGAATAAGAAGGCATGCAATGAAACTGGAAGGTGGAAATTTAGGAGGGATGTAAGGAAGTGCTTCTCTACTGAAAGAGTGGTGGACATCTGGAACAGTCTTTCAGCTGAGGTGGTGGTGGGTGTGGAAACAGTGGTAGGCTTCAAGCATGCATGAGACAGGCTCAAATGAATTTTGTTAGTAAAGTAAGGGGGGCTAGCCAAAGATTGGGGGGGTTAACCAGAGATCAGGTAGGGTCTGCAGTGACAATATAGGCAGGGGAGAGAAAAACAAATGGGCAGACTGGGAGGGCTAAGTGGTATTCATCTGCTGACAAAGTCTGTGTTTTTGTGCTTTGGGTATTTAGCACACTTTGATGTAGCCTACCAGAGAGGCAGTTTGCAATAAGGGCAGAGAGAAGGCGCCATAAAAGGATACTAGCAAGAAGAACAAGCGTCTGTCTCTTTTTAGGTTTCAAGGCATGGTCAAGTGATGAGTTGGCAGTACTTGCAACACTTTTGACCATTTTTTTACGAATGTTATAATCCACTCCAGGTGTGAGTCAGTGCTGTAATAACTTCACTTCCTGGGTGGTTGAAAGCCCTTTACAGCCCACCACGATTATTTGGTTATTACAGGTATTGTCACTAGGGATAGGGGTACCACCACGATTATTTGGTTATTACAGGTATTGTCACTAGGGATAGGGGGACCACCACGATTATTTGGTTATTACAGGTATTGTCACTAGGGATAGGGGGACCACCACGATTATTTGGTTATTACAGGTATTGTCACTAGGGATAGGGGGACCACCACGATTATTTGGTTATTACAGGTATTGTCACTAGGGATAGGGGGATCACCACGATTATTTGGTTATTACAGGTATTGTCACTAGGGATAGGGGGACCACCACGATTATTTGGTTGTTACAGGTATTGTCACTAGGGATAGGGGGACCACCACGATTATTTGGTTATCACAGGTATTGTCACTAGGGATGGGGGACCACCACGATTATTTGGTTATCACACGTATTGTCACTAGGGATAGGGGGACCCAAGTAGGTCCTGACCCTTAGTGTCAGGATCAGGATCCAGGTCAATGTCCTGATTAGTTCTGATTTGAATCAGAACCTTTTGCAAAATGTGAGGAAAATTGACTGTCCTCCTCCTCCATCTTTGACCAGTCCATATGAGACCGCTGACCCACTGCCAGACTGCAGTCCCCAGAACAATTCTGTCTCCTGCTGAGGACTTTATTTATTTTATTTGTTTATTTATTGAAATGTTTCACCAGGAGGGCACACTGAATAACAGGTTGCTCGTCTCGCGGTGCAACCTGGGGGGAAGGGGTTACATAGGGTTGTGAAGGATGATCAGTTAAAATGGTATGTGGGTAGTACAAACAATACAACATTGTAAGATTATGGAGCAGTTGGAACATAAGGTATTGTACAATAAACAGTAGTGGAACATTGGGTAAATTACACTACATGTCCAAAATCATACAAAAGAACATATAAACATACAAAACAGTAATAATGCAACAGAACCATTATAGTGCATAAGTGTACCAGGAGCAGGCTCGAGGTAGTACACAAGTGCTGTTTGAGTAAAAAGGACAGGACGGTTTGTGCACACAGGTGACCCAGAAGGGCAGGTGGAGAAGAGAGGGGGAGAGGCAATAACTGAATATGAGGAGAAGGGGTAGCCATTTCCGGATTTGCCCTTCAGGATATTGAGAACCCTGCCGGGGTGGGGTTAGGGTAGAAAGGCAATAACTGGGGATGGGCATTAAGGAGGGTTAAAGCAGGAACAGCTGAGGGAGAGGTAATTGTGTAGGGCAGAGTTAAGGTAGTGGTTGGAGGAGGAGTGTCATATTTCAGGGGGAGGGAATTACAGATTTTAGAGCAGCAATGGGCAAAACCAGTCTGACCAATGAGGGTGGAGTGGTGAGGGACTATTAAGGTGCATGTGTCATTAGATCTGAGAGAGTGGGTGGGGGAGGTGGAGTGGAGAGAGAGGATGAGAGATAGGAGGGGAGCACTCTGAACCAGAATTTGGAGGTTAGTTTGGTACAGTGTGAGATGCGTCTATGAGATAGTGGAAGGAAGGTTAGAGAGCAATAGAGTTCACAGTGGTGGGAGCAGGAAGGGGAGTCGAGAGCAAAGTGGCCGAAGGAGTTAAAGAGTGTGTCCAACTTGGTCAGGGAAGATTTGGGAGCAGCACCATAGACTACATCATAGTAGTCAAAGATGAGGAGTATCATCTTCTGTACAATTTCACTCCTCGCAGTCAGTGGGATGCAACTACAATTCCTGTACAGAGCACCAAGCTTGGTGCACAGTTTCTTCAGGATAGCATTGATATGCACAGAGATGTTGAGGTGCTGGTTCAGCTAAACCCCTAGATATCTAAATGAGGAGGTGTCCTCCTGGATAGTCCCATCAAGGGTGTAGAAGGTGGGTAGGGCCAGGAGCCTAGAGAGTCTCTGCCTGGTGCCAAAGGTCATTGAGACTGTCTTCTTGGTGTTTAGAAAAAGCTGGTGAGAAGCAAACCAGAGCTGAACTTGGTTGAAGTCATGATGTAAGCTGGTTTCCACAGCAGCAGGGTTTTTGCCGGAACTGTATAAGACAGTATCGTCAGTGTACATGTGGATAGATGAGGATGAGCAGGCTTTGGGAAGATCATTAAGGAAAATGGAGAAAAGTAAGGGACCAAGCACTGAGTCCTAAGGGACACCAGTGTTGATGGGGAGTGGAGGGGAGATGAAATCAAGGATTGTCTCCGATTGGGTCCTGCCAATGAGGTAGGATTTAAACCAGTTGGTGGCTGATGGAGCAAGGCCAGCTGAGGAGAGGGAATCAAGAAGCAGAGGATGGGAAATAGTGTTGAAAGCTTTGGCTAGGTTTACAAAGATGGCTGAGGTGATCAGGCCATTGTCCATCCCTGAAAGGATGGAGTCAGTAAAGCTGAGGAGGGAGGTGGTTATTGAGTGGTTCTTTCAAAAACCAGATTGGAAGGGGGTGAAGAAGGAGGAATTGGAAAGGAAGGGTGATAGTTGTGAAAGAAGTAAATGTTCTTGAAGTTTGGCAAGGGTAGGAAGGAGGGAAATGGGGTGATACTTGCCAGGAGTGGATGTGTCACCACCCTTGGGGAGAGGAAGGACTACAGCATGTTTCTAGGATGAGGGTACTTGGGCAGAAATAAAGGAGAGGTTAAGGATTAGGGAGATAGGATAAGCAACTGCAGGAACAGAAAGGTAGAGACATTTAGGATCAAGTTCATCTGGTGAGGAGCCTTTAGAGGGGTTCAGGGACAGAAGGACACTAAGAGCTTCAGCAGAGGAGATAGAAAAGGACAAAATGAGGAGGGGAAGGCACTGGCTGAGGTGAAGGGCAGAAATTAGTAGGCGGCAAGGGGGGGAGGGAATTTAGGAGAGATGTGATGCACAAGGTGTAGTAGGCATTACATTAATTGGCCACGGAGCCAGGGTCAGAAACTAGGGAGTTATTTATTTTGAGAACTGGAGAGGGGGAGAGTGAGAAGGGGAGAGAATGGAGCATGAACTACCCTCCAGAATTTAGATGGAGTTAATGTTAGTCAGGAATGAGGAGTTGAAATAATTGGTCTTAGCCAGTCTAGTAGCTTTAGTACATGAACTGTGTAGCATTCTGCACTTGGCATAGTCATTTGGATGTTTAGTAGATTTGTGTTTTCTCCAGGCCTGCTCATGCTCCCTGAAGCAGGCCAGAAGTTCAGAGGTGATCCAGGAGAGGTGAAGCCCACGGACTCTGGTCTTTCTGAAGGGAGCAAAGGCATTCCATGTGGCAACAAATTTATCCTTAAAATAGTCAAGGGCTTGGTCGACAGAAATGGCAGTGGAGAGGGGGGCCCAGTCTGTGGAAGCAAGTGCAGAGCTGAGTGGGGTAAGGTCTAAGGATTTAAAGGACCAGAGCTGTATGATGTTAGAGGGAGGTTTGGGGCGATCGACCTTACGTACAATGAAAATGGGGTTGTGATCACTAAGGGCATCAGGGAGGAGCCCAGATTTAATGACGAAGTGCAGGTAGGTTGTGTCTAACAGCTCTCCTTCAAATCCTAGTGCCCTGTTGCAGGCAGGCAAGCTACCAGGGTCTGTGATGTCAAATAGGGACAGTTTTGCTTTGGCCAGGCAACCCCCTTCCTGAAAACGAATATTTTAGGGATGGAAATTATTGCATTTCCTGTTTTATTGTTTAAAACATATCTTCTAACAAACACAATTTCAGTTCTAGCACATTACCCAGATTTGCCTACATTTTTGGTGACTCATCACCTTGATGACCTACTGCCTAGGAAGAGGTGGTGTCACCTATCTACCTTAACCCCTCCCCAGCTACTGGCATATCCTCTGATGTTGGCACTCACCACCTTGAACCACTTTCCTCCAGGTCAGGGACGCCACCAGTGTCTGCAGTGCTTGCTGGGAACTCTCCAGAAAGTGTTGCAGACACTAGTGGTATCCCTCACCTGGTGACTTTTTCTGCAGTCTAACCCCCAAATCTTTTCTCAATAAAATGAATTTGCCAAAAATATGATAAAATGCCACCCACTTCCCATGGGCCAGGGATATCCCTTCCTGCCCTATTCATTGTCTGTGGAAAGTGGATGGCATTTTAATAAAACACGTACTGTGTACTGCCCAAAGGCCTCTGGCACACAGTAGGGAGGGCAGAGGTTGCTATGCAAAAATACCTAAGCACATCTTGTCTGTTATCCACCACCCAGGTTAACAATGTGCTGAGAACCACCTGGCAGTGGTGCCACAGCTTGCGCATCAGTCTTCACTGTGGAATGGTGCTGGAAGCATTGCTTCAATCTTGGTAAGCCAACCACAAGCCAAATTTAACTCCTCAAACACGCACTAAAAGGCATGTATCTCATTAGTTGCCAAAGTCCACCCCCCCCAACACCATCACAGGAACATATGTGGCCATGGATCCTGTAACGCATTGCCTAAATTATACCTCTGCCTTGACTATTTTGTGCCAAAGACTCACCCATACTTAATATCAACTGAGCTGTCGATTTTCCAACCATCACTGCTTCCTGTCATGTCACCCCAAAAATGAGAGTTAACAATGAGTCACTGACTGTTTCTGGACAAAGACATCATCATCAGCACCACCGTTTTGTTGCACACACGACAGATTTCAAAATTAAATTGAATATGGAATGGCAGCAGCTAGTTTGTAGCCATGCCAGCCAGTGTTAACTATACTCAGTCAGCTCATCAGAGAACAACAGCCCCCCGAAAAATCTGACGGGCCCTATGCATAGGAGTAGTTGAAAATGAAATAGGGCAACAGACATAGCCCTGGTGTACATACTTTTGTTGTCAGTCAACAGCACTGCTGACACATTCTTCCTCCTGTACTCATTGCACAGTTACTTATTTACTTGCCCAGTTGCCCTCCTGTCCCACCCCATTTTCCCCTCAGCAGAACTCCAACAGTTCAACTCTCTGAGTTTCACTTGCATTACAATACACATTTTACAGTGCACATTTCCTTTTCTGCTGCTACCCTCATGTTCAGATTATTCTCCTTTTTGAATCACATTGTCCCAGACCCCAGTGGGACTGGACAGGTCATTGTGCATAGCCTACCCTTCCCTTTGGCAGAACCTTAGCATTCTCCCAACTACCGTAGCAGCAAATGGTATAAATAAATCCAGCCCACCCCCTCCTCTTATCCAAGCTTTCCTCCCCAAATGTCCCCGAGTCCTACTCTTAGTCTTAGAATACCTATAGGAACTCAGAAGTCCAACTCCAATTCGTCCTCACTCCTACCTTGTTGGCTTCAAGCTTTCTGACTGCATCCCGGGCCTCCGAATCTGAGCCAAAGCCAGTTGTTCATTTATGTCTGTTGCTGCCCGTATCTCCATTCCATGGTGTGTGTTTGTTCCCCCACCATCCACCAAGTGAGCCCTGGGAGTGCCTCCTGCTTAGTGGGCCTACGAGGATGTCCAGAGTCTCAGCACCGGACTAAGGCAATAACAAGAGTATTGGGGAGTGAGCGGGGACCACTGACAATACAAAACATGTGCAGCACTGATCTGTTAGGGCCTGGGCAGAGTGTAGGAGGGAAAGTGACTGCAGATGCTTGATGCAGCAGCAGTGCTGCTCCAATCTTGATTCCTGCTGAAAATGGCACAAACTGATTGGCTGGGCTGGTGACTACCTGAAGAGGCAGAATGGCATTGGCATTCCTGAACGTTCTGCCTCAATATAACCGTAACTGCAGCCTGAAACTGTGTGTAAATTCCTGGAGGGGGGGGCAGAGCCCCCATCTAATTTTCCCAGGGGGGCTTCAGCCCTTCAGTCCTCCCCCCCCCCGTAGCTGGCGCCTATGAGTGGAAACAGGCTAGAAGGCAAAATCATCTGGCCTGAAAATAATATATTTTTTTATTTTAGTATGAATGCATTTATAGAATTTAAAGGGGCAGGGGTAATTTTTGCAAATGGGAGGGTTATTTTGATGAACCCAGTACACTTTGCAGTAGTGTTCCAATTTACCCGGGTCTGCTGGACATCATGGGATTCGGGTGGGTTCTGATTCTTAATGGACCGGTTCATCCATCCCTAATTGCCACGCAGCCAACCATGGATTATTCCTTACATAATCTAACCTTGAGGGAATTATAAACTATGAGGTGAAAGTGAGTACTGACACCCGTAGAGTTAGGTAAAAAAAAGGTGCACCCACACACACACATACATTTTGGCAGTGTCACAGTATGCATGTACTGTTCATTTCCATGGAGCATATCCACACCAGGAGCTGTGAAAATGCTGCAGGAGTTCAGGCTTCTCTCACCCCTTACATTTTGTTTATGTCCCTCTTCTGGTTTTCATCACTGCAAGTGCATACTTAAGATGGTGTGGAGCCTTCAGAGACTTAAAGTGCAACTGAGACAATCATGGCAGATAACCCACATAATGAAGTTTCCTGCCCTAGGAGCTATCCTAGATGTATTTCACCTATTTTTGTGTGCAGTATTTAAAAAGTTATTACCTCCAAAACACCCGGTTCATAACTTCTGTGTATGAGCCAAGCAATCGCTGAGCACTACAGCCCCACCACTAAAAAACAGTAAATGATGTGAAGTGGGGAACAGGGCTGCAGGCACTCTATAGACAGTGTAATGGAATTCAGGAGAGGGGGCTGCCTAAATGTACTTAGATTATGCTGGCAGGTATACATGTATGGGGCTGTAATACTGTATATGGTGTATTATAGTCTTATATATGCCTGCCCTCAATCTAGGTATGTTTAGGCAGCCCCCCTCCCCAGATTACATTACATTGTTTCTAGAGTGACTGCAGCCCTGTTCCCTTCTTCATATCATAATTATGCTGTTTTTAGGGTCTGGGCTGCAATGCTCAGTGGCCACCCGGCACGTACATGGAAGTTATGAGCTGAGTGTTACAGAGTTAATAACTTTTTAAATACTGCACAGAAAATGTAAAATATAGCTAGGATAGCACCTAGGGCAGGCAACTCCATGTTATGTGTTGCCTGCCTAGTGATCCCCACACCCAAATGTGGGTCTGGTCCCAATTTGCTCTGTGTGTGTACATTTTTTTTTTCATTCTTTTATTTACCATTTACTGCAGTATAGTAGATTGTATAAGTAAGCAAGTAATATTTTATTTATTAGCTCCCTATCACTGAGGCTTACGGCACTTTATAATGTACAAAGTATACCAATAAGACAAAACAAAAAGAGGCCCCGCAAATCGAGACAGTCAGTAACAATAGAGTAAAGATCAATTATAAATATCCACTGGTATAAGACAAATCCCAAAAGCCTTCTTAAATAGATGCGCTTTCAGACTCTGCTTAAGAGCACTGCTTAAAGGCCTCCGATGAGGTGCCTTCCTCAAAGTTCTAGGAAGCAAATTCCACAGGACTGGCATAGCTACCGCAAAAGTGCAGTTGCTGTATATACTAGTGAGGGCAGGTCATCCAGCGAGATAAGGGTTTCAATCCTGGTGATATTCCTCAGGTGATAGAAAGCACTCTGGATGATGGAAGACACTTGCCTTGAGTGTCAATCCATTATCAAAATAACACCCAGGTTTTTTACCCTTTTGGTGGTTGTCAGCAGGGTTGAATCCAGTATCAAAGTTGCACTAACCCCAATGGCCTTCACATCACACCAGCAACCAGGATCAATCTCCAGTACCTCCATTTTGTCCGGGTTGAGCCTTAGCCAACTGGAGGACATCCAGTTCTGGATCTCAGCCAAGCACACACATAGTACCTCTATGGCACCATCAGTGTCAGGTGCAAAAGGCATATAGCTGGGTATTATCTGCATAGCAGTGGAAACCCATGCTGTAATATCAAATGATCTCACCCAAGGGCCAGGACTCCACATGATAAGAACCTCATGTAGGAGGAAAACTTTCCCAGCACAACCCTATGCATCCTGCGAACAAGAAAGGAGTCAAAACAGTTTATGACGGTACCGGTGAACCCACAGAGCCCCCTAAGGTAATTGGGCAACTCACCATGGTCCACAGTGGCAAATGCCAAAGAGATCGAGGAGAACAAGAATGAATCGCTCTCATCTATTTCTTGCTCCGAGGAGGTCATTGTGCACCCACATTAGTGCAGCTTAGGTAATGTGCCTTGACCTAAACCCAGACTGAAGGGGTTTAAAAATGTCAAAAGCAGAGAGGTGAGCCTCCTTGCTGCAGTGTCACAATTTTTTGTCTAAGACCGTGTCCAAAAAAGGGTAGGTTACAGACAGGTCTGTAGTTCATCAAGATGTCATCGAGAAATTTTTGTTTTCAAGAGTGGCCTTACCAGTACCTTTTTCAAAGCTTTGGGAAATTAACCCTTGAAAAGTGAACACCAGACAATCTTGGTGAACACTGGGCCAATGGACTCCCCACATCTCACTAGAAGATGCATTTGGCCTGGGTCCCGTTCACAGAATGTGGGCCGAGTGATGAGATCACCCCTCAAATGTCCTCCACCTCCACTGGCCTGAACTCACTCCAGACAGCTGGGGTGCAACTTGGAACATTAGGGGCACCATTGCAGGAAAACACAGACCCCATTGGATAAAAACTGGACCTGATGGAGGACACTGTCAGAGAAGAACAGAGCAAATTCTTCGCACTTAGCCATAGAAGCAGCTATCTTAGGCAGTAGACAGGCTGGATGAAGCAGCCCATTGTTAGTCCTAAAGAGCTGATCTGGTATGCTCTTTCCTGCAGCTGTCTCCCTGGACAGAAACTCTGCCTTCTTATGGGAAGATAGCCCTCTGATACTCACTACAGTGAGCTTTCAAAGCCTGTCTGTCCTCATCCGATCGAGATTTCAGCCTACGACGCTCCAACCTTTGACCGCTAGTCTTCATCTCCCCAAGAGTCCCATCCCACCATGGACATCTCAAGCAAGAAGACCTAGGTCATATACGGACCAGTATGATGGGAGTCTAGTGACTAGTTCACAGCCCTATTCTAGGCTGTAACCACTTCACCTACTCCTAACGCACAAGCGGCACTCACCTCACAGAGGTCCATTATTGCTGATAATCCTTCTAGGGTCAATCCCCTCAAAGGGTGATATTTATTTATTTAGTCTTTGGTAACCAAGTAAGTGTACTGATCCAAGGGACTGTTTTCAGGCATGACCCGAGCCAACAGGCGGCATAACAACAGGTAAAGAATCACAACTCTAAAAAAAGGAAAAAATTGTGCAAACAATGACACTAGATATTTTGCAGATAAACATTGTACAGACTTTTCAATTAATACAGTACGGGACAATACATTTGAATATATTGCTGATTGATAAAAGGAGGTACTAGACCCTAAAATTTGCCCTTGAGGGCAAGCTGGGGAAAACGTAGAAAAACATAGGAAGGAGATTACAGAAATATTTAGCTGAAGAGTGATGCTAGTGAGCACTACAATTACAGTTATGTTTGCTAGGGTACCAGGATTTAAGGTTGTGCTTGAAAATAAGATGAAATTCTGAAGATCGAAGGAGGGTGGGCAGTCCATTCCACATCGAGGGGGATGCATCTGAGAGCTTTCCCACCCACGTTTGTTTTGGATGATAGAGGGAGCCCTGAATGAGAACCTCACTGTGCAATGATCTGACCAAATGACTGGATCAACCTTGACATCATCAATCTCAAGGCCCGGTAAGAATACTAGATACAAGGCGTGGCCATGGCAGCGAGCCATGGAAGCAAATGCTTGTGTGAGCCCAGGGACTTCATCATCTGGAGGAAGTCTTGTCCAAACTGTAAGAGTTCACCATTGATCCAGGCATTGAAGTCACCCAGAATCAGCCATCTGAGTGACTCCAGCGCCATCTCAGTGATGAAGTCTGTGACTTCCTGTAGAAATTCCCTCTCATGCTCCATCCCCAGAGGTATGTCCACACATTCAAATGATGAAGTGATTCCCACCAGGTGCATGAAGAGGTTCAAGTTGGTTCTGAAATAGATGCCTATACCCCCACCCCTGTGATCCCTTCTCGTGCATTACAGAGAAACCTGGTAGTACAGCCACCTCCAAAACTGGACAGGCATCATTACCCAGCCAAGTCTCTGTAATACAAGCAAGGTCGACTGAGGAAACCAAGTCTTCAATAATTGCAGTCTGTTCATAATTGACCTCACATTGCATAGCACTGCTTGAAGGGGAAATTGAGGTGGCTGCTAGCCCAGGAGCTACCTGTCCACACGGTGGAAACCCTGGGTATGGGAACACCCCAGGTAATCTCCTGGTCCTAACCACGTCAATGTGGCTCATTCAGTCAGCCACAGTGGCACCCAGCCATCCATTTGTATGCTTTATACCAATACTGGCCTCTTGGCAGCACCAGAGCACAGCAGAAGGCAAAGGGAGGTCAAAGAAGGGGTGGATATCCAATAGCTGGGACACCATGTAGCTGAGTGTACAGGGTCCACCACTTAAGCACATCTCTGGAAACCTACCAGAAATGCTCGGTCAAATAAATAAGAAGGGGGATGTGTGGCCTAGCTAGATTCAGTGTTGGACACTTAAGAGCTCCACATCCATCCACTTTATTTTTTAAACATCCTGCCTCTGAAATCATCATGTTTGAAAAAACTGTGCTCCACAAGTCTGCACGATGGCCAACGTGACTAAATCTACAAAATCCTAGGTGAAACTATCCTTTAAAAATGCTGGCGGCAAGCAGAAAAACTCTAGCCTACAAACTCTAGCAACTTGTGCTACCTCTAGAGCAGGGACGGAAAAACAGGAGCCCGCTGAGAAAGATGAGAGAGCGGTGGAGGACACATCCTTCCAAATGCTGGAGAAACTATTTAAAGAGCTGAAATATGAACTTACTATGAAGATGGAAGCAGGATTCAAGAATATGTCTTCACAAATCCAGCATCTTCAACAAACGGTCAATACAGTCATCGAAACTATAGAACACCATGAGACCCGATTCAACGAGCTGGAGTCCTGAACTGGGATTCAAGAGGACAATATTGCACAAATTCTCGCTGATCTCCAGTAAGCCCAAAAAGATATTACCTACCTGAAACAAATGCTGGACAATCATGAGAATAGAGAGAGAAGATGCAAAATCAGGTTGGTGGGGATGCCAGAGGGGTCAGAAGGAGCAGACTGCATACATTTTGTGAAGAAATGGCTGAGACAAGTATTAAAACTACCAGATCTGATAACTTTGGAGATCCAGCATGCACATCACTCCCCAGGTCCCAAACCTACACCTGATCAAAGACCCAGATATATAATTGCAAAGTTCCTATGTTACTCTGATAGACAAGCTGTGTTGGAGGCGGCTAGGAAAGCGGGCACATTACTTGTTAAAAACTTGAGGGTTAGTATCTTCCTGGACTTCTCCAAGATGCTACAAGCCCAGTGACAAGCTTTTCAGCCAGTGAAAAGAAAATTACATGAGCTGGAGTGGCCATTTGCCTTAGTTTACTCTGTGAAGCTGGTGATTCGGAAACCAGGAGAAAAACAACGTGCAGGGTCTCTGACCCTGATGCTGCTATGGCATTTGTAGAAGTAGAAGCAAAAAGAAGGGCAGAGCAAGTTGATCCAGACAGTGACGAGCAGGCCCCTTGATGGACTCTAGCCATACAGGTACTTTATTTACTAGAGCAGCCCAGGGACGGGAGGTCTTCAGGAGGGAGGGAATGTTGGATCATGGCCTGTGACACTTAGGTGGCCTATAAAGGCAGGGCCATGTCTCTTCCAACCCCACTCACTCTCCTGGTTACAGAGCCCAGGAACTTTAGCATGGAATCTGACTGGGCGATGACTGATTAGCCCAAACTCACAAAACTGGGTCAGCAAATAAAGGGCCATTACTTAAAGATCTTCGGACTGAAAACATCTCAGTCTCAGCTTGTGCCCAGAAGTAAACAAACACTTTTTATGGCAGATTCTAGGGACCCGAATTAAAGGACTGTTACAGAGCAGTGTAGTTAAACTGCTCTAAGGTTATCATTTTAACGTGGTCTACGATTGTTTGTTAAAAAGGTTATTGTTGCTAGTTTATTTCCTTTTTTCTCTTCAGTTTCTACACGCTGTTATTTAGTTTCTGTTTCAAACTTGGCGCTTCTAGAAAAAGTGAGGGGGGGACTCTGTTTATGCAAGTGTGGTGAATTGGGAGCTTACCCATGTAATATGGCTTCAAACTTGAAGATCAGAAGCAGCAAACAACTTGCCACAGCAAGGGTGGGGACAGATTTGGACACGAAACGGGCACCCACTATTAGATCGGATGAGCAATTGAAGTAAAACTGTAAAATGCATTATGAAGTTAGGCTGGGGAGGGCTGGACACCTTTCAGGGTGTTGATTGTGCCCTGGTTCCCCTCTGGGTGTTTGGTTCATGGACACATTCTGCTGGAACCCTAATAAATAATGACCCTCCCCACACCATTTCCATTACTTTGGGGGAGAGAGGGATTGCTGGTGTGGTATCCTCTCCCATGGAGGCAGTGATGGCCCAAATAAAGAAATAAGATAAAAGGGGTGGATGGCCCTGCTCCATCCACGAGACACAGAGAGATTGAATGGGTGGGTTGGAGAAACCCACCAGAGTAGGGGGGAGATAAGGGATGTTCCCTTTCTCAGAAGGTTGTGTTTTATTATGCTGTTTGTGAGGGGGTTTTGGTTTTGTAGGTATGGAGGGGGGCACTCTAGTTGGAAATGTCAGCTCTTTAAGCTGCAAAGGCAGGAAAAGAGGTTTGTGGAACTGCTTTGATACAGAAGTGGTATAGGGAGGGGATATCTCATATGCTGTGTTTATTGGGGATAAAAGTTAAAGTTGGGGTTAGGGAGGGGAAAGCTGGGGAATTGCTTAAAAAATTAACCAGTGAACTTGGGACCAGTGCAATCAAAGTTTTTTACCCTGAGGGATCATAGTGGTTAACGTTTAGAATGATAACACCGTAATGGGTAAGATCACATTTTTGACTTTGAATGTCAACAGGCTCAAAACCGTTGTTAAACAAAAAAGGGTTTGGGCGCATATAAAAAAATCAAAAGGGGATGTAGTCTTTCTCCAGGAGCTACATATGATGCAGCAGGAGGCCACTTGCCTGGCAACTTCATGGGGAGGAAAACTTTTGGTGGCACCCTTCACATCCAGAGCAAGAGGGGTTGCTATTTGGTTTAGACCATCTCTCAGGGTGGAGGTTCTCTCAGTTAAGGCTGAGACACAGGGCAGATTTTTGATCATGGAATTATCTCTGGAACAAGTGAGGTACATGTTAGTGTCCCTTTATGAACCCAACTGTGACTCCCCAGAGTTTTTTCATCAACTATCGGTAGAATTAGCTCTATACAAGGGTCACTTAATAATTGGGGGGGATTTCAATACATATTGGGACCCCATTTTAGATCATTTGGGTAGACATAACAGACCTGCCCCTAGAAGTATGGTTGCCTTGAGCAACTTGATAAGGGAGTGGGGATTAATGGAAGTGTGGCTACATAAACATCCACAAGAGATAGACTACTGATTCTATTCCTATGCCCAAAAAATCTACACAAGATTAGACTATGTGTTCTGCTCGATGGCTCTGCAGGGGTCGCAGCGGCAATTTATGGTCCCGTATTGGTCTCAGATCATGCCCCCTTATCAGTGGTACTGCAGAATACTATGGAAGCCCCGCAAGCTAGACAGTGGAGAATGGACCCCACATTAGTAAATGGGGTACACTTTATTGAATCTATGACTTCTAAACTAAGAGAATTTATTTCTTTAAATGATACTGGGGAACATCCATCCAAATGATATGGGATGTTATGAAAACATATGTGAGGGGGGAGACCATCGCTTATGAGGCTCATGTCAAGAAGAAACAGATGCAGGAGGAGGAGTTCCTAGAACAAGAGATCTTAGAAATAGAAAGGCAGGCTATGGCCCGAGGTAACTTAAGCATCGACACCAAGCTCTTGCAATTGAAGGGAAAGCTGAACCAGCAATCATCTTGTAGGATAGAGAGACTTATTGGTTACACAGTTCTATTCCTGCTTTGAGGGTGACAAATCAGGCAAGTTCTTAGCCTGGTAAATTCAAAAGAAAAGGGTAGAGAGATCAATATATGAAACAGGAAAGAGAGACAGGACTTTTACAAATAGCTCACAGGAAATAAACTGTTTTTCGTGCATTTTATGAGGAACTCTGTATTACTCAGGCCCCAAAAGACATGTCCATGAATGAGTTTCTGGACAAGTTGGAACTGCTGGCCCCATCTCAAGAAAAGTGAGACATCTTGGATTCACAGATTGGTCTATTAGAACTCTGTCAGGTGGTCTGGACCTCTAAGCGAGGCAAAGCAAAGCAAATGGCTGGCAGTATAGCCTACAGGTTAAAGTAACGAGCTGTGATCGAGCTTGGTAAATCCAGCAGATCCGACCTGGGTTTGATTCTCACAACCTACACTTGCATACTGTGTGACTCTGAGGAAGTCACTTAACTGCCCACTGCTCCCAGCTCACCCCCGAAAACAGGCACTTGTGCCTAGTAGGCCTTATCTGGTTACCAAAGACTAAAATAAAAAAAAATATAAAAATAAGCTCCGGACCAGACGTATTCCGTCCGAGTTTATAAGGCTCTCTGAGAAGTGCTTGGCCCCTTAATGCATAGAATGGTAGGGTTGACTCTGGCTGAAGGCACCCTACCCCCTTCACTTTGTGTGGCAACTATAACTGTGCTGCCCAAGCCTGGGAAGGACCTCCGAAACTGTGGGTCGTATAGGCCAATATCTTTGTTAAATGCTGACTATAAAATCATAGCTAAAATTCTGGCAAGGTGCCTTGAGGGGGTCTTCCCGGGATTGGTACACCCCGGACCAGGGTGGCTTCATGAGAGGAAGGCAAGCCAAGTATAACCTAAGGTGAGCCATTAATATCATGCACCATTGGGCTGGAAGATACAAGAGTGGGGGTCAGGGCTTTCTCACTCTGGATGCAGAGAGGCATTTTATCACGTGGAATGGCCATTCATGTTTGCGGTCCTCCAAAAATTTAAGCTAGGCCCAAAGCTTAGATCATGGATTGGGACCCTATACACCTCACCCAAGGCCCATATCCTAACAAATTACACCCTCTCTCAGACTTCCCCCTTATGAGAGGCACCAGACAGGGATGTCCCCTGTTCCCACTTTTGTATATCCTTACTATTGAAGCCCGTGCCGTGGCTATTCGCAGCCATGGGGATCTGGAAGGAGTCAAATGGCAGGGGCAAAACCATATAATATCTCTGTTTGCAGATGATATTCTTTTATTCTTAGAAAATCCGGAGAAGGCCCTCCAATCTGTTTCACAACTCTTTTCAGTATATGGCCTGTTTCGGGACATAAAATTAATTGGAGTGTAACCCCTAGATGGCGCTATCCCAGGGGCTACTACCCCTGCCTGATTTGCCACTAACAGGTTGAGGGGCCTGGATCCGATGGTGGGTGCCTCCACCCAGAGGTCAGGGTTTGCAATAGTTAAACTAACTTGGTCACAGCCCTCTGGGACACTGCAACCCCCCTTTCTTCCCACTAGTGGCCCACACAATATATCAGAATTACCTTCACAGTATACACTTACCCCGGACTGGTTCAGGCACTGGGACCTCCTGTAAAATAAGATACAGTGCAACAATCACAGTACAATACTTTAACATAGACAAATACCTCAGGCAGTATAACTTTGCTGAAACAAGCAGCTCTGATTTATTTAGGGGAATATAACAAGGACAGGGGAAATCAGGTTAATTAGCTTATCACTTTACTCATCTACCTATGGCTCTGTGCAGGTCTATCCCTACCAGTTACTGTCCCTGGGTACCCAAGCCCTAGTGGCTAGTCAAACCGTGGCAGCTGGTGAGGGCCCTTTCACACAGAGAAAAGAAAAATTAGTTAAACAGCAGTACAGTAATTCCATTTGGATTTAATGTGGCAATTCAACAGGGAGCGACCCTGAATTAGTACTCATGACCTCCAAACAAGATAGGGTCCTTCAACGTCAGCAGGGCTACTCTTGAGCTCCACGAGACTCCTTACACATTTATATGACAAACTGCAACAGGCAAAAGTCCTTTAATGGCAGCAGGATTCACTTGAGCTACACAAGCCTCTTCACAAATTTATATGGTAAACAGTAACAGGCAAAAGTCCTTTAATGGCAGCAGGATTCACTTGAGCTACACAAGCCTCCTCACACATTTATATGGTAAACAGTAACAGGCAAAAGTCCTTTAATGGCAGCAGGAATCACCTGAGGTACACAAGCCTCTTCACACATCTATATGGTAAACAGAAAGTACTATACCAGGCAGGCTGCTTCTCTATCCCCATCGCAATTACTGCACAATACCCGGGAGAACACACAGCAGATTCAGTTCCTGACAGACCAAGCACAATTCAGCAATTTCTCCAGTCTTCTACAGGGTGAACCTGGTTTCTACTCTTCAGATATCCTTTGATTCTCTTCACAGGATGGATTCAGTCCTAACAAGCAGTTACACAAGCTGCAGACTGGAACTCAGGGCCTTACACACGTTTCCCGACTAAAACTGCACACCGGAAAAGCACAGGGTTCCTTCCCTCTTCACTGCCAGAGCTCAACTGAAACTCCAGCAGACAAAACCGGCACTTCCTTTGAGTTCCTCCCAGTTCTTGGCTGGATTGGCTGTCACACACAATAGACTGCCCCTGTTGGTCCAAAAAGGCGCCGAAGTCCAAACTACATCTCCCAGAGTCACTGCCCATATAATCCTCTTGTGGCTGGCTCAAATTACGAGTCCAAGTTCTGATTCGTTCAAGGCACCATTTTAGAGCTACCTTAACCCACACTGATTGGTCCAGTTCAGCAGTTCAAACTAGAATGGGAACTAGGCAAACACAGTTCTGACTGCAAAGAAAGCAGGTTAGACAAACTGTATTTTCATTATTACTCTAAATGATTTCTGGCAAAGAGTTACATCTTTCAGATAGGTTCCCTTTGCACTCCTAGTGACTGCAAAATGGTGAATTGGCAGCAGCTCGAGAGGTACTCAAGCAAAGAAACACACAGTCCCCAAACAAACTAATTATGTCTGCAAACAGACAGCTCTTAAAGACAGTACAGAGGCTCTAAAAACACTCAGATAAATGGCTTAAACGCCAAACACCATTCAGGCTTGGAGCATTCAAGCAACAAGCTCCTGAAAAGTCTTTTGGGAACCCCCATTTGCAGAGTTTACACCCTTCCTGGCCTGGAAAGCTTGACGTCTGCGTCAGCAAAGTACCTATAAGTTTCAACTGCAACCATATATATTTGCATTAGGCTCACACATGTAATCATCAGTCAATATATCATTTACCAAGAACACATTTCTGAAACATTGCAGTCGTCCTCTTTACACAGTATTACACACACATTGTACCATAACTCAAGTTATTACCTCTTGTTCATGAAACCTGAAGAGAGGGGGCCCTTCCCTATCAGTTACCTTGGGGCTGGACGGGGCAAGGGCACCATACTTAGAGGGCAACATAAGTAACTTGGAGTTAGCACTGACGCTCAGTTTGGGCAATGAGCTCGGGGACACATACACTCCTTTATGGACAACATTGACAGGCAAGCCCACAGGCCTCCCAAGGGAATCATAACTGAGGTGCACCACAGGCTTTACAGCTCGACCAGTCTTTCTAGGGGGAACTGTTACAGTCTCTGCACTCTGAGCCTCATTTTCAGCATTGTCCTCACTTGTCAGGGGAGTCTCCATGGGGGTAGAGAGGCTAGAACTTGGGGCACTTTCAGCTCCAGGAGTTACAGTTTCTGAGTCCACAACATTTGGCTTGCATGGAGAGCTTTTGGACACTGGCAGTGGACTGTCAGGGCACTCAAAATACTCTTCTTGTTCTGGTGTATCACCAGTCTGCCCCAATCCATCATTTTCCTCCCCTGAAAGCTCAAACAGTTCAACCATGCACAATGATTCCATTTCATCTGATATGATGCTTTGCACTTCACTTTCTGGGAGCACTGGCTCCAGGGACGAAGCTGGGGGCTTAGACAGTCCAGAAGGCCCAGCTTCGCCTCCAGTATTGACTAGGGGATTGCCCCGAAACAATTGACTCAGTTCGTAAGAAGGATAGTATTCAAAGTCACTCTCACTTACTTCTGATATGGACTGACAGTCATGCTCAACTGGGACTTGTGGAGGGAAACACTCTAACTTTGCTTCTGTAGGTGCAGACTTTCTTGATCTTTTCTTAGCAGCAGCTCTGGTCACTGGTCCAGAGGGGGCATCTTCTGTGGGCTCAGACTCAATCAAGATTTGTCCAATGGGCAGTAAATGATTTCTATGCATTGTTTCTACATCTTTTGAATTATTCTCAGGCCTTACTTTGTACACTGGCAGATCATCTAGTTTGCCCACTACAATGTGAGGGAGATGGTGCCATCTGTCAGCAATCTTGTGTTTGCCATGCAGTCCCAGATTTCTTAGCAATACCCGATCTCCCTCCTGGAGTTCCTGTGCTTTCACCTTTTTATCATACTTTTCTTTGTCGGCCAGATTTCTTTTGGCAGCCATGGTTTGAGCCAGTTAGTACGCATGAGTTAGCTGGGCCTTTAACTTTTGCACATACTGTAAATAGTTGTCAGCTTGAACCCCATCAGAGAGATCCCAAAACA
The DNA here is from genome assembly GCA_016271365.2 of Neoceratodus forsteri. Lineage (NCBI taxonomy): Eukaryota > Metazoa > Chordata > Ceratodontiformes > Ceratodontidae > Neoceratodus > Neoceratodus forsteri. The sequence continues at coordinate 339,133,653 of JADMNL010000026.1, forward strand.
CATCTACCGGCAGTCGAGCTTCTCTTCCAAACATCAGGCGGTAGGGGGAGAACCCAGTGGCATCACTTTTGGTGCAGTTATAAGCATGTACCAGGGTGCTAATTTGTTGACTCCATCTAGGCTTGTCCTTTGGGTGTAGGGTGCCTAGCATATCTAGCAAAGTGCGGTTGAAACGTTCAGGCTGTGGGTCCCACTGGGGGTGGTAAGGAGTGGTTATGGACTTTCGCACTCCCCACAGAGAAAGCATCTCTTTGATGAGACGACTCTCAAAGTCTCTCCTTGATCAGAATGGATTCTTTGTGGAGCCCATAATGAACAAAAAGTTTTCTACAAGTACTTTGGCCACAGTGGATGCTTCTGGTCTTTGGTGGGAAAGCTTGGGCATATCTCGTGAAATGGTCAGTGACCACCAGCACATTACTGATATTTCTTTGATCTGACTCCAAACTCAGAAAATCAATACAGACCAGCTCCATGGGTGCACTGGTGGTGATGTTAACAAGGGGAGCAGCCCTCTGGGGCAAAGCTTTCCTCAGTAAGCAGCAACTACAAGTTCGAATGTGTTGCTCCACATCAGCCCCCATCTTAGGCCAATAGAATCTGGATCTCACCAAGTCAAGTGTTCTGTCTATACCAAGGTGCCCCATGTGGTTGTGCAAGGATCTCAGTACTGAGTCTCGAAAGGCAGTGGGCAGCACTAGTTGTTGTTTGTCTACTTGTCCCCCCTCTGTCTACTGTTTCATTGTACAACAGTTTATTGATCAATTTCAACTTAGGACCTTCTTTGTATAACAGTGCAGTTCTCAAATCAGTGGAGCGTAATTTGGACACATCTTTTCCTGCATAGAGGGCTTCTAAAGCTGATTTGATCATGGGATTGCGGGATTGAGCCCGCCAAATACTGTCATTGTCCAGCTGAGGCAGTGCACCAATGTCTATTGCAGAAAAGTGGCAATAAGCAGCAGGTATGCAATTCTCTGAGGGTCCCAAGCAATCCACCATGCAGTCCACTGCATCCGTGAACATTTTGTTCCTCCCTGTCAAACTTCCGGCAGAGTGCCCGAATGTCAGGTTCTGCCAATCTGACCCAATCATTCTGGGGAACAGGTCTCCGGGAGAGAGCATCAGCATCTATGTGGTTCAGACCTGCTCGGTATTCGAGAGCATAGTCATATGTAGATAATGCAGAAAGCCACCTATGGCCAGTGGCATCCAACTTAGCTGAGGTCTGCACATAGGTCAAAGGATTATTGTCAGTTTTACTAGTATTTTAGCCCCATACAAGTACTCATGGAATTGGTCAACAATAGCCCACTTCAAAGCTAGGAACTCTAACTTATGTACAGGATAGTTCTTTTCGGATGGGGTCAGGCTTCTACTAGCAAAGGCCACTGGTCTCAGGCCATTCTCGTGCTCTTGGTACAACACAGCCCCCAACCCTTCCAAGCTAGCATCAGTGTGCAGGACGTAAGGTTTTCTTGGATTGGCATAGGCCAGCACTGGAGCATGGGTAAGTTGATATATGATCTCATGAAAAGCAGTCTCACAATCAGGAGTCCAGTGGGCCCCAAATACTTCACTTGGATGAAAATACACTCTTTCAGTCTTGAGGAGCTGACTTTTGGTATTTTTGTGGGTTGGGGATACCCTTGAGTAAGGTTAAGTAAAGGCGGATCACTCTTGAATAGTCCTTGATAAGAAGCCCATAATAACCACAGAGATCCCAGGAATCTTTGCAGTTCTTTTAGATTTTTGAGCTGTGGCCAGGTGGTCAGGCCTCCAACTTTACTTAGGTCGGTCTCTATTCCTCGGTGGATACTATGTGTCTGACATACTTTACTGATGTTTGAAAGAATTGACACTTATCAATGGACAGTTTAAGGCCAAAGTCCTCCAGTCGGTCCAATACCTTAAATAATCTGCTCTCATGTTCCTCCAGTGAGCTGCCAAACACAATAACATCATCTAGGTATACCAGGCACTCTAGTAAGTTCATGTCCCCACTGCACCTCCATCAATCGTTGAAAAGTGGCTGTGGCACCTGAAATCTGAGGCATCCTCATGAATTCATAGAAGCCAAGCGGACAGATAAAGGCTGTCTTCTCACGGTCCTCTGGGGCCATCGGGATCTGGTAGTACCCACTGGGGAGATCCAACACAGAAAACCACTTGCTCCCGTTTAGGCAGTCCAAAGCATCCTGAATGCTGGGCATTGAGTACTGATCAGGGATAGTCCACCGGTTTAAGGTGCGATAATCCACACACATCCTTACTGTCCCATTCTTTTTCCTCACTACCACAATGGGGGAAGCATAAGGGCTTCTGGATTCTTGTATTACACCAGCAGCTAACATCTCTTGCAGATGCCGTCTCACATCATCTATGTCAGCAGGTGCCAGGCGTCGAGACCTCTCACAAAATGGTCTTCGTCATGCAGTCGGATATTGTGCTCAGCTCCTTGCATGCATCCTACATCCCATTTCTTTAAAGAAACACCTGGTCTCTCTCTGGGCAAGCTTCTCACTGATCCTCACTTTCCATTCACCTGGCAGCGGGGAGTCGCCGAAATCAAACAAGTCAGGCGTTACTCTGTCATTCTTCCTTGAACTCTTGCTGCTGGGTAGCACTGCAGTGTCTGCACAATGCACATTAGCCAGGATGCAACCTCTATTTACTTGAATGTCTCTTTCAGACACATTATGAACTTGGACCTTTACCCTTCTGGCATAAGCATGGGCTCTAGCGGGCAAAATACTAGGCTTGATCAGCAGTCCCTCTGGCAATTTTCCATCACCTGGTGCATCCAACATTAATATTTTATTCTTAACATCCTTTCTGATACGGACCTCTCCCTGTAAGGTACACTGGGCATTTGGCCCAGGATCAGAGACTCAGGATCCTTCTTCCATACAATTCTGACCGGTTCCTCTGGCTCTATTTTTCAGCATCTCTCTGTGCCTCATAGGCCTTCTTAATTAAAGCCGGAACTCTTAAAGCTCTACTAGTCTTTGACCCCTGTTTTCATAACACAACTGTGCCAGCCTTCGAACATATGAGCATTTGTTCCAATCAACAAAGGGACACCATCATACAGTCCAGTGGGGGACACACTAAGGCTAGGGTCTCTACTTGTTCGGCCACTCCAGCCACGGAGGTGGGAAAGACAGCCAAATTCAGATATACCCGGAATAAGGGTAGGCCTTCTCACTTAACCCCCCAACATGCAGTCCTTCTAATGGTTGTAGAGTCGTCTGACAAATGCTTCTGATACCAATCCTGGAACATAATTGTCACTTGGGAGCCACTGTCTAATACAGCTCTTGTAGACACTCCATTCACCTTACAGTGGTCTCCATGGAGGGACCCACTATTCTGGACCAGTCTGGAGAGGCGGTAGTGGGGGCCTGGGCAACTGATCTTGCCACAAAAAGACGTGAGTTAGCATTTTTGGTGCCCTCACTGGGATCATTTTGTGCACCTCTTAACCACTGATTTGTTCTCCAAATCTCTCCTTGTAGCCTATATGCAGCTTTGTCAGTGTCTTTTGGGGACCGGCATTCCCTTTTCATGTGCCTATCTTTCCCACAATTATAGCAAAACATATTTTCTGGAGTTTGAGCTGGCTGAGGTGCCACACTGGGAGCCAGGGTGGGGGTTTTACTAACTGGAAACCTGGGTGCCATCTCTGTCTGCGGCGTGATAAGCATTTGGAGACATCTCGTCAGTTTCTCCACTTCCATGGTCAAGGAATCGAGTTTGGGTCAGTTATCAGCAGGAGACACATGGGTGGTACCCCACCCCATAGCAGATACAGTCGGATATAGGTCAGGCCCGTGCTTGCAGGCGTGGCCTTCATAAAGGACTGTTTTGAATTCTCGGATATCTCTCAACAGTTGCCCCATTGTGGCATATCTTTTTCCTTGTCAGAGCACTCATTGACTTCCAACCTCTGCCCCTGAACTTCACTTGATGGGTCACCCTCAGTCACTCGGGTCATAGCCACAGCTGTTGGTGCAGGTCCCTCCCGAGGTCGCCTTTTCTCAACTCCTCGAATTTCTCTCATTAACTCATCATAGGAAGGTGGGGATTCCAGTAGATTTGCCAGGCATAACTGAAGCAACAGCAGTTCTGAGAAGGGGGCAGACTTAAGGATCCTGTCCAGCCTGGTTCGGTCCAGTTCAATCACTGGCAAACTACCCTTTCTGAGGCATGCTTGCAATAATTTTTCCAGCTGAGATACATACACAGACAACAACTCCCCTTGGTACTGTTGTGCATTTCTCACTCTCCACCATAGATCCTCATCAGAATCTGGGCTCCCATACACATTCTCCAAGGCCTCAAGATAGGCCTGTGCAGTCACTTCAGGGTTACTGTCCCATTTAGTATGGATAGTAGCCAGGGCAGGACCTCGGAGGCTCTCACTAACCCTCTTTCACTTTTCGGCTTCCGAGCATTGCCATTCTAGCACTTGAGGGGGAAAATAGTCTATCCAGGTCTCCCAGTCATCCTCCCCTTGGGGGGGCCGGGAGGGTGCCAGACAAGATCCTCAACCTTCGGTAAGAGTTGTGACTAATGGCAGGTGCAGAAATAGGAGTCTGCATTGGTTCAGCCACCATTACGGGTACTGGAGCAGGAGAGGGTGTTGGGGAGGAACACCCCAGGTGGCAAGAATAGTTTCTTCAAGTCCTCCACAGTTTCCCTTCCCCAGCAACCATTTAGCAAATTTCTCCTCAAAGTTTCAGATAGTGGTGGGGCTCATTCCCCAGGTCTTTACTGTCCTTAGTTATCACTCTCCAAGCAGTGAGGGCTCCCACTGGGGTACTGGTCTGTGGCACTTTGGAGCTATCTATGGGATCCTTAAACTCTACTAGGGCCAAGAAAGTGTGGGTGAGAAGATTAGCATGCCGACCCAACACCACAGGGTTTTGTAAACCTTCCACCTTGGAAAGTACTCCCTGTACAGTGTCCGTATTGATACCCAGGGGGATGTCCAGGATAAGCATAGCATTTTGGGAGTCGATCTCCTCCCCACTACACCACTGCACCAGCCGGTGCACAGCCACTTCTGTCGGGGTACCCATTTATTTATTTTTTTCTTAACAGTGGTTTGTAAATATGGCCACTAGAGGACACACAATCCCAGCAGTGAGCCTCCAAGATGTAACCCCTAGATGGCGCTATCCCAGGGGCCACTACCCCTGCCTGATTTGCCACTAACAGGTTGAGGGGCCTGGATCCAATGGCGGGTGCCTCCACCCAGAGGTCAGGGTTTGCAATAGTTAAACTAACTTGGTCACAGCCCTCTGGGACACTGCAACCCCCCTTTCTTCCCACTAGTGGCCCACACAATATATCAGAATTACCTTCACAGTATACACTTACCCCCAGGACTGGTTTGGGCACTGGGACCTCCTGTAAAATAAGATACAGTGCAACAATCACAGTACAATACTTTAACATAGACAAATACCTCAGGCAGTATAACTTTGCTAAAACAAGCAGCTCTGATTTATTTAGGGGGAATATAACAAGGACAGGGGGAAATCAGGTTAATTAGCTTATCACTTTACTCATCTACCTATGGCTCTGTGCACAGGTCTATCCCTACCAGTTACTGTCCCTGGGTACCCAAGCCCTAGTGGCTAGTCCAAACCGTGGCAGCTGGTAGGGGCTCTTTCACACAGAGAAAAGAAAAATTAGTTAAACAGTCAGCAGTACAGTAATTCCATTTGGATTTAATGTGGCAATTCAACAGGGAGCGACCCTGACTTAGTACTCATGACCTCCAAACAAGATAGGGTCCTTCAACATCAGCAGGGCTACTCTTGAGCTCCATGAGACTCCTCACACATTTATATGACAAATTGCAACAGGCAAAAGTCCTTTAATGGCAGCAGGATTCACTTGAGCTACACAAGCCTCTTCACACATTTATATGGTAAACAGTAACAGGCAAAAGTCCTTTAATGGCAGCAGGATTCACTTGAGCTACACAAGCCTCCTCACACATTTATATGGTAAACAGTAACAGGCAAAAGTCCTTTAATGGCAGCAGGATTCACTTGAGATACAAGCCTCCTCACACATTTATATGGTAAAAGAGTACTATACCAGGCAGGCTGCTTCTCTATCCCGATGCAATTACTGCACAATACCGGGAGAACACAACAGATTCAGTTCCTGACAGACCGAGCCAATTCAGCAATTTCTCCAGTCTTCTACAGGGTGAGCCAGGTTTCTACTCTTCAGATATCCTTTGATTCTCTTCACAGGACGGATTCAGTCCTAACAAGCAGTTACACGAGCTGCAGACCAGAACTCAGGGCCTGACACACGTTTCCCAACTAAAACTGCACACCGAAAAAGCACAGAGCTCCTTCCCTCTTCACTGCCAGAGCTCAACTGAAACTCCAGCAGACAAAACCGGGCACTTCCTTTGAGCTCCTCCCAGTTCTTGGCTGGATTGGCTGTCACTCACAATAGACTGCCTCTGTTGGTCCAAAAAGGCGCCGAAGTCCAAACTACATCTCCCAGAGTCACTGCCCATACAGTCCTCTTGTGGCTGGCTCAAATTATGAGTCCAAGTTCTAATTCGTCCAAGGCACCATTTTAGAGCTACCTTAACCCACACTGATTGGTCCAGTTCAGCAGTTCAAAACTAGAATGGGGAACTAGGCAAACACAGTTCTGACTGCAAAGAAAGCAGGTTAGACAAACTGTATTTTCATTATTACTCTAAATGATTTCTGGCAAGAGTTACATCTTTCAGATGAGGTTCCTTTGCACTCTAGTGACTGCAAAAATGGAGTGAATTGGCAGCAGCTCGAGTGGTACTCAAGCAAAGAAACACACAGTCCCCCCATACAAACCAATTATGTCTGCAAGCAGACAGCTCTTAAAGAGACAGTACCAGAGGCTCTAAAAACACTCACAGATAAATGGCTTAAACTCCAAACACCATTCAGGCTTGGAGCATTCAAGTAAGCTCCTGGAAGTCTTTTGGGAACCCCCATTTGCAGGGGGGTTACAGGAGCAAAAGTGAATGGCTCCCCTTGGGGGCTGTTGGGACCCAGCGAAGATAGGAGGAACTCCAATTAAACCAGTCAGCAAGCTAAAGTATTTCAATCAATCAATCAATCAATCAATCAATCAAATCTTTATTTATCCAGGCGAACACCAATGAGCATAGCTTACTTACAAGATGGACCTGGTTAGCACAGGAACACAGGATATACAATATATGAACAGTCACAACATAACACCTCAGTAATATTATACAATACAGAGATACAATAGTTAAACGTAGTCATAAGTGGAGAACAGTTTATAAACAGTGGTTCAATTCCTTCATGGTGTATAATGAGTCTAGTCACAGTAGCTGGAAGTACTAACGAGGACAAATGTTAGGTAATGGTATGTTACATACAATGCCATAAGAAACAGGACAGACAGTGAGTTAAAAAAAAAAGGAAAAAACAAACAGTGTAATGGGGTAGAAGAGGGTGTGTGGTAGGCGAGACGAGATAGAGTAAAGGCAGGGTGGTAGGGGATAAAAGAGGGACAGATGAAGCCTCGGAGAGGACAAAGAACAGGAGGGCAGGGAGCACAATTAGGTATTATAGAAATATGAAGAAGAACCCACAAGGTCAGGCACAGCAGAGAGGACAATACTGTCATGGTACGCTATATGCACCACTAACATCATTCTGTGACATGCATGGGCTTACACAGCTAATAAATGAACCTACTAAAGTAAACAAAAGAACCCTAAAAACAATACACTTTTGGACATACTATTAGTGAGTAAACCATCACCTCTTCTCACATATTGGAGTACTGTTCAATGACATCAGTGACCATTGTACTATTGCAGCAATTAGAACAGCATGTAAGCCTTCATCCCCTACAAAATTCATGCTGAGGAGATTGAAAAAGAAATTCAGCATCAATGCATACCTGGATGATATCAAACACTCCACAAGATGGCAAGAATTCTATTTAGCGAACACTACGGAGATTGCACATGGTATTCTAAATGATATCATCACAAGTGCTCTAAACACCCATGCACCAGTTTCTAAACTACGTATCAAAAATAAAACCTGTCGTTGGTTCAATTCAGATCTTAAATCCACCCTGCTGAACAGGGACAAGCTTTGGAAGAAGGCTCGAAAAACTAAGTTAGCCACTGACTGGGAGCAGTTCAGAAAAGCTAGGAATCTCTGCACCAAGAAAGTGCGAGACACTAAAGCTGCATACTACATGGCTGAACTAGACTCATCATACCACAACCATGCCAAATTTTGGAACACCATAAAATATATAACTGGCAATGTCACAAGCAACCTACTCCCAGAAAAATTACATAGTGGAAATAGAACCATCATTGACAGAATAGAAGTCCTGGAAGCCTTTAATAATCACTTTACTACTGCTGGGCTAGCATTTGACTCCTCTCCAGCCAACCTACTGAGATTGCAACTAGGGATTAAGAACTCTGACACAAGAGTGACTGACTCCACTTTCTCCTTCACACCAACCACGCTGAAGCAAGTTGAAGAACTAATATTACAGTTGGATACAAAAAAAAGTACAGGTGCTGACTCCCTTGACCCCTACTTCATAAAAATTGCCATACATGTTTTAGCAGTACCAGTGACACATCTGTTCAACCTTTCACTACAGTCAGGAGGTATCCCCGTCAATCTGGAAAACTGCTCAAGTTATTCCACTACCGAAAACCGGGGATCCCACAGACCTCAATAACTACAGACCAATCTCCATTCTTCCGGTATTGCCAAATTACTTGAAAAAATTGTGAGCACCCAGTTAAGGGAATACATAGAAGCTAACAATCTTCTAAACCCAGTGCAATCTGGCTTCAGAACAAAACACAGTACCATCACAGCTCTTGCAAAAGTCACCAATGACTGGTAACTTGAATTGGACAAAAAAAAATTGTGTTTGTGCTGTTTTCTTAGATCTAAGTAAGGCCTTTGATACGGTTGACCACGACCTGCTCTTCTCATCACTGAGGTCAGTTGGGCTTGACACCAAATCCATTACATGGTTTTATAATTATCTTTCAGGAAGAACTCAGTAGGTAAAGGCCGAAGGAGAAATATTCCCACTCAGACCACTTCAAAGAGGAGTACCACAAGGATCTATCTTTGGCCCTATTCTATTTGCAAAATATATCAACAACATTTACTTAAATATTTCCAAAGCCACTGTACACCTGTTTGCTGATGATACAGTACTGTATGTCAGTCACTCTTCACCTATCACTGCTTGCAAAGAACTACAAGCAGAATTCGACCTGCTGCAACAACTGCTGGGAAAGAAATTACTATTGAATGCAAAAAAAAAACCAAGGCAATGTTTTTCTCCCCTCAGGTGCAGACAGGATGCACTATCCCTTTCGACCTTCCTAAATTATCCACTGCCCTTTTGATGAAAACCTAGATAATGTCACGAAATTCAAATATCTGGGGGTATGGCTAGATAATAGGGTTGAACTACCTAGAGCATTTGGAAGAACACTAAAAAACTCAGACAAAGACTTGGACTTTACTACAGAATAAAGCACTTCCTTACAAGTGATTCAAAAAATAAGATGGTCCAGGCCACTTTCCTCTCAGTACTTGACTATGTTGGCTTCTTATACAGTCGCTGCCCTACTGTATGTGTGAACAAAATAGATACACTATATCACAGAGCCTTGAGGTTCATCACAGACCTACCTTACAGCACTCACCACTGTCTGTTTTACTCTGCAGTGGGATGGACTTCACTTCAAGCTAGAAGAGATAGAAATGCAATACTATGGACCTACAGAGCAATATCGCAGCAGCTTCCAAAATATATCTCTGACTGCTTTCTACAAGCCACATCAAATAGTTATGCATTAAGAAGTCTGAACCTCATTACCCTCAAGGTGCCTAAATTCCACTCCCAACATGGTAGATATGCATTTAGCTATGTGTTATCCACTCTATGGAACACAATGCAGAAGACATTGAAAATGAAGAAGCTTATATCTATTACAGCCTTCAAATATCTATATAATAGGATTTTCAGAGAAAAATGTAACTGCTTCCATCAACACTAGTTTAGCCTCTCATTTATAGATAGACAGGACAAGCTTACCAGCACCCACTGTAAAGTTACCCTATTGTTCACTAACCAGTGCCTTATTCATTTCCCTATACCCTTAATACTTTAATTTCCTCAACTCTCCCAGCTCCTACCTCTCAGCCTAACCCTCTCCTCTTCCTCCTAGACCTACTCTAGATCCTCTTATTGCACCAACTCTTATGATTCTTAAACCCTCCTTGAGTCATATCTCTCAGTTTTCACTACATCCATTCCATATTAGTTTAATTTTTTCACGGAATTCACTGATACTTTCAACCTTCATCAAAAGTGACAGTATTAAAGTGTCTCCCATTACCTATTTTGAGCTGGCTACCTCATGAATCATGTATATATGTATTATATCCTTTTTTTTCTAACATATCAATTAATGTGTTCTGTACTTTATATATTGTTTCATTCCTGTTTTCTCAAATTTATGTATACTCCGATTGTTATATTCTTGGGAGTTGTTGTATAACTCTCACTTCTGTCTTCTAAAAATTGTAAATATACTGAATGCTATATTTCATGTAAATTGAACCTTGACCTTACCAGGTCCATCTTGCAAATGAGCGTTGCTCAACGATGTTTGCCTGGATAAATAAAGATTTGAATGATTGATTGATTGATTGATTAATAAGTGCAGGGAAGTGTAGTATCGGGGAAGCAGTTGCAAATGTCTTTGACCGAATGGTCATATAGTGTCTTGAAGGAGGATAGACTGACCGGGGTACTAAGCGTTAGCGATTTTTGTATTTTGTTCCATAGAGATGGCAGTGCAAAGCTTATAGCCGTTCTCCCAAAGTGTGTGTTTAGCTTAGGTACCTTTAAGGAAATAAAGGAGTAGCTTCTCAGTGCATAGTTCCCAAGCTCGCATAACGGAAGACAATCCGATATATATCGGGTATTTTTTTGATAACAGCTCTGAACATTCAGAGTACAGCATTTCTGTTTCTCCTGTACTGAAGGGAGGGCCACCTCATGGCAGCATGAAGGGCACAATAATGAGTGGAAAAAGGTAGGCCAGTAATGAATCTCAGAAACATGTGATAGAATGTATCCAATTTAGTAACATGAGAAACAGAGCAGTGACTATAAAGAAAGTCAGCATAGTCGACCAAGGAGATAAATGTTGTTTGTACCAACCGCGCTTGGCATCTCTAGTAAGGTAGTTATTAATCCTGAAAAAGGTCCAAGCCTCTGCCTCAATTTCTTTTAGCAATTTTGATATGGTCCATTATGGAAAGTATATGGTCAAGCCACACTCCCAAGTACTTGAATTTATTGACAAATTCTAGGTTTTCTCCCAGGATTGTTGTGATCTGTGGAATGGAGCCAGCACTGGCCGGATTAGCAGCATGGAAAAGTGGAGAAAATAGCATTGCCTTAGTTTTTTTTTGGCATTTAATAGGAGCTTTTTGTTTAGGAGTTGGCTCTGAAGTAGATTGAATTCAGATTGTAGGTATCCACAGGCAGCGTCTGGCGAAGGACGACTTAGATAAAGAACCGTGTCATCTGCAAACAGATGGATGTTGGCCTTAGTTATGTTGGTGTCAGTGTTGTTTATGTAAATTGCAAACAGTTGGGGATCAAGATTCGATCCCTGAATTCGAACACACATTTCCCGACTAAAACTGCACACCGAAAAAGCACAGGGCTCCTTCCCTCTTCACTGCCAGAGCTCAACTGAAACTCCAGGAGACAAAACCAGACACTTCCTTTGACTTCCTCCCAGTTCTTGGCTGGATTGGCTGTCACTCACAATAGACTGCCTCTGTTGGTTCAAAAAGGCGCCGAAGCCCAAACTACATCTCCCAGAGTCACTGCCCATACAATCCTCTTGTGGTTGGCTCAAATTACGAGTCCAAGTTCTAATTCGTCCAAGGCACCATTTTAGTGCTACCTTAACCCACACTGATTGGTCCAGTTCAGCAGTTCAAAACTAGAATGGGGAACTAGGCAAACACAGTTCTGACTGCAAAGAAAGCAGGTTAGACAAACTGTATTTTCATTATTACTCTAAATGATTTCTGGCAAAGAGTTACATCTTTCAGATAGGTTCCCTTTGCACTCCTAGTGACTGCAAAAATGTAGTGAATTCGCAGCAGCTCGAGTGGTACTCAAGCAAAGAAACACACAGTCCCCCCATACAAACTAATTATGTCTGCAAGCAGACATCTCTTAAAGAGACAGTACCAGAGGCTCTAAAAACACTCACAGATAAATGGCTTAAACGCCAAACACCATACATGCTTGGTGCATTCAAGCAAGCTCCTGGAAGTCTTTTGGGAACCCCCATTTGCAGGGGGGTTACAGGAGCAAAAGTGAATGGCTCCCCTTGGGGGCCGTTGGGACCCAGTGAAGATAGGAACTCTAATTAAACCAGTCAGCAAGTTAAAGTATTTCAATCAATCAATCAAATCTTTATCCAGGTGAACACCAATGAGCATAGCTTATTTACAAGATGGACCTGGTTACCACAGGAACACAGGATATACAATATATGAACAGTCACAACATAACACCTCAGTAATATTATACAATACAGAGATACAATAGTTAAACGTAGTCATAAGTGGAGAACAGTTTATAAACAGTGGTTCAATTCCTTCATGGTGTATAATGAGTCTAGTCACAGTAGCTGGAAGTACTAACGAGGACAAATGTTAGGTAATGGTATATTCTACAATGCCATAAGAAACAAGACAGACAGTGAGTTAAAAAAAAAAAAAAACAGTGTAATGGGGTAGAAGAGGTGTGTGGTAGGCGAGGCGAGATAGAGTAAAGGCAAGGGTGGTAGGGGATAAAGCGGGACAGATAAAGCCTCGGAGAGGACACAGAACAGGAGGCGAGGGGCACAATTGGGTATTAGAGAAATGAAGAAGAACCCACAAGGTCAGGCACAGTGGAGGACAATACTGTCATGAGTGCGCTATATACACCACTAACATCATTCTGTGACATGCATGAGCACACAGCTAATAAATGAACCTACTAAAGTAAACAAAAAGAACCCTAAAAACAATACACTTTTGGACATAGTATTAGTGAGTATACCTCACCTCTTCTCACATATTGGATTACTGTTCAATGACATCAGTGACCATTGTACTATTGCAGCAATTAGAACAGCATGTAAGCCTTCATCCCCTACAAAATTCATGCTGAGGAGATTGAAAAAGAAATTCAGCATCAATGCATACCTGGATGATATCAAACACTCCACAAGATGGCAAGAATTCTATTTAGCGAACACTGCGGAGATTGCACATGGTATTATAAATGATATCATCACAAGTGCTCAGAACACCCATGCACCAGTTTCTAAACTACGTATCAAAAATAAAACCTGTCATTGGTTCAATTCAGATCTTAAATCCACTCTGCTCAACAGAACAAGCTTTGGAAGAAGGCTCAAAAAACTAAGTTAGCCGCTGACTGGGAGCAGTTCAGAAAAGCTAGGAATTTCTGCACCAAGAAAGTGCGAGACACTAAAGCTGCATACTACATGGTTGAACTAGACTCATCATACCACAGCCATGCCAAATTTTGGAACACCATAAAATATATAACTAGCAATGTCACAAGCAACCTACTCCCAGAAAAAATTACATAGTGGAAATAGAACCATCATTGACAGAATAGAAGTCCTGGAAGCCTTTAATAATCACTTTACTACTGCTGGGCTAGCATTTGACTCCTCTCCAGCCAACCTACTGAGATTGCAACTAGGGATTAAGAACTCTGACACAAGAGTGACTGACTCCACTTTCTCCTTCACACCAACCACGCTGAAGCAAGTTGAAGAACTAATATTACAGCTGGATTCAAAAAAAAGTGCAGGTGCTGACTCCCTTGACCCCTACTTCATAAAAATTGCCATACATGTTTTAGCAATACCGGTGACACATCTGTTCAACCTTTCACTACAGTCAGGAGGTATCCCGTCAATCTGGAAAACTGCTCAAGTTATTCCACCACTGAAAACCGGGGATCCCACAGACCTCAATAACTACAGACCAATCTCCATTCTTCCGGTATTTTCCAAATGACTTAAAAAAATTGTGACCATCCAGTTAAGGGAATACATAGAAGCTAACAATCTTCTAAACCCAGTGCAATCTGGCTTCAGAACAAAACACAGTACCATCACAGCTCTTGCAAAAGTCACCAATGACTGGCAACTTGAATTGGACAAAAAAAATTGTGTTTGTGCTGTTTTCTTAGATCTAAGTAAGGCCTTTGATACGGTTGACCACGACCTGCTCCTCTCATCACTGAGGTCAGTTGGGCTTGACACCAAATCCATTACATGGTTTTATAATTATCTTTCAGGAAGAACTCAGCAGATAAAGGCCGAAGGAGAAATATCCCCACTCGGACCACTTCAAAGAGGAGTACCACAAGGATCTATCCTTGGCCCTATTCTATTTGCAATATATATCAACAACATTGACTTAAATATTTCCAAAGCCACTGTACACCTGTTTGCTGATGATACAGTACTGTATGTCAGTCACTCTTCACCTATCACAGCCTGCAAAGAACTACAAGCAGAATTCGACCTGCTGCAACATCAACTGCTGGGAAAGAAATTACTATTGAATGCAAAAAAAAAAACAAGGCAATGTTTTTCTCCCCTCAGGTGCAGACAGGATACACTATCCCTTTCGACCTTCCTAAATTATCCACTGCCCTTGATGAAAACCTAGATTATGTCACGAAATTCAAATATCTGGGGGTATGGCTAGATAATAGGTTAGACTACCTAGAGCATTTGGAAGAACTGCTAAAAAAACTCAGACAAAGACTTGGACTTTACTACAGAATAAAGCACTTCCTTACAAGTGATTCAAAAAAGAAGATGGTCCAGGACACTTTTCTCTCAGTACTTGACTATGTTGACTTCTTATACAGTCGCTGCCCTATTGTATGTCTGAACAAAATAGATACACTTTATCACAGAGCCATGAGGTTCAACACAGACCTAACTTATAGCACTCACCACTGTCTGCTTTACTCTGCAGTGGGATGGACTTCACTTCAAGCTAGAAGAGATAGAAATGCAATACTATGGACCTACAGAGCAATACCGCAGCAGCTTCCAAAATATATCTCTGACTGCTTTCTACAAGCCACATCAAATAGTTATGCATTAAGAAGTCTGAACCTCATTACCCTCAAGGTGCCTAAATTCCACTCCCAACATGGTAGATATGCATTTAGCTATGTGTTATCCACTCTATGGAACACAATGCAGAAGACATTGAAAATGAAGAAGCTTATATCTATTACAGCCTTCAAATATCTATATAATAGGATTTTCAGAGAAAAATGTAACTGTTTCCATCAACACTAGTTTAACCTCTCATTTATAGATAGACAGGACAAGCTTACCAGCACCCACTGTAAAGTTACCCTAGAGTTCACTAACCAGTGCCTTATTCATTTCCTATACCCTTAATACTTAAATTTCTCAACTCTCCCAGCTCTACCTCTCCAGCCTAACCCTCTCCTCTTCCTCCTAGACCTACACTAGATCCTCTTATTGCACCAACTCTTATGATTCTTAAACCTCCCTTGGAGTCATATCTCTCAGTTTTCACTAAATCCATTCATATTAGTTTAATTTTTTCTACGGAATTCACTGATACTTTCAACCCTTCATCAAAAAGTGACAGTATTAAAGTGTCTCCCATTACCTATTTTAGCGAGCTGGCTACCTCATTAATCGTGTATATATGTATTATATCCTTGTTTTTTCTAACATATCAATTAATGTGTTCTGTACTTTATATATTGTTTCATTCCTGTTTTCTCAAATTTATGTATACTCCGATTGTTATATTATTGGGAGTTGTTGTATAACTCTCACTTCTGACTTCTAAAAATTGTAAATATACTGAATGCTATATTTCATGTAAATTGAACCTTGACCTTACCAGGTCCATCTTGCAAATGAGCCTTGCTCAACGATGTTCACCTGGATAAATAAAGATTTGAATGATTAATTGATTGATTGATAAGTGCAGGGAAGTGTAGGATTGGGGGAAGCAGTTGCAAATGTCTTTGACCGAATGGTCATATAGTGTCTTGAAGGAGGATAGACTGACCGGGGTAGTAAGCGTTAGCGATTTTTGTATTTTGTTCCATAGAGATGGCAGTGCAAAGCTTATAGCCATTCTCCCAAAGTGTGTTTTTAGCTTAGGTACCTTTAAGGAAATAAAGGAGTAGCTTCTCAGTGCATAGTTCCAAGCTCGCTAGTGGAAGACAATCCGATATATATGGGTATTTTTGATAATAGCTCTGAACATTCAGAGTACAGCATTTCTGTTTCTCCTGTACTGAAGGGAGGGCCACCCATGGCAGCATAAAGGGCACAATAATGAGTGGAAAAGGTAGGCCAGTAATGAATCTCAGAAACATGTGATAGAATGTATCCAATTTAGTAACATGAGAAACAGAGCAGTGACTATAAAGAAAGTCAGCATAGTCGACCAAGGAGATAAATGTTGTTTGTACCAGCCGCTGCTTGGCATCACTAGTAAGGTAGTTATTAATCCTGAAAAAGAGTCCAAGCCTCTTCCTCAATTTCTTTAGCATATTTTTGATATGGTCCATTAAGGAAAGTATATGGTCGAGCCACACTCCCAAGTACTTGAATTTATTGACAAATTCTAGGTTTTCTCCCAGGATTGTTGAGATCTGTGGAATGGAGCCAGCACTGGCCGCGTTAGCAGCATGGAAAAGTGGAGAAAATAGCATTGCTTTAGTTTTTTTTTGGCATTTAATAGCAGCTTTTTGTTTAGGAGTTGGCTCTGAAGTAGATTGAATTCAGATTGTAGGTATCCACAGGCAGCGTCTGGCGAAGGACGACTTAGATAAAGAACCAAGTCATCTGTGAACAGATGGATGTTGGCCTTAGTTATGTTGGTGTCAGTGTTGTTTATGTGAATTGCAAACAGTTGGGGATCAAGATTCGATCCCTGAATTCGAACACACGTTTCCCGACTAAAACTGCACACTGAAAAAGCACAGGGCTCCTTCCCTCTTCACTGCCAGAGCTCAGCTGAAACTCCAGCAGACAAAACCGGACACTTCCTTTGAGTTCCTCCCAGTTCTTGGCTGGATTGGCTGTCACTCACAATAGACTGCCTCTGTTGGTCCAAAAAGGCACCGAAGCCCAAACTACATCTCCCAGAGCCACTGCCCATACAATCCTCTTGTGGCTGGCTCAAATTACGAGTCCAAGTTCTAATTCGTCCAAGGCACCATTTTAGAGCTACCTTAACCCACACTGATTGGTCCAGTTCAGCAGTTCAAAACTAGAATGGGGAACTAGGCAAACACAGTTCTGACTGCAAAGAAAGCAGGTTAGACAAACTGTATTTTCATTATTACTCTAAATGATTTCTGGCAAAGAGTTACATCTTTCAGATAGGTTCCTTTGCACTCCTAGTGACTGCAAAAATGGAGTGAATTGGGAGCAGCTCGAGTGGTACTCAAGCAAAGAAACACACAGTCCCCCCATACAAACTAATTATGTCTGCAAGCAGACAGCTCTTAAAGAGACAGTACCAGAGGCTCTAAAAACACTCACAGATAAATGGCTTAAACGCCAAACACCATTCAGGCTTGGAGCATTCAAGCAAGCTCCTGGAAGTCTTTTGGGAACCCCCATTTGCAGGGGGGTTACAGGAGCAAGAGTGAATGGCTCCCCTTGGGGGCCGTTGGGACCCAGTGAAGATAGGAGGAACTCTAATTAAACCAGTCAGCAAGTTAAAGTATTTCAATCAATCAATCAATCAATCAATCAATCAATCAAATCTTTATTTATCCAGGCAAACACCAATGAGCATAGCTTATTTACAAGATGGACCTGGTTAGCACAGGAACACAGGATATACAATATATGAACAGTCACAACATAACACCTCAGTAATATTATACAATACAGAGATACAATAGTTAAACGTAGTCATAAGTGGAGAACAGTTTATAAACAGTGGTTCAATTCCTTCATGGTGTATAATGAGTCTAGTCACAGTAGCTGGAACTACTAACGAGGACAAATGTTAGGTAATGGTATGTTACATACAATGCCATAAGAAACAAGACAGACAGTGAGTTAAAAAAAAAGAAAAAAACAAACAGTGTAATGGGGTAGAAGAGGGTGTGTGGTAGGGGAGGCGAGATAGAGTAAAGGCAGGGTGGTAGGGGATAAAAGAGGGACAGATGAAGCCACGGAGCAGACACAGAACAGGTGGGCGGGGAGCAGAATTAGGTATTAGAGAAATATAAAGAAGAACCCACAAGGTCAGGCACAGCGGAGAGGACAATACTGTCATGGTACGCTATATGCACCACTAACATCATTCTGTGACATGCATGGGCTTACACAGCTAATAAATGAACCTACTAAAGTAAACAAAAAGAACCTAAAAACAATACACTTTTGGACATACTATTAGTGAGTAATCCTCACCTCTTCTCACATATTGGAGTACTGTTCAATGACATCAGTGACCATTGTACTATTGCAGCAATTAGAACAGCATATAGCCTTCATCCCCTTCAAAATTCATGCTGAGGAGATTGAAAAAGAAATTCAACATCAATGCATACCTGGATGATATCAAACACTCCACAAGATGGCAAGAATTCTATTTAGCGAACACTACAGAGATTGCAAATGTATTCTAAATGATATCATCACAAGTGCTCTAAACACCCATGCACCAGTTTCTAAACTACGTATCAAAAATAAAACCTGTCGTTGGTTCAATTCAGATCTTAAATCCACCCTGCTCAACAGGGACAAGCTTTGGAAGAAGGCTCGAAAAACTAGGTTAGCCACTGACTGGGAGCAGTTCAGAAAAGCTAGGAATCTCTGCACCAAGAAAGTGCGAGACACTAAAGCTGCATACTACATGGCTGAACTAGACTCATCATACCTCAACCATGCCAAATTTTGGAACACCATAAAATATATTACTGGCAATGTCACAAGCAACCTACTCCCAGAAAAATTACATAGTGGAAATAGAACCATCATTGACAGAATAGAAGTCCTGGAAGCCTTTAATAATCACTTTACTACTGCTGGGCTAGCATTTGACTCCTCTCCAGCCAACCTACTGAGATTGCAACTAGGGATTAAGAACTCTGACGCAAGAGTGACTGACTCCACTTTCTCCTTCACACCAACCACGCTGAAGCAAGTTGAAGAACTAATATTACAGTTGGATACAAAAAAAAGTGCAGGTGCTGACTCCCTTGACCCCTACTTCATAAAAATTGCCATACATGTTTTAGCAGTACCGGTGACACATCTGTTCAACCTTTCAATACAGTCAGGAGGTATCCCGTCAATCTGGAAAACTGCTCAAGTTATTACACTACTGTAAACCGGGAATCCAACAGACCTCAATAACTACAGACCAATCTCCATTCTTCCGGTATTGTCCAAATTACTTGAAAAAATTGTGAGCACCCAGTTAAGGGAATACATAGAAGCTAACAATCTTCTAAACCCAGTGCAATCTGGCTTCAGAACAAAACACAGTACCATCACAGCTCTTGCAAACGTCACCAATGACTGGCAACTTGAATTGGACAAAAAAAAAATTGTGTTTGTGCTGTTTTCTTAGATCTAAGTAAGGCCTTTGATATGGTTGACCACGACCTGCTCCTCTCATCACTGAGGTCAGTTGGGCTTGACACCAAATCCATTACATGGTTTTATAATTATCTTTCAGGAAGAACTCAGCAGGTAAAGGCCGAAGGAGAACTATCCCCACTCAGACCACTTCAAAGAGGAGTACCACAAGGATCTATCCTTGGCCCTATTCTATTTGCAATATATATCAACAACATTGACTTAAATGTTTCCAAAGCCACTGTACACCTGTTTGCTGATGATACTGTACTATATGTCAGTCACTCTTCACCTATCACAGCCTGCAAAGAACGACAAGCAGAATTCGACCTGCTGCAACATCAACTGCTGGGAAAGAAATTACTATTGAATGCAAAAAAAAAAACAAGGCAATGTTTTTCTCCCGTCAGGTGCAGACACGATACAATATCCCATTCGACCTTCCTATATTATCCACTGCCCTTGATGAAAACCTAGATTATGTCATGAAATTCAAATATCTGGGGGTATGGCTAGATAATAGGTTAGACTACCTAGAGCATTTGGAAGAACTGCTAAAAAAACTCAAAGACTTGGACTTTACTACAGAATAAAGCACTTCCTTACAAGTGATTCAAAAAAGAAGATGGTCCAGGCCACTTTCCTCTCAGTACTTGACTATGTTGACTTCTTATACAGTCGCTGCCCCACTGTATGTCTGAACAAAATAGATACACTATATCACAGAGCCTTGAGGTTCGTCACAGACCTACCTTACAGCACTCACCACTGTCTGCTTTACTCTGCAGTGGGATGGACTTCACTTCAAGCTAGAAGAGATAGAAATGCAATACTATGGACCTACAGAGCAATATCGCAGCAGCTTCCAAAATATATCTCTGACTGCTTTCTACAAGCCACATCAAATAGTTATGCATTAAGAAGTCTGAACCTCATTACCTCAAGGTGCCTAAATTCCACTCCCAACATGGTAGATATGCATTTAGCTATGTGTTATCCACTCTATGGAACACAATGCAGAAGACACTGAAAATGAAGAAGCTTATATCTATTACAGCCTTCAAATATCTATATAATAGGATTTTCAGAGAAAAATGTAACTGTTTCCATCAACACTAGTTTAACCTCTCATTTATAGATAGACAGGACAAGCTTACCAGCACCCACTGTAAAGTTACCCTATAGTTCACTAACCAGTGCCTTATTCATTTCCCTATACCCTTAATACTTTAATTTCCTCAACTCTCCCAGCTCCTACCTCTCCAGCCTAACCCTCTCCTCTTCCTCCTAGACCTACTCTAGATCCTCTTATTGCACCAACTCTTATGATTCTTAAACCCTCCCTTGGAGTCATATCTCTCAGTTTTCACTACATCCATTCATATTAGTTTAATTTTTTCTACGGAATTCACTGATACTTTCAACCCTTCATCAAAAAGTGACAGTATTAAAGTGTCTCCCATTACCTATTTTAGCAAGCTGGCTACCTCATGAATCGTGTATATATGTATTATATCCTTGTTTTTTCTAACATATCAATTAATGTGTTCTGTACTTTATATATTGTTTCATTCCTGTTTTCTCAAATTTATGTATACTCCGATTGTTATATTATTGGGAGTTGTTGTATAACTCTCACTTCTGTCTTCTAAAAATTGTAAATATACTGAATGCTATATTTCATGTAAATTGAACCTTGACCTTACCAGGTCCATCTTGCAAATGAGCCTTGCTCAACGATGTTCGCCTGGATAAATAAAGATTTGAACGATTGATTGATAAGTGCAGGGAAGTGTAGGATCGGGGGAAGCAGTTGCAAATGTCTTTGACCGAATGGTCATATAGTGTCTTGAAGGAGGATAGACTGACCGGGGTACTAAGCGTTAGCGATTTTTGTATTTTGTTCCATAGAGATGGCAGTGCAAAGCTTATCTCCATTCTCCCAGAGTGTGTTTTTAGCTTAGGTACCTTTAAGGAAATAAAAGAGTAGCTTCTCAGTGCATAGTTCCCAAGCTCGCACAACGGAAGACAATCCGATATATATAGGGGTATTTTTTTGATAATAGCTCTGAACATTCAGAGTACAGCATTTCTGTTTCTCCTGTACTGAAGGGAGGGCCACCCCATGGCAGCATAAAGGGCACAATAATGAGTGGAAAAAGGTAGGCCAGTAATGAATCTCAGAAACATGTGATACAATGTATTCAATTTAGTAACATGAGAAACAGAGCAGTGACTATAAAGAAAGTCAGCATAGTCGACCAAGGAGATAAATGTTGTTTGTACCAGCCGCCGCTTGGCATCACTAGTAAGGTAGTTATTAGACCTGAAAAAGAGTCCAAGCCTCTGCCTCAATTTCTTTAGCAGATTTTTGATATGGTCCATTAAGGAAAGTATATGGTCGAGCCACACTCCCAAATACTTGTATTTATTGACAAATTCTAGGTTTTCTCCCAGGATTGTTGTGATCTGTGGAATGGAGCCAGCACTGGCCGTGCTAGCAGCATGGAAAAGTGGAGAAAATAGCATTGCCTTAGTATTTTTTTGGCATTTAATAGGAGCTTTTTGTTTAGGAGGTGGCTCTGAAGTAGATTGAATTCAGATTGTAGGTATCCACAGGCAGCGCCTGGCGAAGGACGACTTAGATAAAGAACCATGTCATCTGTGAACAGATGGATGTTGGCCTTAGTTATGTTGGTGTCAGTGTTGTTTATGTAAATTGCAAACAGTTGGGGATCAAGATTCGATCCCTGAATTCGAACACACGTTTCCCGACTAAAACTGCACACTGAAAAAGCACAGGGCTCCTTCCCTCTTCACTGCCAGAGCTCAACTGAAACTCCAGCAGACAAAACCGGACACTTCCTATGAGTTCCTCCCAGTTCTTGGCTGGATTGGCTGTCACTCACAATAGACTGCCTCTGTTGGTCCAAAAAGGCACCGAAGTCCAAACTACATCTCCCAGAGTCACTGCCCATACAATCCTCTTGTGGCTGGCTCAAATTGAGTCCAAGTTCTAATTCGTCCAAGGCACCATTTTAGAGCTACCTTAACCCACACTGATTGGTCCAGTTCAGCAGTTCAAAACTAGAATGGGGAACTTGGCAAACACAGTTCTGACTGCAAAGAAAGCAGGTTAGACAAACTGTATTTTCATTATTACTCTAAATGATTTCTGGCAAAGAGTTACATCTTTCAGATAGGTTCCCTTTGCACTCCTAGAGACTGCAAAAATGGAGTGAATTGGCAGCAGCTCAAGTGGTACTCAAGCAAAGAAACACACAGTCCCCCCATACAAACTAATTATGTCTGCAAGCAGACAGCTCTTAAAGAGACAGTACCAGAGGCTCTAAAAACACTCACAGATAAATGGCTTAAACGCCAAACACCATTCAGGCTTGAAGCATTCAAGCAAGCTCCTGGAAGTCTTTTGGGAACCCCCATTTGCAGGGGGGTTACAGGAGCAAGAGTGAATGGCTCCCCTTGGGGGCCGTTGGGACCCAGTGAAGATAGGAGGAACTCTAATTAAACCAGTCAGCAAGTTAAAGTATATCAATCAATCAATCAATCAATCAATCAATCAATCAATCAAATCTTTATTTATCCAGGCGAACACCAATGAGCATAGCTTATTTACAAGATGGACCTGGTTAGCACAGGAACACAGGATATACAATATATGAACAGTCACAACATAACACCTCAGTAATATTATACAATACAGAGATACAATAGTTAAACGTAGTCATAAGTGGAGAACAGTTTATAAACAGTGGTTCAATTCCTTCATGGTGTATAATGAGTCTAGTCACAGTAGCTGGAAGTACTAACGAGTACAAATGTTAGGTAATGGTATGTTACATACAATGCCATAAGAAACAAGACAGACAGTGAGTTAAAAAAAAAGAAAAAAACAAACAGTGTAATGGGGTAGAAGAGGGTGTGTGGTAGGTGAGGCGAGATAGAGTAAAGGCAGGGTGGTAGGGGCTAAAAAGAGGGACAGATGAAGCCTCGGAGCAGCCACAGAACAGGAGGGCTGGGAGTACTATTAGGTATTAGAGAAATATAAAGAAGAACCCACAAGGTCAGGCACAGCGGAGAGGACAATACTGTCATGGTACGCTATATGCACCACTAACATCATTCTGTGACATGCATGGGCTTACACAGCTAATAAATGAACCTACTAAAGTAAACAAAAAGTACCCTAAAAACAATACACTTTTGGACATACTATTAGTGAGTAATCCTCACCTCTTCTCACATATTGGAGTACTGTTCAATGACATCAGTGACCATTGTACTATTGCAGCAATTAGAACAGCATGTAAGCCTTCATCCCCTTCAAAATTCATGCTGAGGAGATTGAAAAAGAAATTCAACATCAATGCATACCTGGATGATATCAAACACTCCACAAGATGGCAAGAATTCTATTTAGCTAACACTACAGAGATTGCAAATGTATTCTAAATGATATCATCACAAGTGCTCTAAACACCCATGCACCAGTTTCTAAACTACGTATCAAAAATAAAACCTGTCGTTGGTTCAATTCAGATCTTTAATCCACCCTTCTCAACAGGGACAAGCTTTGGAAGAAGGCTCGAAAAACTAAGTTAGCCACTGACTGGGAGCAGTTCAGAAAAGCTAGAACCATCATTGACAGAATAGAAGTCCTGGAAGCCTTTAATAATCACTTTACTACTGCTGGGCTAGTATTTGACTCCTCTCCAGCCAACCTACTGAGATTGCAACTAGGGATTAAGAACTCTGACACAAGAGTGACTGACTCCACTTTCTCCTTCACACCAACCACGCTGAAGCAAGTTGAAGAACTAATATTACAGTTGGATACAAAAAAAAGTGCAGGTGCTGTCTCCCTTGACCCCTACTTCATAAAAATTGCCATACATGTTTTAGCAGTACCGGTGACACATCTGTTCAACCTTTCACTACAGTCAGGAGTTATCCCGTCAATCTGGAAAACTGCTCAAGTTATTCCACTACGGTTGACCACGACCTGCTCCTCTCATCACTGAGGTCAGTTGGGCTTGACACCAAATCCATTACATGGTTTTATAATTATCTTTCAGGAAGAACTCAGCAGGTAAAGGCCGAAGGAGAAATATCCCCACTCAGACCACTTCAAAGAGGAGTACCACAAGGATCTATCCTTGGCCCTATTCTATTTGCAATATATATCAACAACATTGACTTAAATATTTCCAGAGCCACTGTACACCTGTTTGCTGATGATACAGTACTGTATGTCAGTCACTCTTCACCTATCACAGCCTGCAAAGAACTTCAAGCAGAATTCGACCTGCTGCAACATCAACTGCTGGGAAAGAAATTACTATTGAATGCAAAAAAAAAAAAAAAACAAGGCAATGTTTTTCTCCCCTCAGGTGCAGACAGGATACACTATCCCTTTCGACCTTTCTAAATTATCCACTGCCCTTGGTGAAAACCTAGATTATGTCAAGAAATTCAAATATCTGGGGGTATGGCTAGATAATAGGTTAGATTACCTAGAGCATTTGGAAGAACTGCTAAAAAAACTCAGACAAAGACTTGGACTTTACTACAGAATAAAGCACTTCCTTACAAGTGATTCAAAAAAGAAGATGGTCCAGGCCACTTTCCTCTCAGTACTTGACTACGTTGACTTCTCATACAGTCGCTGCCCTACTGTATGTCTGAACAAAATAGATACACTATATCACAGAGCCTTGAGGTTCATCACAGACCTACCTTACTGCACTCACCACTGTCTGCTTTACTCTGCAGTGGGATGTACTTCACTTCAAGCTAGAAGAGATAGAAATGCAATACTATGGACCTACAGAGCAATATCGCAGCAGCTTCCAAAATATATCTCTGACTGCTTTCTACAAGCCACATCAAATAGTTATGCATTAAGAAGTCTGATCCTCATTACCCTCAAGGTGCCTAAATTCCACTCCCGACATGGTAGATATGCATTTAGCTATGTGTTATCCACTCTATGGAACACAATGCAGAAGACATTGAAAATGAAGAAGCTTATATCTATTACAGCCTTCAAATATCTATATAATAGGATTTTCAGAGAAAAATGTAACTTTTTCCATCAACACTAGTTTAACCTCTCATTTACAGATAGACAGGACAAGCTTACCAGCACCAACTGTAAAGTTACCCTATAGTTCACTAACCAGTGCCTTATTCATTTCCCTATACCCTTAATACTTTAATTTTCTCAACTCTCCCAGCTCCTACCTCTCCAGCCTAACCCTCTCCTCTTCCTCCTAGACCTACTCTAGATCCTCTTATTGCACCAACTCTTATGATTCTTAAACCCTCCCTTGGAGTCATATCTCTCAGTTTTCACTACATCCATTCTTATTAGTTTAATTTTTTCTACGGAATTCACTGATACTTTCAACCCTTCATCAAAAAGTGACAGTATTAAAGTGTCTCCCATTACCTATTTTAGCGAGCTGGCTACCTCATGAATCGTGTATATATGTATTATATCCTTGTTTTTTCTAACATATCAATTAATGTGTTCTGTACTTTATGTATTGTTTCATTCCTGTTTTCTCAAATTTATGTATACTCCGATTGTTATATTATTGGGAGTTGTTGTATAACTCTCACTTCTGTCTTCTAAAAACTGTAAATATACTGAATGCTATATTTCATGTAAATTGAACCTTGACCTTACCAGGTCCATCTTGCAAATGAGCCTTGCTCAACGATGTTCGCCTGGATAAATAAAGATTTGAATGATTGATTGATTGATTGATAAGTGCAGGGAAGTGTAAGATTGGGGGAAGCAGTT
Source organism: Neoceratodus forsteri (assembly GCA_016271365.2). Classification (NCBI taxonomy): domain Eukaryota; kingdom Metazoa; phylum Chordata; order Ceratodontiformes; family Ceratodontidae; genus Neoceratodus; species Neoceratodus forsteri. Next base: position 339,160,280 of record JADMNL010000026.1, read on the forward strand.
GCAAATGTCTTTGACCGACTGGTCATATAGTGTCTTGAAGGAGGATAGACTGACCGGGGTACTAAGCGTTAGCAATTTTTGTATTTTGTTCCATAGAGATTTCAGTGCAAAGCTTATAGCCGTTCTCCCAAAGTGTGTTTTTAGCTTAGGTACCTTTAAGGAAATAAAGGAGTAGCTTCTCAGTGCATAGTTCCCAAGCTCGCATAACGGAAGATAATCCAATATATATAGGGGTATTTTTTTGATAATAGCTCTGAACATTCAGAGTACAGCATTTCTGTTTCTCCTGTACTGAAGGGAGGGCCAACCCATGGCAGCATAAAGGGCACAATAATGAGTGGAAAAAGGTAGGCCAGTAATGAATCTCAGAAACATGTGATACAATGTATCCAATTTAGTAACATGAGAAACAGAGCAGTGACTATAAAGAAAGTCAGCATAGTCGACCAAGGAGATAAATGTTGTTTGTACCAGCCGCCGCTTGGCATCGCTAGTAAGGTAGTTATTAATCCTGAAAAAGAGTCCAAGCCTCTGCCTCAATTTCTTTAGCAGATTTTTGATATGGTCCATAAAGGAAAGTATATGGTCGAGCCCCACTCCCAAGTACTTGAATTTATTGACAAATTCTAGGTTTTCTTCCAGGATTGTTGTGTTCTGTGGAATGGAGCCAGCACTGGCCGGGTTAGCAGCATGGAAAAGTGGAGAAAATAGCATTGCCTTAGTTTTTTTTTGGCATTTAATAGGAGCTTTTTGTTTAGGAGTTGGCTCTGAAGTAGATTGAATTCAGATTGTAGGTATCCACAGGCAGCGTCTGGCAAAGGACAACTTAGATAAAGAACCGTGTCATCTGCGAACAGATGGATGTTGGCCTTAGTTATGTTGGTGTCAGTGTTGTTTATGTAAATTGCAAACAGTTGGGGACCAAGATTCGATCCCTTGGGGATCCCTCTTTGCAGAGGTTTAAGGGGAGAAAGTTCACCTTCTGCTTTGACTTGCTGCCACCGGTCAGAGAGGTAGTCAGCAAACCAATGCAAGGATAGTGAGTCCAGTCCTATCACCCTCAGGAAGGAAGGGAGCAGGCCATGACTGATGGTGTTGAAAGCCTTTCTTTAGTCTAAGAACACTGCACAGACAAAGTTTCGGTTCTCCAGGTCTCTCTGCCAATCATTGGTCACTTTGGCTAGGTTCGTAATGGTGCTATGCTGTGCTCTAAAACCAGATTCCATTGGGTTTAAAAGATTCATAGTTTCTACATAGCTCTGATCTGTATGCAGATAATGCCTCTCCACATTACCCCTCACCACCTCCAACTCGACAAGGCCCTTGGTGCTGCTCCCACCACCACCCCATTGCACCCCCTTCCACCGCCCCCCTCCCACTGCCCCCCTCTTCCCGCCCTTCAAGGGTAATTTCAAACCTTTCCTTCTGGTTTATATACAACTAGCCCGCTACCATCCGAGTAATCATTTAACCACTATGCAGTCATCTCAACTTTAGTCTAACAATGGATTCTGGAGGTCGCTGCAGGAAGGAGGGGTGGGGGTTTAAAATTGGTGCTTATAATCCTTTTACTGAAATATCTTCTAGTCTGCTATAATTTTTGTTCACAATTTGTCTAACTGTCATGTAATTGCTTTTGTATGCCAATTGAGCAGGCATCTGTAACCACTGTATATGTTTAGTGTCCTATTTGTCCACCCCAATGTGGAACCTTTGTAAAAGAGCTCACACTCAAAGGTCTCTCCGAAATTATAAATCAATAAATAAATAAACATAGGTTCTCAACTGTTTGCTTACAATTTTTTTCAACAGTTTGGACAGTATATGGAGTAGAGAAATTGTTCTGTAGTTATTAAGATCACAGGGGTCCCCAGATTTAAACAGAGGGGATAACATGAGCTGTTTTCCATAAGGGTGGGAGGATTCCAAGGGACAGTGAGAGATTGAATAGGTGGGTAATTGGTACAGCTGAAGCATGGTAGGCGACCTTTGGAAAGTATGGGTCTAGAGAGTCAGCACATGCACTTTTTTGGTATCCAACTGTAATAGAAGTTCTTCAACCTCTTTCAACAATGTAGGCTGGAAAGAAAAGACTGAGTTGGTAAGAAGAGGTTCACAGTTTTGCACACCCAACTGGGAGCGTAAAGAACATGCAGAGGAGTTGTCAAATGCCAGCCCTGTGGTGGCAAAGTGGTTGTTAAATGCATCCAGGATCTCCATTTTGTCGCAGATGTTGGTACTGCCAGAGGTAATCTTTGCAGGCAGGGAATTCCCTGGGGTATGTCCGGACATATCCTTCATGGACTTCCAAAATTTAGAGGAGTTTCTGGCAGCAGAATCCAGTTCCAAACAATGAAAGGAGGCCTTAGCATCTCTTAGCATCTTGGTGCATGTATTCTTGGCTTTCCTGAAGTGACACCAGTCCATCGGGACCTTAGTTGTTCGTGCTTGTTTCCAAAGCTTGTCCCTGTCCAGCAGTGCTGTTTTGAGTTCTAAAGAGAACCAGTGACAGGTTCTACTCCTTACCCTATCTTTTACAAGAGGGGCATACTTATTTAATGCCCCCGGCACAATTTCAGAGAAGATGTCATATGCCAAGTGGACTGAGTTAGCTAGGTAAAAGTCCTGCCAATGCAGCTAGTATTTTAGCTCATCAAGGTAGGCAGACTGATCGAAGTTACGTCTGGACCTCTTAGTAAAGAACCTTGATGAGGATAGTGGATTCTGGACTGATTTTATGCCAGCTATGATGCCATGGTCACTAACATCAGAGAAGAAGATTCCTGCATGGGCGAACAGTACTATTAGCAGGGTTCTTCATATTAGGGTGCGTAGGCTCACCAATAAGTTGCATCAGCCCATGGGCATCATAGAACTCCTTAAGTGGTGCAGCAGCCTTGGACATCCAATCAAGGTTAAGATCCCCAAGGATAACTGTTTCAAGGGAGCCATGCCCCGTAATAGTAGTTGGATGGGTGAGGATTAGAGAGCCAGCAGATGGAGGTCTATAGCAACCTATGACACAAAGCGCAGTGGAGGAGGATATCTCAACCTTTAGTGCTAGGCATTCAAATTGGTTTGCAATGGATAACGAGTCTAGGCATGAAACCAAGTATTTATCCTTGATGTAGATGGTCACTTCTCCACCTCTAGTGAGCCTGTCAGCTCTAAATAATGAATAGTCTGGGATGTTAATTTCTCTGTCAGACGTAGAGGGTCTGAGTCATGATTCGGAGATCACCGAAACATCCAGTGTGGTATGATTGACCCAGGCCAGGATCAAGGTATGCTTTTTAACAGGTTGCATGCGTTCATATGCATAAAGCACATTCCTTTTAGTTTTGCTGGATCTGATGGGGAAGTAAGAACTTTAGCTGGGCCAGGGTTAATCTCAATGTCTCCTGAGCACAACAGAATGAAAAGTAAGAGCTTCCTTAGAGCAGCAATAGTCATTTTGTAATCCCTTGCCTGTGTTCATCTACAAGGGGTGTTGGGCTGAGTAAATAGAACCCCGTATTAAGATCTGGTCTCTCTTAAGACAGCAATTACCAACACCCTGGCTGTGAGATGTAAAGAGAGGTAAGTGCACGGTAGAGTGATGGATATGCCCTGTGGGGGCAGTTCGGCCCAAGTCCTGCCACTAATAGTAGTTCGAACAGAGGGCTGCAGGTGGGGGAGTCTAAGAGCACAAAGATAATTATATGATGAGTTATGGTGCACATGACAGCCCACCGGAAGGCTATGTTCCCCCCGGCTAGATGATTGGGAGAGCTTGTGTACTGTGCATGGCACAAAGAAAAGAAGGAACAGAAAATAGAGCCGGTGGGGCACCCACATGGTGATGCCTTGCATAAAGCAGACACAGTTGATATGTCTGGTCCTTGCAGCCTATAGACTGAATTAGCAACCTGCGCAAAGGCAAAGGTTCCAGCTTCTGGGATGGTTTGGCTGTGACTGGGTATGTCACCATAGGCAGTGGAAGTGTAAGAACTGAAATGGTTTATAGTCGAATTAGGGTGAGGTCCCTAACAATAGGGCAGGTTAGAGCAGTAACTGAGAGGAGTTAACTGGAGAACTGAAAGGGTATATAGTCAAATTAGGGTGAGGCCCCTAACAATAGGGCAGGTTAGAGCAGTAATTGAGAGGAGTTAACTGGAGTGGCTGGAGGAAAAGTTGAGAGCAAATGTACTACCCTGTGGGTGAGACTGTTTTAAACAGGAATGGTTAGAAAGTGAGTCAAGTCAGGCACTGAAAACAGGGAGGCCAATAGCATAAGAATGTGCAGTTGTGGAGTGACTAATCAGCTGCTAGGCTGAGGAAGGGGGCGGAGCAAGGGTCTATTTAATATTGTGAGGAGGTGGGGGAGTGGGGGAGGAAGAAAAAAATTCAGTCCAGAACAAAGCACTGAAAGAGATTTCACTGAGAACAGGAAGCGCCAGGAGTTGGAAAATCAGCCAAGGAGCAGAAACTGCCAATCAGTGCCTGGCTCCTCTACTGGGCATCCAGTCAAAACAGTGGCATTCAAAACCATGAGTTTCGGAGGTCCGGTGCGTATCTGAATCTGTCCGGGGGTCAGTCGGACAGTCTGTTAGCTGCAGGATGCTTGGAGAGAGCCAGGGCCACAGGAGCAGCTTGGGAAGCCTGCAGATGGGCTGTCTGAATCTGTCCAGGGGTCAGTCGGGTGGTCTGTTAGCTGCAGGATGCTCGGAGAGAGCCAGGGCCACAGGAGCAGCTTGGAAAGCCCGCAGATGGGCTGTCTGAATCTGTCCAGGGGTCAGTCGGGCGGTCTGTTAGCTGCAGGATCCTCAGAGAGAGCCAGGGCCACAGGAGCAGCTTGGGAAGCCCGCAGATGGGCTGTCTGAATCTGTCCAGGGGTCAGTTGGGTGGTCTGTTAGCTGCAGCCTGCTCAGAGAGAGCCAGGGCCACAGGAGCAGCTTGAGAAGCCCACAGATGGGCTGTCTGAATCTGTCTGGGGGTCAGATGGGCGGTCTGTTAGCTGTGGCCTGCTTGGAGAGAGCCAGGGCCACCGGAGCAGCTTGGGAAGCCTGCAGATGGGCTGTCTGAATCTGTCCGGGATCAGTCGGGCTGTCTGTTAGCTGTGGCCTGCTTGGAGAGAGCCAGGGCCACAGGAGCAGCTTGGGAAGCCTGCAGATGGGCTGTCTGAATCTGTCCGGGATCAGTCGGGTGGTCTGTTAGCTGTGGCCTGCTCTGAGAGAGCCTGGGCCATAGGATTAGCTTGAGGAGTTCGCAGATGGGCTGTCTGGGGATCAAGCTTACTTGTGGTCTGTCAAGACTAGCAGAAGCCAACTACAAACCTTTAATACAGAAAGTGAAAAGTGACTGCTTGAGGTGGCAGACCCTCCCTTTGACATTGGTGGGCAGAGTCAATTTAGTAAAAATATGGATTCTGCCGCAATGTTTATACATATTACAATCGATCCCCACCCAGCTCCCTTTGGCTTACATAAAGGCATTAGAAGGGGTGGTCACCTCTCTGTTATGTCAGGGACAGAGGCCTAGAATAAAAAAAGAGGCACTATGGTCCCCAGTAAGAAAGGGGGGCTAGGTCTACCTAACTTATAAATCTACTACATGGCGGCCTAGTTGGCTTTAATAGAAGATTTGATCCCGGGGTGAAGTCCAGGTGAGTGTGGGTGGACTTGAAAACTGAGGAGGGGGACGACCTAATGTACGCTTCAACATTGATCCCCAGTGTGACTAAAAAACAGCCCTTGGTAATTAAAAATCCACTAACTAAAGCCCTGGTCAAGGTATGGAAAAAAAGCCCATAACATTCTGGGGGATGGGGGGTGGATTTCTCTCTTCCCGGAGGCTACAATAGCTGCCACATTGAAGACACACTATGGCTTGCATGCAGTAGAAGTAAGAACTCTGGGAGATTGGACCACAAAGGGACTATGTCTCCTTTCCCAGTTATATGATGGGGACAAGATAATAGACTTTTCTAAACTTCTCGGGAGAGTCAACCCTGAGAGCTTCACACTTCCTTACCTACTGCAAAATTAGAAACATGCTTAACCCAGAGGGTGGTGCAGGTATAGGCCCTACACGTTCTCCTCTAGAGGAAATATTTAGGGAAGGTCCAGTGAGGCAAAGCTCAAGACCACTAAGTAGAGGCTATTCAGTTATTAAGTGCACTGCCAGACCCCCGGGAAAAACGTAGGAGAACGTGGGAGGAAGACCTAAACCCTGAATGTCTGACAGGAGGGGGCTGGGATAAAATCCTTAAAGTGGGAATGAAGTGCTGTGTTAATAATAGGCTACGGGCCATTCATTTAAATTATATTTATAGAACATACTTCACCCCAGTTCTAGCCCACAAGATAGACCCCTTGATCCCAGAGACTTGCCCAAAATGTAAAATACATGTAGGGACGTTCTGCCACAGAGTTTGGCAGTGCCCCAAGGTCTGTTGCTTCTAGTACGAGGTTACACAAATCTTGGCATGCACAGTAGGTACACAAATATGGGTGGACCCAGTTGGGGTATTACTGAGCCTCCCCAGAGGGGAAGCAATAAAGATAATACATACCCACTGGTAAATCTGGGTTACGTAGTGGGGAAGAGAGTACTTGCCATGCACTGGAGATTGGATACTTGCCCCACCATTGTGCAATGGACCCAAGCACTACTACAGTGCATGAAGTTGGAGCACATAAAGTACTCTGTGAAAAACCAACTGGAACGCTATCAAAGTATGTGGTTTCCCCTAGAGGAAGCTTTGAAAAAGAGTTGGTTTTCTAAGGCTCTGATTTTTGGGATTAAGGTGGGGGGGGGGGGTTGACTCACCAAGTCTAAAATGAAATTGAGAAATGTTAATTTTTGAGATCCCCTTACTAATAAGCAATATAAGCACTATATTATAAACTGTAGATTACCGTACAAAGGGAAATTTACCACATAAATATTATTTTACTATATAATTTAAGCAAGATTTGTGCATACTGGAAAAACTGTACAAATGTAGAGATATGATGTCTGATGCAGTACTTTTCAATATTTACTTTTTGTCTCCTCGTCAATATGTTTGTAACTGCTGTCCTGTAACACTGTCTTTCTTTACTAAATAAAGCTTACAACAACAACAAAAAATAAGAAGAAATAAATAAAATATTAACCCCCCACTCAACCTGTGTAAAATAAATTAATGTCCAAACTACAAAGCACATACAAACTATAACCCCGACTCACACAATCATCAAAACCAAACCAAGCATACATGCACTCACACACACACCCCTCAAACCCCCACCCACCCAGTAAAATGATTAACAGACATTAAAGATCCAGGTTTTCGTTTGTGCCACCCGATGAATATTGCTACGGCAGATGAAGAGTCAGGCGACTTAAAAGTTAGGTCTTTAGTGGAGTCCAAAATACAGCCAGAAAAAAAAAACTTGCAGATATTCAAAGTTTCCTCTTCCAGCCATGCTCTCACCACAACAGGAAGATAGTAGAAATGGTTCATGCAAAGTCAGCCTGGGATTGCAACAGTCACAGATGCCCCCCAGCAGTGCTCACTCCAATACTGGGGAGATGAAGGTAACAGGTCTAATAATAATCAAATATTCCCTCCGAGCAGTGCTCTCCCCTCAACTGGAGTGGAGGAACCCATATGAATAAAGCCAATATAGTTATTAGTTAATACAGTCCAAACAGTTTTAATATTTTTCTTTCTGTTTATGCTCCTGTCCTCTCTATCAGGGTCCCACGAAGTGTCTGACCGCTCAGCTGTACTCCTGAGTGCTTCCAGGGAGAGCAATCCTCCATTGTACTGCAGTTTACCACCCAGGCGGAGAAGGAAAGAGCCCTGGCTTCTCTCTTCCTACACAAATCTGAATCAGGTGGCTCTCTCTGGTTGCTAGGCATCGGGGTCCATTTTCCATTTTTCTCCCAGTCCCCAAGGGCAGTGGCATACAGGGGAGTCCAAGGAGACATGCACATGCATGGATGTGCTATCGCTCCAGACCCCAGCTGACATCCTCCCCTCCTGCATGGCGTCCCCAACCGCACTACTACCTGCGGTCACCCGGGTGGCAGTATTGTAGTGGGTACGGCAACCCTCCCTCCCTCCCTAGAGGATGAGAGCATCCCAAGGATGCTCAGTTCTCCTCCCCTGGCTGGCCTTCCGATGACCGAGGCACGTTTCTGAACCTGGGTTGCTGGCGTTGCGAGAAGGAGCTCTATCGCTACACTGATGGACCCTCCCAAATAGTTATTAACTTACCGCAACTCAAACAATCATGATCAAAGATGTAAATAATCCATGGCATGGATTCGGGAGCCAGAAGACTACTGTACCTCCACAATCAGTTGACAGCAATCCACGGCAGTAGTATGGCAAGTAATACATGCATAGCTTCCACAGCCCAGCCACAACACAGTCCATTGAGTTAGGTGATCTGGGGAGCTGGAAGGCTACCTCCGAAATGGCAGATTGTTGAAGTCAAAGAACTGAAGTTGCAGGTGTGGTCCAATCTGTCGCCCACTTCTTCACTTGCTGCCTTCTGGCAACTGCACCTTCCCCAGGTAAGATAGCCACCAACCTCTTGCAGCATCCTAGGGCCATGATTGGCCGAAGTCCCATGTTTGCCTGCACCTGATTGGACTAGCCCTTATGGCTCTGTACTTTCATTGGACACTGGCATTTGTTCAATTCTCCACAGACCGCAAGCAGATGTGTCTAATTTCTGTTTTTCTCTGGGCTACTGCTCTTTTGCAAAATTTTCTCCCACCCAACCTCCCCCAACCCCGGCCTTAATTAAATCCACCTTGGCTCCTCCCCTACCCCTCCCTTTTTCCTTCCTATTGGCCATAACCCACTCTCACCCTATACTTCACTGGTAGAGTCATCGGACTGTCACATCAAGTTATTTCTTTTTTAATTTTACAAGTTATTTCTCTGTCCCCTGACATTCTTGATTCCTCTGATCTTCTCTTAATTGGTTGGTTCCCTCTCCCTTCTCCCCACTGTCACATTTATCAATACTCCTTCCCCTGTAATCTGACACCTTTTTTTTGTGCACTACCCTCTAGTACCATATTGCTACCCCTGTGGCTATGAATTCTGCCATGCTTTAAATATGGGTTGCTTGAGATTTATTCCTACCCTGTTCTGCCTTACCCTAATCTGCTGTGCTGACCACTTCATTGCACTATCCTTAAAAAAACCTCCTCAGGGCAGCACCTCTCCCCCCATGTAACGTCTGGCAAGACACCCCTTGCATGTTTCTTCTCATCCCATGCCTTCCCAAACCTGATGCAGCTCTCCTAGGGCTCTGGCTTCACAAGCACCTGAGTACTCCTCCCACACTATTGGCTCCCAGGTTTGCTCTCTCTTGTGCCTCGCTAAGTGTCTGCATTTCTATCCTCCTCCTCCTCCTCCTCCTGCTAATCTGTGCAGGAGACATTGAAACCAACCCTGGGCCATCTGCACCCACCCCTATCCTGACTCCAAGTAACCTGACTTAAATTGCTCCTAAAGGCCTGCACATATGAATGTCTGCAGTCTTCGACCAAAGATGGCTGGATTAGAGGCTTGGCTCTCGTTGTACACCTCAGACATCCTGTGCATTTCTGAGTCGTGGCTTAAACCCAATAACAACATGAGATGGCTGTGCCAGGCTATAACTGCTTTAGAAGAGATTGCTTGCGCAAACGGGCCAGCGGAGTCCTAATCTACACTCATCAAGTTTAAATATCACCAAGCTACCTCCACCTGAATCTGGATCCCCTGATATGGAGTCTATACTTCTCACATTGACTCTTGGTAATGTTAAAAGACTAATTGTTGGTTGCGTACATTTGCCCTCCAGTAAGTCTGCTGCTAGTCTCCCTTCCTTATCTCCTCCCTTGCCAGCCTTCACCGCCATGACCTCGTACTTTCTGGTGACCTCAACATTGATTGGCTTAACCCTGCATCTGACAAATTTCACATGGGACTTCGGCCAATCATGGCCCTATGTCTAGTTGATTGCAACTTAACTCAGCTCGTCCAAGACCCCACATGCATTGACCCAAAAACTGGCAGGTATTCCCTGCTTGACTGGGTGATTAAAAATTTCCCCCTGAAGATTAAAGCTATGGGGATTCTTTCTGACTGCATAAGTGATGATTCACCCACCCTCTGCGTTTGGAGTAATAAGCCTTTCTAAACCCCCACCCCCCCTAGGGTCACTCTGGTCTGTGACGTGTCCCAATTTGACCCAAACGGTTTTATCAACACAATATATCTGACTGGAGCCCCATCAAGAATCTCCCTGATGTTAATCTTGCCTTAGACTTCTTCATTTCCATCTTCACCCATGTTATTAATATCCACGAGCCCCTTAAAAAATACAGGTCCAAGGGTGGAAAAGCCCTGTGGATTAGTAAAGAACTCAGACTGCTCATGTCTACCCATGACCATGCCTGGAAGTCCTTCAAAAAAAGTGGTCAGACCTCTGACTGGCAATTTTATTGACAACTCAAAAACAGATGCAAACACACCCTTCAAAAAGCTAAACATCATCACTTCAAATTGATCCAAATCAAACACCTCTATGACCCTAAAGCATTCTGGAAGCAGGTCAACTCCTTGATCAAAGGGAAGAATGCTAACCTTCCCAGAACTCTTACTGCCCATGGCACCTCCCACACTGACCCCCCTGTCAATTGCCACAGGCTTCAATGAGTTCTTTACTGACCTCACCAAGTATACCTCTCTCTTTCCAGATTCTACTATGCCCACTTCAGCTCCTTTCTCTACTGTACCTCCAGAGGCCCGACCTTCTTTTCACCTTAAACTGGCCACCCTTAAGGAGGTTTGAAGACTTCTTACCAACTTAAAAGAAGATAGCTCCCCTGGGCATAACACTCTAGAGCCAAAGTTCCTCAAGTTTGGTGCACCTGCCCTTGCCCACCCTGTATGTGATCTTTTCAATAGGTCCTTCCCTTCCTGTACTGTCCCCGACAAGTGGAAAGTAGCCGTAGTTGTGCCTGTCCATAAGGGAGGGCCTAATTCCTAAGTTGAAAAGTTAATGGAATGATTGGGGGTGTACTTGGAGGAGGTGGGAGGTCTGGATAGTCGGCAACATGGGTTTGTGCCAGGTAGATCATGTCAAACCAATCTTGTGGAGTTCTATGAATGGGTAACATCAGAACTGGACAGGAGAAAGCCTGTGGATGTATTGTTCTTGGACTTCAACAAGGCGTTTGACTCTGTCCCCCACAATGATCTGGTGGAGAAACTGACCGGGTCGGGAGTAGGCCCTTTGATGGTCAGATGGATTGAAAATTGGCTAGCTGGATGCACCCAGAGAGCAGTGGTCGGTGGGGAGCTCTCGAACCCTAGAGAGGTCAGTAGTGGGGTACCGCAGGGCTCGGTCCTGGGTCCAATCCTGTTTAATGCATACATATCGGACATCAGGGAGGGTATAGGGTGTGAAATGAGTCTCTTCAATGATGACTCCAAGATGGGAGCAGTAGTTGAGGGGGAAGAGGGGAGGTTGGCCCTGCAAGGGGATCTGGACACCCTGGAAAGCTGGGCTCACACATGGAAATTAAATTTCAATATCACCAATTACAAAGTGTTACATCTTGGGTGGGGAAACCCTAAACACAGGTACACCCTGGGAGGGGAGGCGCTGGAGGCCTCAACAGGGGAAAAAGACCTAGGGGTCATGGTGGATGCATGTATGAATAACTCTGAGCAGTGCAGGAGACTGGCTAGCAAGGCAAACAGGATGTTGGGATGCATCGTAAGGGGGATCACCTCTAGGAGCAGGGAAGTGATTCTGCCGCTGTACAATGGACTGGTTAGACCACACCTTGAGTACTGTGTACAGTACTGGAGACCACACTTGAAGAGGGGCATACAGCTCCTGGAGAGGGTACAGAGGAGGGCAACTAAGATGATACAAGGACTAGGGGATTTGATGTACGAGGACAGACTTGGGGAGCTCTACCTGTTTTCATTGAAGGAGAGGAGAGACAGGGGGGACGTAATTGAGGTCTTCAAGTACCTCAAGGGAATAAATAGGGTAAACATGGAGGGGATCTTTAGACTAAAGCAGAGAGGTATCACCAGAGGGCATGGTTTGAAGTTGGAAGGTGGAAGGGTGAGGGGGGAAGAGGAGGAGGTTTTTCACTGAGAGGTGGTGGACCTTGGAATGTGCTGCCTGGCGAGCTGGTTCAGAGATCCACAGTGGAGGGCTTCAAGAGAGGGTGGGACAGACACAGAAAGCGGATGTATCAGATGATGGCCTGGCCCAGGGGGGTTGGGATGGATGATAGGGGTTTCTGGAACACAAGAGGGGGGAGGGCCTCAGCACCCAACTAGGGATCTGAGGTTCGAGCAGACTCGATAGACCGTAAGGCCTAATCTGCTTGCAATTAGTATATTAGTATGAAAACTTCAGACCTATCTCTATCCTATGCCCCTTGCTAAAATCCAGGAATGAATCGTATTTAATCTGCTCTCCCCCTACCAACATGGTTTCAAAAAGACTATAATACTCTTATAGCCTTGTTAAAAGTAACCACCATGGATCAGGGTTCTGCAACAGGTGCCATTTTTGTAGACCTTACCAAGGCTTTTGACCTGGTGAACCGTGGTCTTCTGCTCCATCAGCTCCATTCTCTTGGCTTTGATACCAGTTCCCTAGACTGGGTCCATAGCTACTTATCCTGTAGAACACAAAGGGTTAAGTGGGCTGGTACACCCTCTAGCCTTAGACCAATATCACATGGCATTCCTCAGTGCTCCGTCTGATTTTGTGCTCATTATTTATCAGTGACCTGCCAAATCACTGCGGTGGGGCATCAATGCATCTATATGCAGATGATGCTATAATCTACCACTCCTCGCCAGACCTTGGTCAGATAAATAATGATCTTGCCTCCAACTTTGCCAACCTCGAATGATGGTTCATGAGCAATCAGCTTGTTCTCAACACTGAGAAAATGAAATGCATTCTATTTGCTTGCCCTCCTCCCCCTCCTCAAGTCAGTCCCCCTCACTCCGTATTGCTTCATCCAATGGCGACACCCTTGATTCTGCTCTCACCTTCAAGTACCTGGGCATTACCCGGGACACCTCACTCTCTTTTAAGGCCCATGTAGCTAACATGATCACATCTCTGAACCAAAAGATGGGTCTCTTATACTGTATTCGCCCCTTCCTAACCTCTGCCTCTTGCACTAAGATTGCCTCTTCTGCATCCCTGCTCCCTACCCTAACCTATGGTGCACCTCTGCTGCTCTCCACCAATGCCTCCTCTAGGACTCTCCTTACCCAGGCCTACCACAGGGTGGGTAGCTTCGCCTTCAGAGTAAGTGCCAGACACCACCACTGTCATGTTCTCGCATCCCTGGACTGGCTGCCTTATGAATCTAGACTTAGGTATACCTCTCTGAGGTTCTTACATAAGACTGTGCACAAAACTACTCCCCCTGCCTGTCTGAAGTAGTTTGCCTGGGACAAACTCCTAGAGCTCTTAGGTCTGCTTCTCTCCCACTCCTCACAAAACCAAAACTGAGACTGGCAGCTACTTGCACATCATTCGAGTTTGCTGCCATGTCTGATTTGAACTCTCTACCCCTCCCCAGTCTTGTCTTGTGCCTCCCTACCTCTCTTCCAGTCGAACCTGCACTCTGTTCTATCAAACCCTGCCAGTTGTTTCTGGTGACCCCCTGACCCCCCCCCCCATATATAGTTTCTGTATCTGTTGGAAATGTGGGACATTATAGCTTCTGTATCTGTTTGGAAATAAGGGGCATATTCCCTCTTGTAATTTTTACCTTGATGATTATATGGAACCTCTATCTGATGTACTCAGTTTTCTTTGTTTTTATCTTGTCTGGAACTGTTCTGCTAGATACCCTATTGCTCTCTGGGTCGCCCCTGAAAAAGGGACTGTAACTGTATCAGTGGGCCCACCCAGTTACCAAAATACAGTAAATAAATAAATAAGCTTCCGCCAATGGCTTCAAGCATTCAGAGGTCTTCGCTGCAAGCGCTGCAGCCACACTGAATAACCGGATTAGACCCAGGAATGCAGACCAAAATTCCTGGCATAAGCCAGACGGTGGACAAGAAAAAGAAAAATGTACTAACAAAGCCCCATAGGTGGCACAAAAAAATGATACTGTCCTAACTAAAAGACAAGGAAGCTAAACTCCTATCCTAACTCACTGTTCCCAAACTGACTACACTCTGAACCTATACCTCAACACTGCGTAATAAAAATGTGAAACCAGTGATACTTAAAAATATGATAACGCACAAATGAAAAAACAAAACCTGGACCTGTAAGCAAAACAGAGAGAAAAACTAAATAAAATATGATATTAAATGGGCTTGTAAAAAACATACAAATGAATAAACTGAGCTCCAAAAAACAAAAGCAACTGTGCTTGGAACTCAGGCAGACGGCAGCCCAGCCTGGCGGCCATTTTTTGTCGCCAAGCAAATAAGCAGGAAGCAGATAATCAGGATGCAGATAAGTAAACAGCATCAGCGAATTCTCAGGAAGGTAGGCAATTTGTAAGGCTGATCCTGCTTACTACCAAGCGGACATTTGCTGTAACCAGAACTCCCAGAAGGGTAGTAGAGAAGGTTCAGAGGAGGGCAACAAAGATGGTACACGGATTGCATCACAAATCCTATGAGGACAGGTTGAAGGAACTGAACATGTACTCCCTGGAGGAGAGGAGGGAGAGAGGGGATATGATAGAGACATACAAGTATCTTACAGGGAGGAACAGGGTGCAGGAATACACTATTTCTAAGCGAAAAAGATATTCCAGGACTAGAGGGCATGGGATGAAGTTGGAGGGAGGACGATTCAGAGGAAACGTGAGGAAGAATTTCTTCACAGAACGGGTGGTGGACAAGTGGAACACCCTGCCAGAGGAAGTGGTGGGGGCTGAAACAATCACAAGATTTAAGAATGCACGGGATAGACATAAAGGAATTCTGGAGGTCAGGGGTAAGGGGCAGCAGTCTTCTAGGAAAACATAAACTGAACTACAAGCTCAAATGGGCAGACTGGGTGGGCCATAGGCCCTTATCTGCTGACACTATCTATGTATCTATGTAATCCCCTACAGCTGACATCGGAGCAGGGCTGCAGCTCAATAGCCTGTGCATGTTAGAGTTTATATAAACTCTTATCTTTTGTTTGCTGATCCCACTGTCCTCCCAAGGCCACTAGCTTGTCATCTTTTGTAAATATGCCTCGACCAGTAAGAAAATGCCCCCCCCCCATTTATACCCTTGGCATTGGTGCTGCCCCCCCTTGACTCAGCTGTCTCCCAGCTCAATCCATTCCCTTTACTGTCACTTACCCCAACCTCTACGGGATCCACAGGAAATAAGAGCCGTGTGAAATGACAATTCCACTTTTGAAAGGCTTTCTGGAATTCTGCAGTATTCTGAAAAGCACGTCTATGTAAACCACAGAATAACTTTTCTCAGATTATGTAAACTGCGTAATAACACTCTGCAGGCAGTGGAAAAGGGATCTGTCATTTATGAAACCTGTGCTATTCTGCAAAAAACCCACTCCACTTCAAAATGCAGGAATCTGCAGAATTATGTTCCATCAAACTTTGAAAGCTCCCGCATACAGCACTAAGAGGGAAGCCAAGTGCTTCTTGTTTAAAAAGCACATGTTAGGACTATTCACATTCTGTCGAGATTGCGGATATAGCTGGTAGTTTGATTCTGGTTTTCTTTTAAAAACTGAAAAAAAAAAAAAAAAGACTGCTCACCATAGCGGTATTACCACGCGTCAAAGACATGTTTAAATTCCAGCTCCCACTGCATCATTCCTGGACTTAACCCCCCTGCCCAACATTGCATTATGAGTGGTTGCATTGTTTGGGGGGTGGTCATAAGGGTCAGGAAGTATGCAATAGAGTAGATTAAGGAACTGAAACAAACAAAACTAGGGGCCTGATATTCTAAAATGGGCAACGCAGAGTACAAAGTCTTGCGCTCTGCTTGCCCATTGCCCATGACTACGAGGATGCTATATTCAGTGAACAGCTCACCGACACTACCCTACTGAATACAGGTGCATGTCGGTGCAGCTCTAAGTCAAGTAGTGCTGCCCAGACATGTATCCCACCAGTGCAGGGAACAGTGCCACCAGACCCGATAGTGCTGGTAGCTCCTGGTGAGATATTTAGATGACCCGATGCAAATGAGCCCACTGGGAATGCAAGATGCGAAGGGGGCCATTTGAATGCCTAGTATGGGCTCATTTGTATGGCAAGTGGCAGCAGGTTTGTGCCCCTGCAACCGGCTATGCCCCCATCCCTCTCGCCCTCTCACCCTCTGATTGCTATCCCTGGTACTAAAAAATCCTTTCCCTGGTGCCTAGTGGTCCCCTCCACCCACCGATTGCCATCCCTGTGCCAACATACCCATCCCTGGCATCTAGTTGTCCCCCGCACCACAGCACCGACAAATCCACCCTGCCAGGGCCAGATTTTCAAAGGGATAAGAAAGCCACAAGCTCCAGATGTGCCATACATATGGTGCATGGCACTTGTGGCCTTCTCCCGACCGGCGAGATTTCTGATCCTGTGTACCAACTGCCACAAGTTAGGTCGACTTTTTGTGGTCTAGCTTGTGATAGATATAGATACATAGATATATAGATATATACACACATATATTCATACATAGCGGGCTGTGCCAACAAAAGGGTTTGATGGAGGGCTTGACGTTAAGTCCTGCAACGCTCACTGAAAATCTGCCTCAAGATGACTAACAAATACTGCTGCTTAAAGACATTTCTGAGGGCACTGAGAGTCAGATCGGTTTCAGCTCCTGTATAGAATTGGGTCGGTTTTAGCTCCTGTATAAAACAGAAGCATAGAAACTGACAGCAGATAAGGACCACAAAGCCCATCCAGTCTGCCCATTTTTTTCTTCCCTATGAATGTGCCATCGATCTTTGCTCTGTCAATGGCCTATCTACTCATATTCATCTGTATTGCTCCCTTATGCCTATCCAATGCATGTTTGAAGGCCTGCACTGTATTTGTATCCACCACTTTCTGAGGTAGGCCGTTCCATGCATTCACCACCTTATCTGTGAAAAAGAACTTCCTCACATTACCCCTTAATCGGCCTCCCTCTAATCTCGTGCCGTGTCCTCTTGCCCTGCTATTTTTCTTATTTTGAAATATGTCAGACTCTTTCACCTTATTAATGCCCTTAAGGTGTTTGAATGTTTTGATCATATCACCTCTCTCCCTCCTTTGCTCTAGGGTATTCATATTGAGCTCTGTTACTCTGTCCTCATATTTTCTGATGCAGTTCTTGCACCATTTTGGTTGCCCTTCTCTGGACTGCCTCCGTCTTGTTAATGTCCTTGTGCAGGTGTGGCATCCAGTACTTCACACAGTACTCCAGATGGGGTCTAAACAGTGTCTTGTAAAGAGGGATTATTACCTTCCTCTTCCAACTTGTGACACCCCTACTAATACACCCCAACATCCCCCTAGCCTTACCTATTGCTTTAGCGATCTGCTTGGAAGATTTTAGGTCATTGGTGATGATGGTGCCCAAGTCTCTTTCTTCCCTTGTGACTGCCAGCAACTCCCCTCCCAGCCTATAGGTGGCTTCAGGGTTTCTCTTCCCTATGTGCACGATCTTGCACTTTGCATTAAACCCCAGTTGCCACTCTTCTGACCATTTTGCCAGTTTTTCCAGATCTCTTCTCATTCTGCCCATCCCATCTGGATCAGCTACTCTGTTGCAGATCTTGGTGTCATCTAAACAGGCAAACCTTACCTGCCAGTCCATCTGCAATGTCACTGATGAAGATATTGAAGAGAACTGGCCCCAGGACTGATCCCAGAGGTACCCCACTTGTGACTTGCATCTCTTCTGACTGTATGCCATTTACCACCACTATCTGTTATCTGCCTACCAACCAGCTGGCCAACTTCTGACCCACCCCAAGACTACCCAGCTTATTAATTAATCTATGTGGAACCGTATTGGAAGCTTTGCTGAAGTCAAGGTAGGCGATATCAACTGCACCCCCTTGGTCCACCACTCTGGTTACCCAGTCAAAGAAATCTATGAGATTAGTTTGACAGGACCTTCCTTTTGTAAACCCATGCTGTCTTGGATCCTGTGCCCCTATGGATTCCTGGTGTTGCACTATCCTTTCCTTAAGTAGTGCCTCCATAATCTTGCCCACTACTGAGGTAAAACTGACTGGTCTGTAGTTCTCTGCCTCCTCCCTGCTGCCACGCTTGTGGAGTGGGATCACATAAGACCATCTCCAGTTTTCTTGGACCTCTACTGTGCTCAGGGACTCATTAAACAGTTTTGCTAATGGCTCTGCTAATTCCACCCTTAGCTCCTTTAGTACCCTGGGATGTATGACATCGGATCCTATTGCCTTGTCCACCTGGAGCTTAGTCAGATCAGTTTCAGGGCCTCTACGATGCTGCAGTCCTGGGGAGCCAAAATGCTGCAGGAGTTTTCAGTCCCTTAGTGGACATCCCCTGCCACCTGCAGTGAGGCACTTCATAAATGTATTTGTATCCAGAGCTGAATGGTTGCAAATCAACATTTGCTCAGCGGCTATGGCAACCAACAAAATAACACAGCAGTAACAACACAATTGTTTCAAACATATAAACAAAGAAAAAAAATCACATTTCAGCATTTATTTGAAAACTGGTGGTCGGGAGAGGCACACTGAGCTGAGGCTCGTTTCCAGGTACAACCCACAGGACTGGGAGCACAGGATGAACAACAAACAAATGATGTGCAGTTCAAGTTACAGCAGTAAAGTGCAGTCACAATACAAAATATAAAAAAATAAATAAAGATACAGGTACATCTTGGAATAAAGTACCATTATGCATAACTGAGCAAAGCTGAGTGCCCGTGAGAGATACAAAGAAACTCTGATATAGCAGTGTTAACTAGTAATGAACAGGCAGTGCATGTGGCAACAAGTCTAGACGGGAGACAGTAACTAAGTCCTTAACAAGTACCAAGCTACAAAAGAAAATAAATATATTACGCAGAGTGAGTTTAGCAATCCAGTGATGCATCACCTGAATGCAGAGCAGACACAGCTTTGGCTGGGTCGCACCCAGCAGAGGGATGCAAAAAAGATGGGAGAGGGAGCACGACTACCTGCAATGCTTATATGCAGAAAAGAGAAAAAAATAAGTGTCTCATCTGGGACTTGAACCGAGGCCACCAGCTGCAATGCTCCACACATAGAGGTAATATAGAAACAGAGGGGATATCACATGTTTGTGTCAGTTCCTGCCCCCCTGTTAACAATAGGGAACAACTGCCAGAGTATAGGAGACAACATGCAATGGTCCCATTAATTTTATATATGTTTGATTTCTATAAGATGTTGCTGACAAAAGGCAGAATGAGATTATCATATTTGGTGATTTAAATCTCAACTGGCAAAAAACTTGCAACAAAAGCTCTCAACGTAAAGAATTCTGTGACGATGCCGGCTTCACTCAACTGGTAACTGATATTACTCGACCACTTCATAAATTCCCCTCTAACGGATCATTGATAAATCTAATCCTAACTAATAGACCCCTATAAAATCACTCACACTGCTGTTTTTCACAATGACACTAGCGATCATCACGCCGTGGCCTGTATTAGAGGACGACCCACATTCAAGACAGTCAATAGGTTTTCTTGGAGAAGGAGTCTTCATAAGTTCAATCTAATTACCTGTCGGACCTTAGGTTCATTAATTAGATTGATTTCTGCCTGGCTTCCAACATCAATGATGCGGTTTCGACATCCTAACTGCCATCATCGACAGACATGCCCCTATGGTAAAACGCAGAGTACAGAAGTTCTCCTGCCCCTGGTTCACAGCTGAGCTAAGGGCCTTGCTAAATGGGAAGGATCGCCTCTGGGCTACAGCCAGGCAGATCAACCTCTCTTCTGACTGGGCAGCTTTTAGAGCCTGTCATAACAATTTCACCAAAAGAATAAGGGACACAAAGGCAAACTTTTACCGGTCAGCCTTTGGTACTGCTAAGGGTAACTCCAGTATGTTCTGGCGTATCATTAAGTCAGTTGAAGACAATAAACAGTCATCCTCATTACCTGGGATGATCTCCTACAAGGACACTACTCTATCTGATAAATCTGATGTTCTACTCTGCTTTAATGAGCACTTCTCTACTGCGGGTCTCGTGTTTGACTCCTCCAAAACTGCCTCCCTTGTCCCCAGTGCTCCCACACATTCCCCAATGCCTCCCAGCTCATTCTTCACCTTCTCCCCATTCCAGTAGAAAGAGATGGAAGACCTTCTTCTCCACCTAAAGGTTAACAAAGTTGCTGGTTCTGACAGTTTAGAACCACTTCCTCAAGCTCGGCTTCCAGTACCTCACGGCCCCCATCTTACACTTATTTAACCTCCATTTAAACTCCATTAACTCCAACACTGTCCCTGGGGCTTGGAAAATAGTTCAGGTACTTCCACTATTTAAGTCAGGTGACCCTACTGACCCAAATAACTGCTGACCTATTTCCATTCTGCCTCTGCTCTCCAAGCTCCTTGAGAAGTTGGTAAATACACACACATTAGAAACTACCTCGAGAAAGCAAACCTTATAGACTCAGCCCAATCAGGATTTCATCCTTCTCATAGCACCACTTCACCTCTAGCATCAGTTACAAATGACTGGCTCCTTGCAATGGACAGGAAACAAGTCACAGGGGCAGTCTTCCCGGACCACAGCAAAGTATTTGACACAGTTGATCATGCTCTACTCCTTGATTCATTGAACTGGCTTGGAATCTGGCACAGTGCTGTCATGGTTTGATAGTCACTTGTCAGCTAGATCTCAATAGGTGAAGGCTGATGGCTCTCTATCCCCATTTCTTCCGTTCAGGAGAGGGGTACCCCAAGGTTCAATCCTTGGACCAGTTCTACTTATGATACACTTCATCCTCATCGGAACTAGCATCAACAAAGCAAAACTACACCTTTTCACGGACGATACAGTGATACACATATCCAGTCCCTCAGTAGATGAAGCCTGTGCAGAATTACAGACAGAATACGATCTCCTCCAGCACAATCTCATACATTCCAAACTGCTGTTAAACATTAAAAAAACAAAAGTGATGTTCTTCTATTCCAACCACTTGCCCTCCATCCCTGTCTCGCTTGCTTCCTTGCCCCCCATCAAGACTCTCCATGGCGATGATCTTGAGTC
Organism: Neoceratodus forsteri; assembly: GCA_016271365.2. NCBI lineage: Eukaryota > Metazoa > Chordata > Ceratodontiformes > Ceratodontidae > Neoceratodus > Neoceratodus forsteri. The sequence continues at coordinate 339,181,532 of JADMNL010000026.1, forward strand.
AGTCTACAACTTTAAATATCTAGGCTAAGAACTAGATTGACACCTAACTTTTTCAGCTCACATCAACTCCCTTGCAAAAAAATTACGTGAAAGAACTGGCTTCTTTTATAGAAATAAATCTCTATTCGATTCTGACTCCAGACTGCGCCTGGTCCAAACAACCTTTATATCACTTATCGACTATATCGATATTCTATATGGCAGATGCTCTGTTGCCCTGCTGCGTCAACTGGACGCTCTCTATCACAGAGTGATACACTTCATTTCCAACGCTTACCATTGGACTCATCGTTGAGACCTGTATGCCTTCCTCGGGTGGACCTCCTTAGCAACCAGGCATCTCTTCCAATCTATCACTTGGATATACAAAGCCCTGCTGGCAAAACTGCCCCCCAATATCTCCAACCACTTTCAATGAATTACCTGCCCCTACCCCCTATGCAGTAACTCCTTCATTATGCTAGATGTTCCAACCTCCTGTTCCCGGTTTGGAAACATGGCTATAGGCCATGCCCTCCCGGCTGCCTGGAATAAAGCCCAATCCAGGCTCAAACTGCAAAGCCTGATCCCCCTGAATAGCTTCAAAAGACTTGTTTATAACATAGAAACATAGACTTTGACGGCAGATAAGGACCACTTGGCCCATCTAGTCTGCCCATTTCCCTACCTACAGGATAGGCCACAGATCCTAGTTAACTAACAGCCTATTTCTTCCTACCCCCCACAAGAATTGCCTTATGTCTGTCCCATGCATTCTTGAATTCTCCCACAGTTTTAGACCCCACAACCTCCTCGGGAAGGCTGTTCCATGCATCCACTACCCTGTCTGTGAAATAATACTTCCTCACATTGCCCCTGAACCGCCCTTCTATCTTTAAATTGTGTCCCCTTGTTCTTGTATGTCTTTTTCTGAAAGATGCTACCCTCTTGGACTTTGTTGATTCCACTGAGGTACTTAAAAGTTCCTAT